>CM021107.1:461071907-461624366 GCA_007115665.2 Sequoiadendron giganteum
GAAGGTGGATAGATTGAGAGAGGGAGAGAGAGAATGAGGTATAGAGGGACAGGTAGGTAGAGATAACTAGAGAGGTAAGGAGAGTTGGAGGGAGAGGTAGGGATGGAGAGAGAGAGGTAGGTAGAGAGAGTAAAGGAGATATAGAGAATTGGAGAGGGAAGGAGAGATGGATGGAGAGGTAGGGATCGAGGGAGAGATAAGGATTTAGAGAGAGGTGAGAGAGTGAAATAGAGAGAGAGAGAGGTAGGTAAGGAGAGGGAGGGGGAGATAAAGGGAAGTAGAGAATGGAGGAGAGAGGGAAGAAGAGGTAGGGAGGGAGAGATAGGTGAGATAGAGAGAGGAGGGAGGGAGGGATATTTAAGGAGAGAGAGGTGAGATAGAGAGAAAGAAAGTAAAGAGGGAAGGGGGAGAGAGAGAGGTGTTAGAGAGAAGTAGAGGAGTTATGAGGAGGGTAGAGATATTGAGAGAGGGAGAGAAAAAGAGGTATATAGGGGTAGGTTAGACAAAGAGATGTAGAGTGAATTTTGGTGGAAGAGAGAGAGGAGGGAGGGATAGGTAAAGATGGATAGTTGAGATAGATAGAAGGAGAGAGATATAGGTAGAGAGAGGGAAAAGAGATATATAAAGAGGGGGAGGGAGAGAGGAGAGATAGAAAGAGGGGTAGGGAGGGAGAGATAGAGAGAGCAGAGAGGGAGGAGAGAGAGGCAGATAGAGAAAGAATTAGAGAGGGAAAGAAGGTGGAGATATTGAGAGAGAGGAGGCAAGGAGGGAGAGAGAAATAGGTATAGAGGGACAACTAGGTAGAGAGAACTAGATATGAAAGGAGAGATATAGGGAGAGGTAGGGATGGAGAGAGAGGTGAGACAAAAATAGAGAGAGGTGAGACAAAAATAGAGAGAGGTCTAGGTATATAGAGGGAGGAGGAGATAAAGAGAAGTATAGAGGGAAGGAGAGAGGGAGGAAGAGTTAGGGATGTATAGAGAGAGGTGAGAGAGATAAGAGAGAGGAGGGAGGGATAGGTAGGGAGAGAGGGGTGAGATAGAGAGAAAGAGAGTAGAGAGGGAAGGGGAAAGAGAGAAGTGAGATAGGTGATAAAGATGTGTGATGGAGCTGAAAAGTACAGAGATAAGGAGGAAGGTGGAGAGATTGAGAGGGAAGGAGGGGGGATAGAGAAATATGTATAGAGGGATAGGTTAGATAGTGAGAAGTAGAGAGAAAAGGTGGGTAAAAGGAAGAGAGAGGGAGAGAGAGAGGGGGAGAAAGAGAGGTGAGATAGAGAGAATTAGAAAGGGAAGGAGAGAGAGGGGGAGATAGAGAAAATTAGAGAGGGAGGGAGGGAAGGAGAGAGAGAATGGCAAGATAAAGAGTAGAGAGGGAAGGAGAGAGAGAGAAAGAGGGGAGAGAGAGGGAGAGAGGGATAGGTAGGTATATAGAGAGGTGATATAGAGAGTAGAGAGAGATATATAGAGATAAAAGGAGAGGGATGGGAGATAGAGAAATGTAGAGAGGGAAGGAGGGAGGGAGATAGATATTGGAGAGGGAAGGAGAGAGAGATGGACATGTAGAGACATAGTTCTTGAGCTCTAGGAAAATATTTTTAGATAAAGGGATGCAGATAGTGAGAGAGAGAGAGGTCTAGAGAATAAGAGATGAAAATGAGTGAGATAGAGGGAGAGATGAAATTTGACCTCCTGATTATTGAAATTTGATTGTCTAAAATTTTTAAGACCTTCCAAAAACTAGAATTTGCATTATAACTCCTAGAGATCTGAAACCACTCTCAAACATCCTGCCTATATATACATGAAATATAACTTAAAGTATAAGAAAGTAAATGTCCATATGTAAATGTCAACTTATACTTAAATTTTTATTTCATGTATATAGTTTCCCTGATAGAGAAAGCGAAAATCAAAGAGCTTACAAAAATGAATTCCAGAAGTCATGAGTGACATTTGGTGCTCACCAAATTTGGCGCACACCAAATGAAGTAGCCCATTTGGCGCACACCAAATTTGGTGAGCACCAAATTTGGCATGCACCAAATAAGTTGCATTGGAAAATACCAGCCCTATGGGTTGGATTTTGCATTGGGCATCCGACCCAAAGGTTTGGACAACCATTTCATGAAAATGACATGTTTTTTTGAAAGGGTGCAAAATTTCTTCATATTTTTGTCCATGCTCCCAGTCTCATTTGCACGTCTTTCAATGCAAGTTTATAAAAAAACTGTGATAGTGTTAAAATCTCTCTTAGCTATATAAATATATAATTCTTTTTTCCTTTTGATTTAGTTAAGGTTTTGATCTATGGCTTCTATTGTAAATGCCTTCGTTTTTGGTCAAAAACCAACATGTGCTAGGTTTAGAATAGATTTTTACTTGTTCATTGAAATGTGAAATAAATTACATTTTTTGAAACTATACTCCATTCTACACATGATGAAAAAAATAAAATCAATTTTTGATTAGTTTGCAAAAAATTTGGGGGGGAGCACGCTCAAATTTTAGCTTTTCAGGATGTGTCCACTTTGAAAATTCATAAAATATTATATATTCATTAAAATAATTATCCAAAAGAACGAGGATAAACTACATGGTGTTAGCTAATTTCTCACCCTTGGGATTTTTGAAATTCTAAAAAAAGGTTAATCAAAAAGGGGGGAGCCCTCAGGCGCTATGCTATTTTTTTTGATAAAAACAAGACCTATTTTGGGCCCCCCTTTTTTGAGACCCTTAATCTTCATTAATTTTAAAAAACAATAGTATCTTAGAAACTAGACTCAGAGCACTTCAACTTTTGTTCTTGCCGCATCTTGAAATTTTGAGCGTAACTATCTTCATTTTCTCGTGCAAATTAGATTTTGCTGATTTCAGAAAAAAGTGGCATCTTAAGAGCCAAAATTGTGTCACAGATTGGTGCACTTACCCGTTAGGGTTTTCTTAACATACTAACTTCACGAGCAAGCTTCCTTTGCCTCGATCCACACACACACCACTATCCAACTCATAATTAAGATATCTGATAGAGTTCACCAAATATTGTCATATCTTGCATCAAGCCACCCAACATTTAATTTTGTTACATAGAATTTTCCTTCTTTCATTCTCTATCAAACCCTAGAATCAGATATGTATTCAATGCATTCTCCTGTTCATTCGATCTGATTCGATCTTCAAATATTTTGCAGACTGCACGCCACCGCTTAACAAATCAAATATTCATTTAAATTGGTCGTTGGTGATGTTGGACCAATTAATTCTTTCTCCTATGTCGGTTACTAGTCAAAACCCTCATTCACACTATCGTATCCGTTGATGATCTATTCTTTTGAATCCCATCGATCTTCTCTTCATGCCATGATCCAATGTTCCTTGTTCATCGTCATATCTTTAAAACCTTTTCATCATATGAACCACCTTTTATCCTAAGTCATTTATCTTCACTGACTAATGATCAAATCAATCACCAAACAATTTGCACCGTAGATCTCCTCAATATACTGCTTTCCATATGCAGGGTCCACCAAGACACGCATCCAAATCCCTCTATCCCACGATCTCTGACAAGGGGCCCACACATAATTTGCGAGGCTTGCAGGATGTTGCAATTTGTTATCCACATCATCTCCATGCAACTCACAACAATGATGTGAGTTGGTCTATCGACCAATCACTCTTCACCATTTGGACATGCTAACACATACACTATTGGATCCTATGAAGTGGATGGTCCCCACCATCCACATGTCATCCTTGTCAGCACCATGCAACAACCATCACTTATGTGACTTGAAGTGCTAGTCAATCACATACTGCCACATGTCACCATTCACCATCATCACCTTCACTTCTTCCTTTGTCAGGTCCCATCAGATCTTCCTCGTTCAATCTCTACCATTCACCATTGCCAACAGTTCATGGAATACACCACCTTTCACTATCTGGTTCCACCATCTTCATCAACGATCATCATTCATCCACCGTGGATTAATCTCCACCATTCCATCGAAGAGAGTCCTTCTAGACTCCTACCGATACACCAATATCACATCGATGAGAACAACACCGAATACGTCCACATCATCACCTCATCACTCTTTGATCTATTTCTTGCTTGTCATATGCGGGGTCCACCAGACATGTCATCGCCATATGCCATCCTTTCATTCACTCTTTGACTGTTCCATCAATTTGCATGTCATTATGGCTGGGTCCCACTCAGAGTGCTTCATTCCTCCTTATCGTTCCATCGCTAAGTCACTAAAAACATGAACCTCAAAACCTCTTGTCAGAGGTTACGAAGTTCTAAAAACCCACAACTTTCCAAAAACAAAGAGATCTCTAAGTCACTAAAAACTTGAACCCCAAAACCTCTTATTGGAGGTTACAAAGTTCTAAGAACCCATGACTCACTGATAACGAAGAGAACCTCATCACTCCATTTGCTAAGTTGCTAAGTCGGGAGGTTATGAAACTCTAGAACCCCGTGACATAAGTTAGAAAAACTTGGAATCTAGTGACTTAAGTAACAAACCATTTTTACCAAATGCCAATCACCAACAAAATAGAAACATGTATGATCACCATGACTGCAACAACCATAACATTTAAGAGATAAACCCTAAAACACCTGAAGGTGAATATAATTCATTTCTGGGCGTATCCTTCACTTTCTGGACCTGTAGAGCACATCACTGGAATGCTCTCAAAAAAACCATATTGAATATGGTACCTAATTTTTCATCAAATACTTGGAAGCAACTATTGTAGAGAGATGGCAACATTTTTTCAACTATGAAACATATTGAGCAACTTGCTCTTCTACACCAACAACCAATCCACATACTTTGATAACCATATTCACTGCAAACCTTATCTCTCATTGACATCAATGACACTTTTCATTAATGCCATCATAACATATGTATTCACCAACAACATGTACTCATGCTCCCATATTCACTGCAAACCTTATCTCTCCTTGACATCAATGACACTTACCATTAATGCCATCATCCTCACTTGCATGAGCAACTCTGTTACATCTCTGATCCTCTTTCATCATGCCAGTAATCTGCCTTGCATGATTTTCCCTTTTGACATCAATGACAACTATATGCCAACATGTAAAAATATAATTTGTTTCAAATTTTTATGAATAATTAAAAATGAAACCAAAAATACCATACATATGCTTTCAACAAAAAATGGAGACACTAGCTAAGGAAATCAAAGATAAAAACATTAACACATTTGAAATGTAGAAAAAATTACATTGTCAGAAAGCTAAGAGAGCTTGACATTATTGTGGTATTGTTTTAACTCAACATTAAAAGACATGCAAACCTAATGTAGAGCATGCTATATATTTAGTTATGTTTTACAATTTACAAAAATAATGTCTTTAAGCATAGACATGCAAGCCCAACCCTTTGGGTTGGATGCCCAAGGAAATCCAACCCTTCCAAACCTAAGGGTTGGAAATACCCAGAGCAGATACAAACATGAGATCGTTAGAGCATGCTCACATTAAAACACACTCATATTTGTGTGAAGGAAAAAATATATTTCTCTCCTTCTCCCTCTCTCCCTCTATCTTCATCTCTACCTCTATCTTCCTCTCTCTCCCCCTCTCCCTCTTCATAGAACTCTCTCTATCTCTCTATATTTTCCTCTCTCTCTCTCTCTCTATATATATATTTCTCCTTCTATCTCTATCTCTCCCTCACTTTATCTTTATCTCCTTATCTATCCATCTCTATCTCTACCTCTCTCCTTTCTATTCCCATATTTATCTACCTCATATTTCTCTCTCCCTCTCCTCATCTATACTCTTTATCTCATCCTTTCTCTCTTCCTATTGATCTATATATCTCTCTCTCACTCTCACTCTATATATTGTGCTATCTCTTTCTCTCCATATATTTCTCTACCTCCCTCTCCCTATATCTCTATCTCTCTACCTATCCCTCTTTATCTCTCAATATCTCTCAATATATATCTTTATCCCTCTCTCCATTCCTCTCTCCATCCATCTCTCCATCTCACTCTCCCTTCTCCCTCTCTATATATTGAGTTGTCTATCCTCTCCCTCTCCCCCCCTCGCCTCTCTCCCCCTCTAGACCTATCTTTCTACCTCTACCTCCCCCTCTATATCTATACCTCTCTCTTTATCTTCCCATATTCCCCTCTCTTTTCATATATTTCCCTCTCTCTATCTCTACCTCTCTATTTATGTATTTGTAGAAATATCTCTCTCCCCCCCTCCCTACCTCTCCCTCCCTCCCTCCCTCTCTCTCCATGTATATTTTTATATCTTTAAACTTTCATATCCCTCTATTTCTCTCTACTTCTCTCTCCCTCTGTCTACCTCCATCCCTCCTTCCTTCCCTATCTCACCCCCTCTCTCTGTCTCTCTGTCTCTCTGTCTCTCTCCCTCTTTTTTTATCTCTAGAATTACCTCTCCCTCCCCATATCCCCCTCTCTATCTCTACATATCGAGCTCTCTTTCTCTTCCCATATTTCCCTATCCTCTATCTCTATCTCTATTTGTCTATCTCTCAACTTATCTCTCTCTTCCCATATTTCTCTATGATCTATACCTAATCTCTCCCACTATCCAACTCTATTTTTCTATCTCTAGATCTATCTATCCCCCCTCTCTACCTATCCATCCCTCCCTCCTTCCTTCCCTTCCTCCCTATCTCCTTGTCTTTATATCTTCTTCTCTCCATCTTTATTTATTTATCTCTAGACCTATCTATTCCCCCTTCTCTCTCTCTCTCTCTCTCCACCTCTAAGCCTCTCTCTCCCCATATTTCCCAATAATATCTCCCCGCTTCTCTCCCTCTCTATATCTTCCCCTCTCCATCTATATTATCTATCTCTAGACCTATCTATCCCCACTCTCTCTCTACCTCTATTCCTCCATATCTTCCTCTCTCCATCTCTCTCTCCATATATATTTTCTTACCTCTATACCTATCTATCTCCCTCTCTCTCTAAATCTTTCCCCTCCTCTCTCTCTCTCTCTCTCTCTCCCTCTTTATTTTTCTATCTCTAGATCTGTTCTCTACCTCTCCCTCACTTCCTCCTTATCTCCCCCCTTTCTCTCTATATATATCCTTCTCTACATATATATATGTCCCAGAATCCATTGTCTTTTCTGTGGACAACTTGAATCCCTCAAACATATCTTTTGGCTCTACCCATAGGCTCAAGAAGCATGGAACTAGATTCATGATTTCTTCAAAACTTTTGCAGCTACTTCTTTTTCTTAGCACATGGTTTTGCTTGGAGATTGACCTTGTCTCTTGCACAAGTATTCCCATATCTGGCATGCTTTTAGGGTGTAAATACTTTAAAATATTTGGAAAGATAAGAATGTTCCTCTTTTTAATCACTGTGTTATTGATAATAATTTTTCCTTGTACACTAAAGCTATCATTTTCTCCAATGTTCTCATGTAGATTTAAGTGAAAGCTAGCAAATTTACACTTGAATTTGACCATCTCTCGTAGATTTTGGACCATTGGGGAAATACCCCTTGCACTATTTGTAACTTACCCCAAAATTTACCCTATTGATTTCACTTAAGTTTTAACTTAGAATGTGAAAAGATCAAGTTCACCAATACGTGGAAATAAAATTTTCCTTTTTCAATAACACATTGCTCATTTAAAATAAACCCATTCCAAATTATATTGCTTGAATAAAGTAACATTACATAGTCCCAAGTAATCATGAATTCATCTTTCATATGTACATTTTCCAAATAGATTCAAGATCATAATTACAAATCATATCTTACAAGAGGTTACATAGCTTTCAAGAGCTTAATGGTACAAGAGTACATTGGTCAAGTTGTACACACCCGAAACATATCTTCATATTCTTCTATTTCCCACAAGTATGAACTAGCACATGCATGAGAGAGCATCACCTAATTGATTTTCTTCCAACCATAGACTTAATGCGATCCCCCACACATCTTCCTAACCGATAAGATGGGCCTACCCTTCAATGAAGAGTTTGGTATGGAAACCCTCGAATATAAATAATGCCTACCTAAGCATGGTGTTGTGTCCTACATAACTAGTGTTTCCATACACTGTATAGTTGCCTAACATGCATGACACTCCCTACTAGCTATGGAATTGTTGGCTCATAGTGAACCAAAAATGTGTACACAGTGGCAAGTGCACTTACTTTGGCCAAGGATTTTTTATATATAATAAATAAAAATGCTCAGTACTTTGAGTGGTGTCGTATGTTCACCCACCCCCTTGCTCGGCTTGGAGACTCTATTGACTATAAATAACTCTTGACTAGTTTTGACCTTAATATAATATTAAAAGATTTCAGTCTAAAAAGTGATTTCACACTTAGTTGATCTAATTGATCAAATAGGTTAAACCCAACCCCTTGAATTCCTTGTTACACATATGTAACAATCCTGGGACTAGAAACCACCTCTTATTCAAGTTATTTCCTTTAATCATGGGAGTAACAAATCTCCTAGTTCATAACTACATAATGTTGAAGACACAATGCCACCAACTAGACACACCTAGTCTTAATCCAAAGTACTGTCAATATACCTATATAAATTTAGAATTAACTTGATTTAAAGATTACTTCCTCATATTGAGTTCAAACTCTTTGATGTCATATCTAATATGGCTCCATCCTTCCAAGTTACCATAACCAATCTAGTTATCCTTGACATTAAATTTCATATAAAATCTCATGTCCATAGTATTTGTCAAATAACAGTTGTAGACATCCAAATTTGACCTCTCACATAAGGTCAAATTCATCCCTTTCATCCATCCATTTTGCCTTCCCCATCAACGTTAATTAAATCATTTATTTAATTAAAATTCCAATCTTTTCTAATGTCCCTAAGATATTTAATTCAATTAATTAAATACTTTGCCATTATCCCCTTTCCTCTCTGTAAAGTGCGAAAATCTTAAATTCCAAAATCCGACAATTAATTAAAATAAATTCCATTCTATTCCAAATAAGTCATCATCTCATTCATTCATTCATTCAAAAGAACAAGTCGAAATACATACATCGACATAAAGGTCGAAAAGATAACATCATAATATTCAGTCTAGATCTTACAAGTGTCGATAAACACATTTCATATATATATAACAATGAAGGTTACATATCCAGTTTATAATTTCGAGACTTAGGCATTCATTCACCATAAGCTCGTCAATTTATACATCATCAATAATAAAGCATTTAAAATGAAGAATCAGTCAGTCGATCTTCCATCCATAATCAATCTTCAAAGGAAGACGAGAACAAGGATCAGGCGCTTTTTTCACCCAACCTCGAAGCTTACGCTTCCCCAAAATTTCTTAGTCAGTCAAGAAATACCCGACCCTGCACGAATCGCTTAGCAAAAAGTAGTCTACGAGCAAGATGGAATCTGGTGCATGCCTAATACTACTAGTAATCCACAAGCATTTTCAATTTTCTAATTCAGTTAAGAAAGAAGCAAGTTCGATGCTAGGATATGGTAGAGAGCTCAAATAATCCATCTATTTCAATGGTACAACAATTACTTGGCCAAGTAAAATTTCATGCACGACAATAAAAAGTAGTTTTGGAAAAAGCAAAACTACACTCTCTATTTACCCATATTCGGCACCCGTCCCGGAAGGTAACTTTCCCAAAAATATTACATGCAGAATTATCTATCATTCATGCATGGTTCAAACAGTCAAACACAATCTTTCACAATCTTTCAACTTTTAACTGAAAATAGTAAAAAATATTAAAAAAAAAATAGTTTATCAAACACCAATTTTTCGTTGTTCCAATTCGCAAAAAGACATAAAATCAGCATTTTAATTCAATCATTTAAATAATCAAATAAAGTTTCAATAACGAAGGTGTATCTCCAGTATGTCAAAATATATATAAAAACGTAAATTAAAAGAGCACACATTCAGTTGTTTCAAACTCTTATTTAATTTAAGTTATTTAAAATTCGTTTGGATAGTTTACAAAAATTGACTGAAACTCAAGTTTAAGCATTTTGATTCAAGTTCATCCTATTTTCAGCATTTACATGTCCATTATCTATCAAATTTAATCTAACTGTTTTAAAATTCTCAGTTTTGACAGTTTTCCTAAAAGGTGAAATAATCAAGTTAAAATTCTGTTTTTGATGTTTTTCTATCAATAATTCCTTAAATTTTTTCAAAATGATTTAACTAGTTTGCATCAGTATATTTTGTTTCTCCCAATTTGGTCATTTTGTTCCCAAGTTTAGAATTAGTTTTCTAATTTTCAGTTCATTGATTTAAGAACGATTTAAGAACGATTTAAAATGAAGTTTATAATATTCTCAGCATAAATAAAATCAAATTTCTGCTTATGAGCTTTCTGGAATTCTGGAAAAATAATTACACAGTTGGATTTTTCCCTAACATGAAGATTTATCTAATTGTCTTCCATTTAATCCTTGTGTCTAAATTCTGTCTATGATTTTGGTAAACAATACAATTCATTTCTGTTTTCAGTTTTGGCAAATTGCAAGAATAATTTTTGACAGTCATCATTTTTGTTTGATTCTCTATTTTCCTAATTTCTTATCAATCATAATCTACCACATATTCTGATAATCATTCACAGAATTTATAAAAAACAAAATTGAAAATCTAATTTACAATTTAAATCTCAAATCCCTACCTAGTAATTCATTTTTTTGAAGTAATCTTATGAGATTTCTCTGTCTTTTACTTTGAATTCCTCTGTACTTATTTGCTGCAAATCTACCTTGCTGCTATAGCTGCACCTTATCTCCCCTTGGCCACACTTCACTCTCTCCCTAAACTCCTTACCTTTCCTTGTGCGTGGAGTGAGAAAGGACGTGTCTGCTACGTGGGGTGAGAAGAAAGCTCTTTCCTTTTTCTACGTATGGGAGAGCTGACTAGAAACCTGTGCATATGGGAAGGAGATGCTGGCCATGCCTTATCTCTTGTTCTGCCTTGCTGCTGCTACCTTTCAATTGGCTATGGAGACCTCCTTGCTGCCCCTGCTGAAGTGAATGGAGGGTGCAAAGAATGAATGTGGGGAGAGGCCGCACCTCTTCCCTATTTACTGTGTGAGGAGAATGGGAGAAGGCGTGGGTTTCTCCCTGCCTTTGGATGCCTCTAACTTGCTTGAAGACTCCACACCAGCTGGAGAATGGTCTTCTCCTATCCAATTCGAATTTCCCCTGTGTCTTCTTACTTCCTCTCTCACCACTTTTAATGTATATCTAAAAATTTAATAAGAACAATGTCTGAATTTTCTGCGTGTGTTCTCCATTCCGGATTTTCTATGAGGTATATAAATTCTTTTTCATGCATTCATGCATAATCCAGATCCACTATTCTCTCAAATTGATCTTCAGGTCAATTTCAAACTCTTAGTTAAAGATATTTTAAGATATTTAAATCAGCTGAGTTCAATTTTGATTGCAATTTTCAATTTTGCATTTTTGAACGGAAATCAGTTTGCATTTTACAATTTAACTAAATTTAAAAATGAATTCTATTTATAAATATAAAATTCATTTATTTTCACTATCTCCAATTTAAATATCATTTAAATTTAAAAATAACCTTGTTAAACTAAATTTAATCAAAGTCAAGTTTAAAACAATATTACATTTAATTTTCAAAATTTCAACTGCAAATTTCCAAAATAAGAATAAAATATTAAACAAACAATCTATTTTATTTAAATTACGTTAAATTTCATAATTTAACGAAATCATCATATACGAAAATGCAATTTGCAATTTTTTAATAAATCACACCAAACTAAATTTTTCAATTTGAAAACATAATATATGCACAAGACATTAAAATATCAATCTACGATCTATTCGCATACGTCAATCGGCTAAACAACTCTACCTAATCACCTGTCTCGCCTTCAACCTCGTTCACCTGTTTTCTAGCATTCACTTGCACTCGATTTATCATCAGTAATGACAAACCCCAAAATAAACATAAATACAATAATTGCATTTCAATTTCAATTCAATTTCTACTTCATTTCATTTTGAATTTCAATTTAACCATCTTTTAAATAATCATTAAATAATCTAAATTCAACAAATCAAGTAATGTCTGCATTTAAATAAGTAAGCAAAAATTCATACGTGACACTCTCTGAATTAAATAAATACTCTCATTTATTTAATTTAGTCATTTAACCTTCATGAATTTAAATCAATTTTAAATTCATTACTTTCTCTCTCCTTGTCCCATCCTCCACAACCCCTCCTTAATCTGGATTAATTTAATTAATCTTTGATTATGGATGTGCAAACCCCTAATTGGGATTAATGTCACATCTCCCATCATAACCCACTTGCCTGAATTCTTCATTTACCACCTAATCCCTTGTTTGCACAACTTAATCACTTGATTAGGTAAACCTAATCCTTATGCCATTTATGGCATACCCATAGGTCAACCCTTTTATTAAATGCTTTCTCTTTTTGGAGAAGGCAACCCCTTCCCAAGGTGAATTTTAAATTCACTTCTATTCTTCCAAGATCTTTTAAGGAACTTTTAATTCCGCAAGGGTCAAATCACCCACATGGGGACAAGGACCTACTTTATGAGGAGATATTGTCTAATCCCAAGGTACTAGAAAGTACCTCCACCTCATGTCTTTGTTGCCACATCACCCACCACATGTCAAGAAGTGAGGGCTTATGAGTTCTTAACTCACCCTAGCCCTTGATCTTGTCCAACGTGGCTACATCTTGACCATTGATTCTTTAGTGGCCTTTCCCCTAAAATTAGAGGATTTTCCCTCATTTGCAACATTCACCAACTCATTCATCAACATTCAACTTTGCACTCTCAAGCCTTCAAGCACTTGCACTCATCCTCCATTGTTGCAACTTTCAAGCTTACTTTGTATCCATATCCAACAATTATCAAAATACCCATTTGGACCATTGCATTCACCATCACCTCCACTTCGTTTTGCATCCAATTTTATGTTATTTTCCATTAAAGGAGCACACAAAATCAAACAATTAAGAAGGCCAACCAACCAACTCGGATAAGGTAATATCACTCTTTTTCTTGTATTTTGTTTAGGTTCAACTTAGGCCTAATCTCGAGGTGTTGTTTGTGTTTTCCTTGGTTGTATTTCATTTACTTTTGCACTTTAGGCTTGGTAAAAACACCTACACACATTTTTGGTAGGCCTGCTGGGACCCAGGTCATGGGTCTTTTCTTTCACGTTCTTTGTTGTTTGGATTTTGCAGGTCTAGATTGTAGTTATAGAGGAAAAACTGCCCTGAGGGGCGAATTTGACTTTGCATAGGGGTGAACCTAACTTTCACAGGGGCGAAGTTTCTCTTAGGGGAGAACTTGCCTCCTTACAGGGGAAAACCTGCTTGGCCTTTTGGCAACAGGTGAACCTGCCTTTGAGAACATGCGAACCTGACTTATCCAAAGGGTGAACCTGCCTTAGCAGAAGGGCAAACTTGCCTTAACAAACAGGTGAAACTGTTGTAACAAAAAAGCTAACCTGCTTTAATGGATAGGCGAAGTTGACTTTCTGGAGGGGTGAAGTTGCTGTACACAAAGGCGGATCCGAGGTAAATCTGAGACTTGTTTTTTACAATTTTTGACATTGTTTGGTTTCAGTTTCATGTACTAATCCACTAGCTCATCTTGTTGGTGAGTGTGTCTGGTTTTACTAACATTTGGTGTAACTGTCCCTTTTTTTTCCAAGACGGGTGGTCTGAGACTACTAACGCTTTTCCCGTAGGATGATCGGTCCAAGAATAGTTAGTTAGTTAGTTTTCTATTTTTCATACTAGCTAGGCACACATAGCTTTAATTAGAAGGTCAATTTACACTTGTTTGTTGTGCTTGTGAGTGGGCTCTTGATGTATCCACTCCCTTTGTGCTGTTTGGCGATCCTGGGTGATGAGAAATCACAACTCACTCTTATCTAGTTGAGTCCACCTAGGAGGTGGTAGTGTGTTTAAGCTCTCCTCTTGTGCTACGTGCGAGCCTAGGGACCAACTGAGAAGTCTAGTGTCTTCTTCCCTTAGTGGGAACTGCTTGAGATTTCATCAATTGGGGGATGATCCCAACCACGCATTACTGGTGGGGTATATAAAGGAGTGAGAGCGAGAGTTGTACCTCAATCCAGTCATGTCATGTTTGGCGGAGTGTCGAAGCTAGGGTGATACCTAGATAAGACGTGAAAAGTTGGTTCGAGTTTTGAGTAACTCACTGGGGCTCCCAACTCAGGCTTGTGACGGGGTAGTGTTCATGGTTGTGCTCTATGTACTGTGTGTATATTGGGGACTCCCTAGATATCATTTTTCAGCCTAGATAGAGATCCATGTTTCAGCCGCGGCTTGGTGTAGTGTAGGCGGTGCAGATCGTACCCTAAAGTTACTCATTGTGTACTCCCTTAGGTTGAGATAGAAATCCTCATGGTGGACTACGATAGTCCTTGAGTGAGAGCATGAAGGTGATCCCATGGCATCCGTTGATGACCCTGTACTATTGGAATGCTAGCTATTCACCTTCGCGAGAAAGGGGGATCCAAAGAACCACCCTAGTATCACAGAGTATTAAACTTGGGTTGTCCGCCCAAGGTGGTGAGCCTACATTGAGTTTGAAAACTCGTATCACTAATTTTAGGGTCGTTTCTCTTGGACTGTCCTCTTTGTGCTATACCAGTGCTTTCGATTGAGTCAATCCAACCTCTTGTTTGATGTTTGTTGTATTTGCAGTCCTTTGTCACAGTCGATCCCTTGCAAAGGTGAAATTTCACCCCTCTTAGGTGAGTCTGCTCAGCTATTGGGGCAATTTTTCTCTCTTGTTTGGGAGAATCTACTTCTAGGGGTGATCCTGCTCTTCAGTTTGGGCAAACTTACCTCTAGGGGCGATCCTGCTCACCTGTCTAGGCGAACTTGGTTCCTCTGTTGGGCGAATTTTCCCTTAGGGGTGATTATGCTTTATAGTTTGGGAGAATTTTCTTGTGACAAGGGCGATCCTGCTTCATGTTTCAGTCCTATTCCTCATTCTATTTTCTGTTTTGAGTTCCCGCTCGAGTCTGTTTAGGTGTCTGCTCTCCATTTCGAGTCTCAGTTTAGGTCTGTTTAGGTGTCCATTCTCCATTTCAAGTCCTCATTCAAGTTCGTTCACGTGTGTATTTCCCCGTCCATCATCCTGTTCTCTATTTTGGGTTCCCATTTGAGTCCATTTAGGAGTCTGATCCCTATTTTGAGTCTTTGTTTGGGTCCGTTTGGGAGTCCATTCTCCATCTCAGTCGATGTTCGAGTTTGATTAGCTGAGTCTGTTATCCCATACATGGTTTTGAGAGTCAAATCCGCCCGTTCCTCAGTAATTTCCAAGCATCTGGGTGAATCTGCTTGCTGTTTTGGCAAACCTGCCAGCTATTTGGGAAAATTTGCTTGTTGTTTAGGCGAATCTGCTAGAGTCGGGTGAATTTGATTGTTGTTTTGGGTGAATCTGCACCAAGGGGTGATCCCGCTCTGCTGTTTAAGGGAGTCTTCCTACTGTTTGGGGTGAATCTACTTGCTCTTTGGGTGAACCTGCCTTCTGTTTGGGTGAATCTACTTGCTGTTTAGGTGAGTCTCCTCAGAGGGGTGATCTTGCTCTATTGTTTGGGCGAGCCTGTAGTTGTTTGGGTGAAATTTCTTGCTATTTTGGGCGAATTTGAATCTGTTTGGATAAATTTTCTTTTCTAGATAGATGAACCTACTTGGAAAGGTAGTCTGTTTCTTGTGTGACCTCAGTTTGGGAAAATCTGATCTCTCTGAATGAATGAATTTTGTGGCCACTGAAGCTGTTTGTTGTGATCATGAAACTTTTATCATCATCCGTCTTTCCATAATCATCATTTTCGTCCATCTACACTTTCTAAAGATCATCATTCCATCAATCAAATCATCTAGGATCATCTTTAGGTTGCATATCCATCATTCGTTTATTGATTTGAATCCCCTAAACTTCGTTTTGGAAGTTTTTTATCCAACTTGGCTTAGGTGTCTGACCCCAATCACCATCATCTATACTTGCTTAGGATTGCATCCATCCTAAGTTAGTAAATTATCCTTGACCAAATCAATCTACTTCTATCCTGAAGCAAATTCGGCGTCGTAATCATCTATCTTGTGCCTCTATTCGATCAGTTAGCACCTTACGCAATCTAATCAAAAATTCTAAAATAGAGTCTAGACTCAGTTTTACCAATCTGAGCCAATCCAATTGAATCAATCTAATCATTCACATCATCTTATCCAATGAATCATCTAGTCCTACCAATCACATCATCTTATCAATCAGTCCTATCTGATCCAATCCAATTGCATCCTTTATCCCTCATCCAACTTAATCAATCAATCCTTCATCCAGTCCAATCGACCAATTCTTCATTCATCATTTAGGTCTATTTTGCACTTTCATGCCCGTTACCACCTGGTTGCAAGCAAAGAAGATCATGGCAGACCAACAAGCCCAAGGTGCTCATCCTAATGCTCATCAAGATCCCAACAACGAGGTCCAAACCATGCCAACTCCCACCGATGAAAGCATGGTTAATCAACCCGAAGTCACGGTTGATGAGTATCTTGACAATCCTAATAATCTTTAGATAATTGATCGTCTCCTTAATGAGCGTGGGGTCAAGATCCTTGCTACCTTGCTCATGAAGGGCATTAAACCGCCATCGGTATTTGAATTATCAAAATTCGTCAATACACCACCTCTTGCGCCTCAAGACCCACAGACTTCGTAGAATCCTCCAAGGAATAAGTATGTGCTTGAGGGTCCTCCCATCGATAATTGGGACCAACCTGGGTTCGGTAATATCGTACTCTATCAAGATCCACAACCCTGGGTTCTGATCATGGTTGTAGGAGCATCACCTAATCCAAACGACCCCCTTACTTTCGGTATGCCACAAAACCTTCCCCTGCCATCATCTTAGAATTTCCCTCAAGGTCAGACCCCATTACCTGTTGAATCCAATCAACCTTCCATCAATATTGGGGGCAATCCTTTCACCCAACTACTGCCACTTCTTGGTTGGACACCGCCTTTGAATCAACAACCACCTCCATTTTTTCCTTAGAAATCCCCTCAAAGCAACATCCCACCTTCCCAACCACCGCAAGGTAATTCTCAACAAATGCCTCAAAAAATGCCCCAACATATTCCAATCCAATCACAACCAATCCAACAACAACCGCCACAAAAAAATATCCCCATTCTAGTGCAACAACAACAACCACCCTCACATCCGCCACAGGGTAATCCATCACAACCCGCTCATCAATCTCAAGGTCCTACCATTCAACAAGTACCTCAACAAAATCCACTTGTCAACCAACCTCAAATCCCCACTCGACCTCCTTATCATTAGCCTTTGCAGCAATTGCAATTCCAAGGACAACCTCAACAGTCTCATCATTCCATCCCTAGCGATGCAATACATGTACCATCCACAAAGCACGTTCTATGCACAATGCCCTATGTAAAATCCTAATACTAGATATACCCATCATATTCCACATCAAACCATTTCCTACTGGCAACCTAATACACAACAACCTCTGCATGCATCCCAACAGTATACCACCTATAATTATCAACCCAATCCACACTATGGCATGCAACAACCTTCATACCAACATCTGTCATACCAACAAGGTGCTTCCTCTTCATACTATCAAGCACCTCCATCATACCAGCAAGGGGGCCCTTCATCATACCATCAAAATCTACCACCTTATCATCAACTTTACACTAATCCACCATCACAACCTACATATACCAATCAATATCAGTTGAATCCATCATATGCACCTCCTCCACCTTATGATCAAACCGCATCCGATCCATCCACATCTTACCAACAATATGATCTCTACAATCAATCCCATCTATCTAATCCATCTTCATCAACACCTATTAATAAGGAGCTAGAGGAAGTAAAGGCCAAATTGAAAGACTTACAAATAGGTAATTCTAAAAAGTATTTCAAATTTGAGGACATTTGTCCTTATCCATCCGACCCCTGAATTTCGCTCATTCCTTTCCCTAAGCATTTCAAAATGCCCAAATTTGACAAATAAGGGAATGAAAGATCCTAAGAACAATCTCCAAGAGTTTTATTCGCATTGCCAAGAAGTCCTCCACAATGAAAAATATCTGCTATGGTTGTCCCCTAGGAGTTTAACGGGGGCAACTCTTGACTGGTTTATGGGTCTTCAAAAGGGGTCAATCTCTTCTTTCATTGATCTTTCGGAAAAGTTCATCTCTCACTTCTCCTTCAATTTGGAGAAGGATATTGATACATTAGACCTTCTGAAAGAATCACAACATGAGGGTGAAAATTTTTCCAGCAACCTACAAAGGTGGCATGCCTATGCTAGCCGAATAATGTCTCCGCTCAGTGAGAAGGACCTTGTGACTTTGTTTGTGGCCAACGCTCGTCCAAAAATGAGACATAATATTAATTTCACTATGTCTCAACCTTTGTGGAGGTTATTCAAAAGGGTCCCATCATCGAGAGAGCTCTTATCGCCAAGGGGAAAGTTAAAATTTATAATCCAGATAGAGTGAAGTCATCTGGAGACAAATCTCGCTATTGGAACAAGAACAAAAATGCAGCCAATGATGGTTTCATGGATACCAAGCATTTTCAGGTAGCAAAAACCTCATGACGGCCTCAATATATGCCTCCACCACAACCAATGTCGAATCTCATATCTGTGTCGCAAGCTGCGCCTCGCCCTCCCCGATAGTCCAATCAGAACAATTAGGGCAATAATAAATGCTCTTTCACTACTTTTGGAGAGCTCCTAAGTGTTGTATTCAATAGGCTTTTACAAGAAAACTATCCAATTACATATCTAGTGACAAAGACTTTTGATGAATCCAAGCCAAAACCCACCTAGTACAGAGAAACTGAGTATTGTGAGTTTCACAAGATCAAGGGTCATTCCCTCAACAAGTGTCAAGGGCTCAAGAAATATGTCCAAGATCTTATTGATCAAGGGGATATATAGGTAGATACTAATCAGGTATCCTAGTCCAATTCTCAATTACATATATATTAGAATGCATTCCCTAATCATAACCAAGGAGCTAGCACGTCTAACGCCAATCCTGGGTTAAGCAACAATAATGGTCAAATTAATAGCAATAACAACATCAGCTACAAAAATGTACCTTATAACTATGATGGCATAGTTATGTGCATTAGCCAAGTAGAGCCTAACATATCCATGATTCATGTCAAAGGAAAAGATCCCCAGTGTACTGTTATGACTCACCGCACCCATATTTCAATCCCTGGTCCTTCCACATCAACCCAACAGGCTCATGTAAGCTCACAGTACAATATTCTTGACCACCTAAGAAAGACACCAGCCCAAATATCCATTTTGGATTTTCTCAAGTCTTCTCCTGTACACCAAGAAATCCTCACCAAGGCCTTACAAGATACCCAGGTACCAAATGACATAGATCCCACTTAGTTTTAGGATTTAGTGGGACACTTGTATTCATCTTATCAGTTGAGTTTTAGCCAAAATGACATGTCTACTATCAAACCCAATCATAATCATCCACTCCATATTGAATTCCTTGTAGCCCGACATAAGGTAAAAAGGGTCTTGATAGACAATGTCTCTGCCCTCAACTTGTGTACATTAAAGTTCATAAAACAAGTTGGATACACCTCAACTGACTTAAATAATCAAGTCATTACTATAAAGGCATATGATAATGTTGAGAGAGATTCTAAAGGCACCATTTTCCTTCCCATTCAGGTTGGCCCCATTTTACAGTACACCATGTGCCATGTTCTTGATCTTGATCTCCCATATAATCTTCTCCTTGACCGCCATGGATTCATTCCATGCAAGTTGTTCCATCCACCTATCACCAATGTCTGAAGTTTCCTTTTCAAGGAATGGAATTGACCATAAAAGATGATCCTCAACCATTTGAGTATTGTCATGCTTTAGAAGCTTCCTTCCCCCATTCTCACTATTGTCCTGGAGTTGAAATGGGGGCACCTCAGACGTCATCATCCAATCCATCTCAAAATCCATCAACTAACACAACATCCAACACATCCACCATGTCCACCACTTTTGATTCGACCATCACCAAGGTCAAGATGGTTGACAAGGGTTGTGGGGAATACCAAATGCAAACTACACTTAATGTGGCCACAATGCCACCCTCTCCTCGCTTTTTTTTTCAGCCTTCTCAACCGTCATCAAATGCAGAAGAAAAGAAACTCACACTCACTTCCAAGAACATGGGATTGACAACATTCAGAGATTTGGGTACTCTTGAAGAACTAATGGGTTTACCATGACAAGCCTAAACCATGACCCCTCTCATGGAATATTTCTAGGAAAATTATCCTCATGCATCAAGGTTGGCCGAAAAATACAATTACCAAGGGGGAGGTCTTGGTATAGAGGAACATGGATGATGCTAACCTATAGAACCATCTATGTGGCCCAGAAGAATAGGCCTAGGCTGTGAGATGAAGCAAAAGGATCCTATGGTATCAACTAGTACTTCTAACAATGTTAGTGTGGATAATGGTCTACTTGAAGACATACCTAAAGAAGATTCCATTATACTTGCATACGATGACATGGACCTCTCTTCCATGTTCAATTGCCTATCCATCTGCACTATTGACCTCCCCCTTCATCACCCTAACCTTATTGATTGGGACCTACATAGTAGCGCACCAGTTGACACTTTTCCCTCAGTGGAGGCTTACGTAAATCTTATGGGATTGGGGGAGGATGAATGCCCTAACCGCAAAAGTAAAAAGAAACAAAATCAAAATGGGGACCAAGTTAAAACCTCTCTGAGGCACTTTTTGGCTAAAAAAAAAGTAAAAACAAAGGGTGTATCTAATAGTGAAAACCTCAATGAGGCACTAGAAGATGGGGACGTTCATCTTCCCCTCGTAGGAACTCAATTATTTGTAAGATCTTCTATTCTCATTGAGGAGACATAGGAAGTCAATTTGGGAACAATGGAGAATCCAAAAATCACATACATAACCAAATCCCTATCTGAAGAGGAACACTCCACCATTTTCTAGCTTCTCAAAGATGGCATCATTAATTTTGCATGGGCCTATTTAGATATGCCAGGACTAGATCCTGCCCTAGTTTAACATCATTTGGATGTCTATCCGGATTGCCAAACCTATCAAGCAAAAGTTATGAAAAATGCATCCTCAAGTAGCCTTATTAGTCAAGAAAGAATTGGAGAAACTACTTGAAGTTGGATTCATCAGACCCATTGACTATTCAGATTGGATATCCAACATTGAACTTGTTGCCAAGTCGAATGGAAGTATCAAGATTTGCACAGATTTCTAGGATCTCAATAAGGCTTGTCCTAAGGATGAATTCCCTTTGCCGAAAATTGACATGTTAGTCGATCTCACTATAGGACATGAAATGCTATCCCTTATGAATGGTTTTTCTAGTTATAATTAGATTAAAATTTCCCTCGAGGATCAACAAAAGACTACCTTCACTACACCTTGGGGTACATTTTGCTATAATTTCATGCCTTTTGGCCTCAATAATGCGGGGGAAAAATATCAACATGCTATGACAGTTATCTTCCATGACCTCATTCACATCATAATGGAGGATTATGTTGATGATCTATTGGGGAAGTCAAAGACAAGAGAAGAACATCCCACAGTCCTAAAAAAGATCTTTGAATGGTTAGAGTATTATAAACTATGGTTGAATCCTAAGAAGTGTGTCTTTGGGGTCACTTCAAGGAAGCTACTAGGTTTAATTTTCTCTAGAAGGGGCATAGAGGTAGACCCAACCAAGGTCAAAGCAATAATGGAAATTTCCCTGCCACCTAATCTTAAATAGCTAAGAAGTCTTCAAGGAAAGTTGCAGTCCATCAAGAAATTTATAGCTCAGCTAGTTGATAAGTGCTAGTCATTCTCCCACTTGTTACAAAAAGATATCACCTTCAAGTGGGATTCCAAGTGTTAGCTTGACTTTGACCAGATCAAAGAATACTTGGCTTATCTCCCTCTCCTTATGCCTCCAATTCTAGGCAAGCCTCTCCTATTGTACATTTCAACTACTTCAGTTGCATTGGGGGAATTATTGGCCCAACATGATGAGTCTTCAAAGGAACGTGCTATTTATTATATTAGTTGAACATTAGTGGGCTACAAGCTTAATTATTCCCTGATGGAAAATTCCATCTTAGCTATTGTCTTTTGTTCCCAAAAGCTACGCCATTACATGCTCAGTCATTCAGTAAAGTTTATATCAAAAGTTGATCCACTCAAGTATCTGTTATCTAGAACTTCTTTAACTGACCACATGGCTAAGTGGGTCATGCTCCTAAGTGAATTTGATATAGATTATGTGGACAGAAAGGCCATCAAAGGGAAAATACTAGTTGGCTAGTTGGCAGATGCTCCTTTAGCGTATGCTTATCCCTTAGTTACAGATTTTCATGACGAATAGGTTCCTACAATCACAAAAACATCTACTTGGACACTCTACTTCGATGGTTCATACACTCACAATGGGTCCGGGGTAGGAATTTTGTTTGTCACACCACAAGGTGATTACATCACAAAATCATTTAGGTTAGCATTTCCATGCACAAACAACATAACAGAGTACAAATCTCTCACTACAGGTCTTAGGATTTCTGCCCAATGGAATATCACTCACTTACAAGTCTTTGGCGATTCTCAATTGGTAATTAAACAAGTAAATGATGAGTTTCAAACTAAGGATGAAAATTTGTTACCCTATAAGCGAATGGTGGATGATTTCAAAAAGTATTTTACCTTTATCCAATTTGAGAAAATCCCAAGAATCTAGAATAAGGCAGCAAACGTAATGGCTACAATTGGTTTCTTGATTGACATGCCAAAATATCGCATGGATTGTCAGTTCCTAGTTAAAAAACTCTTAATCCTAGCGTATGATATCCCTAGAGGGGATATGATGTATGACATCGTAGGTCCCGAGTCACCTTGGTATCATGACATCTACACCTACCTCCATGACAACATCCTACCCCCCGATCTCACACGTAATCAACACAAATCCTTTATCCAACACACCTCCTGTTATACCATAGTGGGAGATACTCTTTATCGTCATGGGTATGATGGAACCCTTCTTAGGTGCCTGAATGATTCTGAAGCTCACACTACGTTAGTAGAAGTACATAGTGGTCTTTGTGGGGCCCATTCTAATGGCATGGCCCTGGCCAAAATAATTCTCAGAGCAGGGTATTATTGGCCTACTATGGAACATGATTCTTGTGAATTTGTAAAGAGGTGTTTTCCTTGTCAGCAACATGCAGACCTGATTCATGCTCTTGCACAAGATCTACAACCCATCATTGCACCATGGCCATTTTCACAATGGGGTTTTGACTTAATCAAAAAGATTAACCCTCCATCGTCTAACGACCACACCTTCATCATCACCACTACTAAGTACTTTACTAAGTGGGTGGAAGCAATGACACTCACTCAAATCACTGGTATTGAAATTTCCAAATTCATTCTCTTCCATATCCTCTACAGGTATGGAATCCCCTCCACCATCATCACTGATAATGGGAAGCCATTTAAGAACAAGGCCATGAAAATGCTTTGTGAGACCTATCACATCCAACACCATTGGTCCACTCCATATTACCCCCAAGGTAACGGTCAAGAAGAGGCAACCAATAAGACCTTGATTAAAATCCTAACAAAAGTTGTTAACAACACAAGCCAAGATTGGCAGCTCCATATCCATCCCACCCTTTAGGATTACCACACTCCCACTAGTGCTACACCCTATTCCCTTGTTTATGGTGCCAAATCTATCTTGCAGATTGAAGTTGAAATCCCATCACTCTGTATATCTCTGAAGAGTCTAATAAGTGATGAAGATACTTGGGTCGCACGCCTTGCTCAGTTGAAACTCGTGGATGAAAAATGGATAAAAGAATATAATAATTTTCAATCCTACCAACACCGTCTTAGGAGAAGCTGCAACAAAAAGGTTTGGACCTATCAATTTAATGTTGGTGACCTAGTCCTTAAAGAAAATCATTGAAATCTGCAAGAACAGGACAAGAAAGGAAAGTTTGAAGCAAATTGGCTAGGTCCTTATGTCATCACAATTAAGTATGGTTTTGGCATATATAGGCTTGCTACTCCTAAAGGAGAACCCTTGGAAGAACCCATCAATATTATGCATCTGAAAATATTTTATTCCTAAGTCAGTTGGGTTATCCTATCTTGCAAAAATACAAAAAAGTAAAAAACTATCAAAAAATAAAAAATAAAAAATCCAAAACTAGTAAAAGGAAATAACTCATCCTATGGTAAAAAAAAACTCTTCGTGGCACCTTGGATAGGTATATTTGGTGAAAAATTGGCAATAGATGCCATTCATAGAGGGCTTAATCATTATCTACCTTGCATCCTAGTTACTTTATCCTTCCATCCATCTTATTCGGGGACCCTATCCCATCATCCAATCAATTCTATTGTCCCATCAGCATCTCGTCATCCATCGCATGGTGTTTTGTGATTGAGCATTGGATGATCCATGTAAGCTATCCAAAATCCTAATATTTTAATCCTCAATATGAGCTTTTCATCACCTGTATATCGTGTCTCATCGTCGGTCTTGCGTCATCATCTAGGCTCATCCGTCGTGTCAGTCATCATCAGGTCCTGTCTTGTCTTTGGTCTTTTTCGAACTATGTTGCCCTTGCACTTTAACCTAGGAAAGGTTGATTATTTGATCCACCCTCGAGGCATTTGTTTATCCATCTTTGTCCTCCATCGCGGTCTCCATTGTCCTCTTTCCACTTTTATCCATGGTCTTTTGTCGAACTACGAGGGCTCTACACTTTCACGTAGGCAAGGATGATCTTTGATCAACCCCCAAGCTCCTGGGTCTTTAGGGTGTGTCTGTCTCCTATATTTTTGTCTTGTTGTCTTGTTGTGTCATCAAGTACATCCCTATCCTAGCTGGTAATTAAAAAAAAAGGTCATTACTATCATCAAATTTAGTTATTTTCAAATATCCTACGTCATGTTGATCCTTTAGCTTAGTCTCCATCTTTGGTCTCAACAAGATGCATCCTTCCTAATAGACCGCATCAATCTCATCCATCCTTTTGATCCTATGGCAAAGGATATTTAAATTTGATTTTGATCTTTTGATGCTTTTGACATTTTGTTTATCATTTGATCTTCTTATCATACCTTGTAAGGGTCACCACGATCCATCATATCATGGTGTGCTTTGGTTGGTAAACATAGGGGTGTATCTAGATCTTTTGTTTGCTTGTTATCTTCCTATTTGTCTCGCTTAGTACCCACCAAGATCCCTGTGGTCTTGTGTTATGTTGGGGCATGCTTTGTGCTTGTGGTTATCCCAATGCCTGGCCAGACCAAAGTCCCTTCGACTTTGGGGTATTGGGATAGCCTTTCTTGTCTGCTATGTTTTTTTAATGGATTAGACATATATCTGCCTTAGTTCCCCATATTCTAACTCTTTGTGTCTTCTGCTATAGAAAAAATCAGTGCTCCTAAATTGGAAAATAGCATTAGGATTGCATTTCATACACCATCCCATTGCATTACATCTATCCCCCCATATTTCTCTATCCTATGACTAGTGATTTTGGTTGTGCAAACATTCATTTCCCATCTCCTCTTCTTCTCAGAATCCATATGGTTTTGACAGGTGTAGTTACATTTCTACTGCCCTATCCATCTTACCTTATTTTATAATGATTATAGGGAAAGTACTTGCCATTAAGTCCAAATAACCCAACTCCATCATTATGTATCTCCTTATTTACACTCATGTTCATGCTAATTTAATTCAGATATTAATGTTTGTAGGGCATTTAGTTGCATCCTATCTTGCATCAGATTGTCATTATCATATTCATTTTTGGTTGTTTAGAGTGACATAGATTTGTTATTCTAAGCATCTTAAATTACATTCATTTCATTATCATTTCACCACATATTAGTCCATCTCATTATATGCATTACATTTGATGCATCCATTACATTCCATTATATTACATTCTCACATCACAATAATATTGTCCATGGAATAAATCATAACTCAAAAACATACATATCATACATCACCATCTACATCATAAATCATTAGTCTACAATCATATCGTACATCACATCCTGTATCATAACATGTTAAGCATCATACATATCCCATAGATCATCATAAATGCATAGATACATCATAATTACTCATAACATCTAGTCATAAATCACATCTCGTAATAAACACATCACCACATAAGCATCCATAACATCGCAAATGCATAGAATAAGTAAGGGAATCACATCATATATAACTACCAAAATATACAAGTCCATAATAAAATCCATAATAATGTCCATCATAATAATGGATACTTGTCCATCATATGTCATCGAATAAAATATAGGTACAAAGTGCCCCTGAAAAATAGGGACCACATCAATGACTAGGCTACTCTATTTGCTCTGAATTATGGAAGTTGTGGCCTTTGTCCCTATCCCCTACATATCCACCCTACACCTATCAAACATTAGGATCCTATCCCTCCTATCCTCTAAACCCCGTTCTGGATGCATATGACCTCAATGGCGAATCCAACACTGACCCTCTATGTAGGGAAGTCTCTCTGTAGCTATTGTAGCCCCGTGTATGTGTCCTCATTATCTGGGATGGTGCTAGAATCTATGGCACTACTTAGACATATGGTGGTATATGGCGTGATGGATCTAGAACCTCCATGAAGTATGCCACCATGTAGTAGTTTGACTCCCTCATACATTCGTCCCTCTCTATTGCCTGTACCTGCATGACGTCCCGCTTTTCCCTGTACCTATCTTGTAGCCCCGACATGAACCTCCTCTCCTGTTCCTATGCATCCTGTGCCATCCACAGCTGATCTACCCGCTCCTGTATTTCTGTCATCTCCTCCACTATTGTGTCCTTCTCACCCCACAATTGGTCTACTTGCCCCTGCATCCGTGTCATCTCCTCCACTACTATGTCTCTCTCACCCCGTTGTTGGTTTATCAACTCCTACATCCATGTCATCCCCTCCAAGGCCATGCCTCTCTCACTTCGAGGCATCTGTATCTATCTCTCTACTACCTCCACCCTCTCCAGGATTTCCCTTGAATCTCCCATTGCCACCTCTGTGCACTTTGTCCTCTCTTGGAGCTCATCCCACTCCCTGCTCAGCTCATCTCACTCTCTCGTCCACTCCTCTATCACCCTCCCCCTCTCATCCATCTCCCTCATCTCCTCCTTCAGATCCCTTTGGGTATCTACTAGCCTCCTCTCAATCTCATACCTTGCTACCTCCATCTCCAAGGCCTCCCATCCCACCTCATATGCTAGGACTCTGAAGTCCCTATCCCCCTCACTCCATGCCCTATCCACCTCTGCCTTTAGTCTATCCTTGTTAGCCTCTAACTCACTAAGTCTCTGCTCTGCGCTCTATGCTCTATCCACCTCTAAATGTAGTCTCTCCCTCTCTGCCTCTAATCCCTTGAGTCTCTGCTATGCAATCCGTAACCTCGCTAGAGCTCCTATTATCAGTACAATTGGCTCCTCTAGTGGAGGTGCTACATAGGGCACCATAGCTAAGGGATGAACCTCTAGAACATCCACCTCCATCGCCTCCCTCTGTTCTCTCATCTGATAATCCATCTCCTCCTCAGCCTCCACCTCCCTGACTGAATCCCTCCTCTATCAACCACCTCTCCTCCTAATCCTCCTCCGTGCGGCTGGTCTCACCTTGTCCTTTGAACCATATCCTTGTGCCCCTACTATTGGGTACTTTATCGTCATCTATCTCAGGGAATGTCAAGCCCACCACACCGCATACCACACTATGGTACCTACATCTACCTCCCCTGCTACTCTCCCTACATAGGTCACCTCCTACTACTCCTCCCACATTTGTCTTGCAAACTTAGTTGTGATCTAATCCCCCCATAACCACTCTCGTGTGATCCGCCTAAACCTCTGTGGTGCCGCTGGTATATCGTGTTGCATCCCATACTACCTCAACACCTTGTTCGCCCTGTGGAGCTCAACAATATACAATTCTCTCTTGACCATGTAACATACTGAGAAGAAATGGCCCTGGTGCCTCCTCTCATCATCTCTCCATCCTCTAAATCATCATGTCATGTATGGCCTCCATATGATATGGTCCTCTTGGAGATTGTCTAATCTCCTCCTCCATCCCTCTAAGTCATTGATTTCTAGGTAGAGCAACTACTAGCTATACTCTAGCCCATACCAATATGCTACTGGTAAAGTCTCATCCTGTGTCCCATGTATCGCAATCTTCGGCCTGGTCACACTATTGTGCTCCCACCCCCATATCTATAACATTGTCACATGTGTGATACTCTGTGCCCTCTTGTAGCACACTATGTTCATGTCCCTGTATAACTATGCTAGCACACAGGTCCCCCATGTGGACTCCCCCTTTCATCGCTCCACGATATGTCTCACAACCTCAATAATATTGAGGCTACAAAATCTCCCACTCCTGTCTGGCAACAGGATACTGCTAATCAACCCACAAAGATATAGTGGTAGAGCTGACACTCCCAACCCTAAGCAACCACCCAGGTCTAGCTCCATCCCTTGGGTAGGTAAATTTTTCTATCCAAAAAGGATCCATAGAAACCTCTCTCGATCTCACGCCTCAAACCACGCCCAATTCACCAATCATCTTGTAATCGGTAGTCGCAATATCCTCCAAACATCTTCTAGAGTCAACATCATCTCCCTCGTCGAGTGATGAAAGGTGGAGGTCTCCAAACTCCACCACTCCATCAGTGTTGTAAGCAATGCCTTATGTGCCCTGATGTCGGGATAACCCAATATATGCAGTAGGCCCACCTGTGCCAGTGCCTTGTGATCCTTGTCATTCATGGCCCTAGTAGTTGCCTCTAACATGACCGAGTGCCTCTCCCTCATACAAAGCACATTGAAACCCTGCATACATAAAGTTGCATATCAATCCTTCTTATTCTCACTCTATCCTTTCCTCTCTTCTCGTATCTTCCCTCTACCCTGGGACAATCTGTTTGATATTTCTCACACCCTTTGGGTTGAATTTTTCCTTTCCTCAGGAAAGTTCGCCTCCTCTCTCCCTCTCTCTCTTCTTTTTTTTTTCATTTTTCTTCTTTTCCCTACCCTTAGGGCACATTCGCCCCTTTCTCAGGGTGAATTCACCCTTTTCTCTAGGCGGGATCGCCCCTCTCCCAGGGCAGGTCCACCCCTTTCTCGAGGCAGGTTCGCCCCTCTCCTGGAGTGGGTCTGCCCCTTTCTCGGGGTAGGTTCGCCCCTTCCTTGGGGCGAGTTTGCCCGTATGCAGAGTGTTCCTGCCCGTGGGGATGGGTTTTCCCCTTGCACAGGGCACTCCCTCTCGTGGGGGTGGATTCGCTCCTTGCACAAGGTGGTCCAACCCATTGGGGTGTGTTTACCCTCACGTGAGAGCGGGTCTTCTTGTTGGGGCGGGCTCGCCCCTGTCTGAGTGTGTTCACCCCTATCCCAAGGTGGCACCGCCCCTAGCTGCGAATCCACCCCTTCTCTGGGGTGGCACTGCCCTAGGTGGCGGGTTCACCCCTATTGTGGGGCAGATTCGCCCCTCAGTTCTTGCTCTCTCGCCCTTCCCTAGGTGTATTCGCTTGTCCCATAGGCGGATTCACCTGATTTCTTCCCGTTTTGGGTGAATTCACCTTTCAAATGGGCGAATTTTCCTCTTCCTAACGAAGCTCTCAAAGGTTAATTTCAGCTCTTCGGATGGACAATTTTTCCCATCTATCGAAACCCATTTTGCATCTAACCCTATTCTAGCTACCCAAAACTTAAATATGTTGCAATACTTCAAAATTAAATAAAAATCATTGAGATGGGTTTTTCTCTAACCTGGCGGGGTACTGCATGCTCATAGTAAAAATGTTGCACATCCTCGCCTCGGTGGATGATCGCATACTCCATGATGTTCTCATCCCCACTTTCATTCTCATGGGCCATCCTTGTCACTTTCTTCCCCTCTCTCTCTATCTCACTCAACTTCCAACTGTGCAAATGGTGAATAGTAATTTCTAAAATTAGTATTTATACCTTTTCCCCCTCTTTTTAAATTTTGGGTATTTTTACCCTTTATTTAAACTCTTTTTCCTCTAATAAATCCTCTATCTTTTGTTGGCCACCATTTGCACCCCGTTCGTCTATTTCACTCCTTTCAAAAGCCATGTTTTTGGGTTTTTTGAGCTCTACTGCCTGGTACCCTCTATTTCTTCATATCGAGAAGTCACTTGGGGCCCCTTTTTCTTCCCCATCCACCCTCTCAAGGGGCATACCTTGTCATTTTACTCCATTCTTCCTTCTTATCCATTTTCTCGTGACACTGGGGTATTTTCTTGCATTTTCTTCCAACACACAACCTATATCATCCTTCTTGCATTGGGGCATCGCTTTTCTAGTCTATTCATCTATTGAGTCACCTATATTTTATTTTTCTTCAAAGCACTGATATTCTAATAGTATTTCGAAGAATGAAAAAATGTAGACATCCAAATTTGACCTCTCACATAAGGTCAAATTCATCCCTTTCATCCATCCATTATATATCTTAATCACTCTTTATATATAAGAGAGAGAAGGGTAGGATAGAGGGACGAAGAGAGTAAGATATAAAGAGACAATAGAGGTAGAGAGATGTACTAAGAAGGACATATATATCTATATATAAAATTATTATTTGAATTTTGTACATTTCAAGGACGTTACACTTAAGAGAATAAAATTTAAACATTAAATAATACATAAAGTTAATATAAGTGGATGCATAATCAATTTAAATTTATCTCTTGTTTATATAGATTTTGATTGCATACATTACACTATTTGATTAATAACCTATCACATGACCTCATATATTACATAAATGTGATTTTTTAAAAGTGGAATTAACTTGCATTGAAATATTTTTGACCATTCATTTTACATCCACTTCATGACATGTTTTGGGCTTTTCTTATGTCACAAAGCTATGATTTACAACTAGAAAACAATATTGATTTGTGCTTTCTTGTAAGATTTTTTGGATTTGTATGAACTTTGTAAATATTCCTAGCACCATGCTTTCCTATTAAATCCACGTTATCTTCATGTGATCCTACCTTGGACTTCCTCTCAACTGGCTCTATCAAAAATGCTTTTTGCCACAACATATTCACAAATCAAACTAAACCCCTCTCCCACATCAGTAACCCCATTTCTATCCTTGCCTAACATTTCTTGAATTGCTCTACTTTTCTAGTAGTGGATAAATTAGCTCCACCATTTTAGTGGTGTTGGGTGGCCATGATATGACATAATTTTGCAATTTTTTTCTTTGATGCTGCCTAGGGAAATCAAACCCACAACCTCAAAAAACTTGACCAAGTAAATGGATTAAATTTGGGTCTTTATATCCGATTTCTATAAAAATTATGCTTTGACTTCATTTGAAATTGGATCAAAACTTCAGTCGATTCAATTATTCCCCTCGTGTTCAAACTTTGAATTTGTAAGGGAAGATTCTCTAAGCAATTAAAAAGGGCATTATGTTATCCAAATACTATATGTGCAGAAGATCCCTATAAAAGAAGAGGGTCACTTTGACCTTTTTTGTAACAAATTTTAGGAGGCTTTTATAGAACAATGGAATTATCTCATCCTTCTCAAGTCTCTTGTGATTAAAAGACAAATATGTTGCTAAGACATGTTCACTCCATGTCACACAAGAAAGCCAAAAGGAAAGCTCTTTAAGTGGCTTTGGTTGATCTCTATCTCTACATGAAAGATCACAATTAATATTTCTTGCACCAATAAGAGATAAAACTTTCAACATACATGTATCCACTATACATGAATGTAAATATTTTGATATAATTTTAACACACTCTTCTATCATGTGTATTGTACATATTGATCTTGCTTACTAATCTCATTTTCTCATCATCATCATCTAATTCATCCATTTAATTAAATAATATCAATTCTATTTAGTTAAATTTACCCTATTGATCCTATTTATTGAATAAGTAAATTTATTTGGTTAATTTGTCATTTTCATGCTAATATTCCTCTCATTTGATTAAATAATGCAATTTTTTTAATTAAATGTCATAATGATAGTTTGATTAAATAATTCATGATTATTTAATTAACGTCTCTAATTTCATCCACTTGCACAATTAAATAATTTTAATTAATTGTTTAATTAGCCAATTTCTTTCCAATCATCCAACTTCCTCAACTTTCAATATTCCCTTTTCAAATTCAAATTTCACTCCTTATGGAAATATCTCTCACATGGCTTCCTAAAATGAAGGGAATTGGTTGAGTCTCTTATGGAGTGTGAGCCTTTGATCTAATCCTTGATGGACATGTCTCACGGATTATCAACCACTTGATCTATTCTTGATCTGTGCCTCCCTCTCTCATTTGATTTCATCCCTTTATCATTATTTTCCATCTTGATCATTGACCAATATATCTCAAACCTATAAATACTTCACCATTTAACATGAATGGATCCACAAGCCCTCAAGAAAATTTATAATCTTGAATTGATGACTCCATTGGAACAATTTGAGAGAATCTTATGAATCAACTTCATCATCAAAGCTTTTGCACAACAATGGATAATGCATAAACTGAGCCATCCACATCAACATCCACCCATTATGCTTCAATCCACAATGGGATTGAGAGGCTTGCATAATAGTTAGGTTCAATTTTCTTTAATTCTAGTTTCATTGCTTTGATTTGAATCTCTTCATTATGTTAATTGAATTTTATTGAGAATATGTATTTAATTGATCAATACCTTGTATAATTTTCTTTGATTCAATGTTATTTGATGAATTAATTTCACATGTTCACATAATGGCACGCTCGGTGGGACCCCATGTCCCTAACTAATCAAATTTGCTTGATTTTTATCATCCATTGTAGGTTATAAGGGCAGTTTGAAACTTCTATAAATACCAACACATTTGCAACTCAAATACTAGTGCTTTTTAAAATACCAACACATTTGCAACAATAGTCCAACCTATTTGCAACAAACCTCAATGCTTCTGCCACCTGAAAACTCATTTTAGGGACTTGCAATAGTCCAACACCTTTTCATCACACATAGCCATGCCTTTGCATACTCCAATGCATTTGCATCACACAGAGCCACACATTTTCCATATAGCAATGCATTTGTAAGTATCTTTGTTAGTACTACCCTAGTTTTGCACCTCACATTCAAATGGCCATATCTTGGTCATAGGTGGTAATTTTTAGTGTTTTTTGTCAAAACGTGGTAGAATTTCATGCTCTTTGTAGTGGTTCATGTAGTTTTCAGGTTTTGTTTAGATATTTTTAGTTTTGAGGTCCAATTTTTAGGGTTTAGTTAGGTTTTGATGCTTAATTATTTGCTAACCCTAACATCTTCCTTATTTCTTGATTTCATCTAACATTTGCAACATGTGGTATTTGGAATAACATTTATTAACACTTTTTTTGAGCTTTATCCCTAGAAACATTTGATTTGGTTTTCATAAAACAAATTTCATCTTTCAATTTGGTGTTTAAAATGAACTAGCAACTTTCACATTTCAAATTGGTGCTTAAAAAATTGAACAATCAAATTTCATCTTTGTTTGGGCTTAAAACGAACCAACAACTTTCACTTTGAATATGAGGATGAAATGAACCACACTTTGCTTTTGGTGCATGTTTAAAAAAGAACAAGAGTGTGTGCTTTGTCTTCCATGAACTTTGTAGACTAGCAAGTGTGTATCCTCTCCACTTGCACTTCATGTGATCTTGGGTGAAGAGAAAAAATTTTAGTTTGCACTTTATGTTCATTGTAACCCTAAGGTAGTTACTACGTATCCTCTCCCCTTGCACCTAGTGTGATCTTGGGTGAAAAGAAATAGTAACTCCTTTTTTCTTTTGAGTAGGAGGCTTGCCTTGAGACACATCCTAACGAAGAACTCAAGGGTTCAACCTCAAGATTTTTTTTTGGGTGCACTATATAAATTGTTTGAGAGAAAAAGCTATAGGTCAATGCATGCATGTAGCTCTCTAGACTTGCATGGGTTTCTCAATGCAATGTTCAAGAGGTTGGCAGTGTTCACCAAGTTATACCCATTAAAAACCTTTTTTTTAGAGGACTAAGACCATCAAACACCTTCTTAAGGAGGTAAAATGGAATAGCATTTTTCCATGAAGTTAATCACCATGCACTAAGCATAGTTAAGGTGACAAAAAACTTGCAAGGAAATTTTCCTCTCAAGGTAAGAGGTTTATCATGTACATGTGCATATTGTAGTTACTCATTTTATGGGCAATATTTTATTGTGCAGGCCCAACTTAAGAAGATATTTAACCTACTTGACTAAATAGGATTGTGCTTGTCTTGTTCTATCAATCTATTTCTAGTGAGATTTGTGGAAAAAAGCTCACGAAATATCTCCCATTACCAATTGAGTTAGTTGAACACATTGTTTCAAAAATCATCAAAACACTCGAACAAAAATTAAACATGGTTATGACAAGATATTAAACCCTTTGAACACATTGTTATGCACTTGAAAGACATTGTAGCTTTGTATGCATCTAAGCATTTATATTTTTATTAAAACAATATCTTTTATGCATCCTAGTATCATTGTCTACATCTTTTCACATTGGTTCAAAGTAAACCTAGGTAACTACAAATTAGCACTTTTGTCTTTTCAGAATATTGAGCTTTTATGGGAAACAATATTCTTTTTTAGACATCTTAGTGTTAGAAAACACATAATAAAGATCTTTGTATGGTAAAAAGAACAAAATATTACATTAGATTTCAAAAATTGAACCTAAAAGAAACATTCAAAACTACTTGTTGTTGAAAGTGAAGGTAATATTGTAGCTTAAAACTTGTAAAACTATGAGACTATAGATTTAATTAAGTGTTCTTTGTCACAATCATTTGTGAATGATTAATCTATTTAGATCAATTCTTTGTATATGATTATTTTGTTTGGATCAATTTTATCATTTGTAGAAATAGACAGAATATTGTAGAAGAATGAGAGAAAAGATCTAGAAGTGACACATCATATATGTGGAGAAACCTTTACGAGAAAAAAATCCACCAGGATCAATAGTGCTTGTATTATTTAACCTTAGAATAAGATTACAATAATACTATATCAATCCTTGATTGATATGCTTCCTTGCCTTCAATAATCCTTCCTCATAACTTGCAAAAAAATCTCATACACTTTCTGCAGCACAAGCTATCCATGCATTCCATGTGACCAAACATGAATCCACACATCCCATACCATGCTTCAAACCCTCACACATGCACAAGCTCAACTTGCTAACCTCCTTAAAACTCTGATGCAATTGTTGCAATAAATAGACAATTCATGAGCATGTAAACTCATAAGAGTTATCAAATACAAGAGCATAAAGCTCCTCACAAAAAACCACACCTAGATTGTGCAAGTAGAGTTCCGCACTATAACATGAAGTCAAAACCAAATTATCCTCAATTTAGGCACCCCAAATTGAACACTTAATTGATCGTTGATCATGAAAATATCTTGCAAACTCGACCTCAAAGTTGGCACCCAAGAATGAGCCCCACTTGATTGAGCCTTGTAAATATCTTCTCATGCAAAAGGTGTTAACTCAAAGATGCCAACTTGGGTGCCCAAGGTGGGTCCAATTCAATCTTAGTTAACTGAAACATATATCTCCATCAATTCATGCAAACATCATGCATGACTGATCATCCCCACTTAACTAAAAGTATCAACCTATTATTTGCCATGCAACTGAAGTCATTAGTCATGCAACTCAAGTCAACTAACATGCAACTCAATTCAAGTAGCATGCAACTCAAAATAAGTACATGCAACTCAAGTTAACTAGCATGAAACTCAAGTCAACTAGCATACAACTCAAGTCAACTAGCAGGAAACTCAAAATAACTACATGCAACTAAAGATAACTCAACCATAACTGATACTGAACTGATAGTGCCACTCCACTCATGCAAATATCAATCTCTATTTTCTAGGATCCTAAACATGCATTACTGAAGTGTTATCAATCCTCTAAACAATTTATTGAAGCAAGGTGGGTTCCAACTTCCATGTGGGCACCCCATATGCTCCTATCTTGTAGGATCTCAAAATGGACATCCCCACATGTTCCTATTATTTAGGAATAATTAAAAATGTCAATTTACATGTTCATTTCATTCGAATTTAATCTCTTTCTAATCCTAGTGTTGGGGAACACTTTCCAAGGACTTAGGAGATACATGCAATATGTTTAGGATTGCAATTAAATGGCATCCTATTCCCAACACTTGTGTTACTTTCTTTAAACAAACAAACAATTCATGCTTAATATTGTTTTTGTCAAAATAATATTTGGGTTATCATTGGACCAAATCATTGTTATACATCAAACGTTCAAACATCAAACAAGGTTCTTTATTAAAGTAACTTGGAAAATTATCACAAATGATCTTAGGTTGTCATTTGGATCAAAATTACCTTCAAACATCATCCATCAAACCATCATCAAATTTTTTTATCTTAGACCAAACAAACTTGAGATTAATCACCTAGGTTTGAATATTTCATCATATCAACTAATTTAGCCTTATACTTGAACATGATCATTTTTCAAGGTGTTTAGGTTGAATTAGTAAAACCATTTTGGAGAAACTCACTTTGGAATCACAAGTCTACTCCCAAAGTAGTAATTTCATAATCATCATCAAAACATAAAATGCAATCAATTAATCAAGTCCTAACTGTGGTCAAAATTAAAAGTTTCACATCCTTCACTCGTCCCCAAAACCATTCATTCATAGATCCTAAAATCCATCAAAGTTTTATCATTAGCAAAATTTAAAAATGATCAAAGATATTCAACAAGGTCATTGTTATTTAACCTCTCCTAGGATTGACACATTCCTTCATCATTCAAATATTTATCCTAGAGGTATTGAAAATTTAATCTTGAAAACATGACAATGCCAATCACTTATCCAAACTCACATCCATACAATTCATACATATGGTCATCATATCCTACAAACTTCAATGACACAACAAATGTGGGTATACATAGTCAAAAATTTGGAGTACCTTGTCATATGATAGATGTAAATCAATGCCAAAACTTACCGATCTATCAAACAAACAATAATGGTATGAATCTTTATTAAAAGAACATTAGTTCACCAAACCAATGTATCACAAACATGAACATGTCAACCTCGAACTTACCAAACACAAACATATCAAATATGATTATGTCGAGTCCACACTTGGTGAACTATAAGATGGATTTGTTCACACCTCAAAAAAATCAAATACCATATCAAAATCATAATCCTCAACATCCATATCAAAATCATCCACATTGAGTGTCACAACATCAAGTAGTGTTACAACAACATCAAGGGTTTCAAAATCAATATAAAAATTAAAATTTACAACATCAAATTTCCCTAAATTCACTTGTCAAATCAGTTGACACACTTCTCAAACAAACATCTCAATCTCCAAATCAATACATTGCTTATCAAAATCATCAAAACATTAATTTTCATCAACATCAAAATCCATCCTTACAATATCAAAATGTGGCATATCAAACACAATCTCAACATCACCTCAACCACAAAAAAATTTGCAATCCAATAACACCACCACATGAGAATATACTCCTTTAGGGGAGCCAATCGAATCGGTATTAAATATATTAGTCCATACTAATCTTATCAATCTTCCAAAAGGGGGTTGTGAATCTATTCTTCAAGGATTGTCATGGTATAAAAACAAGGATTATTGTGAATATCATAGGGAAAAAGGTCATGAAACCTCAAACTGTATTAAACTCAAGAACCTCATTTGAAGACCTTATTGATCAAGGAGAGATAATTATTGAGAATAAAATTAAAAATTCATCCACAAATGATCATATTGATAATTTTTCTACCTAACCTAATGGGAAAACTAACATAGATCAAGAAACTATTCCTAAGCATGATCAAAATTCTCCACCAATGTCTAGCAATGGCCCATTCCAAGATATATTGACATCATTCGACCTCATGGTTGCAACTATTGAAGATATTATTAACACATCATTTGATCCAAATTCACTTGAAGATCAAGAGAATCTTAAACCAATACCCATGCATAATGAAGGGATTCAAGAACCCTTTGTAAACAATCCATCCTTTGAAATTAACCCATTTCAAGAATTGAATCCAAAGCATACTAAAGATAGCACCAAATTGAGTCAAGATCAAGGATCCATGTCTTCTCAAGATCTAATCGGTCTATTCCAATCCGATACTAAAGATAACTTTGATAAAAGCCAAGATTGAAAGGATCTATAACTCCAAGATACTACAATGATTTAATGGGTATCTTCCAATCCATACAAGATTTCACAAATGATGATCATATCTATATATCACATACTCCTACATCTACCCATGAGATGCTTACTCCTAATGTACACATAGATGATATTCATCCACAATAAGAGTCTTCTACTCTCAACATCATTTCCAAGCAACAAGAGTCTCCTACTCTCAACATCATTATCAAGGGAACTAGTTGAGTCTCTCATGGATTGTGAGCCTTTGATCTAATCCTTGATCCATGTCTCCTAGATTATCAACCACTTGATCTATCTTGATCCATGCCTCCCCCTCTCATCTGATTTCATCCGTTGATCACTATTTTCTAGCTTGACTGTTGATCAATATCTCTCAAACCTATAAATACTTCACCATTTAACATGAGTGGATCCACAAGCCTTCAAGAAAAGTTATAATCTTGAATTGATGACTCCATTGGAACAATTTGAGAGCATCTTGTGAATCAAATTCATCAATATTCATCATCAAATATTTTGCACAACAATGGATAATGCATAAATTGAGCCATCCACATGCACACCCACTCATTATGCATCAATCGATAATGGGATTGAGAGGTTTGTATAATAGTTAGGTTCAATTTTCTGTAATTATAGTTTGATTTCTTTGATTTTAATCTCTTTATTGTGTTGATCGAATTTCATTGAGAATATGTCTTTGATTGATCATTACCTTGTCTAATTTGCTTTGATTCAATGTTATTTCATCAATTGATTTACATGCTCACAACATGAAAATATCACTGCCACTTCAAATGATCGTACAAGGAACTATAGGTATTGGGAAATCACACTTGATAAACAACATCAAATCTTCCCTCTAAATAATAGTACCACATGAAAGATCATCATTATTATTTCTTGCACCAATAAGATTCACAACTTTTAACATACATGCTTGCATTATAAATTTTTCCCTTCACATTCCAATATTTAACAGATGAATCCATTATAGGGGAAAATACCAACAAAATTTCAAGAGAGCATATATTTTTTATAAATTTGGTATGTTTTAATTGTTGAGATGAGCTTTCTTGGGCCAAGTTTTTAGAAATGCAATGATAGTAGGTTATGTGAGTATTTTTCGATCATAATTAAATTCTATTTCGTTTGCATTTAGTCATTCTCTTAGGTGATCTAAATTAACTACAACCATTGAAGAATATTAATATGTATGATAGAGCATCATATAGAGCAACACTTTGGCAAAGCTTCAAAATAGTAGGAACATTGAACAATATTTTTTTTGAAAGTGAAGAAGAACTAGCTTAGTTTGCTTCACATACACTTCTTTTAAATATAAGTATTATAGAGCCAACTCTATTAGATGAGAAACTTGATGCAAATATTCTCTTGTGATTTGGCCAAAAAGTTATGCTAAGTCAGATTAATTTGTGGGTAGAAACAAGTCTTGCAAAAATGGTGCACTAGGACAAGTTGAAGTGATTGTATACAAAAATGGAAAATCCTATAATGATACGAAATTATTTTTTCTTTATAAGGCCTTACAATTCAATCATTTTCTTTATTGTTGTTACATACAAGATTAATGTTTTTCTTTAAGAACGAGACCAAAAACTCATTCTTATTTCTCTTATTATAGACATAATTATGAGTACTCTTTTCTTTCTTTCACCAATTTTCTTATTACTAGTTTTTTTAGATTGTATGAATCAGGTAGCCCCCCTATAAACTGCAATGCACTTGGTAAACCTTTTTCATGTGATCGGTGATGCTAGCATGACATGCCCTCCTATACCACATGCTTAGTACTATTTTTTTAAATGTACATTGTTGATTTATATTTTTTCATGAAATCTTTATATAAAGCACTTATTAAGTTACATATATTTAATGCAAATATAGAATTGTATATCTTTTAAAAATATAAGCATTCCTTTAGGGGATTATCTTGTGTGCATGGGATTTCCCAGTCTACATTGTCATTTATGTGGACAACTCAAATCCCTCAAACATCTCTTTTGGTTCTACCCCCAAGCTTAGAAAGCATGTAATTGGATTCATGATTTTTTTAGACCTTTTAGACCTACCTCTTTTTCTTGGTATATGGTTTCACTTAGAGATTGGCCTTGTCTATTACACAAGTATTCCTAGATCTAACATGCTTTCAAGGTGGAAATAGTTTCAATATTTGGAAAGATATGAATGGTGCTCTTTTTAATCACTATGTTGTTGATAAGCATTTTTAATTGTACACTAAAGCTATCATTTTCTCTAATGTTCTCATGCAAATTTAAGTGCAAGCTAAAAAAATTGAAATTGAATTTAGTCATATTTAAGAGTTATTGGGCCACTAGGGCAATGTCCCTTGCAATATTATCTAGGTTCCTCCCAACTCCATCTCCCCTTAGGCATGTCAATTTGGATGCAACCATTTGGCCAGGTGTGATCATGGAAGTCATGGAGATTGTGGTTCTCATTCTCATGGCCCCTTGTTAGACTTCCAAGGATTGTGTTGCCCATGGAGGATGATCCTAACCTTCCCGTCTTCCATTTCCTAGGCAGAATACTAGCTAATCAAACATTGGAAAATTTCCTTGTCAGCAACTCATCATTTTTTGGTTTGTGCTCAACAACCTTTCGAGGAGAATGAAGCTAACATCGTCACTTCCATTGGATGGGATCCAATTGATGATTCCACCCTTGGTGATATTTGGGGGAAGCTTGACGATCATGATCCTCCCCCCTTGCTCGGTGTAGCTTTGGCTACTCAAGTTTTTTGTTTGCTTGACCCTTGATTTATTATATCTTTGTTAGACTTTGTGGGTGTGCCATCACCATCCTACCTTTTTTTTTAAATTGTACTTTATTTTTGTTAATATAAAGTTTAATGGGAATGATTCATAAAAAAAATATAAGCACAAAATATACATACCTCTGAAAATTTAATGTGTTTGTTCTTTTGTTTACTTAATTGTAATTAATGAACTATTGATTTTTCAAATATATTATATCAATTATCTTATTTCAATTGTGTATTATTGCTTATTTGTATATTTTTAAGTGTATAGTACTGTTTGATGTTATTTTTAATATGAAATCTATTTTTAGTCCACAAAATTTAGCAATACAATAACAATATTTTTTTACCTATACTTTTTTTAATGTAATTTTTATTCACCCCTTAAATTTTATTATTAAATTGTTAAATATAATTAATGTTATAATTTATAAGAAAAAGTTAACTCCTAGACAAAAGTGAGCTATGTATGTAACATGATATCGTATTCCCCATACCCCATGCGACACGATGGAAAAAAAACACCTTGATAGACAACTAGCTACGTGCCGTTAGGTGGCATCACTATAAAAGGACGTGCGGCCGAAGAGAAACGAGAAAAAGCTAGACAAAATGCACCTACCATCCATCAGTTTCCACATTTGCATTTTTCCATTTTGCTAGGTGGGGAGGGAGGAAGCAGGCGCGGGTGAGGAAAATGGGCGAACTAGAGTAATTTTCTTTTGTTTTTCTTTGTACATAGGTGTGTTTTGTCTACATTTTTGCTGCGTGCATAGAGCTAAAAGTCACCATTTGGAACATTTCATTTTGCATTTTGGTCGGGAGTGTAGGCAACACAAAGAAGGCCGAACGAGAGAAAGGTATTCAACACACACGCAGGCTACCCAACATGTATGTATATCTACCATTGTGTGTGCTATTCTTCCATTCTGTAGGAACTCTGAAGCATGAACAACAATTAAATAGGTTTTGTGAAAAGAATTGAATGACTATTGGTTAAAGAAAATGGGTTTTCCTTGATGGCACCGTCCTGGGTTTTATGTGGTTTTCAAAATATATCATTTTATTGCAGAACCCAAGTTTCATTTTCCAACCTCATAATATATTCCACATGGTTTCTACTTTCTATAAACGTTATTCAGTAATTTCTCTCATATTTCAACAATGGGTTGTCGTTTATTTCATTCAGCAATGGAAAAATTCAAAAACCCACATACAAGAGGAAAGGAAAAATAAAATAAAAAACCCTCGACACAAAAGAACATTAAAAACCTTGCATTTCAAATAAATACCCCTTTCCCCAATAAAAACCCTACAACATTCAAACTAAGAATGAGAATAATGGTGACATTCTGGGCTTTATATCATTTTCACAATATACCATTTCATTGTAGAACCCACGTCACGTTTTCCAACCTCCTGATATATTCCACATGATTTTTTCTTTCTGTAAATGTCATTCACTTATTTCATTCATATTTCCACAATGGGTTGTCAGCTATTTCATTCGGCAAGTGCAAAATTTCAAACCAGTAGACGGGAGGAAACAATTTTTTTAAAACCCTCAACAAAAAATGACATAAACCATAACCCCATAGAATGGCGTTGGAAATCATAATTTTCAAATAGGAAAAAGCCCAGACGAGATCCCATTTTTGTTGCCATTTTCTACACTGTCCTTTTAGAAAACACACTGTCTCCTAAAGTCCTTACTGTTCTAAAATCCTTTAGAAGTAACAACCTAGTTGGTTACTCACACCTGACCTCAATTTGGTATGTTTTGTGATTTTCTTGAGAAGCTTTTGTGAATTAGATAGTAAGAATGTATTGAAATTGGAAAATAGTAGGTATAATGAAACCTACAATGCATAGTGTTATAGATTATTTGCAGTGTTGGAAAACACACTGTCGCATTTCAATTAGTTTGATATGAAGAGTTTTATTTCGTTATGCTCAAATAATGTAATGAAGTCCACTTTCAAATTTTAGAACAACTCTTTGCTCTAGTCCAAATGTCATTTCACTCTTTTTATCCGATTGGAACAAATAAATTGCTCATATTATTTGCAGAGTTGGAAAACACACCATGTGCTCTTAGTTCCAGAGGGCTTTACAACACTATATCGGTTGCTTGTTTCTTAACAACTTATATGGAGACAATGTGTTTTCCAACATTGCAAATAATGTGAGCATTTATTAGGTCGCATCGGATGAGGAAAGTGAAATGCTGTTTTGATCTCATGTTACATACATAGGTGCTTTTTGTCTATGAGTTAGCTTTCTCTTGATTGGAACAAATAAATTGCTCGCATTATTTGCACAGTTGGAAAACATACTATCTCCTTTCAGTTGCAAAGGGTTTTACTACACTTTATGGGTTGGTTCTTTCTTAACACCTTATATGGAGACAATGTGTTTTCCAAGACTGCAAATAATGTGAGCGTTATTTTATTTGGTCGAATCATATGAAGAAAGTAAAATTCCATTTTGACTATACCTATCAAAAGAGAAAAAGTAAACAAAAATAAAATGCTCACATTGTTTGCAGTGGTGGAAAACACACTGTCTCTTCTCAGTTATTCGCTCATGAAAAGTGTTAGTTTTCTACGCTCCAAAAATGTAGTGAAGTTCAACTTAATCTGTTAGAAAAATTCTTTGGTGACATAAATATGGTATTTCCCTTTTTTCATCTGATTGGAAAAAATAAAATGCTCGCATTATTTGCAGTGTTGGAAAACACACTGTCTTCTCTCAGTGTAAATGTAAAGGGTTGTCTCACAGTGGGTTTCTTGATTCTTAACACCTACGGTTTTGCAACATGGAATGTTACAAAATAGTATGAATGTATTCAAAATCACAACTTCCATTTTTGTGTTTGAATTTGAAAAGAAAATGTGCACAAAATAATTGCAATTTGGAAAACACAATGTTGGTTTTTAGTTATTTGAATCTCCTTGTTTAAATGTAAAGGGTTGTCTCACAGTGGGTTGCTTGATTCTTAACATGTACGATTTTGAAATATTTAATGTTACAAAAAAGTATGAATGTCTTCAAAATGACACCTTCCATTGTTGTGTTTAAATAAAATGTTTGCATTATTTGCAGTGTTGGAAAACACACTGTCTTGATTTTTAACACCTACGGTTTTGCATCATGGAATGTTACAAAATAGTATAAATGTGTTCAAAATCACACCTTCAATTTTTGTGTTTAAATAAAATGCTCGCATTATTTGCAGTGTTGGAAAACACACTATTTCCTATTAGTTGTTCCCTATAATATATTAGGAATCAGCTAACTCCTAGACAAAAGTGACCTATGTGCATGCAAAAATGCATGAAAACATACATGAATACATACATGGTAACATACATAACATGAAGAGACAGCGTAGTGCGGGACCCACCAGACGGATGATAATTATATGAATCGGCCTTTAATAGTGGTATATACTCTCCAGTATGGAAAAATTTAACTCCAAGACAAAAAGCACGTATGTATGTAACATGATATTGTAGCTTCCATATCCCATGCCACGTGGTGGAAAAAAAGCACCTTGACGGATGGCTAGCCACATGTCGTTAGGTGGCATCACCGAAAAAGGACGTGTAGCTGGTGGGAAATGAGAAAAAGCTAGACAAAACACACCTACCATTGCCATTTTCCACATTTCCATTTTTCCACTTTGTTGGGTGGGGAGGGAGGAGGCATGGACAAGGAAAATGGCTGAACTAGAGTAATTTTTTTTTTTTCTTTGTACATAGGTGCCTTTTGTCTATATTTTTGCTGCGTGCGTAGAGCTAAAAGTCGCCATTTACAACATTTCATTTTGCAGTTTGGTGGGTGGGGAGAGAGGATGTAGGGAAGAAAATGGAGTTGCAGGCCGCCTATGTAGGTAGCATGATATTGTATCCCCCATCCCCCATACCCTACGGTGGACAAAATGGCCCCAACAAAAAAGGTGGCCAGATGGACAAATAGCACCGATGAAAAAAATTGATGGTTGGAGGTTAACTTCGCATACCGTTGCCTATCCTATTTCCAGGAAAACATGTCAATGTTGTTGGGTTTTTTAAAACCCAAAAACATATGGCATTCAAAACCATTATTTGAAAATATCAAAAAGCCCAGATGAGGTCCCATTTTGTACAACGACATTTTGGTGGAGAGCAATGGGAAGGATTTGCAGGTGTTCAGAGCTAGCAGGTATGTATATCTACTTGAGTGGATTGTAGGTTTTGTAAAACACAATGTTTTGCATCCTAGGATTTTCCAGAACAATATGTATGTATTGAAAAGCTTTGTGTTATTTAGACCGTAGGAGTGTGGTGATAGGCACCATTTTCTAGACAACCAGTAAGGTATTTGGCTTTAGTGTGTATAGGGTTTAATAACAACATTTTGTGTGTTGGAGGTTTAATAAATCATGTTGTCACCTCACCTCCCATTGTGTTTTCCAACTTGCAATCATACTGTGCATGAATATTTGGATCATATTAAGAAATAGAAATGCAATTTTTATTCTGCGTAAATTTGTTATAAGGTGCCTTTCATTACATTTGTACTGTCTAAATTACATTGTTACCATTTTGTTAAATTCCAAGTTTCAAAGCATTGTTTTTCTCCTCCAACTCCTACATGTGCACTCCAACCTTCAGCTTTCAATGTGCAGACATGAAATGCAAAGTGTTTTCCCCCTTCTTTCTCCAAACTGAAAACACATGTCATTCTACCTCCAATTCCCACGCCAAAAAAAATAATCTAAAAATGACAAGTCATACTCACATTGTTTGTACTATCTAAATTGCATTCATACTATTTTGTAAAATTCCAAGTTGCAAAACACTAGTTTTTTAAAATCTGCAACCCACATAATGTTTCAAAACCCTTTACAAGTAACAACCTAATTGGTTACTCACCCCTTGCCTCAATTTGGTATGTTTTGTGACTGTCTTGAGAGCCTTTTGTGAATTAGATAGTAAGAATGTAGTGGGATTGGAAAACACTAAGTTTTCAGAAATCTGCAACCCACACAGTGTTGTAAAACTGGGAAAACTGAGTTGATGCACCTATGTACATACAGCTGGTTAGAAACCCCTCACCTCAACTTGGTTGTTCATCTCCCCAGCCTACAATGCCCCCTTGGTCTCCAAAAATTCACTTTCAACCTACAGAATGAGAAAACTCAGAACACAGAGTGTTTTCCAAGAATAGTACTTGTTACAATCGAAAACGTATTTCTTAATCACACGAACACCCTTCCCTCCTGCAGTGAATGAATAGATTCTTGCACAAGGAAAAAAAATTCCAGAGTAATTCGATGCAACGAGACACCTCCTCACTTTCCTCGTTGTGACGTTTCCTTCCGTTTGTCGGTTCTGTCACTTCTATCATCTATTTGGCGGGTCCCACACTACGTCTACTCTTCATGTTTTGTATGTTTCCATGTATGTTTTTATGCATTTTGTATGTACATAGGTACATTTTATTAGGAGATTAGTTGTGTCCATAGAGGGTTTTACAACATTGTGTGGGTTGGAGGTTTCATAAATCATGCACTCACATCCCATTGTGTTTTCCAACCTGCAATCGTTCAGAGTTTTAATGGTTGTTGGGAAACATTGGGTGTTTATAAAACATTTCCTTTCATTGCATTCCTACTACCTAATTAATAGAAGCTTTTCAAGAAATTCCTACCCGTTCTCTCAACCACGTAACTTTGAATGTACAAAATGGAACAAATGGAAAACCACATTGTGTTTTCCAACCTGCAAATTATATTGTGCATTTATTTTTAAATGATATGACGAAATTGAATTTCAATTTTTTTCTATAAGTAAGAGTTGCTGTAAATTGTGAAGGTGAATGAAGTTTAGTACATTCTTACTGCCTACAAACTCTAAGGTTTTCATTAGAATCATGTTGTCTATATATAATTGCATGTTGGAAAACAATGTGTTATGAAACCTGCAATCCAAATATTGTTCTCAGCTTTGAGAGTGTCTTTCTGATTAGAGAATGCAAATGTGTTTTTAAGCAGTTGTTTACAAAATTTATCTACATTTTTCACATAGGAGTCTCATGTCTCCATCCAACTGATTCTCTTATCTGCACTGACATCTTATTCTGCCTTCTTTTCATGTTATGTTTCTATGTATGCTTTTGTGTACTGTTTTATTCATTTTTGTATGTACATAGGTGTGTTTTGTTGGTAGATTAGCTGCTAATTTTTGGTTAATCAAGGTGATCAACAAGGATTTTGTTGAATTTTTAACCCTTGTTCTTGCAATGATCTGTATTTTTTCAGTCGTTTGTACAAGTAATGCTTCAGTTTACAATATCGTTGAACAATGGTTACGATACATATTTGTCATTTAGATGTTCATTGAGAGACACGTGATATAAATAGAAGTCTGATAGTGGTAAGTGGTATCCTTCTAGTTTTGTCTTCTATGCGCTTATTGATTATTGTAATTTATGGCTTCTTTCATATGTTAGGAGGGATGAGTATTTTATATATCTGAATGAACGTTCAATGCTTCATAGTTCCTGCAGAATGGCAGATATAATTGTTGATACATACTACTAGTGTTAGCAATAGGTTAAATTGGAAATTAAATTCCCATTGTACACAGTTTAATATGTTTGTTGATTGTCTGTGGAAGCTAGCATTTTGCACTCACCACAACATATAAATTGTATATTGGTGAAATTTGGAATAAAAATAATTCTTTGTAGCACCAAATGTCTTTAATTTTCCAATTTAATCTATCACTAAAACTTGCCTTCCTTCTAGGTGGTTGATATATTTGACGAAACAAAATTGAAGAAATAAATGGTAGGTGGATTGAGAAAGACGCAAACATCTCCACTATATACAAGTGATTCTAGCTATCATAGCTTGAATTTCAAGTGTACAGGGGTATGTGCAGGATCATCATGGAAAAAGTAGGCCCTTAAGTGGCAATAAAATTCAGAAAATCAGAGTTAGGCAACTTGACGTAAAACTTTGAATAAGTTATCTATATTATTTCAAAAATATGTAAGAATAACATCTGTATAAAATTGAATGTAGTTTCTAAACTACTAGGTTTATATTTATTTATTTTAAATCTATTTGGTGAAAATTTGAAATTTCAATGCAGTAGTACTTAAATTTCAAGGAAAAAATAAGAAGTAGGTGTTTGTTTGACCACCCTAACCACAATCAAATGATAATATTTTTTTATAATATTTTAGATATAAGTAGGGGACTCATGTCCCGATGTGATGCATATTTTTTTGTAATTTTTTTTCAAGTAAATAATTAATTATGATTTTTTTATTACAAATTTTGAAAAATATAAAAACTCGTATGTCTAACCACCTTAACTTGGTCAAAAATTCATGAAATTCAATTTTATTGTTTTTAATCCTATAGTATGCGAAGCATAGAATGTGACACATGTTTTGGATTCAAAAAAATTGATACTGTTTGAAAGTTATAGATGTTTTTCAATCAACCTATCAATGAGGACTTTAGTCAAAATTCAAATAGAAAATGAATAATAATTATTTATTAAATTCAAAGTAAAGCATAATTTATATTGGTGGAAAGTTGAGAATCTCCTTTAAAAACCCTTTTCGTTTCATCAATTTTGGGGAAAAAAAAAGTCGGTAGCCACATGGGTCATCAAATCACTTAGATATCACCACTTTTTGGCCCATCATGATCCTGCACATACCCACGGGTCAGTTAAACTTCCAAAATTTATTCTGCATTAAGAAGTTATGATATTTTTATAGATGAGATGCTTATTGTGGTGAATGCAAAGAATTTGTAGTTCAATTTTTTTATTCGTCATAAATAGAAACAACTATGCATTTCATATGAAAACCCTACATGCAAACAAAACATTTTATTTTTCCATCAATGAAAACCCTTTTTCTTTAACCAATAGCCGTTCAATGCTTTTCACAAAACCCATTTAACCATTGTTCAATGCTTCACAAAAACCCATTTAACTGTCGTGCTTCACAGTTCCTACAGAATGGCAAAATGGCATATACATTGGCATATATATATACTTTTTGGGTAGCTACCATGCGTGTTGAATTCCTTTCTTTCATTTGGCCTCCATTGCGTCACCTATGCTCCTAACCAAACTACAAAATGAAATGTTCCAAATGGAAACTTTTAGCTTTGCGCACACAAAAAAAATGTAGACAAAACGCATCTATGTACATAAAAAATGATATTTTTTTACTCTAGTTTGGCTGCCTACAACTCCATTTTCCTTGCCCACACCTCCTTCCTCCCAACCCAACAAAGTAGAAAAATCCAAATGTGGAAAATGGTGATGGTAGGTGCATTTTTTCTAGCTTTTTCTCGTTTCTCGTCGGTCGCACATCTTTTTTCGACAATGCCCCCTAACGGCATGTGGCTAGTTGTCCGTCAAGGTTCTTTTTGTCCACCGCGTGGCATGGGGTATGGGGGGTACGATATCATGTTACATACATAGGTTTTTTTTGTCTACAAGTTAGCTATCTCTGAATCCTAGACAAAAAGTACCTATGTACACACAAAAACACATGAAAACATACATAATGACATACATGGTAACATACATAAGATGAAGAGATGGGGTAGTGTGGGGCCCGCCAGACGGATGATAGAAGTGACGGAACTGACAACAAAAGGAAACATCACGGTTAATATGTAAGAAGTACTATTATTGGAAAACACTCTGTGTTGTGGGTTTTCTCATTCTGCAAGTTGAAAGTGAAAGGTTGGAGAGTAGGTGGGGGAGATAAAAAACCAATGGAATTGAGGTGAGCAAACCGATTGGGTTGTCACTTGTAAAGGGTTTTAAAACATTGTGTGGGTTGTAGATTTTGAAAAACTAATGTTTTGCAACTTGGAATTTTACACAACAATATGAATACTTGTCTCGAAAATATTTTGTTATTTAGACCATACGAATGCAATGAAAGGCACTATTTTTAAACACCCAGTTTTTTCCAACAACGATGAAAACTCTATGATTGCAGGTTGGAAAACACAATGGGATGTGAGTGCATGATTTATGAAACCTTCAACCCATACAATGTTGTAATACCCTATATGGATAGAGCTAATCTCTCAAAAAAAAACACCTATGTACATACAAAAAAGCATAAAAACATACATAACATGAGGAGATAGCATAGTGCAAGGCATGCCAAGATAGCTGAGAAAAGTGATGAAATCCACAGACGCGAGGAAACATCATGGCGAGGAAAGAGAGGAGGTGTCCTCTTGCGTCGAATTATGCTGAAATTTTTTTGCCTTGTGCAAGAAGCTATCCATTCACTATGTGAGGGAAGGGCATTGATGTGATTAAGACATTGTATGCATTTTAGATTGTAGCAAGTACTATTCTTGCAAAACACTTTGTGTTTTGGGTTTTCTCATTCTATAGGGAGTTGCAAGTTGGGGATATATAAGACTACCCAAATTCACTTGAGGGGTGAGTAACCAATTGGGTTGTTACTTGTAAAGGGTTTGAAAATAGTATTTGGGCTGCAAGGTTCATAACACCCAATGTTTTTGAACCTGCAATTACACATAGACAGTATGAATGTAATGAAAATATTTTGGTTACTTACATTGTGAGAACCTAATTGGTTGGTGACACCTTAGTTGATTTTGGATACTTTTATGTATCCCCCACTGACAATTATATTGACAGTATGAATGTATTCAACAACCCTTACTTTCAGCAAACATTCCATTTCAATATCGTCATACATTTGGAACAAAAAATGCACATAATAGTTGCAAGATGGAAAACACATAGGGTTGTGACTCAATTTTGAATTATTGTTCAATGAGTAATTTTTGTTATGCAAACTATAAAAAAACAATATTTTGAAGTTCACCTTCATATTCTATGACAACCCTTACTTTGAACAAACATTCCATTTCAATATCTATTGATATTTTTGGAACACAAAATGCACATAACAGTTGCAGGATGGAAAACACACAGGGTTGTGACTCACTTCTCAATTCTTGTTCAATGACCACTTTATGTTATGTTATGTAGGCTATGACAATAATCGCTTGGTTGTGTGTTTATAATGTGCATTCTATTTATGTTAATATGAAATATACCGGTAGGCAATGCCACCTGAAGTCTTATTGTTTATATGGTAGCTTGCTTATAAATGAAAGAAAATGGTCAAAATTTAAATTGTTTGAGGTCGACTATTTTTGTCATCATGGATAATTTCTAGTGAATAGTCATATTAAATGCTATTTGTAACAGTAAAAATGGAATTTCTCTATCTTCATCTGATTGCAAGAAAAAAAATGCTCACATTATTTGCAGTGTTGGAAAACACACTGTCCCCTGTCAGTTATTTTCTTGTCAAAAGTTTTTGTTTCCTATGCACCAAGAATGTAAGGAAGTCCACCTTAATTTTTTTTCTTATGATTGAAGAACTATATGCTTGCTGACAATAGATGGTGCAATAAATTTTGGAACTTTAACTATCCCGTAACACTTGCAACTTTTTTACATATTATAGGAAACCACAAATGCGAACTTGGAAGGGGAAAGTGGAAGAAAGCGAGAGAAAGGGTAATATTGAAATCTGCTTTTTAATGTGTATTTTGATATTTTGAATGAATTGGTTGCATTTATTTGAATTTTATGTGGCATTTACATTCCTCTTATTAGAGGGAAAGGACGGACAAAATAAGTGGTGGGTGCAAGCAAGTTAGTGTCCATTTGGGACAAGAATATGTGCTTCGATAGGGCAGCAAGAGAAACGGTGCCTGGGGAGGAGATCGTGCACTTTCCCTTTTGAAGTTCTCATTTGTGGTTGGCTGTAATATGTGTCATTGTAGCCTCTTTTTGCTCTAATTTTAGAGTGTCTTTGTGATTTCAATTAAAAAATTTCACTTCTATTACGAATATGCTGATTTTGACAGTATATTGGAAAACACACTATCCCTAGTTCGTTCAAAGGAATTAAGTGGAAGAAAGGGTAATTTTGAAATCTTCTTTTGAATGTGTATTTTCATAATTTGAATGAATTCATTGCATGCAGTTGAATTTTATGTGACGTTAACATTCTTCATGTTGCAGGGCAAGGATGAACAAGGAAGTGGCAGGTGTGAAGATACATTGCTAATTAAATCGAGGCCCGATTTTATTGATTCTTGACACTACCTTGCTCAATTTCTCATTTTCCTTCAACTTCTGTGTAAGAAGAAAAAAAATCGGTCCTTTATTATTAGTGACATTTCTTGGTCTATTCAATTTTGCATTTTCCTTCTCATCTATTTTCAATTGTATTTATCCTCCATAGGCTCATATAAATGTGTTACGAAAGTTTTCTGCGTTTTTAGATAGGACTTTCATCTCTCCCCCTACTGATTCTCTTTCTCTACACTTAGATTTGATGTTGCCTTTTCCTTATATCCATATGTTAATTGTTGAATGTAGTCATTTATTCATGGGTTTCTTACAGGCTAAAGGTGTTGAAAGTGAAATGGTCCAAGCAGAGGCTTCCCCGAACCCTTGTGCAGGTGGAATCACCCCCCCATTAGTGCCAAAGGACTTAAAGAAGCCTATAAGATCTTATCTGACTATCTCCTCAATTGCACATAAAATACATTGTAGTAGAAGATGAGAGAGGCTGGCAATATTTTTTTTCCATTCAGTCTTTGATCATGTGACTATTGAACAATTATGGTGTGGAATTAAATTATCTGTGATCATGTAATTATTAAAAAATTATGGTGTGGAATTATATTATCTTTGATCATGTAATTATTGAATAATTATTGTGTGGAATTACAATACTCTGGTATTTTTGAAGACTACAGTCTTCTACCAATAGTGGCATTGTGCGATTGTTAAGTTGTATTGTTAATCTTTCCATCAAGGCTCCAATCCCTTTGGGGTTTAGTATTTGAAAATTTATATTAGGGATGAGGTCCCTCGTTTGTGACCTCACGAGTTCATAGCTCCGGGTCAAAAGAATTTACTCCTCTTAAATAAAAAGAATATAAGACTATGTTCTTGCAGATTTCATGACACTTTTTGTTGCCATGTAAACTTTCATGGAAAATAATGTGAAATGCCATCAAATAATGGTAGGCAATGCCACCTCAAGTCTTATTATTTATGGCAAACTTAAAAATGTAAGCACATGCAACTATCACTTTCTGTTGTGCAGATTGTAACAAAACAATGTATTAAAGTTGAGCTTCATATTTCTTAAGAATTCTTACTCTCAACAAACATTCCATTTCAATATCTATTCATACATTTCAAACATAAAATGCACATAATAGTTGCAGGATGGAAAACACACTGGGTTGTGACTCATTTCTGAATTTTTATTCAATGACCACTTTCTTTTATGCACACTGTAACAAAACAATGTTTTGAACTTCACCTCCATAGTTTATGAAAATCCTTAATTTCAGCAAACACTCCATTTCAATATGTGTTATATGTTTCGAACACAAAATGCACATAACAGTTTGGAAAACACACTGGGTTGTGACTCACTTCACAATTCTTATTAAACAATGTATTGAAGTTCATAACAACCCTTACTTTCAACAAAATTTCCATTTCAATATATGTTCATATGTTTCAAAGAAAATGCACATAATAGTTGCAGGATGGAAAACACACTGGGTTGTGACTTACTTTTGAATTCTTGTTCAATGACTGCTTTCTTTTATGCACACTATGACAAAACAATGTTTTCAACTTCACCTTCATAGTTTATGACAACCCTTACTTTTAGCAAACACTCCATTTCAATATGTGTTATATGTTTCGAACACAAAATGCACATAACAATTGTATGATGGAAAACACACTAGGTTGTGAGTCACTTCACAATTCTTGTTTAACAATGTATTGAAGTTCATAACAACCCTTACTTTCAATAAACATTACATTTCAATATCTGTTCATATGTTTCAAACAGAAAATGCACATAATAGTTGCAGGATGGAAAACACATTGGGTTGTGACTCACTTTTGAATTTTCATTCAATGTCCGCTTTCTTTTATGCACACTATAACAAAACAATTTTTTCAACTTCACCTCCATAGTTTATGACTACCCTTACTTTAATGCAGTAGTGGATACAGAATAGACATGAAAGCTCCCACTTGAAATAGGACATCTACATACAGGAGTAACGATTATCCCTTTAAACAAAATCCAAGCCCATACAATTCACCTCCTCGCCATTCACTTCGACCAATACGAAGACCACTTGATTGAAAAGCGTCCCCTTTTCAGCATCTGAATTGCTGCAAACTCATGCACTAGGAAATACAAATTGGATAGCTGGTTCAATTTCATCTTCATATGCAACAAGAGATAGTGACAACCTTGCGTTTCCATTGCTCAACAATTTGGCTGGTGATTGTTGAGTTGTGGAGGAAATGGTATGAGCTTGGATTTTGTTTAAAGGGATAATGGTTACTCTTGTATGTAGATGTCCTATTCGAAGTGGGATCTTTCCTGTTTGTTCCGTATCCACTACTGTATTACACAAATTCCCTCCTCCACCAACCTCCAATGCAGCTATTGTTGTGGCATCTTAAACTTTTATTAGTTGTGCAACAACACCTTTGACTTTTGACCTATGACTTGTGTAACAACACCTTTTACATTTGATGTTTATCAGTTGTGCAACAAGACCTTTCACTTTTGACCTATCACTAGTGCAAAAACACCTTCCATTGTTGTCTTTGTTTTATCAAATTCCTATCTTTTAGATTGCATCTATCTCTGAATAGGATTAAGCTCCTCTTCTTTTCACTGTGACAACCTCTTTTTGTGTTTTAATTCCTTTTCTAACTGGTTAATTATAGTGTTCGGTTGTTCTGTTCCACTTTGAGTATTTCCAATTATTGTTTTTGCAGTGTGTTTATGATTAAAGAATGCAGATGTTTCTTTTCACAAGCTTGTTAAGGAACTTCTCCACCTTTTCAGATAAGACTTTCATGCCTCCACCCAACTGATTCTATTCTTTCTGCACTTAGATTTGGTATTTCCTTTTCCTTATCATCCATTTGCAATTGTATTTGTTCCATGGAATTGCTAACTGATAGAATGCTTGCCTTCATTTGTTCAACTCCACTTAGAGCATCATGTCTCTATTTCTTTGATTGCACAAATTCATACACAATAGAAAACCTTTCAAGTTAATCCACTTATGCATTGCCATTTTCTCCTTGCACATACTACACATGCTCCTTCCCTCCACTTCTCACGAGAAGGAACAACCTCTTTAGTCAATACATTATCTATCTTGTTTACTTTGGTCTGCTTCTTTTCAAGTGTTTTTAGAGAATATTCCTTTTTTTCACTACACTTTCCAATATGTCCTCGTATTTTTTTATTACTACCATGTCATACAATTCTCATAACAAATATTTTTCAGATTGTGTCGTATTCCTTTTAGGCAAAGGGATAGAGTTTTCAATGTATTGAATACTTTGAAATGATAAAGGGAAAAACATGAGGTAATGAATTTTTCATGTTTATGGACATTTCAATATGAAGAACATCAAACATATGTAATACAAAATATCTCTCATTCAACAGTATTATTTCAAAATAGTAGATCTGGTTATACAACTATGTGTGGGTTGTTGTTTTTTACAACACCCTGTGTTTTACAATATGTAGTCTTAGAAAACAGTATTCATGTATTAAATAGTAATAAAGAGTGATAAAAAATAGAGTAATAAACACTAATAAACAATAATGCAAAATACCATTCATTCAATTGTAGTGTTTGAAAAGAGTAATACATAATAACAGCAAAATTTTTAGTTTCCATTTTTCATTTAACAAGCCTTTCCACATCCTAATTAGATTCACTCTTTACATTCTCTGTGTTTACATTTGTGCTCTCATTGGAACGGCTGGAGAATTTTGTGCCAAGCCACTCAATAACCCTTTCATCATTTGTCGGAACTGGTGCAGGGTGGTCAAGCAGTGTGTGGAGGGCAAGATACATCTCCCATATGCTTTATTCTATTGCTAAATGTTTCTTGAACACACCTCATATTCAAGGATGTTTGAAGCAACAAACGTGGGAAGATGCCACCAATGAGGTCGAGACCCTGATCAACATCATATCTTTCTAATGCTTTTTCAAGCTGTTTGTGATTGACCACAAGGCTCCAAACATATTTTGCATAGAGAACTTGAACTAGAATATGGTTTGTCAGCAGGTCCATGGAGTTTGACAAGAACCTGCAAGCTACATCGGCCTCTGAATAGGGGAGTACAAGTTCAGTGGGCTCCGAAAATCTACCGACCTTGCAAATCGCATCCTCCAACGTCTGACAATTAAATTTGAAAGCACAATGCAACCTCTTCATACTAAATAGACTGTCATTGTCTTCCTAATTGTCATGGGGAACCTGCCTGATGTGAATTCTGAAGTTCAACATTTTTAGTTGTACTGTCAAAAAGAAAAAAAGGGAAAAAAAGTCAGTAACAAATAGCATTGTAGGAGTCTACATAAAAACTGTTATTTACTCCCAACTACTGATTCAACCACTTGTAGAGAAAACTAGTAAACATTGCAATACATTTATGAAAACATAAGCTCTTAGTTACACGAATCCTGTTTTGTAAAACTACAGATTGGAAAACACAGGGTGTTATGAAAACTGCAACCCACTCACAATTGTATAACCAGATCAACTATTTTCAAACACTAGATTGTTGAATGAAAGATATTCTGTACAACCTATGTCTGATGTTCTTTATATTGAAATGTCCATATACATGAAAACTTCATTACCACATGTTTTTCCCTTTATCATTTCAAAGTATTCAGTACATTGAAAACACTATCCCTTTGCCTGAAAGAAACCCAACAAAATCCAAAAAATATTTTTTATGAGAATTGTATGACATGGTAGTAATAGAAAAAATATGAGGACATATTGGAAAGTGTGTATTGAAAAAAAGAAATCTGCTCTAAAACACTTGAAAAGAATTATACCAAAGTAAATGAGATAGATAATGTATTGAATGAAGAGGTTGTTCCTTCTCACAAGAAGTGGAGGAAGGAGCATGCGTAGTATGTGCAAGGGGAAAATGGCAATGCAGAAGTGGATTAAATCAAAAGGTTTTTTATTGTGTATGAATTTGTGCAATCAAAGAAATAGAGATATGATGCTCTAAGTGGAGTTGAAAAAATGAAGGCAAGCATTCTATCAGTTAGCAATTCCATGGAACAAATACAATTGCAAATGGATGATAAGGAAAAGGAAATACTAGATCTAAGTGCAGAAAAACAAAATCAGTTTGGTGGAGGCATGAAAGTCTTATTTGAAAAGGCAGAGAAGTTCCCTAACGAGCTTGCGAAAATAAACATCTGCATACTCTAATTGTAAACACATTGCAAAAACAATACTTGGAAATGCTCAAAGTGGAGCAGAATAACCAAACACTATAATTAACTAGTTAGAAAAGGAATTAAAACACAAGAAGAAGTTGTCATGGTGAAAAGAAGAGGAGCTTAATGTTGTTCAGAGAGAGCTGCAATCTAAAAGACATGAATTTGATAAAACAAATACAACAATGGAAGGTTTTGTTGCACAACTGATAGGTCAAAAGTGAAAGGTCTTGTTCCACAAGTGATAAACATCAAATGTCAAAGGTGTTGTTGCACAATTCATAGGTCAAAAGTCAAAGGTGTTGTTGCACAACTGATAAAATTTTAAGATGCCACAACAATAGTTGCATTGGAGGTTGGTGGAGGAGGGAATTTGTGTAATGCGGTAGTGGATACGAAATAGATAGGAAAGCTCCCACTTCGAATAGGACATCTACGTACAGGAGTAACGATTATCCCTTTAAAAAAAATCCAAGCCCATACCATTTCCTCCACAACTCAACAATCACCAGGCAAATTATTGAGCAATGGAAATGCAACGTTGCCACTATCTCTTGTTGCATATGAAGATGAAATTGAACCAACTATCCAATTTGTATTTCCTAGTGAATGAGTTTTTAGAAATTCAGATGTTGGAAAGGGGATGCTTTTAAGCCAAGTGGTCTTCATATTGGCCAAAGTGAATGGTGAGGAGGTGAATTGTATATGGGATTGGATTTTGTTTAAAGGGATAATTAATTTGCTACCCATCAAAAGGCAATGTAATATTCTTAGAACCATCTACTGACATCCCCCACTATGTTTTCCAACTTACAATTATTCAGTGCATTTTGATTTACCATCATATCACAATTTTTGAAACCCAAATTTTAGTCCACTGAAGAGTTGTAATAAATTTTTAGGTGAGTTTCATGAAATTCTTAAGGTCTAAAAAATGCAAGAGTTTCATGAGAACCATTATGTCTACGTATAATTGCAAGTTGGAAAACATTGCATGAAATACAAAATACAACCCACTATGTTTTCCAACCTGGAATATGAAGGTGGACTTAACTACATTGTTATAGTGCACAAAATAGAAAGTGATCATTGTAGCAATCCATTTTACTATCATACGGATTATTTCTGTTCACACATTTATCAAACATCGAACGATATGTTTGAAGACCATAGTAATATAGAATGTATATATGCTTGGAGGTGTGTATGATATTCTGTAGTGGGATGGGGTATTCAAGATCTAAATCTTAATCAAGCGAGAAAAACCATAAACCTACCATTAAAACTTATACCCAACTCATGGCACCGTCCATGCCATCCTTTTTCGTTCATTGACAAGGGAACCCAAAATGTCTTCCATGTTGAACCAATAGCTATCCATCCTATTTCACCAAAGGAACACCAAGAGCCAACCTGTAAGGAATACAATACCCGATGAAAAATTATATTTCACAAAATGGTAGTCGTAGTCTTCTAGTTCCACCCACTTTCACCTCATCCATCCCATGTTTATCCAGCTCATCCATTCCATGTTTTTCCACCTTCATAGCACCTATAGAAAGTCAACCATTTCACACACTTGACCTCATTGATCAAAAGCATGACATCATAGATGTCCCTTTTATGTGAAGATCAAAATACTCCCTCTCATGATCCCAATTCATCTCCTCATTCCATTCCATGTCATGATGCCGTACCATCTCATGATCGAAGTATGTCAATTCCATACCATAATCATCATGTATAAATTCATTAAAAAAAGCTTTCCATCCATTCAATAAGTCAAGACCCCCAAGGTATAAGCATTTCCCTCACATCTCATGATAATCCTAAACTTTCACAAGATCCCATTCATTAACCACAAACAAATAAGCTTGGTTATCCACCTTTATAAAAGTTGGTTTTCCCCTACAATACCACATGTTTTCATGATTTCCATTTACCTACACACCCTAATATTAAAACACATGTAATTTCTTATGGCCTTGGCTACATACCTCCTTGTTAATACATTGGTAGCTCTGTCAAACACAAGAGGCCTCCCTTTACATCAATACGTCCACCTCCTCCATCATATTTGCCATCTATTGTTGGACTGTATCCACAAACCCTTCCACCCATTAGGGACCCATATGTTCTTAATGTAGAAGTTGTCAAAACCAACTTCAGACTCCAAGAACACCTGCATGCAAATGGATACCTGTCACAAGGAAGAGAATGGATGGAAAAAACAAACAAGGGTTTGAAGCTCTAAAAAATGGAGAAATTATCTTATCAGAACAAAAAGGAATTCAATGTGATGAATATACAATGAGATCAATCCTTATAAAAAGGAGATCATGCAAACCCTAAAGAAACCCTAATAGGAAAAACCCTAAAAGAAGCCCTAATAGGAAAACATTTAATAATTAATATAATTATTAAATGTCACTTTATGCAAACTAAAGTGAAATCTTAAGAAGGGAATAAAGGTAACTTAATCAACATAATTAAGTTAAAACCTTTACTCTAACACCCCCCCTTAAGATGAGCAAGAGTGCAACTACAAACAAATGCAAAAAAGCAAAGGTAACTACAATGCAAGAAGGAAAACATGGGTCCCACAACTAGGCCAGATCAGGTACCCAAATACAACCAAATCTTTGTAAAGAGGAGAAATAGAGAAAACCTCATGGGAAAAACTCTACTCCAAAAAGAGATGCAGAAAGCCAAGAAGAACATCACTAAAGCAGAAGAAGCTGCAAACAATTGTTGAAAGATGACTACTATGGTGCTGAAGAACCTCTGCTAAAGATAAGATGATCAGGATAAAAAAGACAACAATCTGCATGAGTGCCCCAAACGACACTACTCGAATTAGATGGAAAACAAAGGCAAGCACCTGGAACGAAGATACAAATGGCACAAGTACCAATAGTCTGAAACACTGATCAACTGAGAATGGGAGATTCCTTCCAAGGTGAAACCAAGGAAGAATTAGCACGAATAGTATAATACCCCCCCATAATGCTGAACTGGGAGAGCCTGACAGATCCACTGAAATGGTGTGCAACACCCTGTAGTGCATGAAGGAGAAGAAACAACATCTAAAAGTGCATAAGAAAGCACCTACAACTGAAAAAGTGGTGTGCAAAACAAAGCACACATGCATGAGGCTGAAATCATATGTATCCACTGTCATCATGGAGGGACACTCACCGGACAAAGGTGTGATGGCAAAAACAAAGGCACTACACAACCCCCCATGGCACTTTATAATATAGTGCGAGTACAAAATATGGCACAACCTTATGTGCAAAATCTCCAAAATACATGTACAATAGTGTGGCAATTTATCTCAGTGCATTTACATAAAAGATAGCTTACAAATGATGCTCAAAATGCCCACAAAGGACAAAAAATTGGAAATACATGAAGAACAGCCAAAAACGAAGCATCCCATGCAAACGAGAAGTTCCCAAGAGCAAATATGTCCAGGTAATTCACCAGAGTGTGAAAACACAAAAAATTGAATAAAATATACCTAGAGTGAAATTTGGAAAAATTGCATGGATGGAATAGAAGAGCTCTGAAAGATGGTTCCAACGTCGGTGAGATCGCGAAAAACTGAGAAACTAGTCAAAAGATATGAGCTCGGGACTTAAAGCAGCTCCTCTGACTTCAATTGGCTGTAGAATGTACCAACGAAAAAAAGAAGCAATGAAACCGACACCACTAGAAAGTTGACAGAACCATCTTTTCGACGATATCTTGTTTGCCAAAAAATGATATCGTATGCCCAAGTTATGACCTCTAGAAGAAAACAGGTCCAAAGGGGAAAAAAACCAGTGCTGCATTAAATTTGACGGTCAAACGACCGCCACGGCGGTTAATGATTTGGCCATTACATTAAAAAATTTTTTTTTTTTTTTTCATATATAAAAAAATAATAAAAAAATTACAATAATGTTTTTTTTTTGGAAAAAAATATTGGTGGGGGAGGCATGTGGGCCCACCCCCACCGCACCTTATGAAGGCGCGGCCTTGCGCAGGTACGAACTTGCAAAGAACCTGCGTAGGGGTACTCGCCTGCGTAGGTACCGGCCTAAGCAAGCCGTAAAAAGGCTTCGCTTTTTTGCCCTTTTTTATAATTTTTAAAAAATAAAAAATAAAAAAGAACATAACAATTTTTTTTTTTAAAATCTGACGAAAAATAAAAAAAGAATTTACCAAGCAGACGGACGGCCATACGGGTAAAAACGTTTGCCCCTTAAATCAACTTTGTCCAAAATGGGCGAATCAACAGTCGATTTAGGGGTTTTGGACCGCTGCGGACACAATGGCAAGGTCCGTTTGGACTCAAAATGATTTGAAATTGTAGGTGAATCCCTGGATCAAAAAATGCAAACCCCAAAACTGTGAATGCCTGATCCAACCTTGTAGTTCCAAATAGCTCCAAATTCTTCAAACAAGAACACGCATGCAATAGGAAAACTCTGATACCATGTAGAAGTTGTCAAAACCAACTTCAGACTCCAAGAACACCTGCATGCAAATGGATACCTGTCACAAGGAAGATAATGGATGGAGAAAACAAACAAAGGTTTGAAGCTCTAAAAAATGGAGAAATTATCTTATCAAAACAAAAAGGAATTCAATGTGATGAATATACAATTAGATCAATCCTTATAAAATGGAGATCATGCAAACCCTAAAGAAACCCTAATAAGAAAAACCCTAAAAAAAGCCTTAATAGGAAAATATTTAATAATTAATATAATTATTAAATGTCACTTTATGCAAACTAAAGTGAAATCTTAAGAAGGGAATAAAGGTAACTTAATCAACACAATTAAGTTAAAACCTTTACTCTAACACCTAATGCATATCCATAGGTGCCCTTTCAAGAACAAAAAAGGCACATACCCTTGAATTCATTCCAACACATTCCACTTGAAAATCCTCTCATTTCATAAAATCCCTCGATGGTCTATCCAAGCAATTGGGATACCAACAAGAAATGCATAAATCAAAGAATCCACTTAAACATAAATATCATCATGTCTCGGTAAAAAGACATGCCCAAAAAAAGAAAAACACTTCCAAAAAAATGGAAGGTGCTTATTAAGAAAAAATGAAAGGGCTATAAAGAAATTTATCAGAAGTAGAAACAATGTGGGTTCCAAAGCAAGCGAAAAAATGCATGCATTGAAAAAAAATAAAATAAAAATTGGTATCCCTACTTGATAATCCAAAAGACTTCATTATTCCACCTTCATCCATCCCTCCATTATTCATCCTCCAAATCCGTTTTCCGTCCTTATATGCCCAACTTTATTATCCCAACCCACTCTCAATCCTTCAACTTTCACCACCCTTCAAGGTGTGTTTCATTGTTGTTCTTGCCCACATTCCCTCCTAACGACTCCATTCCATACTTCCATCCAAACTTCATCCCCCATTCCATAGATTTAACCCAATCCTTTCCATGAATCCTTAACCCCCTTCTGCCTACCCTTATCCATTCCATTATCTTTACCAATTTTCCTACGAACATATTTAACTGGGAACATGTTAGCCATGGTCTATAAGAAACATTTAGTTAGTGGGGTACTATGTTCTGCAAAGAGACAATTGAGTCCTCCATTCATATCCATACACCTTCATCAACTTCCATTTCCATGGCCATTCATATCCATTCATATCTACTAGCTTTCACATCCATACATGCACCCTTGTTTGTACACTTGGGGGCAAGAATTTTCCATTTGTACGATACATTATTGATTATCCTATTTCCACTTAGCCATCATATTCCTTCATTTATATTCTATGCTATCCACCTTATCCATCCATCCACCTTCCTTTGATCTTGGATAAAGTATTGGGGAAAAATAGCAAGAAATTGAATCTAATGCATGCTTTATACCATGTGTGTCTTCCATCGTCCATATCACTTGTCATCCATGTCATGTTTCCTTTCATGTCCATTTATCTTCCATATCCATGTCATGTCGTTATAACTTTTCATACCTCTTACCATGGGGGCATTTTATTACTTTGACATGCCATCTTTGGAGTCCTCCATAGGTCGTCTACTTCTCCTTTGTATAAGAGAAATTTTTTTGCATTCCCTTGTCATTGGCTCCCTCCACCCATAGCATTCCATATCTTGATCCGTCTATCTTCATCCTCCATATAGGGTGTATCCTTACATGTCCTATCATTAACCCATATCATTGATCCCTATCCATCCATATGTCCTCTGGTTTTCAACTTGAATAAGGAATAAGATCTTTTTTATCATTATCATTTAAATTCTTATTTATCATTGTGTTATAATTGTTATGAGTAACACACTTAAAGAAACCATAAACTCTTTAGCATACTAAAACATTGGGCTTTACTGAGTCACAATCCACTGTGTTTTCCATCCTACAACTGTTTAGTGCGTTGGTCCTTATCATATGCATTAGCATTTCCATTTTTTCATTATCATGATCTTGCATATTTATCATTTTCATATTGCATGCATGAAAACTTGTGCTTTATCTTAACTCTTGTTTGTTGTCTCCATCAATATCATTATCTTCTTATATCTTTTATTCTCTTGTGACATTTTGAGGAAGCTCAAGGATCTCTACACCTCGTTGTATATGAAGGAGAGTGAGGAAAGGGGCATGAGTCTTTCTTATGTGTGTGTATCGCGTCAGTCGGCCCTATGATGATTACAAAAAGAATAACCGATAACAAAGGGGAATTAGTTCCACTCTATGATGAAACAAATGTTCACTTCCTACCCTTTCCATTCCATTCATTTCCATATCCTTTCCTCCCATATCGAATACATTTCATAAGCAATTTATACGCTTTCCTTGCATCAAATAAATGCATTGCATTCCTTTCTTCTTTGGATCCACCTAGGTCTTTCATATTTCTAAATCTTGCATATCATTCTCTATCTACAACTCAAAAATGATGAATTGATAGCATTTCCATTCCATTCATTTGCATATCCATCCTTTCATATCCTTTCCTCCCATACTGAATACTTTTCATAAGCCATTTATATGCTTTTCCTACATCTAATAAATGTGTCACAATCCTTTATTCGTTGCACCCACCCAAGTCATTCATATTTCTAAATCTCGCATATCATTATCTATCTACAGCTCAAACATACCTTCATCTATCATAACAAGATTCACACCATACCATACGAAGAACAATATGAAGGAAATAAGAAGGTTATGCAATCAAAGAATGAGGGCAACAACCATATCAAGAGTCCATGTTGAATGTGAGTTTGTTTCATCTCATGCATTCATTATCTTCTAGCTCTTAGACACAATTTAAGTTTACAGTTGGTGTTTACAAATCTCAAGTGTTCACATGTTCATATAGAAGTCTGAAATATGTATCTTCTTGCTTGAAAAGTGTTACTAAATTGTTGTTAGTTATTGTGACTGACAAACGTACGAGTTACAATGGTGTGTTCTACTTGTATACTTGAAACATACCACATCCCTTATGTATACTTCAACATTTTTCAAACATGTCTACGCTGATGTTGTTTGTAATTGATGTCAAAAGGTGTCTGATGCCAACTACATGCAGAATGAGTTGCTTCATTGTGTTCCCATGGATTGGTTTCAAAGAGATTATTCATTCATTTGGTGATCTATAGCCAAAGTGGTTGTTGATATTCATGTGAAAGTCCTTCTTGTTCACTCATTACTTGTTCACATGGTGTTGGTGTAAAAGGTATTGATAGTTGTTGCAAAAGTTTGACAGAGTTGTTTCATGACAAAATCAGAGGTATTGAGCAAGTACTCATTGCACATTCATCATTCATCATGTCATCATTCCTGATGGCTAATACGTTTTGATTTTGTGACTCTAAGGTATTCGGTGGATAGGTTTTGGCATAAAGACATGATTGGTGTATGTTGATGAGATCTTCATGCTTCTACAAGGATCTAAACCAATGTTGAAAGCAATTTTGCATCAAAGGTATATGGTCACAATGAAAGGTTACATATCAATTACATGTTTTGAAGCCCATTAAGTTTGTTTGAAGTTGTTTTGTGTTCTTTCATTGCTTGCAAGTTTGTTCTTAAACCGTATATGAGGTTTATTATGCAAATTTTATAACAAGTTTACTCCCGTCTGTAAATGTTCAGTATGCTTGAGTGTAATTAAACTTCCTTTTAAGGAGTACCTAATTGAGTCCATGTGATTAGATTTTTTGGGCTGTCATAGATAGATTTACTATGTTCAATGATTTACTATTATGCTTTGATAGACTTTTTGCAAGCATGCATACCTTGTTCAAAAGCACCTATTATAGGATTTTAGCCATAGAAGCAAGGCACTCAACTATTTGATTAAATTCTTTGGTAGACATGTATGAAAAATATGGTAGCATAGACAAGGCAGTGAATTGTTTCATAAAATGCCTCAAAGAAATACGGTCTCATGCTGATGGAATGCCATGAAAATCCATACAACATCAAGGCAGCAATATGGATTGTCATGGCATTCCATCGCCACGTGACCACATTTCTTTCACGAATTTTATCAAACACTTCACTGCCTTCTCTATGATGTTGCTTACCATTATGCTTTGGTAGATTTTTTAGAAGCATGTGTAGCTTGTTCAAAAGAACCTGGTTTAGGCTTTTAGCCATAGAAACAAGGTAGTGAACAGTTAGATAGAATGCTTTGGTAGACATGTATGAAAAATGTGGTAGCATAGTGAGCTGTTTCATATAATGCCTCAAAGAAACGTGGTCCCCTGGTGAAGGACTGCCATAGCAATATGGATTGTAATGGAAGTCCTTCACCAGGGGACCACATTTCTTTGAGGCATTATATGAGACAATTCACTATATGCTACTGCATTTTTCATACATGTCTACCAAATCATTCTATCAAACTATTCACTGCTTTGTTGCTATGGCTAAAAGCCTAAAATAGGTTCTTTTGAACAAGTTACACATGCTTCCAAAAAATCTATCAGAGCATAATAGTCAATATAGATTATCATTGCTTCAAACACCATTGCTAAATAGTAAATATGGATTATTGAAAAAAGTATCAAAGCATAATTTTAAATATGGATTGTCATTGCATTCTAGCACCATCTTCTTGGAATGCCATGACAAGCCATAGACAAACAATAGAGACAGTTAATTTCCAAGAATATGGCTTGTCATGGCATTCAAATCACCATGGTGTTGCAATTCCATGAGAATCCATATTTACTATTATGCTTTGATAGTAAATACCCAATGTTTTCCAACAAGAACATACATGCACAATATGATTGGAAGTTGGAAAAAACAGTGTGAGTTGAGTATATGTTTGCCAAAACACACTAGAAACCCATAGATAAGAAATCATACACATAAACATTTCATTTCCTTTTCTATGGCTTTCCATGGAAATCCAATCACCATGGTGTTGCAATGCCATGACAATCCATATTTACTATTATGCTTTGATAGTAAACACCCAATGTTTTCCAACAAGCCTACACATGCACAATATGATTGCAAGTTGGAAAACACAATGTGAGATGAGTATATGTCTACCAAAACACAATGGCAACCCATAGATAAGAAATCATACCCAAAAACATCTCATTGCCTTCTCTCATAAATTGACCTTCATATAGTATTGTCCAGCTTATGTTGAACAATATGCAATCAGGTTGACTAAGACCCATTCATGGCATCTATGATTGTCCTAATGCAAGTAGATCCATCATAAGTTCAAAAAGTTATAGTGTACAAAGTAGAAAATTCGACCTCCTAGGACCTGCAATAATACCCTTATGATACTAGTCACAAAAAAACCCATTAACTTTGTGCTATGCCTTAAAGGTTGGAGATGTCAAACACTAAGCCTCCATGATTCTTGTTCAAAACTACAAGTTGCCTTAGACTGAATCTGCTTGGATAATTCTTCGTTGTATTCAAGGATGTTTGAACAAATCCAATTATCAATGCTTCAAGGACATACATCATACTATCAACCATGTGGCTGATCAATTGGATATCAAAGCCGATACTAGAACCTACACAATTGAACGCTTTGATTGGGTACTATTCAATCGAGACTCTTTCAGTTTAAAGTTTTCTCTTGCTTCAGTCTCATTTGGTATGTGACAGATTTATTGTCATTTCTCTTTTCATTTTTCCCTTCTTTGGAGGGCTAATATGTATCTTAATTAGATGGATGCTATGTAGCTATACTAGTTATGGTTATTTTTTGCTCATAGCCCCCAAAAAATAATAAAAATGCAATAGAACAAAAACATTGAAGTGCACAATAGAGAATACACTTCTAACAATAATTATGGTATGATGCATGGAAGCTTACACAACACAATTTGCAATGGATTCTCGTTGTTAGCTTTAATGAAACCATAGACCATAAATATCTACAACACTCTAAAGTAAATGGTAAAATACATATAAGATAATGGATAGTGTAATTGCAAGTTGGAAAACATAGTGTGAGGTAAGTACATGTTTGCCAAAACACAATGGCATGCCATATATAAGCAATCATACATACAAAAAATTCATTTCCTTGTCTATGGCTTGTCATGTCATTCCAATCACCATGGTCTTGGAATGCCATGACAATCCAGATCTACTATTATGCTTTGATAGTAAGCACACAATGTTTTCCAATAGCCATATACATTGAGAATGATTGGATGTTGGAAAACACAGTGTGAGGTGACTATATGTCTCCCAAAACACAATGGCATGCCATATATAAGCAATCATACATAGAAACAATTCATTGCCTTGTCTATGGCTTGGCATGTTATCCCAATCACAATGGTGTTGGAATGCCATGACAATCCAAATCTACTATTATGCTTTCATAGTAAACACATGATGTTTTCCAACAACCATATACATGCATAATGTGATTGCAAGTTAGAAAACATAGTGTGCGGTGAGTACATGTCTGCCAAAACACAATGGCATGCCATAGATAAGCAATCATACATACAAATAGTTCATTTCCTTGTCTATGGCTTGTCATGTCATTCCAATCACTATGGTGTTCGACTGCCATGACAATCCAGATCTACTATTATCCTTTGATAGTAAACACACAATGTTTTCCAACAACCATATACATGCATTCTATAATTGCAAGTTGGAAAATACAGTGTGAGGTGAGTATATGTCTGCCAAAACACAATGGAAATCCATAGATAAGCAATCATACTTACAAACAGTTCATTGCCTTGTCTATGGCTTGTCACGACATTCCAATCATCATGAAACCACATTTCTTTGAGGCAATTTTCAAACTGTTCACTACCTTGTCTCTACTGTTGCTTACTAATATGCTTTCATAGACAAGGCAATGAATTGTTTGAAAAAATGCCTCAAACAAATGTGGTCTCTTGGAATGCCATGACAAACAAATGCAATTTGCAGCTGCAATTATCACTCTAGTATGAATGAATTAATATCTTTGACAATAGTATTTGGTTGCATTGGTGGAGTTCCCTATAGTTGTGGGTATAGTTTCACAATATATTGTTGATACCTCTACTGAAGATGAAAATATATATCTGCAAGACAAACTACATTGCTTGTTAACTAAGGTATTTCCCACTTTCTAACAAAATTTGGCTAAGGGCTCTCCATCTGCAAATATCACTCTAACTATCTGCAAGCCTTTAGGGAGGAACTAAAAGGAGAGCAAAAGAACAATCTTGACAAGGTAAAAATCAAAGAGATTGTAATTGTATTGATGGAAGGGCAGAATAGCAGGGATCCTGGGCTTTCAGTGGACAAGATGGCTGCAACAAAGACACTCGTGACACTTGGAGACTCGGACAATACAATACAGTCCCTCTAGGAATCAACCTTGGAACATCTTTTCATCTCTTTTTGGTTATAAATGGTAACAGGTCTAGTACATATGTTACATAGATGTACAACCTTATACAGTTGCACATATGTAACTACATGCTACAAGTATATATATGTAAATCTTTTGTAGATGGTACTTGGAACAGCTTGTTAATATGAGATGACAAATTTGTTGTATCAGGGGTAGTGTGGAGATATGTATATTTTGTAACTAGGGCAATAGGATGTTATAGCATATGCAAGGCTTCCTAAAGGTTTGATACTGGAGCAATTACTCAGATGCACTATGCAATGATCTCTCTATACTTGATACAAAAAAATATCTGCAATTATTTTGTAAAAATAGTGTCGGATGAGAATGTGTACTAAAACATAGTGGCAAGCCATAGATAACCAATCCCACATAGAAACAATTCATTTTATTGTCTATGGCTTGGCATGGCATTCCATTGACCATCAAACCACATTTCTTTCAACCATTTTTCCAAATAGTTCACGTCCTTGTCTCTGTTGTTGCTTACTATTATGTTTTCATACACAAGACAGTGAACCGTTTCAAAAAATACCTCAAACAAATGTACTCTTATGGAATGCAATAACAAAAAAATACAATTGGCAGCTACAATTATCACTCTACAATGAAGAATTTAATATATTTCAGAATAGTACTTGGTTGTGCAGGTGGAGTTCCCTATAGTTGTGGATATAGCTTTTACCTATGCGATGTGAACTAAATGCATAACTACTTTTAGGTTGACTATGTAGAAAACCTATATTGTAATTTAAATTTTGTCATCTATCTATGAGCATCTACTTATTAGTTATGCAATGTGAAGTAATGCTTTCGGTTTGAAAGACGTGCAATGGAATGAAATGGAAAACATAGGGTGTTTATAAAACAACAAGCCACATCACAACATACCCAAACCATCATGGTTTCAAGCCTCTATATGTACATGTGCATTACAAATAGCAAGAACACCAATTTCTTGACATTATCACGGATAATGAGTAAACTTGTTCAAAGTGGTGAAACACAGTGTTAATGCTTCTTGGGAAACAATGGGTGTTTATAAAACAATGCCTTTTATTACATTCCTAGGGTCTAAATAACAAAAGCTTGTAAAGACATTCATTTTCTTTTCTAAAATTCTAGGATGCAAAACACTGGGTTTTACAAAACCCTAAACCCACTTGAAGTTTAAAAATGATTTACAATTAAAAACCCTCATAACATTTTAAAACCCTTTACAACTAACAACCCAAATGATTAGAAACCCCTCAACTCAATTTTTTTAGTCTCCCCTTGCTCTACAACCTTTCACTTGCAACTCCACTCTCCAACCTTTCACTTTCAACTTGTAGAATGAAAGAGCAGAATACACTGTGTGAAAGGTTGTTGGAAACGATGGGTGTTTCTAAATCCGTGTTTCATTACATTCCTACGGTTTTAATAACAAAAGCTTTTGAAGACATTCATATGTTTTCTAACATTCCTACGATTTTAACAACACAACTATAAATCAACATTTGATTACATTCCTACAGTTTTAATAGCAACACATGAAACAATACAAAAATGCATGAAACAATACATAAGAACTTCCAACATTCAATACATTCAGTTAGAAACACCTCACCTCAAGTCTGTTGGTCCTCTCCCTTGCCTGCGGTGAACCCTTGCTCTCCAATGTTTCAATTTCAACCTGCAGAATGAGAAAACCCAAAGCTCGGTGTGTTTCCCAACTGTCTTCCAAGAACAATACCCATTACAATTTAAATCGTGTGTCTTAATCACATCTTCCCGTGCTTAACGGTTAGCTTCTCCCACAAGGCAAAATGCTGACGTAATTCGGCGACGGGACACCTCCTCATTTCCCATGCCATTTCCTTCAGTTGCCGGTTCCGACACTTCTATCATCCATCTGATGGGCTCCGCACTATGCCGTCTCTTCATGTTATGCATGTTACCATGTATGTCGCTATGTATGTTTTCATGCATATTTGTATGCACATAGGTCACTTTTGTCCAGGAGTTAGTCGGCTCCTAATTTATATATCACATCAAAGTAAGATAAAATAAAAACTTAACCTGCAACGTGTCTCGACTTTTTGACTCCTTCAATCTGGATTCATTGTACGTTTCCCTGCAATTCTTGATTTCACACTCGTTTTTTTTGGGCAAGGTTGGACAAAATTTTTAAAGAAGTAATAGAATTATTCCATGGCATGAGCTCCACCGCCACATTCGAATCGTTAAGCCTACGACTACGACCAAGTATCTACACGTTAATCTACCTAAATTTCTTGACAATTTCCTCTGTTTCACCTATATTATACATCATACTTTCTACAATTTACAAACAATCATACTTCCCTTCCTTAACGATTGAATTTTCCGGATCGAAATTTGGTAGAATTTGAATAATTGGGAGTCCCCTGTTCTTCATATTGGGAGTAGTTGTGCTGCTATTTGGTTGCAATGCAGTTGCATAGACTTTGAATTCAAGCTATCCTTTAGAATTCACAGTAGGTGAGAACAAAACTTATCATGCCTGCAACAACCTCAGTTTAGGAGCTACTCTGTCATATACCTACCATGCAGAGAATAGATCGCTAGATATAGCTTTCAAGGCCTCCCCTGCTACTTCTGGGGGATGGGTAGGTTGGGGGATAAACCTACAAGGGTGAGGAATGATTGGCACATAGGCTTTGATTGCCTTTCAATCGAGTAATGGATGAACTATTGTTGGCACAAATGATGTGGTCTCTAAGTCTGCTGCTTTGAATCCCTCAGCTATTAGCCTCAATGTGACCAACAAGAGTGGTGTGTATGAGAGTAGCAGTGGGAAGATAACAATATTTGCATCCTTGGTACTTAATTCCAACCAAACCAGTGTTAATCAGGTGTGGCAAGTGGGAAGCTCAGTCAACAGTTCGATTCCTGCCATACACAGTACTGCTGCAGCCAATCTCAACAGTTTAGGAACTCTCGATCTCCAAAGTGGACCCACCTAGTAACACTCAAATGTATTTTAATCCATGCACTGGTTATGTATGCAAGGAATTTGTTCGACCTAAATAAGTTATACATTAGCTACAATACAAACTGTTTTAAGTCTTTTTATAAATAAATGTGACAAAATCTTTAATGCTTTTATTCAATTGTTTCTTTCTTGACATGTTTTTATGGATCATTTCTTGAAATTTCTTTCTGTTTTACAAGTTTTAAGTTTGACATATATTAACTTGAGATTATGAGAGAACACTCAAATTCCAATGGATAATAGCTATATGAAGAAAGGTGTATAAATGAATGTGATAATACGATGAATTATATATATGAGATTACTGTAAGAAATCTCCATTCACATAATCATGAGAATATCTACGCCAAAGACATCCCTTTTTCATCTTGACGATTCATTTTACATCCTCATCATACATATTTTAGTTATTCTTGCATGTCAAGAAGCCATAGTTTACAACAACTAGAATATGATTCAATGATTCCTTTTGTTCTTGCTGCACATTTCACTCCATGCAGCTTCATAACCTCCATGCCTTTGACTTGGTTGTCAACTCCCTCCCAAAATATTTGTTTGTTGATTGAAATCTCCTTCTTTCTTTGTAGTCTTATGACTCTTTGTAAATACCACATAGGCACAAAGACATCATTAATCCCTTTTTATACTCCTAGTGGTTAAAATTATTCCTGTTAACATTTATTACATTAGTTAGCATTTTTACTTAAACCATTAATTATTTTTAAAGGGGGATTTTTTTTTTGTGATAACTTGTAAATGGGGAGTCAATTTTTTTAGTGTGAATATTCAACAAGAATTTGGTTCCGTCATTGACATTTTGACGTTCAAACATTTTTTATTTGATGTTGTTTAGTAGCAAATTTGAACCTTCAAAGTCAATTTCGTAAGAAAATTTTGACAGGGCATAACTTTCACCTTGACGACCAAAATTTTGCAGTTTTTTTTATGAATATCGAAATTTTGCAAGGAATTCAAATATACTTGTAATTTTAAGATTTGGATTTTCCCATTTTTCCAGAATTTATAAAAATCACCATGCATTATAAATGGTTGATTTGGCATCCAATCTTCATAACTTGTAAAAATTATCTTGCACATTGTTCTAGGGGAATACAATCAACACTAATCATTTTAGGGGGGCTCTCTGAATCAAGGGGGTAATCTAGGTGTTTTTAATTTTTTTTTTGAGTTTGTTGGTTCATGTGATTGTGTCTCTCACACTAAATCCATTCCATTTGAGTATTCTTTATAATCCTCCTAATAAATATAAAATTAAATGTGGATATTGTGGAGAGAAAATGCATACTATAAAAGAATGTTAGTTTCGTAGAATTGAAGAAATGGAGAATTTTTTTCTTAATCATGGTATTGCCTTACTTGATCCTCTTGTTCCAACACATGCAAAAATATCATCTAGTCTCACTCAGACATCGTGCGAGAAACAATCATATGGGGATGAACAATGTAGTTGCATGGCTTGCATTTAGATCTCATCTCCCAAAACACCTATTGCTACATTTAATTTTGGTGTTGAATCATTCATGAGTTCCACACATTCTTTGCATCAGGACATTGCTATCGTCATTCCAGATCCACCACATTGGGATGCATTTCTACCAGAAAACACATCTTTGTTCAAGTAGAATCCCACCTTGCAGATTTGGATGACACCATTGAGCATATTGGTCTTTTATTTGATGTTAGCTTCGATGAATTTGTATCACCATTACCATCTCTAGATATTGCTCTTTTCTCACCTATATCAACTTCTAATTCTCTCTCGCCCTCCCCCATGAGCTCTCTTTATCTCCTTATATCTTTATCCCTCTATCTCCATCTTTATCTCTCACTCTCGCCCGCTCTATCTCTATTTTCCCATCTCTCCCTCTCCCTCTCTATGTAGTGAGCTCTATCTCTTCCTTTCTCTCCCCCTCTTCTTCTCTATCTTTCTCTCAATCAATTGACCTCATGTACTAGATAAATGTATGAAAAAATAAACCAATTTTTTTTCCTAATTGACCTTCCACACCTCTTTGGCATACCCATTGTACACCAAGGTAAAGAGAGAGGGGGAAAGGTAGAGATAGAGGTAAGGAGGGAGAAACAAGGAGTGTGAGTGTAAATCAGTGAGAGATATGGAGAAAAATATAGAGAAGGATATATATATATATATATATATATATATATATATATATAGAGAGATAGGGAGAGAGATGGATGGAGAGGTGGAGGGAGAGGTGGAGGGAGAGATAGAGTGAATAAGAGAGAGATTGAGATAATGAGATATATATATAGAGGGAGAGATGGGAAGATAGAGATAGAGGGAGAAAGAGTGAGAGATAGAGAGATAGATATAGTGAGAAACAAGGAGTTTATGTGTGAGTGAGGGAGATATGGAGATAGAGATAGAGAGGGAGAGAGAGAGGGAGGAAGAGAAATAGGGAGAGGATAGATGAGAAGTAGAGAGATATAGAAAGAGGGAGTTATAGGAAGAGAGGGACAGAGACGAAGAGGGATAGATCTAGGGATAGAAAGGAGAGTGGAGAGATAGATATAGTGAGAAAGATAGAGGGCGAAGAGAGAGGGAGAAATATAAAAGCGATAAGGAGATAAAAATAGGGGAGAGAGATTGAAAGGAGGATGGATACAGACTGTAACGCCTCGTCGTGGAACCCAGGGAATGACATGTCACTAACACTAAACATTCGATTTTATTTTTTTTAAACATTTATTAACGACGTGTGATCAATAACCTAACATGATCGTTCTCAAGTTCCACAACTACACTACTAAATTAAATAAACAACATAACACATCAAGAACTATATAACAAACCATGAGAATAATCATAACAAGATAACATTACATCAAGAGTTACATTACAAGTTCATTTACAATAAATGAGATTGTGACAAATCTCGATACATCACAAGTGGTAATACAATGAAACCTCATGTAACATCATGAGTGTGTACAATACAAAATAAGAACAAGAATAGCTGACGACTAAGTCCACAAGCTCATCCAACGAACAATCTTCGTGTACAATGTGCATCTAGGATCCTGCCAAGTACAAACATGTCTCAAACAATATAACCTATAGGGGACCCAATGGAAGAAATGACACGTTCCTCCCAACCGTGTGGAACTCGAAAGCCCACCCCCCGTGCTAGGAGATAGAACAAGTCCTCAAGTCAAAACAGACAACAATAAGAAAAATCAAACAATATATGTTTGACATACATGACATCACAATGACAAAACAAATGACATACTCCCAGAGGTGATGACACAATCTCAAGAGAACTAACAAGTGTACAAGGACAGGGTGTCATCACATAGTCGTAATAGGTTACCCTGGAGAATCTTCCTAGTTTATCGATCCTCAACCTGAGTTACCTTGGCAACCTCTTACGATTTTCGGCCCCTAAATGAACCTATGTGGCCTCGAATCACCTCTTGTGAAGACAAAGTGTTCGAGTAGCCATTCCAGGCCATCTCAACCTACTTTAACCTAAACAAGCGTTAAATTACAAGGCGAGGAAAATCATTATCTGAATTAATTATGAAGATCACCCAAACCCCAGTTCATTAATTAAAGTTTTCACTTAATTAGCAACTTCTGAAAGGTTACCCCTGCAACCACTTCTGGGTCCGGCCCCTAATGGAAGCCACTCCTCTTAAGGTACAACTTCTCAAAATGACCAAAACAAAAGGCCAATATGCATGGAAGAGAGAACTTCTTTTCACATAGACTCAAGATAGACGAGTACATACCAAGACATATACAACTCGATAAACCACTTAACATGCATGGAAAGTCTCCCATGGACACACATTTCCATGTCATGGAATATAAATGTACTAAATAATATTACAAGAACACTAAACATGCATGGCTCACATCTTCACATTAGATAGAATACAAAAATATCCGTGCAACACTAACCATGAATCAAAACAAAACCACTAGTTTAAGCCTTTGGAAGACGATACTCTAAATAATATATTTCAATGCATGAAGTAAGAATAGACTCTAAAAAGAGATACTATTTGAATGTAATTAACACATTTCATTCAAGATTCCCAAACATACAAGTCTAACTCAATACATTTAAGTTCATTGAATGAGAAGACAATGGATTCTTCCATAAGATGATGTTTCTAAATTCACAATCTTACAAAAGATGATCTTAAGCATTTAAAACTTATTATCCAAATAGATATATATATATTCATTACAAATAAACAAAACAACTCTACATTCTAATATTAACATTGCATATGTATCTAAATTAATAAACTATTTTATAGATCAATGTATTTAAAATAATATACCATTCTATATATATATCAATGCATTTATAATTACAATAATAAACTATTTCATAAATTTAAAGAGGGAATATAATACTTAATAATCTTAACCATTGATATCATTAATTAAGAATGACAATAAATAAAATAATGACAAGATATATATATCACTTGTTTAAAATTAACCCTATCTATACTTGCAATTTTCGGCAAATTGGTCAAACTTTCTATTGAACTATACGAAGATATCGAGATTTCACCAAGATAAAAGAAAACTAAAAAAACTAGCTCTCGAATACCCTTATCACTTAAATGTCAAACTACCAAAAATATGCGACTTAGACTTGTGATACAAATCTTTAACACACAATATTAAAACCTATATAATATCGACTCAAGATCAACTTCACGTGGCGACAATGAATGTTGCCATGCACAAAAGAAATAGTAAAGGAATATCAAAGAACTAAAGTCGAACTTGACCATGAATAAAATAGAAGAGATTGATCTAACTGGTAGGGATAACGGTTAAGCATGCAAGCTACATGCATTCATACAAAGAGATCAAATAAAAGATTTAAATGAAACATATCACAAAGCGACGGTAGTGTGAATATGACTCACAACCAAAGAAGTAACATTAAATCGACATATGAGTAATGGTATAAACCAGAAGAAGGAATGTTATCATTACTATAAGGTATAGTTTTGATGTAGAGAGCCATAAAGACCAATTTGTTATCAGAGGTTTCAGAAAGGAATACAACAAACACAAAAGAATTGTCAGCCGCTCATACTCAGAGTCACATGAACCACTAAACCAGAATGCATGCATGAACGTAGTGAATACGAATTGGAAGAAGGAGGAGGTACCTAAAGGTCACACGGTAAAAAAATTTAACACTTAACCGTTTCTAGCATAAAATCAACGAATAAAGTTCATGGATGTATGGATTTCATTTTGTACCCAGACATGCAAAAAGAGCGAAGTGTCAACAATGAAGTTTATTAAAATCCTAAACAGTGAACTACCAAGTGTTTGAATCAGTAAAGAAGCCTCTCTTTGATAACCATAACACAACCGCTTATGGTTATTTCGCGGACCCAAAATGAATCACTACAACAAACACACGAAGATTCAAACGACTATTCTCTATTAAATGATAGTAATAAACTCAATCTCATAGAGGACTAGTTGATTTTAAAACAAAACGGTCGAAGATTCAGGCGAATCAATATTAAACAAAGCACAAACTCAGACCAAGGTCGAGAGTCGTTTTCAGTGAAGGCTAAATTTTGTTATAAAAGAAAGCTGTGAATAGAGAAACTACCAGCCGTACGAGTCTCAGAGGAGAAGGAAATTTTAATGTGAGAGTAAGGTGGAGGAAAGACCACATAAATTCAACATAGGTAATGCATCAATACACAAACAACGTTCGAGTTCAAAAAACAATCAACACACATATTTTCTGATAATAATACCAATTCATTGTCAAGCTTTTCCTTAAATTTTCTTTTCTCTTTTTTTTTTCGAAATGATTCTTCAGTTCTTGTTTTCTAACTTGTGCAGATTCAAATAATAATGACATAAACATTTTCATTTCCTATTGTGCATGCAGGTTCCAAAACAAGATTTTGCAGTATAAAACCTTCAGAATACTACAACCCTATTGTAAGAATCAAAACAAGAATCAACACGAAGTTTGCAAGAAGAAAACTTGAAATGCTTTCCAGATTCGAACAACGGCGAAGCGAAAACCTCAAAATTTCAATCCACAGAACTTTCACCGTACAATCCACAACTTCCAGTAATCAATTTTTTAGTGTTTTTTTTTTCCAAATAAAACCCCAGAAATACAGAAAACTACTTTCCCGTGAAAACAACAATCATTCTTTTCAAAAATCAACTACCATGCAAATTAATTAATTTTTCCATGTTATATCATTCTCTTCAAAATATAATGGAATCAATCACTTTCACATCTATTTGCATGCAAATCATTTAGCAGTTAACTTTTCAAACACAATGATCAAAGAAGATATTTTGCAACTTAAATCACAACTGACTGTTTTAGTTTTTGAAAACATCAAAATTATGCATTCATTTAAATTTCAACTAATTATTCTTCCTCAATTAACATATTTTAATATTTCACAATTAATTCCACAATATTCTAAAAATACCCTTTCAAAATAAACAAGGCAATTTAATCACTAATCATATCATTACCAATAATTTAAATCATTAAATTAATCTAAACAAAACATTATAAAACATGACAACATGAGACGACCAACGGACATAACGATAAATGAACAACAAAAAAACATAAGGGTAACAAAATGATACTCGTTCTTTCCAGAACGATGGTTCATGATAGAGAACAAGTCTTTCTCCCTTCAATGATTTTCATTGGGCCATGACACGTTCAAAGCTGACGAAGTAGGTGGAGTCGATGCCAATACCTAAAAGCCGCATCACACTGCACGATCAATCGAACAATATATATATATATATATATATATATATATATATATATATATATATATAAAGACACACCATGAAGAAGAATCACGACGTAGCGGGGCACTCATGGATGAGTACTGCTAAACTGTCTCCTTCACCGAACTAACGTAAGACATAGCATCTAAAATCAATCACATCATCGTACTATCATAAACATTACAAAACAACATATGCCATCATATTAATATCATCTCACAAAAGTAGCAAAATATCATAAAGTAAAGTGTATCATCAACTGAGTTTCACAATTGGTCATGTAAACCATGACATAGTGCATCAAGGTAACATAGTCTCAAAATCAACTAATGACTAAAAGCAACTCTAAAAAAACTGAAACAACAATGTCATCTGGAGGGTCACTACACGGATATGAAGGTGGAGATAGAGAGGGAGAGAGGGGTAAAAATATATAGATAAAAAGTATGTAGAGAGAGGCGGAGAGGGATATATATATATATATTTTTTCATATCTTTGTATCCTTATCTATACCTTTTCCTCTCTCTCTCTTCCTCTCTCTAGATCTCTCTCCCTCACTCTCTTTTGATATCTCTATTTATCTCCCCCTCTCTCTCCCCCTCCCCCTCTTTATCTCTCGATCTCTCTACCTCTATTAATTCTCATTTTTATCTTTATCTCTTCATATCTCTATCTCTTTCTCTCTCCTTTATTGGACTCTATATATAGATCTCTACCTCTATCTTTGTATATCCATCTCTCTTTCTATCTCTTTATATAATTTAGATTATAAAATATATTATATAATAACAAATAAATATGTCATATATTGTAGTTAAATTGTAGTAAAGGTGTTCATTTTTAATTTCAAGCAATGTGATGTTATTTTCTTCCTTGTATTAAAGTGGTTCCTCCTATTACAACATACATAATCACACCAAAATAATACATATTGCATTCTTTGTCTTTGTCATTTGGGCACCTATACAAAATTTTACATTATGCTTTGAATTTTTATGTTAATTGATGTTCTCTATGTGTGCATTCCAAGTTTCAATGTAGGATTGTAGTTTGGATTGGGCCAATAGTACCAAGGAGAAGAACATTTCAACCCTTGAAGTTGTAAAATTGTTGGTGGTTTGTTTCTTTGATTGATGATAGATTTGGTAGAAGGTAAAGCCGAAGGATTTATGAGTAAAACAACATGGGGCAAGGCTATGGTAAAAACATTGCTAGAGAGGATGCAACAAATGAACCACAGATGGGCTCTTGCATGGAACCCAAGGCTTAAGAAACAACAAGATTGTATTAATAACTATATATTATTATTTATGTATAATTTATTATATTTATATTTATATTATATATTACACTATAATATATAAATAATAAATAACATAATATATACTATATAATATTATTTATATATTGTACGATATAATATATAATATATAATATAAATATTATAAATAATATAATATGATATATTATTTATATATTATATAGCATACAATATAAATAAGGAACAAGTCCTTTAAATCATGAACAATTTATTAGGTGCAACTGTAGTTATGTTCTAAGCTTTGATTGAAAGATGAGGATGTAATGCAATGTTGTCAAAATATTAATGTTTCAAGATGACAATGTCTCAAATACATAGAACATAGAGGGGGGAATCCACTTAGTTCACTTTTAGAAATCTAAGATCCCTTTGAGTATCACTTAGCATTATTATTTGAACATCAAACCATTCATTGTATCATCAACTTAGATCAAGATATGCACATAGAGACGAAATATAACATATTTCTTAGTTCCTCGTCTTTGATCCTTGTTCAAAATTGTTAAATCATAATCCAAGGCTTTGACCACATAAGAAGATCATTTCCTAGTAAACTTCCAAAGGTTCTTTTATCGACACTATTGATTTTTGAGATACTAATTACATGCAATGAGGTGAATAGATTCTAGATATTTGGATGTGCAAAATTTATTTCCACACAAATAGTTCATTTTCATAAATAGCGTTTATTTATGTAATTATTGAGATTAGTTCCACAAGAGTATATTTGACCTAAAACATAGTGTAACTCAATGAACTATTGATTTGAGCTTATTACATATAGATATGATCTCATATTTACAATTTTGATCACATATACAATTTGCATCAAAAAAATCTTAAAATGACACATGAAACTAAATCCTAATACTTTTATTATTTTTAAAATATACATATATTAATTATTAGTTTTAACTAATTAATCTAAAATTAATAATATATTAAATTTAATTTATTTTATCCAATTTTCCTCTTTCCTTTCATTTAAAATTCTTCCAAATTTTTAAAAATATTAAATAAAATAAAAATAAAACACCTTATTTAGAAAAAATAAAATAAAATTGTATTTACTTCTTTAAATAATCAATTAGGGGGCATTCATATCTATAGTCTTAATAAGAAGATAACATGATTTAAGCCAAAATTTGCATTGACTCTAGGAATTCCATTCGGATAAGGCGATCATATACCCATCACCAGCAAGGTAAGGGGAAAGACCTTTGTCTGGCTCTATAAATGTAAAAGAAAATAAAAATAAGCTTTATGTTTTCCTTAATGTGGGGTGCTTTCCTAATCATTGAAGGGGCCATGCAATGATCACAAGGAAACCTCTGATTACAAGTACTTTGAGTCATCGACAATTATTATTTTTACAAACAAAGTGTTAATTTTAAAAAAAATAAAAAATTAAAACAAATAATTTGAATACAGTAATACAAATTATAAAATTTAAAGAGAATTTAATGCTTCCATGAAAACACATATCAAAATAATAAATGATTCAAAATAATTTGTATAGACTAATGAAAATTATAAAATTTAAAGAGAGTTTAATGTTTCCATGAAAACACATATCAAAATAATAAATGATTTGAATGTAAAGTTTAAAATTAAATAAATTTAGAAGAAAAATAAAATTTAAATATTTTATTTGTTAAAAGAAAATTTCATCTTTAAAACTTTGATTATTTATATAAATAATCTATTTGATGAATATTTAAATTTAAATCTTGATTGAAGTTTTTAAACTTCTTTATCCATTAAATCCTTGTTTATTTAAGGATGCTAATTTAGCTTTTGCAATTCAATTAGTTAAGTATGTAAACATAAAAATTGAATCGAACAAATATATATGTGAAACCCATCAACATAATAAACAATTAATTCTCATAAATAGTTTTTTTCTCTTAAAAGTATATTCTCTAGGAGCTAGTACTCAACTTATTTAGGAATTATTTGTGGAGTTGATAACAAATGTTAAAGAAGGGGAAAAAAATGTGAAGCCATGTGGCATTTTTGTTAATATGAAATTACTTCTTATTTTAGCGCGACTTCTTAGTATATTCTGCTAGGAGGCAATACTCAACTTATTTAGGAATTATTTGTGGAGTTGGTGACAAATGATAAAGAAGGGAAAAAAAAATTGTGAAGCCATGTGGCATTTTTGTTAATATGAAATCACTTCTTATTTTCAGTCCCTTCTTTATTCTAGAACTTATTTTCAATTCTAAAGAGTAGTTGTTTCATTAAAATATAAAAATATTTCAAATTATCATTTTTTCATAATTAAAATTTATATAAAAACACTCTAATTACTTAAATTTAAGAAAAAAAAAAACAATTACATAATTACATAAAAACATGAGCTATTATTGATAATTATCAATCTTATAACTATCAAACCACTTGCCTATCTCTCATAAGTTGAAAGACAGCCACTAATAATTTTAAATTTAAAAAATAATGCTTCACAATTCTTGAAGTCCTTTTTTTTTGTTGGAGATACCCGAGGGGTCCCCTTTAGCTTAGAGCCAAGGTCTGAAAGGTATCAATTCCACCAAAATCCGTCTAAAACACGATCCCAACCTCATTCTTTTTTAAACATCGAGACGATGCACTGCTTTTGAATATACCTAGACGGTAACCATGTGTGTTGTGTCACCGGATTCCCGTTCTCCCTAAATAAAGGAAAGATGCGCTCTAACCCTAAAAATTCATTGGTCTCCTAATGAACATGTTTTCGGCTGTTTGAAAAGTACTACATAATAGCTGGCAACCAATGAACACTGAGACCTCGATTACTCTGTAAAGACCAACATTCCCCTTCCCGGACAGCGCTATCGATGGCCACAACTATTGAACGACACATGATGTCAGCATTGGGAACTACGCCGCCACCTCTAAAATCTGACGTCATATGCCTGTCGCGATGGGGGCGTCGTCTTCTGTATTTTGCTGTCATTCTTGATTTCACACTGGTTTCTTTGCCTATATTGGACAAAAATGTTAAAGCAATAATAGAATTGTTCTGAGGCGTTATCTTCATTTGGTTTGTTCAGACAGAGGAGCATATGGATGGGCTCCACTACCACAAACAATCGTTTAAGGCAACGACTTTAGCATTGACAGAATTCTACACGTTAATCTCCATAAAATTTCCTTACAATTTCCTCTGTTTCACCTTATATAATACACCATAGTTTCTGCTATATGCCCAACAATCATACTTCCTTTAACGCTTGAATTTTCAGGAGCGAAATTTGGTAGAATTTGAGTAATGGGGAGTCCCCTGTTCTTCACATTGGCACTCATTGTACTGCTGTTTGATTGGAATGCAGATGCACAGACTTCGAATTCAAGCTGTCCTTTAGAATTCACAGTAGGTGAGACCAAAACATATCAAGCCTGCAAAAACCTGAGTTTAGGAGCTACTCTGTCATATAACTACCATGCAGAGAATGCATCGCTAGATATAGCTTTCAAGGCCGCCCCTGCTGCGTCTGGGGGTTGGGTCGGTTGGGGGATAAACCCATAGGAGTTAGCAATGATTGGCACACAGGCTTTGATTGCCTTTCAATCGAGTAATGGATCAACTGTTGTTGGCACGTATGCTGTGGTCTCTAAGTTTGCTGCTTTGAATCCCTCAGCTATTAGCCTCAATGTGACCAACAAGAGTGCTGTGTATGAGAGTAGCAGTGGGAAGATAACAATATTTGCATCCTTCATAGTTGATTCCGATCAAACCAGTATTAATATGGTGTGGCAAGTGGGCAGCTCAGTCAGTGGCTCGATTCCTGCCATGCACAGTATGCTTGCGCCCAATCTCAATAGTTTAGGGACACTTGATCTCCAAAGTGGAGCCACCTAGTAACACAGTACATTTTAATCCACGCAGTGGTTATGTATGCAAGGAATTTGTTCCACCTAAATAAGCTATGCAATAACTACAATACAAATTGTTTAAGTCTTTTTATTAATAATTGTGACAAAAAAATTAGTGCTTTCATTCAATTGTTTCTTTTTTGAAATCTTTTTAATTAGATAAACATTTTTTATCAGAATTCTAATCTTTTTTGAAATGTTTTGAATAAGTTAAGTAGGGGTTTTGAAAAGACTTAGTTTCTTGTAAAAAAAAAGATTAAGCATTAAACATAATAAGATAGTAAAAGACTACCAAAAAATATAATGGTAGAGAGATACAATGAACTCACATTATATTTTATTCATTGACAAAATTACATATATATAATTACAAATAACTTCATCAACATTTTATAATAATTGCCAATTTTTTTGACAAGAAATTATAGCTAAATCACAACTAACTAGAATTGTTCGACATCTAAATGATGATTATTGAATAATAATTGAGAGACTACCAATCATGTCTATAGTTATGTTGGAGCATATATTCTAACACCTCCTCTTAATTTGCTACAACATTAAATACAATAATAACATTAAACAATAAGAAATACAATATGAAAAAGTTGTTCTTTGAAAACAGTTCTTAGATCAATAAGATTTCTTCAAGCTTCCCCCAAGTATAGTCGCCTAGTTATCATCCAAGTTCCCAACATCATTGGACACCATTTGCACATGAAGCGTCTCATCACCCTCGTAAAGGTATGATATTAAACTCCTAGATTTTGGATCTCTCTTGAACTATTATCTACACCAATCCTCACATGTATGTCTCATAACCCCAATGAGGTATAAATTCTCCGATCCACAAACATTTCAAACTATTGAGCATCTATCTATCCTCTAATGCATCCTTCCATGTCTTCAAAGTGTCAGCCTCTTCAAAATAGAATTGCCAACAAAATAGAACAAATACTTCATCTTCAATGAAGTCATCATCACTATCATTTGATGGTTCTTCAACAATGGTTGACATTCTCTCATCTCTTATGCTTGAAGCAAGCTATACACCAACAAACTTCTATTCAATAGGGTTTGGAAAAATCTATGTGGCATTTTCCACTCCTTTTCTACTCTCCGAGTTCTTTAAAAAATTTGATGCACACTTTTGAGCAGCAAGTCATCGTCCACTTTCAAAATCCTCCATAACACACAACATCAAACTTGACCCAAAATCACAACAACAAGACCTCCTATTAGGTCTGACACCATAACAAAAAATATAATAGAGAGACACAATGAACTCACACATTGTATTTTAGTTTATTGAAAAACTTTTTTATATAGTTACAAATAACTTCATCAACGTCCTATAATAATGCTATCTATTTTGAAAACAAACTATAGCTAAATGGTAGCTAATTGGAGTTGTTTGACAAATAATTGGTGATTATTGGATACTAATTGAGAGACTACTAGTCACATCTACAGTTATGTTAGAACATATATTCCAACAAGGACTACCATGAAAAATAACACTACAAAAAATAGGGCACTATTAGTCCTTACAAATAACCAACCCAAAGTTTGTTTGATTTGAAGGTAAATAATTCCAATGATTTTTGTTATACATAATGAGAGAGTCCTTTTGTGTTATACTTCTTCATTTGACACCACAGAGAGATCCATCATCCAACCCCAAGACCTTAAAGAGATATCATTTCTTTAAATGTTTCTTTGTTTGTAAATTTAAAGTTTGACATGTATTAACTTGAACATATTCGTAGGACTCTTATGGCCTAAGAAGGACAAGAATTTCTCTGTATACTGGAATCTATATCACAATCGTGTTGGCTATTTAGTGATTATATTGATTATAATAAACATCTTTAAAGACTTTGACATCTTGGATCTTGAAAAAATGTGGAATTATTTATTTGGGTGTAATTGCAATCATTCTTAAAATTGTAACATGGATTATCTACTTCCAATGCAAGTCAAGAAATTCTTCCAAACCCATCAATGATATTATTGGAAATGGCCTAACTTCATCACATATTTAGGAAAGTGGTTCAATTCAAATTCTTCTTTTATCTATTGTTGATTTCTTTACACAAAATTCTAAGGTTGCAATTTGTAACTTAGGTAGTTGAAAAATTGAGATTAGCTTTAGATGTGATTTTTTTTAACTTTACTGATATGTATCTACAAGTCGGTGAACATTTTTTCCTTATGGAATGTATATGAATTGACCATATGTTTAGGGTTTTTATTTTTTTATAAATAATCTTCTATTTCTTCATTCTCTTACAATTTTTAAAAAGAATAAAGGTTTGTTTTATAATTAATTTAGTTCTAGTAAATATAATTCAATAAGTATAACTTGTTTAGATTAATTAAATTTAATATGAGAGGTTGAAAATTATAAAATTAATACTTGGGTATAATTTTTCTAGAGTTCATGAAGAATAGTATGAATTTTTTTGGATTCAACTATGTATGCTTATTTAGATCAACATTTCAAATCACACTCAGTGATCCATCATCAGGAAGAGGAGAGTATCACTAATTGATTTGAAACGTCGATCTAAGTAAGCATACATGGTTGAATCCAAAACTTTCATACTATAAAATTAATCTTTTGGAAATAAAAAAGTTGAATAATGATATCTAGTTCAATAATTTAAGTATAATATTAATTAATAAGAGTTTAGATTTTTTGTGATATCAATAAATACCTTTTTAGGTTGTTGTGTATGACCGAGTGTTGATAGAATTGTGCTATTATAAGCACTTTTAAATTGAATAATATATATATGTAAGATGCATAAATTTTACTATTATTTTTTACATCAAAATTGAAGTGTGTCACTATGAATTGCTCTCTAGAATGTTTTCCTTTTAATTATGTAGATGATTTAAATGGATACACTAAATATATTTAAACACTACAACATAATATAACATCACCAAAAATATGTTTAGTCAATCCAAGGAAGAAGGGTGAAGGGAGCTAATAAACCAATTTTGAATTGGAAAGGCACGAGTACATGATTGCATGATTGCCCGAATGTCCATGAACTTGTCATTGAATGGAATAAAAAATAAATCTAGATAACAACAACCTTAATAAAAATATGCACATAGATAAACATAATAAATACATAGATAAAGAATAAGAATATATATATATATATATATATATATGAAATAGGGATAAATATCTAGAAACTGTATATATAAATAAATAAATAAACTAAACAATAAGCTCAATTTCTCACAATACTATTTATCATTATATATTAAAATATTAATTTTAAATAGGCATAAAAAATAATATAAATATAGACAAATTACACCATTCCCAATTTATATATATAATGATAATAATTTTTAGTTTAGAGAGCTCTACTAAGGTTTTTTTGGATTTGTTGGTATCTATAAGCTTTAGCACTTATCTAGATTTAATTTGACACTCTTTAAGGTGTGATGCCTATGGGAAAATTTCATCCCTATTAAATGACTCATCCTTTCATAACTTTATAGCTTTTCATTATCGGTGTTGAAGAATTGATGACAACTATCAATGGCACCCCCACTCAAGTGACCTTGGAATTTTGTACCCAAGGTGTTTCATGAGGTATCCCCTAAGACACCCTCATATATTGTTCTTCTCATTCCCAAATTTGATAATACATGTCAATGGTTAGAAATAAATCCTTGATAGGATTTCTTATGGGAAGGATCGCCCCTAAAATTATCTCAAGAACTAGGTCAATAGGGATTGGATCCCACATGTGATTTTCCTTGAAGCATGTAGAACCTTATTAATTTTTTTATTTTCTTCTCCATTTTATTGATGCCAAGCATGATGAGGCTATTCTTAGTCATTTCCTATGGCTTATTTTTCCTTTTATATTGATTTTTGAACCTTAGACCTAGGACCTTGTCATCTTTGATGAAAATAATCTGCATGTCCCTATTTGTGTTGAGTTCCTTAGTTTTCCCTTGTCATGATCAATCTTTTTGAGCCAAACAACCTCTTCCTTGTGCTTTATGGTTTGTGTTGAACCTAAACAATAATACTTAGCTTGTCATCAATCTAGGTCTATGATGAGTTAGACCTATTCAAATATTTAAAGAAGACTATGGATATCTAATTTGGACAAATGAGATATACACAATGTGTTCTTTACTTGAGTTTACTAAATACTTGTTATAATTTTCCAGTCTTTCAAACAAAATATTTGAGACTACCATTTGGCTTCTCCCCGCTCTAAACCTTCCACACAACTGACCTCTTTCTCACAACCTCCAATAAAAATAGAGGAAGGGTGGCTTGGTTTTGTTAATCACAAATCCAAGATAATTCTCCTCCCCCAAACCTTCATCAATATTTAAGAGTTTGGGTCTAGAAAATGTTTCAAAATATCCAAATTCCATAAAATCCGATCTTTGCTCTCTTGGAGAAATTTTTGATGAATAAATAATATTATGAGACTCCCAATAATGGTTTTCTTGTTATCTTAGCCACTAACCAATAAAATTTAACATGCTTCCCCTACTCTAGTTGGGTAGTGGAGGTTGCATATAGTGGAGGTCATATAGCCTACTAGGGAATTTGCAAGAGGGAGAATATGTGCGAAAGAAACACAAACTTATCCAGCTTAAATTCCAAATAAGAAGTTTTGATGCAAGTTCAAAGATATTTTGAAGAAGAGTTTTTAATTAGATAAGTAGCATTTATAGGACATTATACCCAAAATTAGAAGGCCCAATAGGGTAGAGAGCTCAGCAAAAAAAAAAAGGCCTTAGGCCAGAAACAACAATGGTGACAACTAACTATCAGCAAAGTAAAGTTTATAAAATATAAAAAACAAAGAAATGGAAGGACAACCAAATTACATAGATAGCTTCTCCTAGTACTCCTTGAGGAACTTAAAGATATCCCAATTGTGAGAGCTTATGCTAGAACCTTTAACATTTTCATGATTTTTTATTTCATCCTTTAACACAGACCTGAGGGTGGCCACTAAGTGATAGATGAATTTCAAAATGAAGCATGAAAGAATACTCATCTTTCTTTCCAGGCCATCCACTTGATCCATCAAAGAAATAACATCCTCAACTATCTTCATACACTTAGAGAAAGCTTCCATTTTGGGTTCCTTAGTAGTGGTGGTATCTAGGTCCTCTGAATCATCCATCATAACATTAAGCTCTGAGAACAAGCTAGGTCTTCCAACCTCCAAATCTGCATCCTCATCCTTCTCCTATGTATATCCTTCATCCTTATTTTCCTCCTCAATCAAATCACTATAAATCTCATCCACAGTAAGGTTGGGGATAGGAAGATCCACCAATATGTGGGATCTTCAAACACTAACATTAGGGCTATTAGCTTCTTTGGTTAAATATGGATCCCTTTTGATCTCTTATTTTCTAGTAGCCTTAGTGTTATCCTCATGTTCCTCATCTTTAGACTTATTCTCTTGAACATAATTTAATTGAGGGATTTTTCTTCTTTTTGCAAAAGGGTTTCTTAGGTTGAATGCTAGCCCTTTTTTGGTTAGAGGTTTTGGGGATTTTTTAGGACATAGGCTGCAAGTTAAGGGTTGTGAACTCAATCTTGGGAGTTAAATTATGGGTAAAATTTTTCAATTTCCCTTTAGTGGGAGGCATTTTGGAATTCTTAGAAGGAGATTCTAGGGAGTTCTCATAATATAATTTTCCAAATGGGGGTTCTTCATCAAGATAGCGCTAATGGGATTTGGGGGATAGAGGGTCAAGTAGAAGTGATAGATTCTAAGAATAAGTTTTGGGTGGAGTAGGATAGGCGACTTATCAAGATTTTTTTCCACCATATCCAAGGATTCCTTCACTAACAATTCCAAAGAAGAAAGAAAATAAAAGGTGAAAGTAATGGCCACCTTGTTCCTAAAATGGTTTAGCAGAGGAAGGTGGTGTAAATAGTAGCACTTGAAACACCCTTCCAAAATTATGTATTTAATCAACATAAAGCATACCTTATCCCAAGGTTGAGGTATCTTTTCCCTATCATATCCTACATGTAACCTATTAGGGTTTTCACCCTTATTGAAGAGCATATTCATGGTCTCTATATCTAACACCTTTCTATGCATTTTAAGCTTTTGGTTGTTATAAGATAAAACTGTCTCTTGGGCAATGCCCTCTTTGCTCACATCAAAGTATATGCCTCCTATTTTAACCTACCTTTTATCCCAAGCACTCCAAAAATATACGAACAAGTTTTCATCAAGCCATTGAGGCTCTCTAGGTGTTGGTGACTAGAGTTGTAGGCCCCAAATGCCTAAGGTTTGAAATCTTCCAGGTGCTAGGGGTGTCAAACATGGAAAAATTACCACAAACCTATCTTTAGGTTGGGAAGCTAAGGACCAATGGTTGATGTGGGTAAGACCTCCTTCAATTTTGGCTTTGCAAGACCAAGAGGGGTTATCTTTAAGATATCGAATTGATGATTGAAACACTAAAAAATACCTTATAAAAAACTATACCCACTACTCAATGTATCCCAATACTAGTGTCACAATATACCTATGTGCTAGTTTGGAAAATTAAGGATGAGCATCATATTAATAGATAATACACCATATAAGTTTCAAAGAATGTGTTTATGATACAACATTATATTGCTATATTCATTCAGACATGATAGTATAACATAGATAAAATAAAAATTAAAAGGTGTTTGAGTTGATGTATTTGGAGTGTGTTGAGGATGATGAGAGAGAAAACTAATCATAGACCAGTGCCTTTATCCATTGGGCAACAAATTCTCTAGATTTAATTAAACACACAACAACTGAAAATAATGTGATGCCTTAATCAAGTCACCACAAAAGACTATGCCTTTCAAAATGCACAAGAAAGCTAGGTTTTACATATTCATTTAGAAACTCAATAAATGATTCCAAAATATTGAGATTCTACTTATTAATACTCAAGTATATACCCACACATTTCCTTTATTATATTGAAAAGATACATTGCAAAAGCTTTACAAGGATTTTATAGACTTTTGGTTGAAAAACTAAACAACATACATCTGAAAATGCATAACATACATAAGAAGATACTCAACTAATGTTGATTCTACCTTTAATCAATAAATCTTCAAATAGATTACAAATATTATTGTAGGTTTGGGAGAAAACCGAGACTATTATAATATCATATAGCTACACCTAGAACTAGAAATCAAAACCTAAGGTTTCCTATGAATATCTTTCTTTTGTTGACTTTGCAACTACTTCTCCCTGTCTAAAAAATTATCCTCCTTTTTTCTCCCTTGCTAATCTCAAAAAGTATATCTTATAACAACATCAAGAGACATTGAGGAAAGAACCATAGTCATCAAAAATTGTGCATGCCACCCATGCTTCCTTGCATCACAAACACATGGTCATACTCTTTGAAGCAATGCCCCAAAATTAATGAGCACACAAATGAGGAGAAAACCCCCATGAAAACAATAACAAATCTCGGCAAGGAATATATCTCCGAGAAAAATGATTTTCAAGACATAATGAAGCAAGAGATAGAAGAAAGACCGACCATCGAAGACTGAATATAAAAATGGTTTCCAAAATCATGTCGGGGTTTGAAGGTGGTTTCTAAAACCTCTATCAGAATCAAACAAGGTTCTCAAAACCATTAAAATATTTGATTGGTGATCGGATGAAAAGAATTAAGACTTATAGTAAAATTTGCAATAAGGATAAGAGGAAAGGAAAATTCTCAAAAGACCAAAGGCTTATGACATCAAGAATCAACGATCATGAAGAAAGCTTATATGTCTTATCACAATAATAAGACAAAAGGTAGACTAAATACCCGATCATTAAAAGGCTAAAGTAAGACGTCGAGGATCAGGGATTAGAAATAAGGTTTTAAAAAAAAGTATTTCTTTTGTCTTCCTTTTTTCCTTCAATATTTTCTAACCCTTTTCAGATTCTAATGAAGTGACAAGGGTAGATTAATTAGAACTATTTTTTTAAGATTTCTTAACCTTTCGATCAATGTTTGAAGTTATTTTTTATTTTTCAATTTTACTTAGGATGTTTCCTTGTGTCTTAAGAGGATGTTGAGGAATTTTTGAGGTTTTTATTTACCATGGTTTTCATGAATTGATGAATTAAGGTTTTCTTGAATTAGTGGGGGATTTTCAATTCTTCAAAATTAAACCAAATTGAATAATTTTTTTCTTAAAGTGTTATTTAATTCAATTTTTACACTAAAAAACTAGAAAATCCTATACCCTTGACCTCGTAGACATTGGAATGGAATTTTGGTGGTATTTTGGTCAACTCCACAACATGTGCACACTTTTTCTTTTTATTTTGGTTGTTGAAAAGGTGAGAGACTAATTTCAAATGAGCTTGACCTATTTGCAAATTTTCTTTTAACTTTGAAATAACGTGAGTGTGCTATAATATGCTCACATTATAACACAATCACTATAGAGTAGGAAAAGTGATCCTAGATCTAATTAGGATTAAATTATTTTCACTTGACTCAATATTTGGACACAAAATCAACTAGGGTTGATGATCAACTTATTGCCACAATGGAGAGCCAATATCCTAGGGTTTTGGTTTTTTTGTATTGTAAAGGATAAAAATTTGAAAAGTGTGTTAATAAGCCTATTTGACATTTAGCCCTAGATCTAAAAATTTAATTTATTACATAGATGAAATCATAAAGTAACACAACAAATGCAAATATGAGAATAAGAAATAGAGAGGAACCTGTGACTAAAATCTAAGGTTAAATTGCAAGGATAGGGGTGTTGGGTGTCGTAGAATAAGATGCTTCTTTCTTGGATTTAGAAACTTTGAGATATAAGTTACAAGACCTTCTTTTTGTTTCTTGTGGCTATCCTTTGTTGAAACTTTTGGATTTGACCTTCAAACATGAAAAGAGGGGGAAAGGTTATGCTATATAGGTTCTTTCCTAAGTCAAATATTTCTTTGGTATTTCTACCTCCATGTATAACAATTGATGATGATTAAGAGGGCATACCCTAGGTCAACCAAAGGCCAAAATGATAATTGATTGAAATGAGAACTAATAAATGATAAATGTTACCTTGATGAAATGATGTCACACCACAAGTTATCAAAAATATTGATTGATGGATGCCTTGATCATTTAATATAATTCCAAAAGGTTAGTTCACAAAATATAATAGATTGTTGTACCTATGATATAGAGGATAAATCAATAATTCTTCTTAATTTGGCATGATTAATCATAATGGCTCCTTGCATATAATTACTTCCTTCTTCCTAATGTCTAACAAACATTAAATTGATTGATGATTTTTTTGTTATAGTGCTACTAATTATGCCCTTGAATTTCCTTGACTGATTTTATGATGCTCAATTTTCTCAATAAAAAATGCTAGGATTTTAAACGGTGAAAAAGACATATTTTAAATTTAGCCAAAATATCGGTTGGACAAGGGTGTTAGGTTCCCTAGAGCAGACCTATCATTTTTGAGTCCTTAAACATTGATATTAAATATTAGATCTTGATTTTTAGTTCCACTTTTTTTTTTTTAATATTATTATGAAACATGAAAAATAAATGCATAATTAGGTCTAGTCACATGAGGAGGAGCTAAACCTAGTGTGAAATTTTCAAGTGTGATAATTTTTTATGCTACATTCAACCCCCACTTTAGTGAGAGTATCAACTTACACTCAGACTCACAGTAAAGGATAAATCCAAGAAAGGTTCAGTCATCTAAGAATTGAAGAGATAAGATGACATCACATCTAGGGGATGCGCTAGGCCCTAGGCTCAAGATCCTGCGGAAAGATGATGTAAGGACAAGAGAACACATATATGTGAGGTGTAATGAATCATAACAAACAAGAAGCATACATAATCAAAGCATAATAGAAAATAAACATGATGCAAACACAATACAATACATGAAGGAAACACACATAAGACACAAGGAAAACATGATACCTACACAAAGTAAACATGCCAAAGACATAAAACAAAAACATAATCAACATAATGCAAATATGATAAAAATAAAACATAAACACAAGGTTAGTACACTAAAAAAGGATTCGAGTTAGTAAGTTAAAGAGACCTTAGTCTTAAATTTTGTCTCAAATACCAAATTCCATTCATCAAATGTGATGTTTAGAGAAAATGATGCTCTCATAAGGATTAGCAAGTTGTTGCTAGATCACTCATGCAACACATGAATCTACTTGAAAGAAAGTTGTGTTATGCTAGGTGGCCATGTAAAAAATGATTAAGTACATGAATCAACAAGATCCATTATTCCAAATCCATGGACTATTTTTCAATCATGCTTTAGTGAGTGCATAAAGGTTTAACATCATGGGGGAAAATCAATACTCAATTTCACAATGGAAAAATTAATAACCATGCCTCAAGGGGAATTATGAATAACACCACCACCAAAGAGGTATGTTAATAATTCAAAACTCACAAGACATTAATGAAATGGGTAGGGTGATATGCCATCCTTAAAATGTCAATATAATTGTTATATTGATATTTTAAGGAAAGGGAGGGGAAGAAGGAATCCTTGAAAATAATATACACCTCCCAAAAACTGGTTATTATTGCCTCCCAAGTGTAAAGGAAAATACAACCATACAAGATACTATCATGTTGCTACCATAGAAAGGAATATGGGTGCACTTAAGATTTTACCACCATGAATGACAATGAGAAAACACATGAAGCTGCAAATGCCACATAGTGAGGAGAAACACCATAGAATATAAATTATGATTTTGAACTATTAGGTGTGTCAACACATGGAAGAGAACTACAATAAATAAGTTGTATTTTACTACTCAAGGTTTGGCATTCATTGGTAGAATGACCATGCACTCGATGATATAAAAAAGAGAGTTATTTTTATATCATTTCTTATGTGTGGGAGGAAGAGTAATAAAGTGGGCTTTTAGAAGCGTTAAAAAAAATATTCTCTTTCTTCGATAGAGGATAAGGAGTAAGAGACAATTTTTTATCTTGTGAAGAAAATCTTGCTTGCTTACCATCAAATATTATAAATATAGCTTGATATAGCTATATATAGCTTTCAAGGCCACCCTTGTTGCTTTTGGGGGCTGGGTGGGTTGGGGAATAAACCCACAGAGGATAGAAATGATTGACACACAGGCTTTAATTTCCTTTTAATCGAGTAATGGATCAATTGTGGTTGGCATGTATGCTACAGTCTCTGAGTCTGCTGATTTGAATCCCTTAGTTATTAGCCTCAATGTGATCAACAAGAGTGTTGTGTATGAGATTAGTAGTGGGCAAATAATATGTGCATCCTTGCTACTTTATTCCAACCACACTAGTGTTAATCAGGTGTGGCAAGTGGGAAACTCAGTCACCAACTTTAGCCCTAGCTTCCATAGTATGACTACGGCCAATCTCAATAGTTTTGAAACTCCAACCTCTAGAGTGGAGCCACCTAGTAACACTCTACATTTTAATTTTAATCCATGTATTGGTTTTGTAAGAAAGGAATTTGTTCCACCTAAATAAGCTATACATTAACTATAATAAAAATTGTTTTAAGTCTTTTTATAAAGAAACATGACAATTGTTTTAGTGTTTTCATTCAATTGTTTCTTTTTTAAATGTTTTTAATTAGATAAAAACTTTTGATAGGAATTATGAATCTATTTCAAATGTTATAGTAAAGTAAGCATGGGTTTTAAAAAGACTTAGACTTACAAAAAAAAAGATTAAGCAAATCAAACACAACAAAATAACAAAGGAATAATAAAAAATTACTAGTAGAGAGACACCATGAACTCACACATTATATTTTATTCATTAACAAAATTACATATACATAGTTACAAATAACTTCATCAAAATTCTATAATAATCCTAGTTATTTTGACAACAAACTATAGTTCTGAATGACAACTAATTAGAATTATTTGACAACTAACTGATGATTATTGAATACTAATTGAGAGATACCAGTCACATCTACAATTATGTTCGAGCATATATTCCAATAAGGGCTACCATGAAAAACAACAACACTACAAAAAATAGGGCACTATTAATCTTTATAAACTACCAACCCAAAGTCAAGATGGTTTGAAGCTAAATTGTTCTAACCATTTTTTCTTATACAAAGTGAAAGAATCCATTTTTTCTATACATATTCTTTTGATACTATAGAAAATCCATGATCAAACCCTGATACCTTAAAGAGATATCATTTCTTGAAATTTTTCTTTGTTTGAAAATTTAAAGTTTGACATGTATTGACATGCACATATTTGTAGGAATCTTATGGCCTTTGTTGCAAGGTGTGCACCCTTGGTCTCCTTGTGTTGTGAAGCATAGTTCTCAGGTTTGTGGCATGGCTTAACCACCTCCCTCGATTCATTAACTTTGGTGGTTGTATCGGTCATTAACATGTCGATCTTTTCATGTAACGACAACTGCATGTGAAACAATTGGTCTCAAAGCTTGGGTCATAGGTTCAAAAACCTCACTTGCACTTGGGGGATTATTGCAAGGTGTGTGCCCTTGGTATTCTTGTGTTGTGTAGCGCAACACTCAGATTTGACATGGCTTAATCACCTCTCATGGATTCATTAACTCTGGTTGTTGTATCGGGTAGTAATAGTTTGATCTTTTGGTGTACCGACAACCGTTTGTGCAACAACCTAAGGAGAAGTTCTCTATATATTGAAATTTATATCACTATTGTGTTGGCTGTTTGGTGATTATATTTATTATAATAAACATCTTTAAAGACTTTAAAATTTTGGATCCTAAAAAAATATGGGATTATTTCTTTGGGTGTAATTGTAGTCAGTCTTGAAATTGTAAGATGGATTATCTACTTCCAATGCAAGTTAAAAAATTATTCCAAAACCATTAGTGATATGAATGGAAATGACCTAACTTAATCACACATTTAGGAAAGTGGTTCCATCCAAATTCTTCCTTTACCTGTTGTTTCTTTCCCTACACAGAATTCAAAGGCTACAACTCATAGTAGGTAGTAAAAAATTTGAGACTAGCTTTAGAAGTTTATTTATTTTTATTAATGATATATATCTACAAGACGGTGAACATTTTTCATGTAATGACAACCCTTTCATCTTATGGAATTCATATTAATTGAACCTATGTTTGGGGGTTTTATTTTTTTTATAAATAATTATATCTTTCTTTGTTCTTTTATTGTTTTGAAAAAATGTTTGTTTTAGAATTAGTTTGATTTTAGTAAATATAATTAAATAAGTATGACTTGTTTAGATTAATGAAATTTAATATTCAGCAATGGAAAATTATAAAGTTAATGTTTTGGAAATAAAAAGGGGAATAGTGATATCTAGTTCAATAATTTAATAATACTAAATTAATGAATAAGATTTTAAATTTTTTATTTTGTTAGATATTTAGAGTAGTGTCTTTTTATCAATATAATTATTTGGGATTTTGTGTTAGATTTTTGTTATGTGAGAGGAAAATATTGTAAGTCTAGGACAAATTCATGGCTATATGATTTTAATTCTATTTCAGATTTACCTTGATAACATTAGAGTTCTATCCTACAACTTCCCTTCATGTATAGCCTTTTACTCTGCCTTTTTATGAGACTTGGGAGTTGGTGATATAGACAAATACCTTGTTAGATTGTCATATGATTGAGTGTTGAGAGAATTGTGCCATTATAAGCCCTTTGAAATTGAATAAGATCAAAAACAATAAATATATGTAAGATGCATAATCTTTACTATTATTTTTCACACCATATTGAAGTGTGTCACTATTAATTGCTCTCTAGAATGATTGCCTTTTAATTATGTAGATGATATGAATGGATACATTAAAAATCTTTAAACACTAGAACATAATATTGTTAGAGTAAAGTAATTAATTAACTTTACTCTCCTCTTAAGATTTCGCCTTGCACACATACTAGTCATTTAATAATTAATATTAATTATTAAATGCACTCACCTTTAGGGTTAGTTTTTCCTTTTAGGTTTTGATCTCCTTTTATAAGGATTGATCTCTTGTATTTCTTTGATGCACTATTCATTTTTCTGGAATACATCTTGCACATTGTGAGAGCCAGACCCTTGTCTTGATCTCTCTCTTTCTCTGTGAAAAGTCTTTTGCATGCAGGTATTGATCGGGTTCTGTGGATTTGCATTTCTCAAATCCTACATGGTACCAGAGCCAGATCTACTGCAGCTTGTTCAATTTTTGAAAGAATTAGAGATCTTTTTTTTGGTTGCATCAGATCTGTGTTTGTTTTCTAATTTTTATTTGGAATAGGGGGTTTATTTTTTTGCTACACTTTGAGCTCAAACGGACCTCACCGTTGAGCTTGCAGCATCCAAAAACCCCTATTTTGATATAAAATTCATCAAATTTGGCTTCACGGCGTTAGATCTACAAGGGTTTGATGTTTTTTGAGGGTTCCTAATCCAGAGCGTACCTGAAATTTTGGAGCGATTTCAGCCCAAACAGACCTCACCATCACATTCAGAGCACCCAAAAACCCCTAAATTGACTGTCAAATCGTCAAAATCGGACACAGTGACTCCGGGAGGCAAATTTATTTCATTTTTGGGTCGTACGGCCTGGTACGACACGCAATCCGAAAAAAAAATTAAAAATCACAGAGTTATGGGCGCCGCCGTCAGTTAACCGCTAGCGGTTAACAGCTAGCGGTTAATGCTAGCGGTTAGCCTAACCACCAGGCTTAACCCTCAAACTTTTTTGGAGCAGTTTTGGTATTTTGGCCATAACTTTTGCATACGAACTCGGTTTTTCAAAAACAAAATATTATCGGAAAGCTAGTTCCGAGCCCATTCTGATGGTATAGGAATTTATTCAAAAATATTCAGTTTGCATTAAGTTTTTCGCAGTCAAAGTCAGATAATCGTTTTGCACTCCGAGGGGCATAACTTGCTCAATTTTGCTCCGTTTTTCGAAAGTGAATAGGCGTCGGAAAGGTGGTTCTGTGATCTTTCCAGATCTATAGTTTATTATCATCAGAAACTTCTTCAGGTTCAAAAATATTTGTCTCCATCATATACTGCTTTCTATAGCTTTTTGGCTTTCAGTTTGTACTGGGGATTAGTTTTTTGCATTGTGGGGGGGTGTTTTTTCCTACTTTCTGTTATTTACATCAAAAAAATAGAATCTACAAACACCAAAAACAAAAAACCCCTTCTGCATCTTCTATCTAGTTCTGAAAGACCACTTAATAATAAAAAAAAAAACACATTCAGAGCAGTTGAGGCATAGTTCATAGCATGGCTGACAGATCTATTGAGCTTCTCACAACGCATAATTATCACACTTGGAAGGGTCGCATGATGACACTTCTTCAGTCTCGAGGGTTATGGTCCTGTTTGGATGCGGTTTAGCCTCCATTGACTCGCGCCTTTGAGGTTATGCAGCACAGGAACAATATGGATCAGGCTATGGGATTGATTGCTTTGCACATTTCAGACAGTCTCCTGTTTCATCTTGAAGGGTGTCTCACACCTAGGGCCTATTGGACCAAGTTTGAGGGACTTTTTGGTACTATCAACGAGTTTAGAGCATTACAGATTGAGGAAGAGTTGACTTCACTTGTACCTGATTCTTTTCTCTCCATTGAGGACTTTCTGACGAAATTCAAACAACAGAGATCTCTTCTACAAGGTTGTGGTAAGGTTAAGACTGATACAGAGTGTATTTACCTGATTTTGTCAAAACTTCACGGGAACTTCAAATATTCTCATCTACCTTCCATTCCACTATGGATGCCTTGGGTGCACGTTTTACCATGCCTTCTTTTGAGGTGTTTTGTGATCGTTTGACATGAGAGCAGGCTAAGATATCACAGTTGGATGCTCTCACAGGATCACCACACCAAGCATTGGTAGCACAGTCATATCAGGGGAAGCAGAAGCAGAAACAGAAATAGAAACCAGAGACCACAGAGCATTGGAAGGATTCTAGTTCACAGAAGACTTATGATTCACCTTCTCCTAAGGGGGAATCATCGAAGAAAGATAGACCTAAGTGTGCTTATTGCACTAAGCTAGGACATGATGAGTCCAAGTGTTATGAGAAGAAGATAGATGGATATGCAAAACAAGTTTTAGATTTGACAGCTCTTCTTGAGAAGAACCATATTCATCACTCTTCTTCATCTACTTCAGGCAGGTCTTCTTCTTCACCATCATTCCAGATAGATGGACAGGCCCCACATAAGGGTCATGTATTATGTGCAACCACCAGTTCAAATTCATCTAGATGGCTACTGGATTCAGGTGCTTCACACCATATGGCATCTTCTCAGGACATGTTCTCATCTTTCGAGGCTACATCCTCACCACACATATTAATGGGTAATAACACTTATATGAGTGTATATGGGAAAGGTTCTATCGATATTGATGACGGTACATTCAATGATGTACTATGTGTTCCATCTTTGTCCACTAACCTTCTCTCCATCTATCAGATTGCTCACAGTGGGACAGGGAAGACAGTTGAGTTCACACCTGATTCAGTGCACATCAGAGACATTCAGACTGGCAACATTGTTGCAACAGGGATAGTTGATCATTCTTCCTGATTGTATGCATTCACACACTTTGGTCCACCATCTCCCTCTCTTTCTACAAGAGAGCATGCAGTATCTGAGGAGAACTTCGGTCACTTGAACTTATGTGTTCTTCCATTTGTTCATGAGACTAGTGTTGAGAATTCTACACCTCTTCCTCTTGTTGAGATCACATTTGTTTAGCAGGATACCTCTTCAGTTGTGACTGACATTGTTGCTCCACTTATCGAGCCATCAAGTGCAGTTGTTGAGGCCATATCTGAGGATATACCTTTCCTCACAGATGACAGATTCAACACACCTGTTATCCCTTCTTCATTGGAGATTCCATTTCAGGATCATCTTGAGTTGTTTGATTCACCATTTTGTTATTCATACACTCATGTTGCTATTTCATTCTTCAGTGTGCATCATCCAGGACTTCCATTTTCACCTCACATCCAGGGATTTCCTCTTCTTCGACCGTTGGATCTGTTTCTTCCTCCGAGGTGACACACCGGTTTGATCATTGGCACAGGGGTTCTCTCATTCTGGGGGGGCTTTGGAGTCTCCACTCTCTCTCATGGGGGGGTATTTGATTGTATATCTGCATATGTTCTTGAGAGAGTCTCTTGAGACATTTCATTTGTACTTTCTTTTTGCATCTCTTTTTGGAGAGGAGTTTTTTCCCACTGGGTTTTCTCCTTTTCTCCGTTTCATAGAGATTTCCTTGTACTTGGGTACCTGATCAGGCCTAGTTGCGGGACCCAATTTTACCTTCATGCATTGTAGTTACTTTTGCTTTCTTGCACTAGTTTGTAGCTGCACTCTTGCTCATCTTAAGGGGGGGTGTTAGAGTAAAGTAATTAATTAACTTTACTCTCCTCTTAAGATTTCGCCTTGCACACATATTAGTCATTTAATAATTAATATTAATTATTAAATGCACTCACCTTTAGGGTTAGTTTTTCCTTTTAGGTTTTGATCTCCTTTTATAAGGATTTATCTCTTGTATTTCTTTGATGCACTATTCATTTTTCTGGAATACATCTTGCACATTGTGAGAGCCAAACCCTTGTCTTGATCTCTCTCTTTCTCTGTGAAAAGTCTTTTGCATGCAGGTATTGATCGGGTTCTGTGGATTTGCATTTCTCAAATCCTACAAATATCACATCACCAAAAATATGTTTAGTCAATCCAAGGAACAATGGTGAAGGGAGCTAATCAACCAAATTTGAATTTTAAATTGGAAAGGGACAAGTCCATGACTGCAAGATTGCCCCAATGTCCATGAACTTTACATAGAATGGAATAAAAAATAAATTTAGATGACACCAGCCTCAATAGACATATGTACATAGATAAACATAATAAATACATAGATACAAAAATGTATAAGAATATGATATAAATAGGTTAAATAAGGATAAATATCTAAAAAATGTATATATTTTATATATAATGACAATCAATTGAGAATAAATTTTAGTCTAGAGAGCTTTACTAGGGTTTTTTATGGATTCATTGGTATTTGGAAGCTTTTATCCTTTTTCTAGATTTAATTTGACACTCTTTAAGGTGTCATGCCTATGCACAAATTTCACCCCTATTAAATGGTGTGTCCTTCCATAACTCCATAGCTTTTTGTTGTTAGAGTTAAAATATTGATGAACAATGACACCCCCACTCAAGCCACCTTGGAATTTTTTCCCCAAGGTGTTTCATGAGGTATCCCCTAAGACACCCTAAGATATTGTTCTTCTCATTCTTGAATTTGACAATATTTGTCAATGGTTAGAAACAAGTTTCTTGATAAGATTTTTTGTGGAAAGGATCCCCCTAAATGCATTTAAGGACTAGGTCAATAGGGATTGGGTCCCATATGGGATTCACCTTGAAGCATGTAGAACTTTATTAAAGTTTTATTTAATTTTAATTTTTTTTAATCCAAGCATGATGACGCTATTACCAGTCATGCCCTTTGGCTTATTTGTTCTTCTTTGTTGGTTTCCAAACCTTAGACCTATAAATTTTTCATCTTCGATGAAAATAATCTTTAGGTCCCTACTTGTGTTGATTTACTTAGGTTGACCTTGCCATGCTCAATCATTTTGAGCCAAATAGCCTCTTCCTTAGGCTTCATGGTTTATTTTGGACTAAAAAATAATACTCAAGTTGTTCTCAATAGTGGGTCTATGTTGAGGTAGACCTCTCCCAATATTAAAGGATACTATGGATATCCAAATTAGACAAATGAGATATTCACAACACGTTCTTTACTTGAATTTACTAAATACTTGACCTATCATTGACAATATTTCAAACACAAGATTTGAGACTACCCTTTGGCTTCTCCCCACCCTAAATCTTCCACAAAACCCACCTCTTTCTCACAAACTCCTATAAAAATGGAGGAAGGGTGGCTTATAGTTGTTAATAAAAATGATGAGTGTACACATCTGAAAATGGTCACGGTTAATCGAACCTGTTAATTAATTAAATATGAATTATTTAATTAATATTCTTAAGTCATCTACATATAAATAAATTTAACTATTTATTTATATTGTTCATTTTCCAATTCTTCTAATTTAATTAAATAAATAAAGTTTATTTAATTAATGCTACCTTCCTCTTAATTAATTAAATAGATTTCACAATTTATTTACATTAATTATCACAAATTTAAATTCTAAATTTAAATGATATTCTTTATTTCACATTTAATTAAATATTTAAAACATTTCCTAAATTCCTCACTCTTCTCACATAATTAAATATTTTCAATATTTAATTAAAAAAGTTTTTTCTCTTCTCACATAATTAAATATTTTTAATATTTAATTAAAGGCTTTTCATTTCTCCCACATAATTAAATATTTATTTATTTAAATTATGAGAGACACCTTTCAATTATCTCTTCATTTTCCATCCATCTCTCAAAATTCCATCTTCTTTTCGAATTTTCGATCTCTCACCGTTCATTTTAACAAGTTTGAACTCAACCGTTGATCTTGGCCAATTGAATTCTTGCCTTCGAAAATCTATAAATACAACCCTCTTATGAGTTGAAAAGGACCTCAAATCTTATATTTTTATGCGTAGTTATTATAGTCGCATTTTACCATTTCTAGCATTTAATTAGCATTTCAATTTCATAGCTTAATCTTTTAGCAATGCACATGCATTTTCATTAATCTCATTATCTCAAGCTGCTATTTTAAACAACTAAGAGTAAGCATCTTGAAACGAATCCTTGGAGATAGAGGAAAATGGGACGAATTTGAAGGAGCTGCTTGTGTCTTAGAGTTTGCATTTTGCTTTCTTTAATTTAGTTTCTTTAATCTAATGTTTCATTGGTGTATTAGTTTAGATTCATTTTGATTTGCACATTCTAACATACACATTTCTGGCGCCCATCGTGGGGCCAAGCCTCACATTTAATATTTCTTTTTGCATATTTTTCTAATAGGTGACAGACAAAAATCACGTTTTGGCGCATATGAGTCTCGGTTTGGTGCATATGAGGAGTGTTTCGGTGCATATGAGGACTATTTCGACGCATTTATGAGATCTTTCGGTGCATACATGACCTATTTTGGCACATACGTTAACTGTTTCGGCACATCCATGACCTGTTTCGATGCATAGACACTCTATTTCGACACATTCCTATGAGATCTTTTGGCGTATACATGACCTGTTTCAGTGCATAGACGACCTATTTCGGCGCATATAGTTGTAAAAATTTTAAATTATGATTCCGACGCCATCCGTGGACAATATTTTTCAAATTTTATTTTTAACAGAATGAACCAATCCTAGGGTAGACATTTAAATCTGAATTAACCAATCCTAGGATAGTCAGCAAACATAAATTTTTTTTTGGTTAAAATGAATCTCATGTTTTTAGTGAAGCAACATCTTCACTTAGAATATAGAATTTTTCAATTTGGGGATTTAAAATTGAACCATTATTGTTTGTTGTGATTGTGGGCAATAGGTTTATGCTCTCCCCTTAACTGGGTGATCAGAACACCAGACTTACCTTTTATTTTCTGTAATTTAATGCTTTATTACATATTTAGAAGGCCTGCTCTTGTGGGAAAAAGTACTCACCCAAAAGGAACGACCTAAGTGGGAACACCTAAAGCCAAGGTTTCCAACCCACTTTAATCAAAAGAAAGTTGTTGATGAAAATCCAACTTGATAGTAGTGCGCAGGATAACCATCCCCAAAACCTTTGTTCTAAAGGTCGGGAGGTTTCTCGAGGGAGTATATCTATTTGCCACACTGAATGGATACCCTTACTATGAACCATAGTGTAGAAAGCCAGGCGTGTCAGTATCCAAACATCATCTTAATCACGATGCAAGGGGAGGGAAGAATCTGTCCCCAAGACACTCACCATATAGTCACCACAGATTGTTTGCTCAAGGGATTTGGTATCCACTTCCATCACTTTGAGTACGCACCTGGAAAAGACAAAAACAAGGGCGCCCTCTAGGGGTGACAAGGCTGTGTGAGTCAACACGATTTTAAGCTATGGGCCGTGATTACTATGATGACCTATTTGACAAATTAAGAGTGAGTCTGACTGAAGTGCTTATTTTGTTTAAAACCTGTGGAAATCTCAAGAACATACACTCTTTGTTTAGATTTTAGGATTAAGAAAACAACTATCTGTTTCTATGCTATGTTTTTCACATTTAAATCAAATTAAGATAATCCAAAACAAGAAAATTTTATCAAACTGTCAGAACATGTTAGTCTCAGAAGTAATTTAGCGCATCTCAGGTTTGTTTTAGCGCATCTGTGCTCTGTTTTGGCGCATCTATTCTCTATTTTAGCACATCTGTGCTCTGTTTCAGCGCATCTGTGCTCTATTTTAGCGTATTTATGCTCTGTTTCAGTGCATTTGTGCTTTGTTTTAGCACATCTGTGCTCTATTTCAGTGCATCTGTGCTCTGTTTCGGTGCATCTATGCTTTGTTTTGGCGCATCTATTTTCTGAGCCTTAGTGATTTTCTGAATTTTAGAAATCAAGTCTTATCGGTCTAGTCTTTCCCATGCTCAGAGTTTGGAAGTCTACAACATTTGCTAAGAAGTCCTTAGAAAGAAAGATTAGAAAGCCCAAGAAGTCTCTCAGTTATAAGAAGGTATTGAAGAAGAGGAAATTTCTATATCATAGTCAAAAGGTCTTGCTTGAACACATAACCTTTATTCATCGATATCACGACTATATTAGAGGCTTCACTGACGATTATGCTATAAAAAATTTATACTCAAGAGATTTATTTCAAAGAAGAGCCCTTTTTCAAAGGCATAACCATAGTCAGTGTATTCATTCCTCTTATATTCCCCAACCTGCAATCACATACGCTACTCGTCCAAATCAAATTCTGCAATAGAAAACTCAAGCACATTAGGCATCTATAAAATTCATCTTTCTACAAAGCTAAGATCAAATTTCACAAAGTGCAAAATTATCTTTATTTTCGATCTTTGGTTTAATTCCCGCAAACAGGATTTTCATCCTTTCAATCAAGGAATCACGAACTAACGATTAAAAATATTTTAAGTCATAGAATCTTCATTCTATCCTGACTTTCATATCCATCACCATTGCACTATTTCATTCTTTTGATCAAAGTTAGTAGGATTTCAGTAAAGCTTATGCCTGTTACCACAAGATCTCGAAAGTATAATGAGAAAAATGGGTGATAATAGTGAGAGGGAGGAAAACCTCTTTAACAATTCAATTACTGAAGAGCTAACAGAAGAAAAAATTCAAGAAGTAGAGCAGGATCCTCAATTCCATACTCTTATGAAAAGGATTTTAGAACGAAACAAGGAGAGATACTTTCTTTCTTTAGCTAATCAAGGAGCTAAGTTACCTGCCGATTTCAACATGAAAGGGATTAAAGAAAATCCTGAAACCCCTCTTAACGATTGTAGTGCCCTTACTCAACAGATCAAGGAATTACAAGGGAAAATAAAAGAAATGCAAGGGGGAGCAACAAAAAAGTACGTTTTGGAGGAAATATGTCCTTATCCATTCGATAGAAATCTTCAAACGATTCCTTTTTGAAAAAATTGTGAAATCCCTAAGTTTGATAGGTAAAATGGGAAGACTGACCCCATTGAGCACATAAGGGATTTCCAAAATATGAGCTTAGAATTCGCTCATGACGAAACCTACTTAATACGGTTGTTTCCACGAAGTCTGGGTGGAAAATCCATGGAGTGGCTTTCAAAGATCACTCCGCCATCAAAACCTTTGAAGAGTTGATAAATAAATTTATATCACAATACTCTTACAACATCCAACACTAGATAACCATGCTTGATCTTTGTAAGATAAAACAAAAAGTAGGGGAATCTTTCACTACATTTTTGCAAAGGTGGAGAAGAGTGTTTGCTAGATACTCTTGTCCTGTTCCTGAAAAGGAAAAAATGGAGATCTTCATCGATAGTCTTAATCAAGAAATGAGTTACAGATTAAACCTTCACTGTCCCCAATCATTTGAAAAATTGATTGAAAATGCAATTACTATTGAAGGTGCATTGATCAAGCGTGGAGTTCTAAAAATTGATAAAGAGGGTTCAAATTCGTACAATAACAACAACAACCATAATAACAACAATGAAAAGTCACGATTTTGGACTCGAAATAAAAATGTTGTGAGTGATGGGGTAGTAGGTGCTAACAACATGAATACAAATCCTGTTGTCCTTAATGTGTCAGGTGTTCAATGTAACAATAATACTAGAAATTCTAGCACCCAAGGCAATGTTTCTAATCAAGGAAACACAACTAACACTCGTGGAAATAATTTTGGGAATAATCAAAATTCAAATGCGCCCAAATCATCATATTTTTTGAGTCGATGAAGTTTCACTCCCTTGGGCCAATCTTTGGAATCCATTCTCAAAGAATTATTGAATCAAAATGCTATTACATTGCCACCACAAAGAGACTATGAGCCTCAAGTTAAACCACCCTCATGGAATGACTCACACTTCTATGATTATCATAGGTGAAAAGGTCATAAGACAAAAAATTGCTAAGGGTTAAAGAATATTGTTCAAGATTTGATTGATAATCATACCATCATAGTTGAGGGACATAATGTCAATAATGATCATCAAGCATTCAAAAATCTGCTCCCTAATTATCACAAAGGGGAATCCTCGAGTGACAAGGGCAAGAATGTTAATAACATCCATGACATTATTATCAATCATATCTATACTGACAATCCTCAAATCAACGCTATCTGAATCAAAGGTAAGCAAGAATATCGAGAGCTCAATGTTACGACAAGGGGACAAGCCAATATCATTGTCAAAGGCAGCTCATCTAAAGCAGCAATTCCCCCTCCAAGTCAATACAATTTGGTTGATCAATTGCGAAAAACATCAGCCCAAATTTCTACCTTGGAACTTTTAAAGTTATCACCTACACATAAGGACATTTTGGAAAAGGCCTTTGTTGATACAACTGTATCTCCTAATCTAGATATTGATAAATTTCAAGCCATGGTGGGACACTTGTCCTCCTACACATGTTTATCTTTTTCTAAAAAATATGATTCATCCATATCCCATCCACATAATTCATCACTCTATTTAGAATTCATGATTCACAAAGCTCGCATTAGATGTGTTCTTATAGATGGGGGAGCCGAATTAAACATTTGTACTTTAAAATTGGTCCTAGCTTTGGGGTATTCAGCAGACTCTATAGATCCATGGAGGAGAATTACAATCAAGGCCTATGATGATGAGGAAAGGACTTCCAAAGGTCTCATCATGTTACCAATCAGAGTGGGACTTGTTGTGAAGAATACCTTTTGTCAGGTTCTCGATCAGGATCTGACCTATAACATACTATTGGGTCATCCATGGATCCATGACATGCAAGTTGTTCCATCTACTTATCATCAATGTTTGAATTTTCCATATGATGGACATGAAGTAACAATACCCACTGATCACATTAGCAGTCATTTTTGTTCTAACCTAAGAGCAACTCAGGATACCTTTGTCCCACATAATAGAGAGGCTTTGGTTGTCTCTATCTTGAAAAACAAAGAACAAGCACAAGAAATGATAAGCAATTTTGGCACCAAGTTAAAATTGAAAGATAATGGAGTGGGAGAATATTCTTTATCTCTCTCTAATCTACCCCTATCCCCAAGATCCCTTGGTCAACCGTCAACATCTACACAACAGATGTAGCCATTTTAGCCTCAACTTCAGCCGCCATCACGAAGTTTAATGGGATGTTTATCAGAGAAACTAAAGGAGAAGATAGAGCTATTCTTGATTGGCTCTATAAAGATGAACAAGAATCCGTACAACATATCAAGTTACCTACACAACAATATGGAAAAGGTTATGCTATCATGTAATAGATGGGTTATGAAGGAAATGGCCCTCTAGGTAAAAGAAAAGAAGGTATTGTTGAACTTTTCCAATTAAAAACAATGCACCCAAAAGATAAGACTGGGTTAGGATATGGTGAAGATACTAATGAAAAGGTAACACAAAGTCCATCTAATGAGGAGTTAGCTAAATCAATTTTGAGAATTCAAGCACATAATTTTGAAAGAAACTCAAATGAATATGAATGGGATGATTTCTCAGACAATACTTTCATCTTAGAGAAAAAGGGTGGATCTCATACACAAATTCTCACCTACATTCTTACAAGGAGAAAGCTCAAGACCTCCACTTGAATATTTTGTACAAAGCGATCAGGACTTTAGTGAGACCAATTCGATTTAAAGTGAGATAGATCATTTTGAGGAAGATACCATCTTAGACTTCTCCCATAATAACATTGACAATAACATCATGACCCTAACAACCAATGACCTTACTCATCCTAATGATCCATTACCTTTGGTTCACCCCGAACTCATTGATTGGGAACAAGTCACACCCATTGATGTTCCAACTTTTCCAAATGACGAAACCATAATAAAATTTCTTTGTTCTTCCCATCCTGAAACAAGTTCCACCGGGAAATCGCAAGGTCAAAGTTTTCGACAGGAAAGTGCCAAGTTTCTCAGCTATAAAATAAATAATATAAAAGAAAGATCTAATGGTGAAAATCTAACAAAGGTAGTATTAGATCAAGAAAAATGAAAAATGAAAGAAAGATCTAATTGTGAAAACCTAACAAAGGCAGTATTAGATCAAGAAAAGAGGAAAATAAAAAGAGTATCCAATGGTGAAAACCTTTCAAAGGCACCAAAGGATGGGAAACTTGACACTCTTCCAGAATATTATTAGGAAAGATCTTCCATTCTAATTGAACCAACGTAGGCACTCAATATAGGTACTACAGAAAAGCCTAAATTTTTGCAATTGGCTGCATCTCTGACAGATGAAGAAGTACCTAGATTCACATAATTTCTCAAAGATAATAAAATCAATTTTGCATGGTCCTACGTGGATATGCCTGGATTGGATCCAGATCTCATCATGCATCATCTATCTATTACACCGAGGGAAAAGCCTGTAAAAAAGAAACTCATAAAAATACATCCACATGTTGCATTGTTGGTTAAAGAGGAATTAAAGAAACTTTTAGACGTTGGATTCATCCGGTCCATAGATTATGCGGAATGGATTTCCAATATCGTGCCTGTTTCAAAGCCAGACGAAAGGATTAGAATTTGCACAGATTTCAGGGATTTGAACAAAGCATGTCCTAAAGATGACTTTCCCTTAGCAAACAGTGATATGATTTTGGATTTAACTACTGGACATGCGATGTACTCATTGGTGGATGGATTTTTAGGATACAACCAGATAAAGATTGCACCAGAAGATCAGGATAAAACAACATTTACATGTCCTTAGGGTACCTATTGTTGGAACGTAATGCCATTTGGATTGACAAATGCAGGAGCTACATACCAACGAGCAATGACAACAATTTTTCACAATATGATGTATACATTCATGGAGGATTATGTTGATGATCTTCTTGCCAAGTCTAATACTAGAGAAGGACACATCGATATCCTATCTAAAATTTTCAAAATAATGGAATAATTCAAAGTAAGACTTAATCCAAAGAAATGTGTCTTTGGAGTGAAATCTGGAAAGTTATTAGGATACATTGTGTCGGAAAAGGGAATTGAAGTGGATCCAGCTAAGGTACAAGCAATTCTTGATATTCCACCACCAAGGAACATTAGTCAATTACGCTCTTTACAGGGACAGTTACAATCCATTCGAAGATTCATTGCTCAACTGGGAGATAAAAGTTTACCATTTACACATCTCTTGCACAAGAATGTTCCATTCAAGTGGGAGTACAAATGCGAAGCAACATTTGATCAGATAAAGCAGTATCTCATGAATCCACCAGTTTTGACTCCACCAGTACAGGGTGTACCTCTCATATTATATATTGCTGCCACAGAAGTATCTTTAGGAGCATTATTGGCACAAGAAAACTCAAGAAAAGAATGAGCCATTTATTACATCAGTCGAACCCTAACAAGTCATGAGCTAAATTATAACTTCATTGAAAAAGCTTGTTTAGCAGTGGTGTTCACTTCTCAAAAGTTACAACACTACATGCTAACTCATATAGTAAAGCTTGTGGCTAAGATTGACCCACTCAAATATCTTCTAAGTAAGGCAACCTTAATTGGCAGGTTGGCTAAATGGGTTATGATCCTAAGCGAGTTTGATATTCATTATGTGGATCAAAAAGCTATAAAGGGACAAGTAATTGTAGATCAATTAAAGGAAGCACCAATACTAGCAGAACACCCAATACATGTTGATTTTCCTGATGTCGACGTGTTCACAACAGATATCCAACAGTCATGGTCACTCTACTTTGATGGTTCTTACACTCAACATGGTTCAGGAGAAGGAATTATTTTGATTACACCTCAAGGACATACAATCCCAAAATATTATCGGCTAATGTTTCCTTGCACAAACAACATACCTGAGTATGAGGCATTGATAATTAGCATGAGAATTGCAGTAGACTGGAAAATCACAAAACTTCAAGTTTTTGGCGATTCACAACTTGTTATAAATCAAATCAATGATGAATATCACACTAAATATGACAAGTTGATTCCTTAAAAAAGAATGGTGGAAGATCTCAAGAAATACTTTGTTAATATCAAGTTCATATAGATTCCACGCATTGATATTAAAGTAGCAAACGCTATGGCTACAATCGCCTCTCTACTCCAATTGACAGAGAATAAAAAATGGTACGATTTCCTGGTGGAACAATTTTTTTCTCCCACCCATGACAATCTTGAAATGCAAATCATTTTCCATCCGACAAGTTCTAACTCTTCCTTATATGGAAAAATTAACACTTACCTAAAAGATACTACTTTACCCTTAGGCTTGTCTAGGAATCAAAAACAAAATTTCATTCGTCAATCATCTCGTTACACCTTAATTGCTGACGTCTTATACCGGCGTGGTCTGGATGGTACCCTCCTTAGATGTCTTGAACGCGATGAATTGAAAAAGGCCTTACAAGAGGTCCATGGTGGAATTTGTGGGACACATTCAAGTGGACTAACCTTAGCAAATAAACTTGTAAGATTAGGATACTACTGGCCAACCATGGAGAAAGAATCATTCACCTTTGTGAAGAAGTGTGCAAAATGTCAGATTCATGGGAATCTCATTCATGCTCCTGCTCAGGAATTACAACCCTTCACCACAACATGGCCTTTCGCTCAATGGAGATTGGATTTGGTTGGCAAGATACATCCATCATCTTCAAATGGACATAAATTTATCATTACAGCCATTGAGGATTTCACTAAGTGGATTGAAATTGTTCCTCTAACAACAGTTAGAGGCAAACAAATCTCTTCATTCATCTTAAATTATATCATTTGTAGATATTGCATTCCTAACTACATTATCATAGATAATGGTAGACCCTTTAAAAATCAGGATGTTGATGAACTATGTGAAAGATTTCACATCTAACACAGGTTCTCTACACCTTATTATCCACAAGGGAATGGTCAAGCTGAAGCTTCAAACAAAACAATTCTAAAGATTTTGAAGAAAACAGTGAATGAAGCAGGTTGTGATTGGCATGTCCAGTTGAATCCAACATTATGGGCCTATAGAAAAAGCATTCGCACACCGACAGGAGCTACTCCTTATGCGTTGGTCTATGGAGCAGAGGCTATTCTACCACTAGAAGTTGAGATTCCTTCACTTCGAGTATCACTCAAAGGGCTAATCAATGATGAAGATTATCAAGTATCAATATTGCAAGAGCTAGAATTGCTTGGTGAATGACGTCAAACTGCGGTTAATCACTTGAAGGGGTATCAACAAATTATGTCCCGCAGCTACAATCACAGAGTCAAACCACAAAAATTTTGAAGTGGGTGATTTGGTTCTCAGAGAAAACCCTCGAAATCAATAAGATCGGGAAAAGAAAGGCAAATTTGAACCTAATTGGCTAGGCCCGTTTGTTATCGTTGCAGCATATGGATTAGGGGCATATCAGTTGTCAACAAAAGAAGGGGACCTGTTCGAAGATCCAACCAACAATATTCATCTAAAAAGGTTCTACACCTGAGAAAATATGAAAAGCAATAAAAAAAAGTCCTAAAAAAAAAATAAAAAAAATAAAAAAACATTGCCTTGATGAAAACTTGGCAAACACGCATCTTGGTAATAACAAAAAAATCATAAAATCAAGAAAAGTGCAATAAAAACAAACGGCGAAAACTTGGAAAACAACCATTGTTTGTGATTTTATTTGGCCTTCTCATCTATTAGGATTCATTCTGCATATCCATCCTTTCATCAGCATCACACACACCTCACCATCGCATTCACATTGCATCATCTCCTTGGAATGACAAGGATCTCATCATGGCTTGATGATTTGAGGGTTATCCATCACAATAGTTGTGTCTAGCAAGAGTCAAAATACAAGGTCACTAGGGGGCCATTCGCTTCTTAAAGCTTTTCTAGCAGGTAGTCGGTAGCGTGTGTCTAGCATCAGAATATCGAAAACAACAGTCTTGTCCAATTAAATTGAGCTTACATGACTATTTTGACAGATAATTTAAAACAAGGATGATCTTAATCTGAATAAAATGAATGACAAACTTAAAAGCATAAGTTGCAAATTATTGTTTTGATCCTTGATGACATCATATCTTTGGAGTGGTTCAATGATGTACTGAACTAGAATCACAAGGAATAAGTATGATTTTTCTTTGCTTGTATCTGTAAGTTAATCATTAGTATCGTGCAAATTGGTCGTGGGACATGCTCTACAACGTATCATTGATGAAATTTTAGAATTTGCATAGGAAAATGGTTAACTTTTGTCTGTTTATACAAATAATACTCAAGTCATCTTGGTTCAATTATACTTTGATGCTTGTATTAACTTGCTACATCAAACATTATGAAAGTAGTACTCAGGTCATCATTGGTGCTAACATACCCTTTGATTCTTATACTAACTTTCAACATATTAAAAGGCTCAATGATGACAACTAAACACAGCAAGAAATGGCAACAAGGAGAATGGTTCATTATTTCATTTAGGATTGCATAATTTATTATTAGGACTGCATAATGCATTTGCATTTCGAGGGCCTTTTTAAATAGGATTTTGAGGGTTGATCACATTCTTGAATATCTTTTTCAGACAATGGTTGAGTATGACTGGACATTTGTTACATCTCATTTTCATTATCATTCACATGCATTTCACATCATTTTCCATTATCATTATCATTGCACTTGCATACTTACATCATCATTTCATTTCATTATCACATTCATTATCATCTCATTTTATTCATCATGATCATTATCCATCATTACATATCATATGCATGGTTGTTATCTTAATCATTCATTAACATATACATTTACATATTTCACACACATTCGTGAATAAAATTACGCCCATGTCATTCTTTTCACATCATCATTATTATCATGTTCATTTCCATTGCATCATATATCATAAGTTCATTACATAAGTGCATTTCCATTACATCATTATTATCATTCATCTTACATCATAAATCATATCTTCTCATTTCATCTAAAGTATTTACATCTTGCATCATACATTCATTGCATACATCATGAAGAAAGAAAAATTCATTTAGCTTATATCATATCATTATTGCATCATCATACATGACATAGCATATAAAAATCATAAATCATCCATAACGTGTGCCTAATAAAATCACCGCTGCATATCATAGATCTCATCAAAGCAAATGTCTAGGAATATAAGGATATCAAATTTTTCAAAAAGATATATCGAATACAATGACATAAATGTGTATAAAAATCTCGTCGTTGAGGGGTATCTGGTCGTGGAACATGATTGGTGTTGCCTCCGGAGGTAGTAGGTCTCAACGGATCTCTGCTCCAAGAAGCTCTGATCTCTCGTATAATTGTGTGAATGGGTCCGAGTCCGAGTACCTGGCTGTGTAAATGCTATCTGTAGCTCAAGTGGCACTGCCTCAAAATACCTCATCCTATAGTACTCGACCTCTTGAGTAGTCTCTAGTCCCTCTGCTACAACCTCTCTAATAGAGGTGCTCTCAACTGATCTCAGTAGTCTCTCGGCTACCCCCTTAGCCCGATCTGCATGTACCCCTCCCTGTGCTGGTACCTATGCTTGACCTTGTGGCTACCCTACTACTAGAGGTCCCTAGGGCTATTTTCGCCCCATCTATACAACTACCCCTCCCATCAATGGGGTAGGCTCATCTGGACTGGTAAATCATGGGAAGGGATGTGTGTAAAAATAAGTTGTTTAATCATCTGTCATCCCTGCATCGGTAACCTCTGGATGCATGGCCCACTGAGCTGGCTGCAACTCAAAGTACTCCACCCGGGTTGCCTCAACGGTCACAAAGGGAACCACTCTGATACATCCTCTCAGCATCTGGCATAATGTGCCACATCCTGCGGCATCATTTGAACCAACCCTAACTGTCTCAGCACTCTCGTCACCAAAAACCGCTCGATGATGAAAAGGGTCCTCCCAAGCAAGTATCTAGATCTGGTCATGTATGGTAGCTCTATATCATTGGCCTCCCATGAGTCGTAGTCCACATACGATCGCTAGATGATAGTATCTAAATCATCAAGTACTTGTTGCCAGTACTCTAATTTGCCTAGCCTCGGCTGGACAAGGGGCCCTATATATGCATAAACGTATGGAAATCCAATGGGGTGATGTCTCTGGACAATGGGGCGTGTAATCACAAAGTGCTCCCATGCGAATATCTGTAAAAGAGTCACCCCACAAGAGAGATTCTTCCCATCTGTGTACATGACCTAATGAAGATCATGGTACAGATCGGCAAGCATGCATGACCCCCATGCATATCTGGTGCGGTGGAGAAACATGTCCTCCAAGATCCTACCCCACCCAACTGATAGTCCCTTTGCCCTACGATCAGGACAAAGGAAACCACCGATCATACTTGCTGAAACTGAAGGCAGTGGGGCATATCTCTCCATCATCTCCTTCCAGGGAAGCTCATATCTGGAGACATGAGGATCCTGGAAGACTCGTCTCAAAGCATCCGTCCCTCCAATCTCCTTGTGATCATAAATCACAAGCTCTCCAACCACAGGAATACCCAGAATCATGTAAACATCCTCCGAAGTCACCGTGATCTCTGCTGTCGGAAAATGGAAGGTGTTGTGCTCACTGTGCCACCTCTCTGCTAAGTCAGTCAATAGTGCCCTGTTGACTCAATACTGCGGGATACTCAATAGAGCTCTCAAACCACACTGATCTATCACTCCTAAATCCTCATGGGATAGTCGGGGAATCATCTCCCACGTCTACAGAAATCTCTCTCTGATCTCGAGGAGGTTAAATTCCTCCTTTACAATATCATCAAGCAATCATGCCAATCAATCAACAATGGATATCATCAATCAATCAGTACATCAAGCAAGTTCAAATCAATTTCTATTTGTTTTTCATATCTAATGGAAACAAATTTAACAATCATCATGACTCAAAATCTATCTATTTGACTTTCAATCGGGAAAGAAGATCTATCAATACTATTTGTTTTTCATATCGCATGGAAACAAATTTAACAGTCATCATGACTCAAAATCTATCTATTTGACTTTCAATCGGGAAAGTAAATCTATTATTTCTATTTGTTTTCATATCACATGGAAGCAAATTTATCAGACCTATTTCTTCTTCAAGCATGAAGACAAATTTATCAAATCTAATCATTGATGATATTCAAAAGCATAAATTTTTTTGTCTAATCTAGCAACAATCATCAAGCATGCATCAATTTTTCTTCAAAAATTGAAATTCAGCAAAAATCCATGGATGCGTCAAAACAATCAATCAATGCGCTAAAACCATGGATGCACAACTTTACTCCATGGATGCGCTAAAATAGACTATGGATGCACGATTTCATAAATGCTCTATTTTATCAAGAAAATGCGCTAAAATAGTTCATCTATGCACTAATCTATCATCCTCTGCAAGATAATTTCATGGATGCGCCATTTGATCTATCCTATGTGCTAATTCACCTATGCGCGACTGTTTTGCATCTATGCATGATTGTTTTGCACCTATGCGCCACTTTGGATGCGTGGATTTATCTAATCTATGCGCTAAACTATGGCTTGTATGTGCTAAAACAGAATTTGAAAAATCAAAAAAATTCAAAAAAGCATCCGAGAATCATTAAAAAGAATTACGTAGAGGTTTTGATCAACTTTCTGGAGGTCCATACACAAGTGGTCTCTGATGACGACGACCTCGCTCAAATCTGTGGCACTCATAAGAGATCAGCATCGCTAATATCTCTCTTAGAGCTCCAAAATTCTCAAAGGTTATTGTTCAAATGAAAGTGACTTCTCACCTTTTTCACCTTTTAAAGGGGTAAAAATGGCATTTTTATGATGCAAAGTGCTATTTCGAGAGTTAAATCACCAATTTTCTCCGAAATCATTTGAAAATCTTCCAAATCAATCTCATAATCATTCTCATCATGTGATTTATCTCTTGAGGGGGCATATAGCATCATTAGTAAGATTTTCAAAATTAGGGGTAAATTCTTTGAAGCAATGCGTAAAACACATCACTTCAAAGAGGGGCAAAATATACACATCTAAAAATGGCCACGGTTAATCGAACCTGTTAATTAATTAAATATGAATTATTTAATTAATATTCTTAATTCAACTACATATAAATAAATTTAATTATTTATTTATATTGTTCATTTTCCAATTCTTCTAATTTAATTAAATAAATAAAGTTTATTTAATTAATGCTACCTTCCTCTTAATTAATTAAATAGATTTCACAATTTATTTACATTAATTATCACAAATTTAAATGATATTCTTCATTTCACATTTAATTAAATATTTTCAATATTTAATTAAAAAAGCTTTTTCTCTTCTCACATAATTAAATATTTTTAATATTTAATTAAAGGCTTTTCATTTCTCCCACATAATTAAATATTTATTTATTTAAATTATGAGGCACCTTTCAATTATCTCTTCATTTTCCATCCGTCTCTCAAAATTCCATCTTCTTTTTGAATTCTTGATCTCTCATCATTCATTTTAACAGGTTTGAACTCAACTGTTGATCTTGGCCAATTGAATTCTTGCCTTCGAAAATCTATAAATACAACCCTCTTATGAGTTGAAAAGGACCTCGAATCTTAGATTTTCATGCGTAGTTATTACAGTCGCATTTTAACATTTCTAGCATTTAATTAGCATTTCAATTTCATAGCTTAATCTTTTAGCAATGCACAAGCATTTTCATTAATCTCATTCTCTCAAGCTGTTGTTTTAAACAACTAAGAGCAAGCTTCTTGAAATAAATCCTTGGAGATAGAGGACAATGGGGCGAATTTGAAGGAGTTGCTTGTGTCTTAGACTTTGCATTTTGCTTTCTTTAATTTAGTTTCTTTAATCTAATGTTTCATTGGTGTATTAGTTTAGATTCATTTTGATTTGCACATTCTAACATACACAATGAGAACTCTAGTAATAATGCTCCTCCCCCAATCCTTCATCAATCTTTGAGGTTTTAAGTCCAAAAATGTTTCAAAACCTCCAGATTCCATAAAATTTGATCTCTCCTCTCTTTGAGAGGCTTCTAATGAGGAAATGGTTGTGAGAGCCACACTAATGGTGTTATTATTATCTTAGCCACTATCTAACACAATATCATGTGTTTTCCGTCCTCTAGTTGGGTAGTGGAGGTCCCATAGCTTGCTAGGGAATTTAAAAGAGGGAGAATAATTGCCAAAGAAGAACCAACTTATCTAGCTTGACTTCTAGATAAGAAGTTTTGATTCAAGTGAAGCTCTTTTGAAGAATAGTTATTCCACTCTTGATGAGATAAATAATGAGCAGATGAATCTCAATGCTTGTTTATGCATTGGGTCTCTTGGAATATTTGAGGTCTAATAGACCTACCCTATAAGTATTCCATTTGAGTTGCTTGACTTCAATTTGCAAGCCTAGAATTTATATATTTACAAGTTAAGGTTTCTATTCTTTTACTCTATGCCATTTAGCCTTCTAGTTTTTTTCATGTAGTAACCATGAAGTAATTTGAGGTGATGTTCTCACATTTATTTCAAGATTATGTGACATCAAAATTTAGTTGACCGAGTATGTGTTGGAATAAATAGGTCATTACCTGATAATTAATTATTAGATATCTTTTTACTTTAATTACTCACTGTAGTTTATTGACAATCATATATAATGTAAGCGGATTGATGACTAAACCGCTTTTAGTTATTTATTGGTTATTTTGATTGATCCATTTGGTAGTATATTTAGTCATTGATTTTGTCATTCATTGCTACGATCTGGTCACTTATTTAGTCACCTTTTTTCCACTGATATATTTAGTCGTTGATTTAGTCATTGATTACTGTAATCTTGTCACATATTTAGTCATTTTTTATTTACTAATATATTTAACTAGTCAATTATTTAGTTGTTGATTTAGTCATTGATTATTGTAATCTAGTCACTTATTAGTTGTTGATTTAGTCATTGATTGTTGTAATTTGGTAGTATATTTAGTCATTTTTATTCACTGTTCACTGATTTCTATCAATTGGTAGTATATTTAGTCAATTTAATTATTAATTGATGTCAATTAGTAGTATATTTAGTCATTTTAATTGACTGATATTTGAGGATTTAAGCATAAAACACAAAAATACACATCAATCATCAATTGCAAATAATAAGACAACCATTGAAAGGTAAAATTGGTGAAATTTATTAATAAAACAAACGTGTTCTAGTTAAAAATTACAAGTAGAGTATTACAATTGTTATTTTTAGTCACAAGACTAAAAATATGAGTTACAATATTGCAGAGAAATGACTGCAAGAAAGAGACTTCTCCAAAAGACTTCTGGAATGATGGAAACACATGCTTGAATCCCTTGAATGTAAACACATCCCCCTTTCATCTCTTAAAATTTCTACAATGTGGGCAATCTTCCTGGAGCAAGTTGTAATTTGTAGAATCCAAGGAGATTGTTGATCGTGTCCCACATATGAAGCTCTATCCTTCAACACAGTCAACAATAGCCCAACTAGAATATTTCCTCCTTTACATGCAACATGCCATCTGATATGAGCAATAGAGTCCTGCCTTTTCTGCCATGAATGAAGTTGTGCCCCAATAAAACCAACAAAATTAATCTTAGTCTCAATTTAGAAAGAATAAAAGTGCATTGTATATTGCAAGTTTACAAAAGAAAGTCCAAATACAACAAAAAGATAAATCAATTAAAAAATTGTAGCCTTGTCAACAAATGCCTTAAATAGAGTGTTCAACATAGGCCTAAAATATGCATATTGAACCCTTGATTTCAAAACCTTGTTCAAAGTTTAAGAAAGGTGATATGCTTAGATTATAGAATGAAGTTGAAATTATAGAATGAAGGCTATCAACACTAACCAGACTGGAACAACATTATGTAACGCCCTACCACACAACCCTAAAGGAAGTTGCAACAACTACTTAAATAGGCTAATATAACCATACTGGAATAAAATACAGTGACATCACTAACACAAGGTTACAATGCTTCTAGAAATTAAATAATCAATTGCATCACTGATGCAAACATACTGTCGACCTAGGAGAAGTGTCATCACAATGTTACATGGGTTATCTTGACGAGTCTTCCTAGGCCCCGACCTCCATCTCTGATTATCCTGGTAACCTCTAACAACTTATGGCCCCTCATGTAAACCAATGCAGAATCAGTTATCTTTCATAGAGACAAGATAACGATCTTGCCATTCTAGACCTTCCCGTCTCAACCCAAGTCTTTACAAGCCCTTGTGATCCTGAGCGAGGCATAATTATCTTATTAAGTGTTTGATACTACATGATATGCTAATCAGTTAATTAAGTTATCACTGGATTAACTAACTTATAACGAGTTATCCTGGCACCACTTCGTGTTTCGGCCCTCGTTACAAGCCACTCCTTTAAGATGACATGTGGAACAACTCCACAACCCAAGGGTACACAAGTGATATGCAAGGATATCACATCCCTAACCATGACGTACAGTCCACATGCTCCCGTTCATGATAACTGGGGATCAAACTGGTTAAACGCTCTACCCAAGGCCATCTATGGTTGACTACATAGTACAACAACCCACATACTAAAAACCCAACTGGAAGAATTTATTAAAAGCTACAACCCACAATTCTCAAATGACCAAATGAACAGATCAAAATGAGACAAGAGTCAAATCTACTTTGGGTTCACTAAACCCATTTCCTCACTAGCATTCAGTAATCCATGCATTAAATGAACTGAATTAAATACGCCGTTTAAAAATCATTTTATTTCCACATAGCATTTAAATACATGGAACATTGATCCATATCTCGATAATTCAAATAAAAGCATAATCCCTTTTTTTAAATAAAATATTTACCCCATATTCAATAAAAACTCATTTTTCAAACAAAACATCCCCATTTAAATAATGTAATAATAAAATGAAATATTTTTTTTCAAAATGCTAATATTAAAACATTAATAAGATTACTATTATTTAAATCTCACAATTATTATATAAAACATAATATTTAAACCTATTAAATGATTTTAATATTATATTAAAGTGACCTCAGTTTTCGTGCAATGGCTGGGGCTGAGGTCGGCCATGACTTCCATGGCCAGCGGCGGCAGCGTCGATGTTTTTCCATAGTGGTCGGCCGCAGGAGGTGGCACCACTGGAGGGTGTTGCCACGGGTGGAGGGTTGCGTGGAGTGTGCGGGTGGAGAGACCCCCGCGGTTACAACACGGGCGACGCTTGTAGTGCCACCACCATCAGTGGTGGCCGCTGCTTGCATAGCCCTCACGGCCATGGACGGTGGAGGCTGGGTGTGGCTCCACCATTCCACCCCCATGGGAGCGGCGGTGGGGTGAGCCCCTAGCACCTGCCTTTTCCAAAATTTAAATTTTTTTGAATACAAAAATTCGACTGTCATTTGTTGAATTTTTATATAAAAACCCCTTAAAAAAAAAAAATGGCCAGCATAACCTTTCTATGGAAAAAAATAAATTAAAATGATAAACATAGGCATAGATATATACATATACATATATATATATATATACATGCATTTCAATCTACAAAAGGAGATTTCCAAAAAATTGAAGAACACAAAGATGAAGAAAGAAAACTAACTTTATAAACAAGATTTCATTTTAATTTTGCAAACAAACTTTCCAAGGAGTGGAGTTTTGGATTTTCATAGGGACCAGCGACATCTGAGCCGATAGTTGGTGATGTTGGTAGATCTCATCGATCTTATGCTGCGGTTGATAACCATCAACCTGGGTATCGGGGAGTTGTTGTTGAGACTTTTGGAGTTGGTCATCCAGTGCAGGATGCTCGGCTTCAGGGGTCGAGGTTTTGATTTGTATGCAGTTTGTTTGAGGGAGTTATATCCCTATCTATTTGTAGGCTTCTAGAAGTAAGCCTGACCCTAGGGGGGGGATGCAATACCCCTCCGTTTTGTTCTATTGTGTGAACTATGTTGTCTCCTCTTTAAGCTTTAGTTTTGTGTTGTACTTGGACTATGTACTTGGTTACAATTGATCACCATTTTATCGTGATGTATCTTGATGTGATGATACTATATTTTGATGTGATTATTATGGCATGTTTTGAATTAGCATAAGTGTATATTTAAATTTATGATGTTCCATGCTTTCAATTATGCTGCTATGTTAGATGTGTTAGTTAGAATTATTGTATTGGTGAAGAGGACGGTATCGCATCACCCGCTTGTGAGTGCCCTGTGATCTTGATATTTCCTCCTCACGGTGTGTCTTATTTAGGACATATTATTGCATGTGGATATATTCTTTTTTCGCAGGTTGACAGGTACGAGACATCAACTCCACCTGGTTTCACAGGTTTGAGCGTGTCTAAGGCCAACGACATTCGATTGGGAGATAGTAGGTAGGATTTCAGTGCTGAGTCGTCACCTTAGTCGTAGTGTGTTGTCGGTCCTAGTATGGTCCAGTTGTTCTATTTTTGTTCTAATTGCCTAATTTCAGTTTATTTTGGAAGTTAGAATAATGTTAGAAATGTGATTAAATTATTGAGTAATTTAATTTAATTAATAAATATTTTAATCTTATGGTAGATTTATTTTATTAATGAATTAAGTTATTTATGTTGAAATGAATTACATTATTCATTTTGGAAATGCATGCATATTTAAGTTGGAATTGGAAAATTAGGAAAATGAATTAAAAGTCAATTTAGAAATTTGAAAATTCAAAAATTCAAAAAAGAAGATATTTCCTATTTTTTTGTTTTTTGGAATTTATGAGGGTGGTTGTAAGATTTTTGGAAGGAATTTTGCATATCTTTGAATTTCTTCACAAAAATAAAAAATGGAGTTTTTGGAGAAAAATTAAAAAAAGAAGAGGAAGAAATTGTGCAACTTAGTGGGTTTTTGGATTGAAGCTTGCAGAATCTGAGGAATTGAAGAGGGAGTCGAGGCATCAACAGGGTTTTACTCAACTACGAGAAAAACAAGTTCTTGTTCTTGAAATGAGATTATTTTTATAATCTAGTATTCCAATTCTGTTGATCTTCAATTTTTGGGGTTTCTTTCATATTAGTAGAAATTTCTTTTTTGTTGAATGGATATATATATATGCCTTCATATATATATATAATTATGCTTATGAAATAATTTTTAATTTCTCCATAGTAAAGTTATGCTACCAAAATTTCTTAAAAAATTTCGAAATTAAAAAAAAGAAAGGATAAAAAAACCTCTTTTTCCTTAGTTTCTGGTTTTGTCTGTTTTTTCAAAAAAATGACTGTCAAAAAAATAAAAATAAAATACAACAAATGATAGTCGAATTTTATTATTTAAATTATTGTCATGGTTTATATTCATGTTTCTTGTTGAGGTTCTATATAACCTCTATCTCGTAACCTTAGAGGTTGTTGGCATTAGTTAGTGAACTTACTTATTAATTTTTTATTTTTTTAAAATTATTCCGTTTAAGTAGTTCCTTGCAACTTCCTCTAGGGTTGTGTGGTGGGGCGTTACACATTATCAATAGAAATTTCATGTAAACCAAGCCCATGAATTCCATTAGACTTAATTAGACAACAAAAATGTCAACCCCGGTTCATGTGTTGTCTGAGTAAAGACCCGCACCATGGAAGAATCAATTTATACATAAATTCCAAATTAAGTTGATGAGAAAAGATCTTTGATATCCAATCGGGAAGCCTTAACATCCAAAAATTACTAACCTAATGTTTCACAACAAGTTTCCCAACTATGACATCATCTTTACTTAAGAAACTAGATATTGATCTACTACCATATTGAATCTCACAGGATTTTCCTTCACAAAAAAAAATGATATATATTAATTTTTTACCAACTTCCTTAATATCCCCATGTAAGCAGACTAAACTGAGTGAGGTTGAGGGTTTGAAGTATAGTACCATCTTCTTGGTATGTGCTTGACTTTGATGACTTGTATCTTGAATGAAAATAGCTAGCTAGCTGCATTGTAAAATCATTGTTAATCATTGTTACAAAAATAACTACAAAATCCTCTTTAATTAAAATAATCCTTCTATATATTTGAATTAATTTCTAAGAGAGCTATTTTAATTATCTAAATAGCCATCAATCTATTTACAGTATATAATTTCCTAGAATTCAGAATTTGAATTTAATGAAACTAACCATAATTACCAAAGATTTGACACCAAAATGTAGTACAAAATAAATTATTTGATAGAATGCCTCAAAGAGATGTCATCTCATGGAATGAATTGATATGACTTCAGAATGTGCACAAAATGGATTTTGCAAGGAAGCTCTCAAAATATTTGAATTAATGAAGCACTCTGGAGCACTGACATTGTAAGCTTTGCTTGTGTTCTAGATGCATGCAGTCATGCAGGTTTAGTGGATGAGGGTTGCACATACTTCACACATTAGAAACCCTTATTGCATTACATATAAAGTTGATAATTAGGTGTCCATGGTTGACCTTTGTGCCCATGCTAGCTATCTTGAGGACACCCTAAACATTATTACTGAGATGCCAATTAAACCTTTGGTTCTTGTGGATCATATATGAATATAGGATGAGTATTCCAACAACACTTATTTTTTAGTTGGATCCTAAAAATGTTGCAACTTATGTTCTTCTCTAAAACATTTTTGTAGAAGTGGGCAGGTGTGGTGAAGTTCAAATAGTAAGGAGAATGATGAAAGATAAAGGAATTAAAAGGATACTTGCATGTAATTGGATTGAAGGGCATAAATGGGTACATGATTTTATTTTGTAGGAGATAGATCACATCCACAAACATGGGAGATCTATGCAAAATTGGAGAAATTGGCTTGGCAAATGAAGGCAATAGGGTATTTCTAGATTCAATACTTTTAATCAATTTTGTGGAATAGAAGAAAAAATAATTATTTATCTACCACCATAGTGAAAAGTTAGCAATTTTATTTGGTTTGTTAAACATGCCCCCTGGTACAACTATTAGAGTTGTTAATAACCTTCGAGTATGTTCTAATTTTCACATTGCATCTAACTTCATCTCCAAGATTGTTGCAAGATAAATTTTTCTAAGAGATGTGAACCATTTCCATCATTTTAAATAGGGATAATGTTCTTGTGGAGAATATTGGTGATGCTAAATGAAACAATCTGAAAAATAAGCTTACACTATAATAATGTGCACTACATCAGATATCCAATAATAATGAAGGGACATCCATCAAAGCATAATAGAATGAATTTTTTTATCATATGTTGTAGTTACAAGTGACCTGCTAGACATACATGAAAATTTGGAAGCAATATACACAAGGCAAGCAAAAACTTTCAAAAAAATGCCTCAAAGAAATATGATATTTCTTTTTATAGTTTAACCATGATACCACACCATTTTGACATGATCCTTGCAGGGATGTGGGATGTTACCACTACACCACACCGTTATTTCTCGGCCTTTATGGTAATGTGGGATGTTACCGCAACACCACATCGTTATTGCTCAGCTTTCGTAGTAATGTGGGATGTTACTGCTACACCACATTGTTATTGCTCGACCTTCATGATAATGCGAGATGTTACTGCTACACCACACTGTGTCTTCTTGGCTCTTGTGAGGATGTGAGAGAAGTATTTGAGTTATCACCATGCTACACATTTATTGCTCAGTCTTTGCAGTAATGCAGGATGTTACCGCTACACCATATTGTGTCTTCTTGGCTCTTGCAGTATGATGGTATTATGAAAATTGTCACAACAGTCTTATGAAACTTTTCATGACCATATACTACCTTGAAAAAATAGTCTTATGAAACTATCCTATAGGGATGACAGTCCCAAGAAACATGGCAATGGTTACACCAATAAATAGTTAACTAGAAACCATGAATTTTCAATGCATAATGGAGAATATACATAGAGTTAAGTCAACAAGAAAGCATCCTTGGAGAATTGTCATGAAATTATGAAAATCTAAGAGTTTACAGTAGAAAATCATATACCCTCAAAGACCTAATAGTCATAATAGACCTAGTGATAGCTTTCAAAGTCATAAGAATAAATTCATAAGAGAATATATGTGTGTGCAAGTGATTTTTCCTACTTTAAGATGCAAAACTAAAAGAAATGCAACAAGTAAAAACACAAAAAAAATACTCTAGATTAGGCCTAGTTGAATTCAAAAAAAGAACAAGAAAATGGAACTTTTTACCTTGTTCAAATTGGTGGTTTTGTTGGCCCTTGTTGATGCTCGATTTGTATGCTCCTTTGTTGGAAAAATGGCTCTAAATGATGCTCAGAATGATGCCATGAAGATGAGGATTGTAATGGTGGATGTGGGTATGTGAATAGATGCAAGATGGAGGCTCAAATGGCTGCAACAATGTAGGTATGCTTGATGGCTTGAAAATGGATTGAATGCTTGAAAGTGTAATTATGTGTTGAGTGAGTTTGTGAGTTAGCAAAATGAGGACAATTCCACCATTTTTAGGGGAAGTGCCTCTAAAGCAATGGAGGGCTAGGATTGATCCATGGTGGAGGAGATCAAGGGCTAGGGTGAGTTGATAACTCACAAGCCCTCACCAGCTGACATGTGCTGAGTGACATGGAAAAGAAGGGATGAGATGGAGATGATGTGGAGGTACTATGTTGTACCTTAGGAATGGACAAGATCTCCTCATAAAGGAGGTCCTTGTCCACATGTGCCTTGAGAGGAAATGTGAGGAATTAAAAATTCCTCACAAATCCTCATGGGGATGGGAGAAGGAATTTAAAATTCCTCAAAATGCATTAGAGGAATAAATGTGAATTAAAAATTCACATAGGGAAGGGAATGCCTTCTCCAAAAGGAGAAAGTATTGAATGTGGGTTGACTAAGGACACATGCCATAAATGGCATGAAGATTAGGTTAGCTTAATTAGGTAATTAAGGTTGTGCAAATATGGGATTAGGCAAGTGGGAGGTTATGGAGGATATGACCCTAATGATGATTAGGGGTGTGCACATCCTAATCACAAATTAATTAGATTAATCTAGATTAAAGAGGATTATGGATGATGTGACATGAGGAGAGAGAAAAGGGGCAAATTAAAAATTGATTTAATTCATGTGGGATAATGACTAAAATAAATAAATTGGTCTATTTATTTAATTTAGAGATGAAAATGGTAAGGTATTTGATTGATTGATTAAATACCTTAGGGGACATTAGGTTGAAGAGAAATATTAATCAAATAAATAATTATTTAATTAATATGGTTTAAGGGTGTGGGATAGAGGAATATGAGGGTGAATTTGACGATATGGGAGTGGTCAAATTCAGGTGTCTACAATATGCAAGAGCATGAAAAGACATTGAGATGGAAGGGTAGTTGGTAGAGTTGAAGAATCGGACTTGTAGTTAGAAGGTATGGAGAAAAAAGTAATTTAAAGTCAAGAGCATCATGGCAGTTGCTCAAGTGACTATATTTGGGCAAGGAGAGAACTTAGTGACAACATTACCATCCAAACAATAAGGATACTCAAAAACCTACCAAACCCTAGGGCCTTTTTCATCACCTTGTAGAGATCTCAAACATGCATGAAAATATTTCATAGAGACTAAAATCATCTCTATTTTTGATGATCACAAAAAGTAACAAAATTTTTAGATTTACAAGTTATGAAAAGAAGTACATGGAAAGTAGTTATGCTGAATTTATTTTTAAAAGCTTAACCATTAACTATCCAATACAATATAACAAAATACAAATATACAATGAAACATTATGATTAAAAAAATGATAATTTTAACATTTATCTTAAGGTAGACAAATAACACCCTTAGATTACTTTCAACAAATAAAATTTTCATTTACACCATTTTCAAGTAGCAGTTTTTCAGATCTGTCCAATTGTACAAAAATAAAATAAAATCTGCAACAATCTCAAAGATCGAAAGGTTTAAAAATCTGATATTTTTAGATCTATTCTTGGCTGTATCCTACAAAATTCATCATAGAACGATGAGTCATCACCTCATTCAGACCTGGATGTGGAACTGCCTTTGTTGTTTCCATAGAATCCAAAATAGGACTAACAAATGTTGGAAGAAATAACCCTGTAAACATGCAAAAGGAAAAGCTAAATCAATAGTAATTTACTAATTTTCATTCAACTTCTTTGCAATCATTTTAAGTACCTGCTTCTATTATACTTTAAATATTTATAATATGAAGTTTAGCTATACAAACATCTTAAACAATTTTAAGTTATAAAATTGATAAATAGGCTTTAGCAATTAAAAAATAAATCCACTTTTAAAAATTTAAATATCTTTGCTGTATTTATTTACCATTGTTAGAGAGTTGCAAAATGTGAATTGTCCTCTGTCCTATAGGACTAAGAAAGGAAGAACACTATCAAATAGTGATTGAATCATAACAAACAGCCCAAAAATAAGGAAAGTTACTATCAAATGGTGACAAAGATCTGTCCTCAAAGTCATTTGCACATGGTGATTGAGAACACAATGAGTAAGAAGTAAAAGAGCACTAGAACATATCATTGCAAAATGGTCATGAGTTATGCAATGAACTTCACTATTCTTTGGATCACAAAGGAGATCAATATAATAACCAACATACTAATGTACATAGATAATTTTCATGGAGTGCAAACTTCCTTACAAAGAAATTACCACAACAGAGTTTGAAAGGAATTGCACCTGCTATTTTATGTTGATATGGATATGTTCTAACTTGTAGTCAATTTTTGTAGCATAACAGATAGGCTAAATAGTTGTACATATACCATTGTTTCAAATTCAAAATTGTTGGCTCTTTCACAATTGTTTGCTTCATTTATTTGATCTAACATAGCCTGTTGTATAGAAGATGCTCTCAAAATCATAGTAAAATCCTTTATTCTGGGATGATTGTTCAGAATCTTTTCCATCATAACAATGAACAAAAGCATCAGTCATTAACCTAAACTTTGCAAGAGTTTCATCAAATTCTACTTGTCCACTCTCTTTTCCATTCTGAATTTTATTCCTAATTTCATCCATGAAGAACTTCTTCAGCTTGTAGATACTCATGTTAGCCATAACTTTATCAAGTGTCGAGGATAGCTTCGATTTTTTACCCAAACAATTGGAAAAATTTGGCCTTACCAATTGACAAATTTTGAACTTAACATATTCTAATATCTAATTTTATCCTCACAATTTCTAGTCTTGTGGAGGAGATTTATTAAACAGTTTCAAGAAAGAATGAAGTGGCCCATGGTCATTCTTTCAAAACCATTAAATTTCTTTTCATAACAAAATGATAAGTATACTATTTTGGCTGAAATTTGAAACAAGAATATATTATGCATTCTTCATGTGGATCCTCCAACCTTCATTTGTGGTGAAATAATAGGCTACATGGGAAGGAAATATACAGTCAATGATTGTAATAACAAAAAACCAGCTAGCAGTTTGTGAGTAACGGAGAACCCCAAAATATTTGCATTCATCATGGAGAGCTGATAGGAAAAAATGATTGTTTAAATGTAATATGGTACTTGGCAGAAAATGACATGGAATTGCTTCAAATAGAGAAATAATTCCAGCATGACATAATTTGATGTGGTGAGAATTCATATGGAAAAGATGGCAGAAAGAGAAGGCGACAAGAAGATCTAGAAATTCCTTTAATTTGTATGCGCGAAGCTTGATTTTCCAAACTGCTTATTAGTATAAATAATTAGTAATTATTTTCCATAATTTAATGTTAAAACTATATTAAAGATGAATTATATATATTAGATCATATGTAGCATAAAATGGTTAAATAGTAAGATATTGAATGGAAATGGCACATGGGGTTGATTATGAAGGCATATGAAAAGGGATAAAATGAGGCATAAAATGGGACATAATTGGCTCTCATCATCCACCCCAACTTAGCATATTGCATGTCCTCATGCAATCTATGAATGTATGTCTTAGACCTATTCAAACATCATTAAATAACACAAGGTTAGCCAATAAAAAAATCTAAAACATACATTCCCCATGCAATTCATTCAAATGTCAAGAACAAGAAATGAAGTGAAATAATCAAATGAAGCTATTAAATCCTATTCAAAAACACTCAAACCAACATCCCATGGGGGAATTGGTGCTTCTTTGATGTGGAAAGAAGCCCTTTCCCAATTCTTTACAAATCCTTGATGAATATTGTGGATTATTATGTGCTCCTTGGTGAAATTTGACCATAACCTAGCTAAGATGGATGAAATCTATGAAAATTCAATGATCTTGCTCAAATCTATGTATAATAATCTTGCATCAAATTGTGGATCCAAAATCAATAGAAGACCTCTCCATTTATAGGAGAGAAGGATGGAGGAATTAGCAAATGGGATGAATATGGGACTAAACATGAGCCAATGGCAAGGTGCCACTTGTCAATATGTTAGTGGAGGAGGAATGAGCACATTTTGGTCAATGTGCGAATAAATGCAATTAGGTGGAAATTTGAAATTTGAAATTTTTCTTGTGGAAGAAGATGTGGAAGAGGAGTTAATGCCACTTGGCTCAAGAAAAAATAATTTTAAGAGGAGTTAATGCCATGTTGGAGGACAAATCCTTTTGGAGGGAGATTTCAAATTGGAAAAATATTTCAACAAGATTCCTTTTTGAATGAAAATATGAGATTTTCTAAATCAATTAAATTGATTTACTTGTGCAAGTTGCAAAATCTAGAGGATTTTATGGATTAGTGTTAAAGTTAATTAGGATTTAATTAACTTAGATGGAGATTAGTTGATTTGACAATTTGATTTAGATTTTTGGATTTATTTAAATAAAAAATGAGAAGAATAATGAATATTATATTTAATTAAATAAATTTTGATTTATTCAATTAAAAGAGATGGCATTAGAATTTAAATTAAATAAAGGTTAATTTATTCAATTTAAAGGAGATGACTTTAATAAATAAAATGATTTATTTAAAAAGAGGAATATTAGGATTTGATAAAATTGATTTATTTAATTAAAAGAAGATGATGATTTAATCAAATAAAATGATTTATTTAATTAAAAGAAGAATTGTGATGACTTAATAAAATAAGGATTATTTAATTAACTAACTAGTAAAGAAGTGGTTAAGGAAGAACTAGTGTTAGTGGATCAGGATTAGGAGCATGATATCAATCAGGATAATTTGAATGTCTACATTTTTCCCCTCTTTGAAGCAATGTGCCTGCTGCATTGGTTCAAAGAATAACCTTGCCGAGATCAAAATTGAATAAAAAATATGATTTTTTCAGATGCCCCACTACTGCCCCAATGAGAAGGATTACACTGGAATACTGCCCCCTCGAGAGATCGAGCGAAAATGTTAATTTTCCGATCAAAATCGCAATAAAATGCGAGAGGAGTGGTTCTATTGATCCAAGGATGAAAGATAATTCTTTAGAAAGATCAAATATTTGATGTAGATAATTTTGATGATGTATAGACACTGATTGACCATGGGTAGCCTCATGTATACTTTGAGATATCACACAAACTTTGCAAAGAAATGTTAGTAAAGATAGAAGAAAAAGAAGAAAATAGTGATGACAAGAGGATCCAACAAGTCTATGATCTACGAGAATTTATTAGAGATGATGAATGATAATGATGCTTTGCTTATCAGGAATTGGGATTTTAAGAGGGCTTACTTACCTTATGTTTGATAATACACATAAGCATGATGCATCAAGGTATAAAGAACCAGGATGGTGTTGCACCTAGTGTGATGGACTTTGACTCGACAATCAGATAAGAGAAATCCTATTCACATCTGACATACAAAAACCTTACTAGGATGTACTTCAAATATTTCAAACATCTCTGACCAAAATGTGGAAAGCAAAAACCTAACAATGTAATAGTCAACAAGTTGTTCGAAACACCTTTCATTTTCACCTAATAAAGCAAGTATTCACCAAGGTTATATTACAAGAATATCCAACAAGCATAGTAGACAAAAGATAAAGATCAATGCCCCATTCCTTTCTCTCTAAATCCCTTTGTTTTGACATCACCGAAAGGTCATCAAAATGAGCACAATAAGATAAATCAAAAGACAAAGATCAAGTAAGCAAACAAGCTAATGTTCTTCATACTGCTAGCGAAGAATAAACTACCATGATGCCTGATGTTGATATCCATTGTAGGAAGGATTCATCCTAGGACATGATGTTATCAGATGATGGGATTGACTGGATGATAAGCTATTTATATTCTGAGTTGACTAATTTTCTTACCTACTGACCTAGACTTGAGATCCTTGACGATTGAGAACACACTTTTAACTTGCTAGAAATGTTTTTGACTGCTTTACCAAAGGGTGAAGGCAACAACTGATTTATTATGAGAGGATTATTTTTTCAAGTGAAAGCAAGATGTGACGGATGGATTTTTTGGGTTTTTTGAATGTTTTTGGTATTTTGAGATGTTTTGAGGTTGTTTTGGGATTTTTGAGATGTTTTACAAATGTTTTGATTTACAAATTTTCCATTTTTTTTGGGTTTTTTGAGATTTTGACCAAGAGACTAACCTAAAGACCTATCCTAGGGGTCTCAGGGGTTGATCAAAGATTATCCTTGCTAACATTATACATGCAAGGATTGCATAGTTCGGCTAACATAGGCTCGATTATTGATGAGATATGAACAAATGAATTGCTAGCTTATTATTACAGAATCCTAAAGGACTAACCTAAGTGTCTCGAGGAATGATCGAAGATCAACCTTGTCTATGTTCAAGCTTAGAGACGAAGTAGTTTGACATGATGAATCTTTTTTTTTTTTTTTTGGATTTTATACCTATTTTTTGGATTTTGATATGTTTTGGATGTTTTTGGATTTTCCGATTTTATGAATGTTTTTGGATTTTTTTATTTTTTGATTTTTTTGATTTTTTATTTTAAGGAAGACTGCAAGAATATACACAAATCTGATGCGATGAAGGTACAGGCACATGCCCCCAGTGTGATGTAATAGACTACACTGATGTAGGCAAGACAAATTGACCTTAGGAATGTGGCAAGTAGTACTAGGGGTGGATCATGATATGAAGACATGATCAAGCTATGCTACAGACGTGGATGAGTGATGGATGGGTATATGGAAGCGCAATGGATGAATGATGCAGAACAAGCCGTCAAGTTCATGGTGGATGGAAAGTGCTTATTTACCCATGGAACTTGCTTGCCATATTCTCACCAAGCTACTTGCCCAAAGTTCCACCGAAGAGGATGATTTTTACCTTTACTATTTTTAATCCTTTTATTAATTTTTTTTAATTTTTTGATTTTTTTTGTATTTTTGGTTTTACCCTTAAAAGATCAAACATAATTTTTTTTTGAGATGAGAGTTGTTGATGGGCTATTGCAGAGGCTCGCCTTTTAGTTTTGATAGTTGATATTCCCGTAACTTGTAACTTGTAGTGACAATAAAAGGTCCCAACCAGTTGGGTTCAAAATTGACTTTGCTATTTGGATTCAACACATTTTTCTAATTTTCTTTCATCACAAGCTCACCGACTTGAAATGACCGATTCTAGATCTTCTTGTTGTAGGTCCAGTTCAGACAGTTTTGGTAGACTTGCAAGTGCTTCAAGGCATCCATGCACCAATCATCCAATAGTTCTAGCTCATTCAGTTGAGATACCCAATATTCTTTGTCTATAACGAGATTCTGCAGTGATATTCTTAGGGATGGGAGCTCGATCTCGATAGGTAGGGTGGCTTCTGATCCGTAGACCAAGGAGAATGGGGTGGCACCTTTTGGTGTGTGGATACTTGTTCAGTAGGCCCAAAGGGTGGGGTTTAACTGTATATGTCAGTCACAACCAACTTTATTGACTGTCTTTTTGAGGATTTTGAGGATGGTTTTATTTGTAGCCTTAGCTTGGTCATTACCCTGTGGGTAGTATGGAGTAGAAAAGCGATGTTGGAAATTTTTGAAAGGTGTCCTATTATTTGAGATAATGGCTTGGGGGACACCATAGCAGCAAATGAGGTAATTCAAAATGAACTTGGAAATCTGCTTCCCTATTATATAGGTCATTGGGATGGTCTCTACCCACTTTGTAAAGTATTTCATGGCAGTAATGATGAACGTATGTCCACTAGATGAGGTGGGGGTGATTTTTCCAATGAGATCAAACCCCCACTGTGAGAAGGGCCAAGGTGTAACAATCGACTGGAGCTCCTGAGCTGGTGCATGGATGAAATCCCCATGTTGTTGATAGTGCAAGCACTTCTTGACATATTTTTGGGCTTCCTTCTCCATTGTCGGCCAATAGTACCCCATTCTTAGCAGCTTCTTGGCCAAGGTCATATCACTTGAATTTAAATCACAAATGCCATTATGTACCTTTGTTAAAGTATTCAAAGCTTCCTCAATGTTTAAGCATCGTAAAAGGGTTCCCTCAATACTCCTACGGTATAGGGTGTCACCTAAGATAACAAAGCGGGTTAAATTTTTGATAAAGGTTTTCTTAAGTTTGGGAGTGATATCGGTAGGGAGGACTCCTATTCTTAAATAAGTGTATATGTCATGATACCATGGGTTACCATGACCAATGATCTCACACAAAAATTTAGACTCTTGTACCTTAGATGTTGGTACAAGAAGTTGTTCTACAAGGAACTCTTTCTTTGGGACGTTGCATGGGACATTTAGTAGTTATCCAATTGTTTCCATAGCATCCACTACTTTATTATTTTCCCTTGGTATCTACTCAAAGGTGACATCAATGAAGGACTCTTTGAGACTTTCCACCAGTTTCTTGTATGGAGTCAACTTTTCATCCTTTGTTTGGTATTCGCCATTGACCTGGTTGATTATAAGTTGTAAATCTCCACAGACCTTGAGTGCCATGATCTGCCATTGCACAACAATTCTTAGCCCTATTACAAGAGACTCATATTCTACAATGTTATTTTTGCAAGCAAAAGACAACTTATATGATTTGGGTATGCAATCTCCTTGTGGTGTAATGAAGAAGATCTCAGCTCCTGACCCATGTTGTGTGTAGGATCCATCAAAGTAAATTTTCTAGTGATCTACTATGTTTACATTAAAGATGGGCTCGTCAGGGAATTCTGATACAAGTGGATTCTCTGAGTATATTGGTGCTTCTGCTAGCTAATCTTCAATCACTTATCCTTTAATGGCCTTCTATTCCACATAATCAATGTCATGTTTTGTCAAGATCATAACCCATTTATTTTTTTCCCTATGAGCATTGCTTTAGAAAGCAGATACTTGAGAGGGTCTATCTTGGCAATGAGTTTTATCTGGTGTGCCAATATATAGTGTCTGAGTTTTTGTGCTACAAAAATGACTACTAAGCAAGCCTTTTCAATGGATGTGTAATTCAGCTCGTGTCCCACCATGGTTCTACTAACGTATTAAATAGCTCTCTCCTTCCCATTTTCATCATGTTGTTTTAAGAGAGCGCCAAAGGCTGCTATTGTTGCTGATATATACAAGATCATGGGTTTGCCTAAAATTAGTGGCATGAGAACTGATGGTGTAAGAAAGTACTCCTTGATCTTGTTGAATGCCTGATCAAATTTCTCATCCCATTTGTATGCTAACCCCCTTGTGGAGTAGATGAGAGTATGGGATTGCCTTATCTACCAATTGCGCTATGAATCGACAAATGGAATGGAGTCTTCCTTGTAAATCACTTAATTGTTTCAATGTCCTTGGTGCTTCCATATCAAGAATTTATTTGACCTTGGCAGGATCTATCTCAATCCCTCTCATTCATACAATGTACCCTAGCAATTTTCTTGATTGTACTTGAAAGACACTTATTAGGGTTGATTCTAACTTGATATTCTTCTAGCTTATCAAAGATGGAGCTTAGTGCTGCTATGTGATCTTGTTGCTTTATTGACTTGGCCAGTATTTCATCCACATAATCTTCCACTATTTTTTGAATCATTTCATGGAAGATCAGTTTCATGTCCCTTTGATAGGTGGCTCTAGTGTTCTTCAACCCAAATGGCATCATGTTCCAACAATATGTTCCCCATGGATAGGTGAAAGTTTTCTTGTGTTGATATTCTTTGGCTATCATGATCTGATTGTACCCTGAGAATCCATCCATTAGTGTTAGCATTTCATGTCCTACCATCATATCCACAATAATTTCTATGTTTGGGAGAGGGAAATCATCCTTGGGACATGCTTTGTTTAGATCTTTGAAGTCAGTGCAGATGCAGATGCCTCTAGTTGGCTTTGAAATAGGTACAAGATTTGAGACCCACTTAGGATAATCAATGGGCCTTATGAATCCAAAATCCAAGCATTTTTTCAACTCAAGCTTGACTAGTAGTGTGATCTATGGATGTATTTTCCTTCATTTTTTATTTTAATGGCTTCGTCTCTAGATATACTACAAGATGGTGAGCCACAACTTCTGGATCGAGACTTGGCATGTCAATGTAGGCCCATGCAAAGTTTAATTTTCTTTCCCTCAGGAATGCAACTAAGAGCTCTTGTTCTTCATTCATAAGTGATTCTGCATAGAATGTTATATGTGGTGTCACTTTAGTCCCTAAGTTGACAGGATTGCACTTTTCTGCTAAGATTGTTGAATTATCTTATAGCACTAAGAGGAAGATTGAATCCCCCATCCTCTAGCACCTCAAAGAGTTTTTCACCATTAAATGCATCCTTTTTTTTTACTATTTTCAGGTCTAAAAGTGCCATAGTGTGGTTTTCAGTTAAAGACCTAGAGATTACTCTCAAATTTTCACTTTTACGACTGAGGGATTCAATCTTCCCCGTAATAAGCATGTGTCTAGTTCAATGTCAAATCCAAATTTGTGATCTCCATAAGGTATATTATCCCACAATCCCATGAATTTCGAGAGTGCCTCATCATTTTTGAATGTGTTTAAAATTGGTGGTCCTCATTGGTCGTAGTCTATTAACTGGGGATACACTAGTTTTAACTCATGGGTTTGGTTGTTCGATTCAAAAGATATAGTAGAAATCATGAATAAGGAGGAGTCTTCAAATAGCATAGGTAGGCCAAAAATGGTATCCTTGTCACTTTCACTCCCACATATCTCAGTTATATCAAAGGTAAAATTGTCTAAGGGTAGACCTGTAGATACTAGTAAATGAAGGGGAGCTTTGACTATTTTAACGAGGGGACTTCTACCATATACGGTTATACTTGGAGGGGTACATCCAAGGCCAAGATTTTTTATGCACTTCTCAGCGATGATAGGTTCTAATCATCCATTTTTATTTTTCCCCAAGATTTCATTCTTATTATAGCCCATGCCCTACATTAATTGAAGTCCTTTGTTAGCATCATCCATAGGAAGGGTCAGTATAGGTCTTTCATCTTGATACAAGAGACTGGATATATCTGTTTTGTCCACCACTTCTCAGCTTAGATTCCCCCAGCTTTTGAATCGAGAGGGGTCTGCTCTAAAGGTCTAATATGTTGTGTTGGATGGTTTTGGTTGTCCATGGGACCTAGGAGATTGAGGTAATTCTCCTACTACAAATGCACCCTTCTTCATCTTGTGATCTCTGCACCCATTGTCTTGGATAATGACCTACATATCAGAAATGGTAGGGATAGAAGGTGTCTTTGTATCAAAAGTGGATGTGGATGGTAAGGTGGATGGGTCCACGTATGGAGTTGAAGGGGCTTCATAATTTTTAGGAACTTGTGGGATTTTGTAATATTTGGCCTCAAGGTTCCTGCAATAAGCAAAGGGCTCGAGATCACCCTGGATGGTAACCTCTTGATTTTCAAAGGGGAATTTAACACATTGGTGAAGTTTGGATGCAACTACTTTCATCCCATGAATCCATGGGCACCTTAGGAGAATGTTGTAAGGGAGTTCAAGGTCAATGACTTGGCAGGTAGTATCCATAATGGTTGGTCCTACTTGGATAGGAAGTGAGATGGTGCCTTGGAACACTCTTTCCTAATCATCATAAGCCCGAATGGTGATACATTTTCCCTTTTCAATCATGTCTTCAGAAAATCCCAGATTTTTTATTAGCTTGAAGGAACAAATATTCAACCTTGCACCTCCATCCACCAAGACTCATTTGACTTTATTTTTATGGATAAAGACTTCAAGATGAACTGCACGATTGCAAGATGGCTGGGTTGGGAGATCTTTTTCAGAGAATGAGAGGAGATATGGCATGGTGAAGTTTCCGACCATAGCTTGAAATTGATCTGCATCAAGGTATGTGGGTACAAAAGACTCAACAAGGGCCTTTTCTAAAATCTCCCTATGAGCAGGTGAAATTTTCAGCAACTCCATGATGGAGATCTAGGTGGGGATCTTATTTAGTTGTTCCAAGACATTGTAGCCACTGGCGACTGATTTTTAACTAACAGAGGGTTCTCTGGCTTGTGCGGATGGTCTAGGGATAGTGATTTTTCCACCTCGTGTGGTGACTCCACACTCAACTTTGGACCTGGGAATATGGAAAACACCTACCCATTCATCTAAGGATGTGACAACATGGTCATAAACATGGTTGACACTGTCATACTTCTTACCTTTTCCATTATTGTTTGACTTATTATGATCTGACATTGGATTCGTGTATATCTTAAGGTCTTTATTTCTAGCCAGTTGCTCAATGGATATAGTCTTATTTTTGATGAGAACTTGGATCAAGTTTTTGATCCTCATTTAACTAGTTGTTGTGTGTCCCTTTATTTTATGAAAATCATACAGGTGGTTCTCATTATACCATGGTTGTTCGTGTAATTAATTATTTAATTACACTTTATTAAGTTACTTAGGTTATACTTAGGAAATAATTAGTTTACTTAATTAATAAGTAAGCTTTATTTAGTTGAGCTATTTTTAGGTCAACATTAGGGTTGCATACATTACTTTAATAAAGAAATTCATCTCATGTAATTTCTTAATTATGAATAATATTAATTTGCACATTTTCATGCAAATCTCTAATTTTTTACTATTTTTCTCTTCTGTGGAAGACCTTTTGGTTTGCATGTTTGATCTTGGTTTCTAACATGGTATTAGAGCCTTGAAATGTAACCCTTTTCTCAGATTTTGGAGAAAATCATAGCAGAACACGTTCAGGATTCCTTGAGGGTTTCATGTCTTCAGTTCATCTATGTGGAATTTTGGATCAGATTGGGCTTCACCATTGGATTCAGAGCGCTGGAATAAATCAGGATTGACTTTTATTTTTCTGATTTCGATCATCTTTGAAGAAATCTGTGAGGGTTTCAAGCTTAATGATTTTTTGTAAGTTCTGGAGGTAGCCAATTTTTGGGGGCAATTTGGTTTCAAATGAGGGTCACCATCGTATTTGAAGTGGCCAAAAACCCTAAGAATGCCCTTTGTTTGGTCAATTTCTAAGCAGTTGGTCCGAAAGGCAAAATAAATTTGCTAGGGACCTTGGTATGCTTCTCGAGGCATGAACTTCAAAAAAAAAAATTTGAGCTACCGATGCAAATTTTGGGCATCAACATCATGCTACCCAGCGGTCACTAGGAGCAATAGCCACTGGGCGGTGCCAGCTCCAAACCACCATCGGCTCTTCGCTAGCCCCCGCGGGTACCTCCTAGTAAACAGTCGGTCCCATGGGGGACCAGGCGCTATGCGCCTAGCCCCTAGCCGGCCCATTACCACTCGTGGTAGTCACATGGGTGATCAAGGGCTCCGCCCTAGCCCTTGGTCGCGCACAGGACTAGGGGCCTATTTTTTTTAAGCCCCTTGGGCCGCCTATAGGCCTTGTTGGCCTTCCTAGAGCAACTTTCACTAAAACGGGCGTAACTTTCATATACGGTGTCATTTTTTTGCAAACGAGATACTATTGGAAAGTTGATTCTGATGCCAATCTAGTGGCGAAGGTTGTTTTCCCATAGTTTTCTCCAATTTTATTTTTCAGGTCCTTGAACTCAGATTTTGTTATTCACTCTGGAGGGCATATCTTTTGACTCAGTGATCTTTTTTTCGCCATTCTCACGACATTGGAAAGCTGGTTCAGTCCTCTACACAACTCTAAGTTCTATTTTTATTTTCTATTTATGCATGTTTATCATTCTATCCTTTTATAATCATTGGGGCATTTTAATAGATGAACTAAAATAAAGTTCCATTGGGGGGGGGTTTCTTGCATAATAATCTGATTAGAGTGTGCATGCACTTTGATCTTCATCTTTTTTTTGGATGAAAAATCGCATGGGTTTAATTTGGTTTCTTAGTTTCTTTTGGCCTCTTTTTGTCTTAGCTTGACACATATCGGATTCATATCGGTTCACAGTTCAGATTGGGAATCTATGGTTAATGATCCGCATTGGATCCATCTCAATTTGTGGATAATGTTCCAAAGTCTTTATGGTACTTGTTCCCATGGAAGAGTTTTAGTCTTGGTTTGGCATCCAAATCAAGATACATGACTTTCAGATTCTATTATCATTTCATCTACTATTGCTTCATAGATTCTAGGGTTGTTCCCGTTTGGAGTTTTCGAGTGTTCCATGGTATCGAGTCTGTTGTTGCATTATTATGATTCTGATATGGTTTCTTGTAAACAGAAGTATATTTCCTTACTTTTCATATTTCGGTTCTAGTGTTACTCCATAGTGTTCTTCTAATGCTTCTTTGCAACATGTCATCTCATTGAGGGGGGGATTCATCCCACTGGGTTTTCTCCTCTTTCTCTTACTCTTTCATTGCATTTGCACATGGGTACCTGATCAGGCCTTGTTGTCGGGACCCATTCATGCTTTTTTGCATTCATCTTAGTTTTAGGTGCATTCTTTTTTAGTCTCCTTAAGTTGCACCTAAGGGAGGGTGTTGGTGTAATTAATTATTTAATTACACTTTATTAAGTTTACTTAGGTTTTACTTAGGTAATAATTAGTTTACTTAATTAAGAAGTAAGATTTATTTAGTTGAGTTGTTTTTAGGTCAACATTAGGGTTGCATACATTACTTTTATAAAGCAATTCATCTCATGTAATTTCATAATTCTGAATAATATCAATTTGCACATCTTCATGCAAAACTCTGCTTTTTTACCGTTTTTCTCTTTTGTTGAAGGCCTTTTGGTTTGCATGTCTAATCTTGGTTTCTAACAATGGTGGCTTAATTTGAGGCTCCTGGTAATTCTCAATTACTAGGAGCATGATGATGTTGGCATCAATGAGCTACTTCATGATAAATTTGACTGATTCTCCAAGCAGTGTGTACTTTCGCTTTGGGGGGTATCGATTTCTTGTGGATGGTCCACTTTGATCATCAATGACATTGTTGAATTTTTGTGTGTTGTTTTGATGCTGAGATGTGTTGGATCGAGGGGTGATTTGGGTAGAAATCTGAGGTTTTTGATACGTTTTTTGTTGCATGTTCATCTTTGGGGCACTGATTACAACTTTGGCATCAACAACAGGGTATGTACAGGATCATCATGGAAAAAACAAGCCCTTAAGTGGCAATAAAATTCAGAAAATCAGAGTTAGACAGCTTGACATAACAATTTGAATAAGTTATCTATATTATTTCAAAAATGTGTAAGAATAGAATTTGTAGAAAATTGAATGTAGTTTCTAAACTACTAGGTTTATTTATTTATTTTAAATCTATTTGGTGAAATTTTGAAATTTCAATGCAGTAGTACTTAAATTTCAGGGAAAAAATAAGAAGTAAGTGTCTATCTGACCACCCTAACCAAAATAAAAATATAATATTTTTTTATAAGATTTTAGATATAAGTAGGGGACTCATGTACGGATGTGATGCATATTTTTTAATATTTTTTTTCCAAGGAAATAATTAATTATGATTTTTTTATTATAAATTTTAAAAAATATAAAAACTCGTATGTCTAACCACCTTAACTTGGTCAAAACGTCATGAAATTCAATTTTTTTTTTTTTAATCCTATATTATGCGAAGCATAGAATGTGACATATATTTTGGATTCAAAAAATGTGATACCTTTTGAAAGTTATAGATGTTTTTCAATCAGCCTATCAATTAGGACTTTAGTCGTAATTAAAATAGAAAATGAATAATAATTATTTATTAAATTCAAAGTAAAGGATAATTTATATTGGTGGAGAGCTGAGAATCTCTTTTAAAAACCCTTTTCATTTCGTCAATTTTGGGTAAAGAGAAATTCGTCAGCCACATGGGTCATCATATCACTTAGATATCACCACTCTTTGGCCCATCATGATCATGCACATACCCAACACCATCGTTGGTAACATTCTTGTTTTTACCCATGTTCACAGTTTATGATTATAGCTTGTCGATGGGTGGTTATCTTGATAAGTAGGTGTCGCCCTTGTGCAATGAGGCCTCTTTCGATGTTCAGAGCCTTGGGGATGAGTTGGTCATAAGAGGTAATGCACTGCACTTTCAGATGGAAGGCCAAGGTCCCTTCAATATTTGTGATGATAGTTTTGACTTGTTGTTCTTCTGGCATAGCCCACTTGCTTCTATTGGCCTTGGATCACCATCGTTGCAAGGACATGAATGATTCTCCCTTGTTTTGATTAAGGTTAGATAATTCCTCCAAGCTTATGTCCATGCCCATGTTGAATGAGTAATTTTGCATGAATGCATCCATAATCTCTTGGAACTTTTTGATTCTAGGAGGAAGATGGGAGAACCATTCCATGGCTGGGCTAGCCAAAATTTGGGGGAAGAGCCTCATTAAGTAGGAGTCATCATAGGCTACTTCCATAAAGTGTATGTGGAATTCCTTGATGTGATCTTTAGGATTTCTGGTTCCATGATACATGTCCAATTTTGGTATTTCAAAGCCTTGTGGGAATGGTTTCATCACAATACTTTTGTCGAATGAATAAGGGCATAGATTCCCTTTGTTGGACCATAGTTGTTGTTGCATCAAAAGATCAACTTGTTAATGTTAGATATGAATTCCAGAGTTAATTGATCAATAGGAGGTGGTTAGTCCATGTCATGAATCCCAAGGGGAGCATTGACCATCTACCAACAAACTCCCCCTTAGCGTTATCCGAAGGGATTTAAACCCAACACCTTTGACTCTGATACCACTTATTGGGCCATAATTATTGTTGCACCAAAAGATCGACTTGTTAATGTTAGATATGAATTCTAGAGTTAATGGATCAATAGGAGGTGGTTAGTCCATGTCACGAATCCCAAGGGGAGCATTGACCATTTGCTAACAAACTCCCCCTTAGCGTTATCCAAAGGGATTTGAACCCAACACCTTTGGCTTTGATACCACTTATTGGGCCACAATTGTTGTTGCACCAAAAGATGGACCTATTAATGTCTGATACAACTACTAGAGTTAACATATCTACGTGAGGTGGTTAGTCCACGTCACGAATCCCAAGGGGAACACTGACCATTTTCCAACACCCTTGTGATTTAGGGGTCTTCCTAGATTACATGTCCAACACCTATTGTGAGAGCCTTTTGATTTGGGCGAACAAGTCGCTTTGAGGGTCAGGTGTTGGAATGAATGTTTTTTCAGTTAGAGTAGTGATTTGGATGATAGGTATGGTGACTTGTGGACTGGGTGGTGCATTAGCGGGAGTTTGTTGCACAAACAATGCTTTCTGATATGCTTGTAGTTGTTGTGTACCAACAAAGCTTGTTGTTGGTCCTGTTGCTGTTGTTGCAGCAATAACGCTTGTTGTTGGGCTTGTTGTTGTTGTGCCAACAATGCTTGTTATTGGGCTTGTTGTTGTTATTGCAACAATAACACTTGTTGTTGGGCTTGTTCTTGAGTTTCTTGTTGTTGCGCCTAATATTGTTGTAAAGATTGTTGATACACTTGTTGTTGTAACAACGCCTGCACTTCAGCTTGTTGTGCTTGATGTTGGGCTTGTTCTTGTGCTTGTGCAGCTTGGGAAGCTTGGGTGGGTTGAGTGGCTTGTGCAACTTATTGTTGTTGCAATAAATATTTTGTTTACGCTTGGTCTTGTTTCTATTGTAGCAACACTTGTGCTTGTGCTCGAGCAACCTATTGAGATTGTTGTGTAGCTTGTGCGGCTTGCTGGGTTTGGAATTGTTAGAGTGTATTTTGGTAAGCTTGTTGTGCCACTTGTAAAGTGATGATATATTGGCTGGCCACACTTGGATTTGGTGGCAGAGGCGGAGGATTCATAATGTTATGAGATGGTGTGATGAGACTTTGTTGGGGTGATTGTTGAAGCATTTGAGTGATGACAATGGGTTGTGAGGTGGGAGGTATGGTGGATGAGCTGCTAGGTCCTTTGGAGACCATGTTTTTAGACAATTGAGGTTTCATGGATGGTTTGATGGTTGATTGAGGTATTTGGATTGTTTCCACATGTTGTTATGATAGAGGTGGCATGTCTAGAGGATTTGGTATGCTTGGTGTGTTGATTTGATTTGGTTGATTTTGGATAAGTAAAGGGGGTTTCCCTAAACCAAGGATTGGTGTGGATGTTGATGTAAGTAGGGGAAGCAGTGGGATAATAGGTGGTATGTTCAATTGAGAAAATGATGATGATGAGGGATCAAATACTCTCCCTTGTCCAAATAATCCATCTTCTCCTTGTGAGGTCATGGGGAGAGAGACTAGTGCATTAAGAGGATATGCTGGTATTGTAGTGAAAGTGGATGGATTATTGGTGTCATGAAAGATGAGTGGAACATATGGGTTTTTCGGATCTTGAGGAATAGATTAACCCAAGATGGTTTTTGCATGCAATTCTTGGTTGTTCACAAGGAGATGTGTTTGAAGAGCATGAAGTAATGAGCTCCACTTATTGACAATTGGTTGAGTTGGTGCAAGAGATGATGTGGGTTGGGGGATGGGTTGAATGATGCTTTGAAAAGATGATGTGAATGAAACCGGTGGCATAATCTCAATAGGTTTCTCCACAATAGTGTTAACATCAAAATTAGAAGGGATTTTAGCCCCTTATTTTACAAATTCTAGCATATATTGTGAAGGATTGAGTCTCATCATGGCATTGACAATTTTGTGATTCTCGGGATTTTGGACCATTTCTATGATTTCATCTTGAGTCATCCCCAAGACATTATTGGTGATGTCTTCCACTTGTCCTTCCTCTTTTGGATCTTGTGATAGTAGAGGAAGATTGGGTGGAGGATTGCTAGATCCAATGGGATTGATTTTGGGTGCGGTTTGACTCAATTCACTTGAAGTAGATGTTTCTTTGTTGGCTTCCATTTTTTTCTTGTATTGAGATAAATTTTGAACCATAAAATAAGGATCAGTTCTCAAGAATATAAGAGATTAACCTCTAACACCTTAGTTTGATCTAAACTTTTAGGCTCAAAAAAGAAAATCTAGGTTTTCTTTAAGCATCAAAGGATGATGATGAAAGATGGATGATGTGAATTTTTGAACTCTTGAGAACCTTGAAGGGACACTAGACTTTGGGGCTTTTGGATTTTTGATTCTTGGTTTGATTGGATTTGGATAATGAACTCATAAACCCCAAGATGTTGGATGTTATCTTGGGATAAATTTGTCCACAAAGTGATAATTTAACTACGCACATGAAGAAGGATTCATCTACACATACTTAGTCAAACGAAAGGATTTTTGATTTAAAGGATTTGCAAAAAGTCTAGCATGAGGGATTTTTCCAAGATTCTAAGAGTTGTTGGTGGTATGAGATTTGATTGATGTTTGAGGGATGGATGAAAATGTTGATTTTGATCTTAGATTAGACCTAGAGAGACTTCCTTTCTACAAGACCTCGGTATTGAAGTAAAAACTTGTACTTCCTATGTGAGAGATGAAAATCTTTGAAACAGACTTGGGTTTTGATTATAATAAAACTTGTAAAAATTAGGATTGTTCTTTGAGGCTTTTTTGTAAAAATTATAGACCAAACTTCTCTAACTTCGAGAAGTCTTGAAAGACGCTCCTCACAAGCTTTTGGACTAAGATGTTTATGACGATTTGGCTTGGGGATTTTTACTTTTCAAGAAATCATGAGATCAAACACATGTGAGGTTCAATTTTCTTTTATCTTGCTTAGATTGGGTTCTTTTTACCACAAACACTTTCTTGGTTAGGTTTCAAACGAGATATATAATGTCTTAATTTCCTTTCATCCCACAAAGTCCATTATATGGAAATCAAGAGAATCAAAGCAATAATTCCCTAATGTTAACTTTAGTAAGAGTAGATTAAGATGTAAATCCAAATGTTTAGAAGCCTCTAAGGATGAAATCCCTAGGGCAAGCAATAACACTTGGATTTTTCAAAGGTATTTTCTCCTCCCAAAGGGTGTGAAATTTTGGAGGTTTCGTGAATGTTTGATTTCCCAATGTTTTAAATCCAAGCAAGGTGTTTTGATTCCAAAATGGTGCACAACCCTAGGATGAAAAAAGACATTATTTGTTGAATTACCACTTGGATAAATCCAGTTGTGCTTATTCAAAATAGGTGATTAGAATCTTGACCACACTGGCTCCCTTCCATGCACACACTTCTCAGTTTAGCTAAGCTTCAGTTCTCATGAATCTCCCATGAAAAAATTTTCATCTCTAATTTGAACCACAAGTACGTGGGATGGCTTTAGAATGACCGTTCTTGCACCAAAAAATAGATAGGGATTTGGCTTACTATAAGAAAGGGTTCTAGTATAGGTATTTCGTTCATGGGGGATCATCCATATGGAAAGAGACCATTGTTGTCCTTCTTGTCAGAACAATCCTCATGATACTTGAACTTTCCTTGAGTACCCACACTTATATATCGGGTGGACGTCGCTTGGCTTTAGCATGTTCCTGGTTGAGTCGTTCCTTGGAGTGATTACTTTTTGCCACCCAACATGCCCTCTAAAGGTGAACAATAGCGAGAAATCACATCTGTAGTTTGATCAATCTTTTTTGCATGAACAAAGAGAGAACACACACGATATACTTAACTCACACTAGCAAGATTTGTTCAATTTTAAGAAACCGAAATTGAAGTGTGGAGGCAATATTTTATACAACTTAAATGAAGCGCGAGAGAAGTGCATATGTCTTTTAAAAGATATTAATTTGTAAAAGAGATTACAAAAAATGAAATGCACATGTTCATTTTAGACCTCAATAAAAAAAGGGATTATTTTTATAGCACCAAGATGAAGTGTGAACTTTGTTTGTTCAATTTTTAAATCCAAAAACCAACTCTAGTAAGTTTCTAAGGTTCTTTTTAACCCTTTTCTTGTTCCTTTTAAAACCCAAATGAAAATTATTTGATTCCTAAAAGCTAAAGATAACAAAGTCCTTAAAATGGGATTATAATTTCTCCCAAAGTGTTTAAAAACACTTGTTACAATTTTGAAACAAAGGGTTCCATAGAGATTCCTCCTTTTTTCTTGTCCTTATTTGTCACCAAAAACCTGCAATCAATGCTCAAAATGTTAGATGAGATCAAGAAACAAGAAGATATGAGGGTTAGATGAATAATTGAGCATAAAATCCCTAAAACTTAGACCAAGTTAGAATGTGATTTGACTTTAGGTATAAATTTGAAATTTTAACTATATCAAAGTTAAGAAACACCTAGACCATTGCATAGCCTAAGAAATTCTACCCCATTTTTAAAAAAAAGCTTAAAAAAAGACCTTTGTATGACCACGATATGGCCATTTAAAGATTGACTATAAAAGGGATAAAACAAAGAGCATATGCGCTAAAACAGAGCCTGGATGCATTGAAATATGCCACGTATGCACTAAAACAGAGACTGGATGCACCAAAAGATGCCACATATGTGCTAAAACAGAGATTGGATGTGCCAAAAGATGCCCTATATGTGATAAAATAGAGCTTGGATGCGCCAAAAGATGCCACATATGCCCTAAAACAGAGCTTGGATGTGCCAAAAGATGCCCTGTATGTGCTAAAACAGAACTTGGATGCACCAAAAGAAAAAGTAGATGTACTACAACAAAGCTTGGATGCACCAAAAGAATAGGTATATGTGTTGGAATAGAGTTGGATGCACCAAAATAATAGGTAGATGCGTTGGATGATATTTTGGGTGTGCTACATCGAAATTCACAATCAAACCTATTCATGAAAACTTGCCAGAAAAATGTTAAAAAATGGGGTTGACCCTCCTTCTAATGCCAAAATGTGAATGTATGTCTTAGACCTATTCAAACATCATTAAATAACACAAGGTTAGCCAATAAACAAATATAAAACATACATTCCACATGCAATTTATTCAAATTTCAAGAACAAGAAATGAAGTGAAATAATCAAATGAGGCTATTAAATCCTATTCAAAAACACTCAAACTAGCATCCCATGGGGGAATTGGTGCTTATTTGATGTGGAAAGAAGCCCTTTCCCAATTACTTGCAAAGCCTTGATGAAGATTGTGGAAGATTTTGTGCTTCTTGGTGAAATTTGACCATAACGTAGCTAATATGGATGAAAGTTATGAAACTTGGATGAAAATGGTGGATGATCTTGCTCAAATCTATGTATAATAATCTTGCATCAAATTGTGGATCCAAAATCAATAGAATGGCTCTCCATTTATAGGAGAGAAGGATGGAGGAATTAGAAAATGGGATGAATATGGGACTAAACATGAGCCAATGGCAAGGTGCCACTTGCCAACATGTTAGTGGAGGAGTAATGAGCACATTTTGGTCAATGTGCAAATAAATGCAATTAGGTGGAAATTTGAAATTTGAAATTTTTCTTGTGGAAGAAAATGTGGAAGAGGAGTTAATGCCATGTTGGAAGAAAAATCCTTTTGGAGGGAAATTTCAAATTGGAAGAATATTCCAAGAAGATGTCTTTTTGAATGAAAATAGGAGATTTTGTAAATCAATTAAATTGATTTACTTGTGCAAGTTGCAAAATCTAGAGGATTTGATGGATTAATGTTAGAGTTAATTAGGATTTAATTAACTTAGATGGAGATTAGTTGATTTGACACTTTGATTTAGATTTTTGAATTTATTTAAATAAAAAAAGAGAGGAATAACAAATATTATATTTAATTAAATAAATTTTGATTTATTCAATTAAAAGAGATGACATTAGAATTTAAATCAAATAAAGGTTAATTTATTCAATTTAAAGGAGATGACTTTAATAAATAAAATGATTTATTTAAAAAGAGGAACATTAGGATTTGATAAAATTGATTTATTTAATCAAAAGGGAATATTAGGATTAATTAAATTAAATGATTTATTTTATTAAAAAAAGATGATGATTAAATAAAATAAAGTGATTTATTTAATTAAAAGAGGAATTATGATGAATTAATTAAATAAGGATTATTTAATTAATTAGTTAGTAAAGAAGTGGTTAAGCAAGAACTGGTGTTAGTGGATCAGGATCGGGTGCACGATATCAATCAGGATAATTTGAATGTCTACACTTTTCCCCTCTTTGAAGCAATGTGTATGCTGCATTGGTTCAAAGAATAACCTTGCTGATATCAAAATTGAAAAAAATTATGATTTTTTCGAATGCCCCATTGTTGCCGCAGTGACAAGGATTACATTGTAATACTGCCCCCTCGAGAGATCGAGCGGAAATGTTAATTTTCCAATCAAGATCATGATAAAATGCAAGAGGAGTGGTTCTATTGATCAAAGGATGAAAGATAATTCTTTAGAAAGATCAGATATTTGACATAGACAATTTTGATGATGTATAGATAGTCATTAGCCATGGGTAGCCTCATGTATACTTTGAGATATCACACAAATTTTGGATAGAAATGTTAGTAAAGATAGAAGAATAAGAAGAAAATAATGATGACAAGAGGATCCAACAAGTTTATGATCTACGAGACTTTATTAGAGATGATGAATGATAATGATTCTTTGCTTATCAGGAATTGGGATTTTAAAAGGGCTTACTTACCTTATGTTTGATAACACACATAGGCATGATGCATCAGGGTATGAAGAACTAGGATGGTGTTGCACCTAGTGTGATGGACTTTGACTCGACAATCGGATAGAACTCATGTTCACACCTGACATACGAAAAAATTACTAGGATGTACTTCAGATATTTCAAACATCTCTGACCAAAAAATGGAAAGGAAAAACCTAACAATGTAATAGTCAACAAACTGTTTGAAACACCTTCCATTCACAACTAATAAAGAAAGTATTCACCAAGGTTATATTACAAGAATATCCAACAAGCATAGTAGACAAAAGATAAAGATCAGTGCCCCAATCCTTTCTCTCTAAATCCCTTTGTTTGGACATCATCGAGAGGTCATCAAAATGAGTGCAATAAGATAAATCAAAAGACAAAGATCAAGTAAACAAACAATCTAATGTTCTTCATACCGCTAGCCAAGACTAAACTGCGGTGATGCCTGATGTTGAGGTCCATTGTAGGAAGGATTCATCCTAGGACATGATGTTATTTGATGATGGGATTGACTGGATGATAAGCTATTGATATTCTAAGTTGACTAACTTTCTTACTTACTGACCTAGACTTGAGATCCTTGACGATTAAGAACACACTTTTAACCTACTAGACATGTTTCTTACTTTTTTACCAAAGGGTGAAGGCGACATCTAATTTATTATGAGAGGATGTTTATTTCGGGTGAAAGTGAGATGTGAGATGGATTTTTTGGGTTTTTTGAATGTTTTTGGTATTTTGAGATGTTTTGAGGCTGTTTTGGGATTTTTGAGATGTTTTACAAATATTTCAATTTTCAAAATTTCCAATTTTTTTGGGTTATCTGATATTTTGACCAAGAGACTAACCTAAAGACCTATCTTAGGAGTCTTGAGGGTTGATCAAAAGTTAGCCTTGCCTATGTTATACACATAGATACCATGTAGTTTAACTGACACATGTTCAATTATTGATGAAATATGAACAAATGAATTACCAGCTTATTATGATGGACTCCTAAAGGACTGACCTAAGTGTCTCAGAGGATAATCAAAGATCAAACTTGCCTAATTTCAAGCTCAGAGATGAAGTAGTTTGACATGATGACTCTATTTTTATTTTTTTGGATTTTATACCTATTTTTTGGTTTTTGATATGTTTTGGATTTTTTGATTTATGAATATTTTTGGATTTTTTGATATTTTTTTTGGTTTTTGATATGTTTTGGATTTTTTTATTTATGAATATTTTTGGATTTTTTGATATTTTTGGAAGGAAGACTGCAAGAATATACACGAATATGATTTAATGAAGGTACAATCACATGCCCCTAGTGTGATGCAATAAACTACTTTGATGTAGGCAGGACAAACTAACCTTGGGAATGTGCCAAGTAGTACTAGGGGGATCATGATATGACCACAGGATCAAGTTATGATGCGGATGTGGATGAGTGATGGATGGGGATATGGAAGTCCAATGGATGAATGATGTAGAACAATCTGTCAAGATCATGGTGGATGGAAAGTGCTTATTTATGCATGGTGCCTGTTTGCCAAGTTTTCACCAAGGTACTTGCCCAAAGCGCCACCAAAGTGGTTTTCACTAGAGGACAATTTTTATCTTTACTGTTTTTAATCCTTTTTTCTATTTGTTTTGGATTTTTATATTTTTTGATTCTTTTGTATTTTTCGTTTTACCCTTAAAAGATCAAGCCAATTTTTTTTTGAGATGAGAGATGTTGATGGGCTCCTGTAGAGGCTCACCTTTTGGTGTTGATAGTTGATATTCCTCTGACTTGTAACTTGCAGTGACGATAAAATTTCACAACCAGTTGGGTTCAAACTTGACTTTTCTATCTGGATTCAACACATTTTTATGATTTTCTTTCATCACAAGCTTGCCAACTTGAAATGACTAGTTTTGGATCTTCTTATTGTAGGTCCTCATCAGATGGTTCTGGTAGACTTGCAGGTGGTTAAAGGAATCCATGCACCACTCATCCAATAGTTCCAGCTCATTCAGTTGAGATACCCAATATTCTTCATCTATAATGAGATTCTATAGTGATATTCTTAGGGATGGGATCTCAATCTTGATAGGGAGGATGGCTTATGATCCATAGACCAGGGAGAAAGGGGTGGCACCTTTTGGTGTGCAGATACTTGTTTGGTAGGCCCAAAGGGTGGGGTTTAACTATAGATGCTAGTCATGAACAACTTCATTGACTATCTTTTTGAGGATTCTGAGGATGGTTTTTTTGTAGCCTTAGCTTGGCCATTACCCTAGGGCTAGTATGGAGTAGAAAAGTGATGTTGGATGTCATTATCTGAGATAATGGCTTGGGGGACACCGTAGTGGAAAATGAGGTAATTCAAGATGAACTTGAAAATCTGCTCCCTATAATATAGGTCATTGGGATGGCCTCTACTCACTTTGTAAAGTATTCAGTGGTAGTAATGATGAAATTATGCCTACTGGATGAGGTGGGGGTGATTTTTCCAATGAGATCAAGCCCCCACTGCAAGAAAGGCCAAGGTGTAACACTCAGGTGGAGCTCTTGAGCCAGTGCATGGATTAGATCCCCATGTTGTTGACATTGCAAGCACTTCTTGATATATTTGTGGGCTTCCTTGCATGTCCATGTATGCCAAGATCAATGTAGCTCAACAATTGTGAATCGCTAGCAAGGAAGGAACCAAAAGACACAACATGAACTACAACATCTGAAATATCTCCACCTGACCAAAGCAATATAGCACATTGTGCTAGTATCTGAATCTCTCCTTTTATTGGCTAACACCTCAACTGAATGTGTATCATGTTCTCCAAGTGATCAAGGAACGTTGATCACTACAAAATGGAACATAGCCACATAGGAGAGTGATAGGAGGTGCTAGAGGCACCCAGATAGGGAGAACAACTATAGAATCATTTGAGTGTACTAGAAAAAATGATTAGCTGAGAGAAAGAACAACAATTATTGTATATTTTTTTTATAAAAAATTCACTCTTTTTTTTTTTTCATTTTTTCAATTTTTTTAACGACAACAGATCATCAGTTTCTCGGTTTTCAACGTGTCACTGCCTAGAGGCACTGAAAAATTGGTTTTCACCTTCTAATTTTATTTTACAAGTAGTATCCGCCATAATCCGATTTTCAGATACTAAATGGCCAACAATGCCCGAAGGTTTTCATTGTTGGATCTTTTATTGCCTTTTTCCATTTTTTCACCTTTTTTTCCTTTTCTCTTGACAATCTGCATATAATGACCAAATAAATTGAAACTCTCATATGGATGAAAAAATTATACCATCCAAATCCTAGAGTTCCATCTAAATCCCTTCAATAAAAGTAACTATGAATTACTTGTAATGCTTGAAAGGATGACCAATAATAACCTTAGCACAATCACAAACATAAAACCACCACTACAAAAAATATTGATCTCATTTAGCTCATCCCACTATATCTAGAAGGTGATTGGAGAACTTTGGAATTCATGTCCACTCACTTGGTTGAAATAACTACCCACAATGGTGCTATCTTTGAAAGACATGTTGACCAACTTGAAACAAATCATACTGACATATCATGAAGCTATGTTATCCTTTCTTCTTAATCCTGAGAGATATCCATAACTATTCCAAAATTTGTATGAAAAGCTAGAGTGCAAATAATGAAACTTCCTTACCAAAGATAAGGTTGCATATTGAAAGACCAATTGGAGTAGATCTCAACTTGCCAAATGTGGCCACACAACTTTAGGTGGGTGAATACTCATCTTAGAGTGTGAGGATTTGCATTAGAATATATTCAATCTCCTTGATTATGCCTTCAAGATTTCTCTGGATGTATAGCTCAAGAACATAGTACTTGCAATATTGATGGATCTCATAGACCAAGTTGCATACTATCTTTCAAGAGAAGTTCTACTCATGAATGTTCACATTTTTCCCAATAATTCTCTTGTGATATCCAAAAGAGGCACACAAAATAAACTTGGTGTTCCCCATACAACTAACAAGGCCACAAAATTTGTTTTTGGATGTTCGCGTAGAGAAGCATCATCAACTGGTGCATTTGAAAGTGTTGGATAACCAAGATAAGAAATCTGCAACCATATTCTCAAGACCAATCATATCAAGTGTAGTAATGCAATATGATCCATTTAATAAATTCACCATTATAATTGATTTATTTAATGAGAAAATGAATGGCATAGTTATAAATATTTGAGAATAATAAGATCGATGAATATTATTACAATGAATTCTTGTGTAGACAAAATATAAATTCTATTCCAACTAACACATGAAATCCTACCTTGATTTGGTCCAAAGCTCATATGTGTGGTTTCATTTGAAGCACCAAAGAAACAATCAAGAAAGGCTTTATTAGCAATCACCCAAATATTTTCAAAAATTCAGTGGATTTCCCCCCAACTTAATTTCATACTGTAAAATTATGAGGGTATTAGGATAATCCAAATAATCAAGAAAGATAGTGGCATATTTAATAATACCTTTTTCAATCATCTTTTTTAGCATGTTTGGTATGGTCATTAATACATTCAAACCCATTTATTTATGCTTAATTAATTAATTATTGGTGGACCTAAATCAATAAGTGGGTGTGGGATACATATTTTGACCATAGGTCTCCAAAAATCTAGATGTGTGAGTATAAAAACATGAAAAGATAGATCATGTAGGCTTTGATTGTTCATTACACACATTTATTAAATGATTAATGTATCAATTATAACACCTCTTAGTGCATAAAAAATTTCAGCAAACACACTTATGAATTAAACGATCAAAATAGATTCAAATTGAAGTGCTTCGTTATATGTGTGAATGCCCTCTAAAGATCATGATTTTCTATGTAAATAAGAACAATTAAGTTTAATATCATTAAACTCATTATATTTTTCTTTTAATTTAGTTAAACTAAAATCACATCTTTTAGTTGCATTAATGCATTTCATTTGTGATTCACCAATTTCAATCACATCAAAAGAGTGCAAAGGGATTCTTGAAATTTCATTATTATATGCAGTTTGAACCACCTGATTATGTAATGATTTATTAGGCATTGCAATTTCCCTTGGTGGATATGGTGGGATGGATGGGATAATGTCAATGGTAAAAATTGTGTGGTATATAGAGTAGATGGTGAAGATAGTAATATATAAGATGGATATGGTGGAGATGACACTATATGGGATGGGTATGGTTGTTGTGAGCATTCATTATGCCATTTTTGGTAGTATGGTGATTGTTTGCATTCACCACACATACTAGATAGGGAAATTTTTTGTGAAGAAACACATTTCCTTTCAAATCCAATAGAATTATAAGACGTTTTATAACCATTAAGAATACCTCGATCTCCCTGATTCGACATGTGTCAGTGTCCTTGAGTTACAAAGAGGACATTTTCACTTCCAATGCTATTGTGTCAAGGATCACTTATAACATTTATCTCCTTCACGATGTCCTTTTGAATAGTTTGACATGTGCACTCAACCTCTTGCTTGCAACAATCAAAACAAAAAATGGTCAAATCATCATTTTCAAAATTCCATTGTCCTAAAAATTCATCAATTATTTTCTCTTGTTCGGTTATAAGAATAATACCTGTAGATGTTTGTGATAATGGTATTGGAAGATCAATATTATCTAAGTTGCATCCATTAGGTAGAGGGGCTATAAAAATATCACTTTTTGTAGGTGCAATTCCCCCACCAAGTTCTTCTTTTATTTTTAAATTTGAAAGTGGGGGTCTAGGGGTGGTAGCCCCCAGTGGGGTCAAGGGGCAGCGCCCTAGGTGTGGGTCCTAGGGCAGCACCTTGGGTGCCAAGAAAATTTTCCCTCTTATGGTTCCTTCAAATTTTTCATTTTTGAAGCATTTTTCTCCTAAAATTGATGCGTTTGAACTACCTTGAAAATGCAAATTTTTAAACATTTTTGTGCTATTTCTTAATACTTCTTTCTTATCAATGAATCAAAACAACTAGTGATAATATACAGATGGTTATTAACTTACAATATCTACCTACAAACTCAAACTATGCATCTATATGATTTAAGAAACACAAATTAGGAGTAATCACCCAAACATGGCCGACAGGTGCGCGAGCTTTCATCCTAACTCATCTCACTAAACTAACCAGAATTTGACACCTTTCCCTGGCAACAGTGCCAAAATGATAGGCCAAGACTAGGGAAAAGAGTGAAATAGATTCGATGTTTAATAATGAATTTCAGTTTGGTCTATACATGTCAATCTAGGACGTAAACTGATGAAAGGTATCAAGGAAATCTGCACAAGGGCTGAGATTCATGAGATGAGTGGTTACGAATGCATCCTATGAAAATAAACATATTGTAGATCAAAATAAAACTGGCAACAGGAACTGTCACTTCCTAGCAACATGAGCTATTCTATTCTATTCAGATGACAAGAACTGTGTAGAAATTATAGAAAAGTCTGAAATAAAAGCTTAACAAATACCAATCAATAAAAGCATATAAATGAAATACAAGCTAATATTATCTTTCACACAAGAATTATTGAACCAATATTAAACTTAATTGTTTATGCATACCGTCTACATAAATTATTACAATAGAAATACCAATAAAAAATAGGAGAAACATAACTAAGCAAAATCACATATAACTTACATAACATAAAATAAATTCATTTAGTGGTTGTAGAGTGGTCACGCTTCCTCCCAGCAACTGATTGAAGAAAATTCTCACAAATTTTCTAAAATCAAATCAAAGCAATAATATTTCTCAGCTGATAATGGTATTGATTTCATACATGTTCATTACACTTCTTCTTGTACGCGGGATAGTTTATATAGACTTTTACATTAAAAACTAAATATCTAATTTGATCCTCATAGTTTCTAGTCTTGTAGAGGAGATTTAGTAAACAGTTTTGAGAAAGAATGAAGTGGTCCATGGCCATTCTTTCAAAACCACTAAACCATTTTCATAACAAAATGATAAGTATATTATTTTGGATGAAAGTTGAAACAAGAATATCTTGTGCATTCTCCACATGGATCCTCCAACCTTCATTTGTGGTGAAAGAATAGGCTACATGGGAAGGAAATATATCGTCGATGGTTGTAATAACAAAAAATCAACTAGCAGTTCGTGGGTAATGGAGACCCCCAAAATACTCACGTTCATCATGGAGAGTTGATAGGATACAATGATTGTTTAAATATAGTATGGTACTTGAAATAAAATGACATGGAATTGCTTCAAATAGAGAAATAATTCCATCATGGCAGAATTTAATGTACCAAGAATTCATATGGAAAAGATGGCAAAAAGAGAAGGCAACAGGAAGATTAGGAAGTTCCTGTAATCTATATGCAACAAGCTTGATTTTCCAAAGGATTGAAATCATAATGCTTATTAGTATAAATAATCAATAATTACTTTCCATAGTTTAATCTTAAAACTATATTAAATATGACTTATATATATTAGATCATATGCAACATAAAATGGTTAAACGATAAGATATTGAATGGAAATGGCACATGGAGATGATTATGAAGGAATATGAAAAAGGATAAAATGAGGCATAAAATGGGACACAATTGGCTCTCATCATTATATTTTCAGATTTATTTCAAGAAAAGGGTAAATGCACAAAGTTGGGTCCACGAAACATGGAAGTTTTTTCCTTAGCCAAAAAAATGAAATCGACTTAGCAAAAATGGGATCCTGATTTTTATAATTGGGATCCCGATTTTTATAAATGACATCCCGATTTTTATAAATGGGATCTCGATTTTTAAAAATCAGGATCCCGTTTTGGTTCGGGATCCTGAGCCTAAATGACAAACAAGATCCCAATTTTTAAAAATCGAGATCCCGTTTGTTAGAGGGTCTTGAACCGACAGACAAGGAACGGGATCCCGATTACTATGAAACGGGATCCCGATTTGTAAAAATCGGATCCCATTTTTTACAAATCGAGATCCCATTTTGTAACAGGATTTATTTTTTAAAATCAAACAAACCTTCATTTTTACAAGCAACGCACATGATCTCAATTTCTAAGTGACAACGACCCAAGAACAACCTCCAGGTATTGTAGTCTCCCTTTTTTTTGTCATTTTTTCATTTCATATTGAAATTATCAATAAAATAATTGATTTTAGCATTTTTTTTCAATTTTGTTTTACATTTTAAGCATTTAATATCCTGTTATAGTAGAAATGAGGAATTATACAAATAGATGAAAAAATGCATCAAATTGTGAAGATATTGAATAGAAATGAAAAAATAAACCTTGAATTGTATTTTAGAAATAAAATTTAGCTTTTGAAACTTGAATTGTTTGATGAAACCAAAAGAATTGTATTTGAAAACCCTAATTGAAATGAAACAAAAAAAATTACATTTCAAAACCCTAGAAATTGAAATGAATTAAAAATTTGCATTTAGAAACCCTAATCAGGCTTTTTGAAATCCCGAATTCAAATCAAAGCAAAAAAAATGAATTTGAAAACCCTAGTTTGAAATGAAACTAAAAAATTGCATTAAAAACCCTAATTGCTTAGAAATCGAAACCTTGAATTGAATTGAAACAAATTTTTTTGCTAAATCCCTAAATTGAAATCGAATAAATCATTTTGATTTTGAAAACCCTAATTTTGAGCTCAAGAAAATTCATTTGCATTGCTTAAATGTTTTAAATTTCATTTGCATTGTATGGAGAAAACGATATGTTAAACTTTAGTTTCAATGTTAAATTATAATTAGATTAGAAAAAATTTCCATTTTTTGTGAAATGAGTATAGTATTGCTATATGAAATTTCATTTAGAACCATCTTTTATATGAATTTTGATAATTAATTATAGGTAAAATAATCAGTCTTATTAAAAAGATGAAATAAAAATAAAAGAAAAATAAAAACACACTCTAAATTCAAAATCTAGCTTCATCTAGGGTCTATGACAACAATATCATCTTCAAACTTAATTTTTTTTAGTTTCTATTTTTCCGATTTTAGATTCAATAAATTTCAAGAGTTATTGATTTTTAAGTGAAATTAAAACACTAAAATTCATAAGAGAAAAAAATACTTATGTAGGAAGGAACATCACATTGACATTCACGCTAGACACTCAACTACTTTAATATATCCTTTATTTCCAATATTTTTTCTTTGATTAAAGTCTCACACTTCATCATGCAAATCATTTTAATTAGAGGAAGGCTATAAGAATGATTAGTTATCTCATCTTAACAATCATCCTTGAAATCCTTTATAATTTATTAGTCTTGTTTTCAAAGACCACTGTGGAGATACATACTCTTATTAATTACTTTATAGAAATATTTATGCAATCCTTTCATCCAATGCTTAATGGAGGTTACCACACATTTTATCCTATATAATTTAGAGTCTTATTGTTGAGAAATTATGATAGGAATAGTGATAAAACTATCTATTTCATACTTGAGGGTCTTATTAATTTATTAAGACAAGATGTTCAATATATGACATGTTTGAATTCAATTCTTGCTTGGTCTACCAGTCCTTACCCATCTTAGATACAATAGTGGACACTATAGCTTTCATCCATTGTGTTCTATATTTTTCTTACCTATATTAAAATAATCTTTATTTGATAATATACTAGGGTTAGCTAACTATTACCTTAATCAATAAATGAGGTATCAATCTAAACAAATTTTCATCCTTTAAGTAATTCAAAAATATGGTGCATAAGGTTCTTGGTTTCTTCTTGGTTTTTTAAGACTATACAACATAGTTCCAATCTAAGACAAATCCCTTTTTGGTGGCTTAATGATTCTTTTCCTATTTTTGATGTTATATTCTATCTAAGTGGGGACAAAAGAAGGAGCATAATCTTTCTAAGATGGAAATTGTAGTTAATTATATGGATTCCTTAAACCCAAGGCTTGTTGGAGGATGAGAGTTTGCATAATTTCTTTTACATTGATATCTTGTATGCCTTTGTGAATCTTTCTTTCCATTTTATTCATTAAGATACCTACCTCTTTCATAGTCAAATATATGATAATTGAGTCTTCATGATCATTTTCTTCTCCTTGGGATTCCTCAACTTCTTGCACCATTTTCTCATCCTTCACATTTTTATTATCTTTCTAGTGATATCATTTTCCTTAAGCTTGTATTTCATCTTTTCTTAAGAATATTCTCCTTAGTTTGATAAAATGCTCTATCAATATTTAATAAGGAGTGTGGAGAATATAAAATAGGGTATAAAAATAGACCTTGTATTACTTCTTTATTTTGTGAGGATTGGGAATTAAATGTTTATTTTTTCTCCTTGTGTTCTTGAAATAATAGGATTAGGACTATCATTAATTGGTAAATATTGATATGTTAAAGAATAGTTAGAATTCATAAATTCTATCAACGTTTGTTTGCAAATTTAGTTAGAAAATTTAGTTAGATAGTATTCAACATTCATTTATATTTTATGTTTTGATCTCTCTTAGTCTAAAATCTCAATTTTTGCACTAGTTACCTAGACACTAAAGAATCTAAATACGTTTCTTTTCTAAGTTGTTTTAGGTTCTTTCAATTCCAAACAATCTAAAATAAAATACTTGATTCAACATTAACTAATTTTATATTATACATTTTATATCATAAAATTCATTTTATTGGGTTTAATATTAATGAAAAAAATGTTAAATAAAATAATCTTATATTCAATTAAAAAATATGCAGTTAAAATATACATCAAACTCAATCTTAATCATACATAATTATGTGTTTCTATTTCGAAAATAGTCAATCTATGTTGATATTTTTTTCCTTGATGTCAAACTTGGTATTTTAGCACTCTAATCTTGTCTCTGTGATCTTGGAAATTCTTTGGTTCAGCTATGGCATCCTGGATTTGACTTTGTGATACTTGATTGAGGCTCAGATTTCTCTTGGTCTATTCATATTATGGCATTCAATATCTTGTGTATGGACAACATTTTTTCTTTGCTTTGGTACTGATCAAGTTGAGCTTCATGTGCAGATAAAGGTTATCTTTCTTACATGTATTTGGCATGGTTACTTAGGTATATCATTATCAGTTGGTTTTCAATTCCATTGTTTCTTGTCAGTTAATTCACTAGTATCATTGGTTGATCTTGGCACATATCACTCTATGATACTTTACATGTTACATGGAAAATTTGGATTGAAATTACTCAAAATATCTCTTTGGCATTTGATTTTGATATCTCACTTGATAAATATCTCTGTAGTGGTATATGGCATGGCTCATGGCTAATTGTTGATATTCATTGATATCTATTTAGAAAAGGGTAATATCATGGCAATTTTTATATTGATGTCTTGAACCATTATTTTTGGCTTACTTACATTTGAAAATGACTTAGAAAGAAGTCATATTTGTATCGAGTTCTATAATAGTTGGTTCTTTAGGCCTTAAGGCTGATAACAGGTATGCAAAAATAATTAAAAAGTCACTATAAGAGTGATATGGCATCGGATCTTGGTGATAATGCTTTTCTTTGACATTAAGGTGGTAGAAATTATTTTTGATCATTGGGAAACAATTAAAGGTTATATTGTGAGGAAGATTGAATTCACGGTTAGTATGCATCTGGTGGTAATGATAGTGTCAACATACTTGGCATTTGCATAAGCCATGGACTTGATGCTTATGAATTGCTTGATAATCATTATGTCCTTATTTTGGACTTCAAAAGTGATTAATTTTTGAAAAGGAAATAGAATATCTTCATTTGATTGTTGATTAGGGAATTACTTATTGAATGTTTTCATTTTGCTAAGGGTGGAAACCCTAGCCTCACCGCCACTGTGGGTTTCATGTTTCAGCCATTACTCATCTTTATGTAGCAAAATGGACAAGTGTTGAAGCTCTTTGTAAGAGCTATGAAGTTGTTTGAAGACTAGTTCACCATTTCTTTGTTGGTGTGGACTTGTGCATGGAAGGAGTAAGCCAATTCATCAGTAGATTGGGTTGGTAATGTTCTCTCTGCTGATTTATCATGCTTTGTTTCTGTTTTAGCCATTCCTACCTAAATTTGTCTCTATTTGGGAAAAAATTGGTTGGTTGGTTGTTGTGTAAAAAGGGCATGCCTTTATTTCAATTACACTTCTTTTCTCCTCATGTTGATTCTAGAAATGCCAATCATTGTTCGTTCATGGGTTTCTCTAATAGCATCGCTCTTGTTGGTATTTGGGGGGAGCCTAAAATCTGTTACATTTCTTATATCTGGCATTTGTTGTTATTGTTGTTTTGTGTTTCTATTCAAATGGAAAAAGGGCTTTGAGGGTATTATTGTTTATTTTTTCTCTTTGAAAAAGATCTTACTGGTGCAAATGTTACTATATTTTTGGTTCAGTTGGTATTTTTGGTGCAGATCTGTTATTGGTTCTCCATGGTTCTGAGATCAAATGCAAAAATGACACATTGGCTTTCTAGAAAGAAAATCCTTGGCTGAAGATTCAAAATCAAATTTATTACATCCGCCTTTCACGAGCTCTGGGGGTTTTAGTGCTATTTTATTAATATACTCATTTCTACTCATTTTGTCAGTAGAAATATATTTGTGTGGTCACTTCTTTGAATCTGAAAATATACCTATCTCAATTCAACAGAGTTTAGTAACATTGCATATACCTTTGTTGTTGAAAAATACAATGATGTTTTTTATTGTATAGAAAAATAAAAAGAGAAATAGTCTGAGAAAGATACGTGAGATTGAATACACCATAATGTATGGTCTATTCTAATAGACATGTTATACTCTGATATTGTAAATCTGAAACATAAGAAAAATACAAGTTGTCTTAAGATGAGATAATGTCTAGAATTCTGAAGGTTCAACTGAGAACCTTGAGGATTGTAGGGATTGTCTATTGAGAGGCTCTTGTAAGAAAAACTGAAATAGAGAGAACCTTTGTATTATTGTATTTATGTAAACTAAAAAGGCTTGGTGATGCTTGAAATTGGTGTTTGAAAATGACAGATTTGTGCTCCTTGAGTTGGTGCTCAGAAATCAGCCTAAAAGGCATTGTTAAAAGTGGTTTTTCAAATACAAGCCTAAAAGGCATTAGTTTAGGAGTGGTTTTTCTACCCCAGGAGGGTTTTCCACTCAACATATCTTGTGTCACCTTTCTCATCTGCGGTTCCTCTAATTTATTGTGAGAATTCTTTATTATGATTTTTTTTACTGTTGTACTTCTCATTTCAGTTATATGTGATTGCATTCAATATATGGATCAGTTAATCATTGAAAAATGAGAGCATAAATCTATTTTGTTTCATTTTTTGTAAAATTTGTCAAATCAGTTCATGAAATTAATTCACCTCCCCGTCTCAGTGTCTTTTTCACTCCAAAAATTGGTATCAGAGCCTAGGGTCCTCTAATAGGTCTAACCAACCTAGGATTGATTTTGGTCTTGGAGTCTGTTTAAAATTTCTCAAGTTCATGAAGGCACATCTATGACTAGAGCTCCATTATTTAATGGAACAGATTATGTATTCTAGAAAATCAGAATGGAGACTTATCTGACTTCTATTGATCTCGATGTGTGGAGCATAGTGTTAACTGGGTACATTGTACCAACTACATTGCCCACAACTTTTGATGAAAAGAAAGGATATGAAACTAATGCAAGAGAAAAAAATGATCTCTTGTGTGCATTAACTAAAGATGTCTTTATCAAAGTCATGCACTGCAGTTCTACTAGGGATATCTGGGTTAAACTTGAAACCATCTATCAAGGAAATGAAAAAGTTAAACAATCAAAAGTCCTTACTCTAAAACGTCTGTTTTAGGAAATAAAAAAGAGGGACAATGAAAAAGTATTTGATTACTTCTTGAGAGTTGATGAAATTGTCAATGCTATGAAAGGGCTAGGAGAAGATGTAAAATAATTTTATGTTGTAACTAAGTTCATCAGAACCTTACCGACTAAATTTGAAGCTATGTTCTCTACTCTAGAAGAAAAGAAACACTTTGACCAGCTTACCCTAGATAGCTTATAAGGCACTTTGACTGCCTATGAAATGAGAATCAAGAAAAAAAATCCTCTGGAAAAGAAACTACCTTTAACATTGAAAAGAAAGAAAAAGATGAGTTTAGTGAGTCAGAATTTTGTGATTCTAAAGAATCCCATTTTGTTAGAAAGCTTAAAAAGGGATCTGGAAAATATAAGGGAAAACTTCCCTTAAAGTGTTTTAACTATGGAAAAATAGGTCACTTTTCTGAAAAGTGACAATGAGAAATCTAAAAAACTGCCTAAGAAAAGGGCCTATAGACCTAAACAAAAATTCAACTTCAAAGAGAAGAAAAGTTTATTTAGTAAAAATGAAAGAGACACTGAATCTGAAGATTCTTTTTCTGAAGAAGATGAAACCTTATTCATGTCTAAAATCATTCAGCAAGAAGATACTAAAAATAATGAATTTGAAGATGGTGAAGTAGATCTCAAAGGTGAATTGAAATGCGCTTTAAAAGAGATTAGAAAAATAAAAAAATAAATGCTTATTCAATAAGAAAATTCTACTCAAGATCTTACTCAAGAGAAAATTTCAAATCAAGAAATAGTCTCTCTAAAGACTCAGCTTGAAGAAGCCAAGAGAGTTGAGGATTGTCTTCATATCGATATAAGTAATAAAGATCAAGAAATTCAAAATCTTGTACATGAAATTGTTGATCTTAGGAAGACCATTGAAAAATATGAGAGTACTTTAAAACTGAATGACATGCTTAGTAAGAAAAAATTGAAGAAGGATAAAACTTGTATCAGGTTTGAAAAGGGTGAATGTTCTAATGATGATACAAAGAAAAAAGATGTTGCTGAAAAAAAAAGTTCTGAATCAAATCATCTTGATTTTGATAAGAATCATGTTCATCCTTTTAGGAATAACAAAACATCATACAATTTCAACCCTTTCTTTTATGGGTATTATTTTTTCTGCAACAGATTTGGCCATAAAGTGAGCTCTTGCAGGCTCATCAATTTTAGGATACCTAGGTTTGGTCATAAGAAATACCTTGGTTTTGCTAGATAGATCAGATGCTTTATTTGCAATACCTTGGGTCATTCTGCTAAGCAGTGCAAAGCTGATCTACAAAATGAACACTAGAAAACCAAAAAGGTTTGGAAACCTAAAAATGTCAAAAACATAGAACTAACTATGTTAGTTCAAACTGATTTTCATTCCAAGAAAAAGGACTTATGGGTCCTGGACAGTGGTTGTTGTAACCACATGACTAGTGACAAATAAAAATTCATAAAACTTGAAGATTATGTACGTGGATATGTGAAGTTTGGAGATAATTTTGGTATACAAATCAAAGGTAGAGGTTCACTTCTTCTGAATGAGGACACTCCTATCTACAATGTCTATTACATAGAAGGTCTAAAGCACACTATTCTAAGTGTCAGTCAAATTTGTGATAGTGGCTATCATGTTATGTTCACTTTGCAGGGATGTGAGATTAAAAACAAGCTTGGAAAGGCTATTGCAGATGGAAGGACTAAAGGAAATGTTTACAATCTTCTTGACACATTTGGTAATGAAAAAAATCAAGGTATGTGTCTAATGAGTCAAGTGGAAGAATGTTGGTTGTGGAATAAGAGACTAGGTCACATTAACTTTGACAATATAGTTAGGATCAACAAAAATCAGAATGTAAGAGGTCTTCCTATCTTAAGAAAACTAGAAAATATAGTTTGTAAAGAATGTCTCAAACATAAGAAAACAAAGGTGAACTTTAAATCTAAAGAATATTCTTCTACTAGGCCTCTGCAGGTTGTTCATATAGATCTATGTGGTCCTACAAGGACTAGATCTATCAATGGTGAGAAATATTTCATGTTAGTAAGGTTGATGATTCTCCTGATGTAAATCCAATTGACTATAGGTCAATGATTAGCAGCTTATTATATCTAATAGCTTCTAGACTTGATATAATGTAGACAGTCTGCATGGTTGCAATATTTCAGTCATCTCCTAAGGAATCTCATATTACAACTATTAAAATAATTCTTAAATATGTTTAGGGAACTCTAGATTATGGTCTTTGGTATCCTAGAAGCAATGATTTTTTATTAATGGCATATACTGATGCTGACTGGGTTGGTTGTCTGGATGATAGGAAAAACACCAGTGGTGTTGCTTTCTTTCTTGGTGACTGATTAGTGGCATGGCACAACAAGAAACAAGAATTTGTTTTCGCTCTCTACTGCTTAAGCAGAATATATTTCTCCCATCTCTTGTTCTACTCAAGTAATATGGATGTCACAAACTCTATATGACATGGGTATTGAAGTTTCTAAACGTGTTTATGTTCTATGTGATAATACTAGTGTGATTAATAGCTCCAAAAATCCTATTATGCACTCTCACACTAAACACGTTGCTATTAAATTCCATTTTCTTTGTGAAAAGGTGCTGGCTAATGAGGTTTTTATGCAATAAGTTCCAACTCAACCACAAGTAGCAGATATCTTCACTAAGCCTTTGGCTAAAGAGGTATTTGAAAGAATTCGGTCTAGATTGGGAGTTGTCTCTCAATCTTTTCCCTCTTAATGCTCCATCTTGGTTTCAGGGGGAGCTTTTTAGCTCTCTTAGCAGCTTATTGTTGCCTCATATGGTTTTCTATTCACTGCCCCATTGCTATATCTGCAGCTCTTTCAGTTCAGTTTCTTGGAATTTCACTAATTTCCCTTTGTCCTTGTGACAAAAAGGGGGAGAATTATGAGCTCTTAGTTCTGGTTCTATTTTTTGGTTTCATGGCTCAATTTTTTCCATCAAGAACAAAGGGGGAGTTTGTTGATATTTTTTCCTTGATGTCAAACTTGGTATTTTGGCACTCTAATCTTGTTTCTATGATCTTGGCAATTCATTGGTTCAACTATGGCATTCTGGCTTTGACTTTGTGATACTTGATTGAGGCTCAAATTTCTCTTGGTCAATTCATATTATGGCATTCAATATCTTGTTTATAGACAACATTTTTTCTTTGCTTTGGTATTGATCAGGTTGAGCTTCATGTGCAGATAAAGGTTATCTTGCTTACAGGTATTTGGCATGGTTACTCTTGCATATAATTATCAGTTGGTTTTCAATTCCATTGTTTCTTGTCAGATTAATTCACTAGTATCATTGGTTGATCTTGGCACATATCACTCTATGATACTTTACATGCTACATGGAAACTTTGGGTTGGAATTACTCAAAATCTCTCTTTGGCATTTGAGTTTCATATCTTAGTTGATAAATATATCTTCATTGGTATATGGTATGGCTCATGGATAATTATTGATATTAATTGGCATCTATTTAGAAAAGGGTAATATCATGGCAATTTTTATAATAATGTCTTGAACCATTATTTTTGGCTTACTTACATTTGAAAATGACTTAGAAAGAAGTCATATTTGTATCGGGTTCTATAATAGCTGGTTCTTTAGGCCTTAAGGCCGACAACAGGTATGAGGAAATAATTAAAAAGTCACTATAAGAGTGATATGGCATCGAATCTTGGTGATAATGTTTTTCTTTGACATTAAGATGGTCGGTATTGTTTTTAAACATTGGGAAAAAATTAAAGGTTATTTTATGATGAAGATTGAAATGATAGTTAGTATGCATTTGGTGGTAATGATAGTGTCGACATACTTGGAATTTGTAATAACCATGGACTTGATGCTTATGAAATGCTTGATAATCATTATGTCCTTATTTCGGACTTCAAAAGTGATTAAGTTTTGAAAAGGAAATTGAATATCTTCATTCGATTGTTGATTAGGGAATTCCTTATTGAATGTTTTCAATTTGCTAAGGGTGGAAACCCTAGCCTCACTACCACCATGAGCATCATGTTTCAGCCGTTACTCATCTTTATGCAGCAAAATGGACAGGTGTTGAAGCTCTTTGTAAGAGATATGAAGTTGTTTGAACACTGGTTCACCGTTTCTTTGTGGGTGTGGACTCGTGCATGGAAGGATTAATCCAATTCATCAATAGGTTGGATTGGTAATGTTCTCTCTATTGGTTTATCATGGTCAATTTCAGTTTTAGGTATTCCTACCTAAGCTTGTCTTTGTTTGGGAAAAAAATTTGTTGGTTGGTTGTAGTGTAAAAAGGGCATGCCTTTATTTCAGTTACACTTCTTTTCTCCTCATGTTGATTCTGAAAATGCCAATCATTGTTTGTTCATGGGTTTCTTTGATAGCATCGGTCTTTTTGTTATTTGGGGGGAACATGAAATTGGTTACATTTCATATATCTGGGATTTGCTATTACTGTCGTTTTGTTGTTCTATTCAAATGGAAAAAGGGCTTTGAGGGTATTATTGTTTATTTTTTCTCTTTGAAAAAGATCTTACTGGTGCAAATGTTACTATATTTTTGGTTCAGTTGGTATTATTGGTGCAGATATGTTATTGGTTCTCGAGGGTTCTGAGATCAAATGCAAAAATGACACATTGGCTTTCTAGAAAGAAAACCTCTGGTTGAAGATTCAAAATCAAATTTATTACATCCACCTTTCATGGGCTTAGGTGGTTTCAATGTTATTTTCTTAATATACTCATTTCTGATCGTTCTGTTAGTAGATATCTATTTGTGCGGTCACTTATCTGAATCTAAAAATATACTTGGCTCAATTTGACAGAAGTTAGTAACATTGCATATACCTATGTTGTTGAAAAATATAGTGATATTTTTGATCATATAGAAAAAGAAAAAGAGAAATAGTCTGAGAAAGATATGTGAGATTGAATATAGCATAATGTATGGTATATTCTTATAGACATGTTATACTCTGATATTGTAAATCTGAAACACAATAGAAATACAAGTTGTCTTAAGATGAGATAATTTCTAGAATTTTGAAGGTGCAACTGAGAACCTTGAGGATTGTAGGGATTGTCTGTTGAGAGGCTCTTGTAAGAAAAAGTGAAATAGAGAGACCCTTTGTATTATTGTATTTCTGAAAACTAAAAATGGGTTGGTGGTCCTTGAAATTGGTGTTTTAAAATGAGGGGTTGGTGCTTAGAAATCAGCCTATAAGGCATTTTTAAAAGTGGTTTTTCAAATACAAGGCTAAAAGGCAGCAGTTTAGGAGTGGTTTTTCTACCCCAGGAGGGTTTTCCACTCAGCATATCTTGTGTCAAATTGCTCATATGTGGTTCCTCTGATTTATTGTGAGAATTATTTATTATTCTTTGTTTTATTTTCATACTTCTCATTTCAATTATATGTGATTGCATTCAATATATGGATGAGTTAATCATTGAAAAATGAGAGCATAAATCTGTTTTGTTTCATTTTCTATAAATTTTGTCAAATCAATTCATGACACTGATTCACCTGCCCCCCCTCTTAGTTTCTTTTTAACTCCAACAAATCTATTCATAAAATTAAAAATATTTATAAAGTAGGCACTAACTTGCAAGTCTATTATTCCAAGGGCCACCCAAACTTCACCCTAGGTTTGTTAAACCCTAAGCCCTGAACTCTAAAATCTAAACCCTTCAAACTAAAGCATTCATTTTATCTTAGAACCTTAAAATAAAATCTGGTTGCCTTAGGCAACTCCACAAAATTTGATTCCCTTAAGCCTTGTCATTTTGTCATAGGACCTTACTATAAAGATCCCCTTAAGCCATCCTATTACCGTAAACCCTAAATACATCATTTTTTCCTAGGCCCTTAATGAAATTTGGTTTCCTTGGGCAACGTCGCCAAATTTTATTCACTTGAGCCATGTCAATAGATGTATGCATGCAAATTATGCATGGTATTTTTTATTTTAAATGTATGTACATGTTAAATTTTGAATTTTGTATGCACATGCTCAAGCTCAATCAATGTATATGTGTGTTTCGATTTTATATGATCTTGATATATGTATGCACATCCTATTTAAACAAATTTGCATGTGCATTTTAAATTTAACTATTTCTTGTAATTTTTTAAGTTTGTATGTTAATTTTGTATAATTTAATGCAGGTACAGACTTATATCTCATATCATGGATGAATTTACCATTGATGATATCATCAATCCACCACCTCAACCACCTCCACCTCCCCCTCCACCTAGTATGCCACCTCCAACACCTTTGCATCTGATGAGGCCTGCTTGCAAGCAAACACAAATGATCAGGTTGCATCCATACAAAATCAAATCAATGCTATGAAGAGTCAAGCATTGATTTCACCGCATGTTAGACATTTTTCATCTGCAATGCAAAATGTTGTGGATGCCATCAGGACCATTTATTATGATCTATATAGGCATCGATGAGACAGAGAATAGATGATACAATTTTATGCTAATGGTCTCTCTTATAAACAAATTTTAGACCTTAAAATAACAAAATCCCACATAGCCCCCTACTTTCTCGACCCCATTATTCAACAACCCATTCCCCCAAACAAATCTAGAATATCCATGAGGTGGTGCATACATCCACATATGAGTGCACATTTTTGGGATTGATGGTATATGGTTTTTGATAGTCCCCCACACGTTAATTGGGAGTGCCTATTGTATTTTTTGAGGAAATTATATGTAGAGTTTGTTATGGGGAAAAAGCCCAATTATTTTGATTTTAAATCATTTCAGGGTGTTGGTGGTGGTATGCCACAATAGAGGTTAGGGGAAAGGATTGATCCCTAATACCCCATGCATGTACAACCCCCTGTTGCTGCTCTTGGTCCTCCCATTCTTGCACATGTGCATCATTGAGCTATGGTCTTGACATTAGGTTCCCTTAGTACACTTGCAGGAGACCTCGATCAACATGCTTCTGTGATAGCGGGTGGGGAGAATAGAGACGATGATGATGGAGGAGTGTTTTATGGAGCTAGTCCAAGTACCACTCTAGGAGTGTCAAGGCCCGTCCCACACATATGTACTAGTTTCCATCAAGTATTCTATGGACTTGATCAGGCCACACCTAGTTCGGGTGGATGTGGAGATTCTGGTGGTTCATTTAGTCACCTCAGTTCATTTGTAGAGTTTCTTATAGAAAACCAACACCTTGAGGAAACTATGACATGGGTATAAATATGCATCTACACATTCATTTTATAAGAATTTTGATGAATCTATATATCGAAGAAAATTTTATGTATACACCTAAAATTGGTTTGGAGAATTCCAATTAATTAAATACAAATTATTTGATTAATTATCCTAATTTCCTCTACTGTTTGAATAAATATAAATATTTATTTATATAGTTCACGTTCAATTCACATTTAATTTCATCTTAATTAAATAAACAAAATTAAATATTTTGTTTGATTTAATTATTGTATCCCTATTTTACGCTATCACATCAATCTTAAATTAATTAAATAAAGATCAAACACTTTATTGATTAATAGTCGTATTCTTCTTTTAATTTAATAAACAACTTCTACAGTTCATTTTATTAAATTATTTATCGCTTTTGCTAATTTAAATAAATAAAAATATTTGAATAAAAGCATAAAGATTATTCCATCTATATTTCCTCAAAAATGAATTAGATATCCTATGTCTAATTTATGTCTAAAATATGTCACAATTAATGCTTTGAAACTTCACGGGAAGTTTTGGAGACAAATTGGAGAAAAATTCCAAATTATTCTCTCAATCCTCCTCCATCAATCTTTCCTCTTCTCTTGCCTGGTGTTTTCATGGGTAGAGACCATCACCATATTTCTCTCAATCTCCTCCATCTTTCACCATTCAATCCTCCAAATTGAATCCAAGCCTCTCAATGCCATCCCTATGCATTTCTACAGCCAGGAAATCTATAAATATAGCCTCATTTGACCAAGAAAAAGGATCCAGTTAATCTAACTTATGCACTCTTACTCTGTAGGAATTCAAGCATCAAGCATCAAGCATTCAAGCATCCAACATCAAATAATCAAGCTTTCACAAATCATGGCTGCCTCCTATAGCTACATTTATCTGTTTCCATGTCAATTCATGCTATTTTAGTTTATTTACCATCTAGTATCATATCTAGCTCCATATCATTGCATTATCATTCATCTCATTCTTCAGATAGTCATTTTAACAATCATAGTGCACTCACGATCTATGAGCCATAGTGATTTAATAAATCTTTGGAGATAGAGAACAATATGACACTTTCAGTAGATTATTGATTTAATTTAGTTCAATTTGTTTTGTCTTTGATATAATGTCCTATTAAGAAGTGTTTTAATCTTGCTTACTTATTCACACTTACAATTTGGCGACCATCTTGGGGCATTAACCCCAATTTTATCAATTTTTCTGGAAAGTGTCACCTAGGTTACTGCCGTGTTTTCTTTTAGCACTTTCATCAAATACTATAGCGCTTCTGTGTTACTATAGTCCATCCGTCAAAAAATTCAGCGCTTTCAACTTTAGCGCTTCGGTGACCCGTTTCAGCGCATCGGTGATTTATCACTTCCATGGAAAACTTTGGCGCTTCAGTGTCCTATTTCGATGCTTTCATGTTTTAGCACATTAGGTAGAGTTATAGCACTTCGTTGGACTGTTCCAACACTTTTGTAAAATCAGTCTAGATCTGATGCGACCGTGGCCATATTTTATCTTTTTCATAGTTAGAATAAAATTTATCAATCCTAGGATAGTCACTTCTTGGTTTCTAAAACATATCAATCCTAGGGTAGCCACTTTTTGTTTTCTTAAAAGAAAATTTATCAATCCTAGGATAGTCATCACATTTTTACAGTACAAGTTAAAAAGAACAACATGATTTCTATGAAGCAACACCTTCACATAGATTATAAAATTTATTTTTGGGCTTAAAACATAACAACTTATATGTTGTTCTTGTGGTGATTAGGCTTATGCTATCCCCTTAACTAGGTAACCAAAGTTCCAGATTCACTTTTACTTCATGCTATTTACGCTTTATTAAATCCTTTAGAAGGCCTGCCATAGTGGGAAAAAATACTCACCCTATGGGAATGACCTAAGTGGGAACGCCTAAAGCCAAGGATTCCAACCCACTATAATAAAAATGCAAGTTGTTGATGAAAATCAAACTTGACGGTAGTGAGCAAGATAACCATCCCCAAAATCTTTGTTCTAAAGATTGAGAGGTCTCCTAAGGGAGTTTATCAATTGTTGTACCACACGGAAGCCCTATCTGTGAACCATAGAGTAGTATCTTGCCGAGTTAGTATCCATACATTGTCATACTCCTGGTGCAAGGGGAGGGAAGAATCTACCCCCAAGACACTCACCATATAATTGTCACGGACTGTTTTCTCAAAGGACAAGAAATCCAACTCTGAGTACGCGCCTGGAAATGACGAAAACACGGGTGCCCTCTAGGGGTTGACAAGGCTGTGTGCGTCAATGCAATTCAAGATGTGGGCTATGAGTATAATGATAACCTAGCTGTCCTTAAGTGTGATTCTATTTTATTTGTGTACAATTGTCAAAGCAACCCATCAAAATCAATAAGAATCATTCATGATTCTTGAACATACATGATCTATTCGGTTAAAACAATTATTCCCAATTGCTTGTTGTGTTTTCACAAATTCATTTAAAATCATATTTAAGATCATCTTGAAAACAACAAAGTCAAGTTAGATCAGAAAATCCATGCTGCCAAAGTGGAAGTCCACCACATTTGTCAAAAGAAAAATCAAAATCAGAAAACTAAAGAAGCCTTTCGATTATCGAGATAAATTAAGAAGATAGAATTTTCTATATCAAAATCGGAATCTCTTTTTACAACATAGAACATTCATCCACATATATCACGATTTTGCTAGGGGTCACACTTTAGGTTACGCAGTAGAACCACTCTATTCACGAGCCTTCTTCCATAGAAGAGCTCTCACTCAGTAGCACAACCATAGTCAGCACATACATCGCTCTTATCTTCCAAAATCCATTATATAGTATGCCACAAGGCCAAATCATATTTTACAATAGAGAGTCATAAAAGTCCTATTTTTAGCACTCTGGAAACCTATTTCAGCATGTCAGGTCACTGTTTTAGCGGTTCTGTGAAATAGCACTTTCGAGCACTGTTTCAATGCTTATAGTCTATATTTTAGTGCTTTTGTTAAAACAGCGCTTTCATCACATTTTCTAGTGCTTTCGGGCACTGTTTCAGTGCTTCCATCAATTTTTGCACCGCTTTCATGCACTGTTTTAGTGCTTCCATCAAGATAGCGCTTCTGTCGCATATTCCAGTGCTTCAGGACTCTGTTCTAGCGCTTTTGTACTCTGTTTTAGCGCTTTCAAAATAGAGAGTTCAAAAATCATACCAGTCAGTCTGTCTGTCTTTTATCCACTGTTTTCACTAGAGCAAAAAATTTCTTTTCATCAAAATCACAGTCTAGGAACCAAAGTCAGAAAGGTTTATACAAATTTCCCATCTTATCAATTGTAAAAAGATCTGGCAAATCATAAGTGTCAAAATTAAATACACAATTGATTACTACAGTGAAGTTTCATCATCAGGATACTATCATCCTTTATCATGAAGCCAAGTATAGTAATCAAATTTTTAACATAATCTCATCAATAAGATCTATCATCTTATTCAACTTTGTTAAAAGTTCAATTGACACTATCCAGCATATAAGATCAACATTTCAGAAGAAAGAGTAAAAATTTGTAGGCCAATCTTCACTAGGTACCAAAAATAGAGACTCTTAGAACAAGAACTTAAAAAATCACAAGAAATGGCGGAAGAAAATCCTTGGAACAATCTGAACCAAAATGATAAGAATGAAATAACTCTAGAGGATATCCAAACAACTCAATAAGATCCCAAGTTCCATAAATTTATGGAGAAAAATAGAACAAGATATGGAAAAATATCTTTTGATGTTGGCTGAATCAGGTGCCAAACTTCCCAAGGATTTCGATGTAAATCATTTAAAGGAAGCACTTGGAACAAATGAGATTGAGATACTACAACCTACACAAACAATCGATCCAGTTGCCGCTTTGACATCTCAAATGCAATTATTGCAACAATAGATATAGGATATGACAAAAGGGAGTACCAAAAGATATGCGATACAGTACATTTGTCCTTATCCATTTGACGCAACAGTCGGTCTAATACCTTTTCCTAGACATTGTGAGTTTCCAAAGTATGATAAATACAATGGAAGAACGGATCTAATAGATCATATCATGGAATTTAAAACAATGAGCCTTGAGTTTTCCCAAGAGGAAAATTATTTAATGAGATTATTCCCAAGGAGTTTGGGAGGATCATGTATGGAGTGGTTCTCAAAGTTACAACTAGGTATTAGGACTTTTGAAGAGCTCATAAAAAAAATTATCTCCCAGTATTCCTTTAACATCCAACACTATGTTACAATAAAGAATATTTACAATCTAAAGCAAAACAAAGGGGAGACATTCTTGTCTTTTCTCCAAAGATGGTGACGCTTGTTCACTAGATATCCTAGATTCATTCTTGAGGAAGAAAAGATGGAGTTGTTCATTGAAAACTTAAATGAAGAAATGAGTTAAAGATGAATTGCAATATCCTCCCACATTCGGAAAAGTAATAGAAAATGGTCTTAAAATTGAAGAGGCATTAGTCAAAAGAGGAGTTATCAAGAATTTCAATGATAAAATGAATAACACAAGGAACTCCAATCAATACTCAAGCAGTGATAAGCCAAAATTTTGGAAAAAGAATCAAAACATGACTACCAATGACACAAAAAATGATTCCCAAAATGTTAAACCGGTTTTTAACTTGACAAAATCTACATCAAAGAATAAAAACAATGATCAAATTATCAAGTCAAATACCATACAAAACAACGAGATTGTAAGAACACAGTTATATCAAAAACTGTCAAATCGGTGAAGGTTTGCACCTTTAGGTCAAACAATGGAATTCACAATGAAAGAATTAGTTACCAAAGGCCTTCTCACTGCACGGGAAGCTAGTCTTAGGGATCCAAAAGTCAAACCATCATGGTGGAATGAAGCTGATTATTACAACTTTCATAATAACAAGGGTCACAAAACCAATGATTGTATGGAATTGAAACACGCAGTATAAGATTTGATTGACAACAAAAAAGTGTATGTGGAGGGACCTCAAAATAATAACGATCACTCAGCCTTCAAAGATCCTTTGCCAAATTATGACAAAGGAGCATCATCCTCTTCAAACAACAAAGGTAAGAACATCAATCATGTCTATGACACAACAATCCTTTGTCTATCTGAAGTAAAAAATGATCATACAGTTGGTCATAACAATGATAAAAATGAAACCATCAGCATTACCCCTTTGGATTTACTCCCGAGCATACAATATTCTGAAAACCAAATCAACGTTTTAAAAATTAGAGAACATCAGGAACATTAACCAGTTAATGAAATGACTAGGGGGCAATCCAAGGTAGTGTTAAAAGGAGTTGGGTCTATGCATGAAGTTCCAACTCCATCTCATTATAACGTTTTTGATCAACTGCAAAACATTCCTGCACAAATATTGATACTAGAACTCCTTAAATTGTCGCCATCACATAAGGAAGTTCTCGTACAAGCATTAGTTGCCACCACGGTGCCAAAGAATCTAGATGTTTGTCAGTTCCAAGCTATGGTGGGACATTTGACTACCCCACATTGTCTGTCATTCTCGGAATAGGATGATGTCTCATTAAACCATCCCCATAATACTGCACTGCATATCCAAGTATTAATCCATAATCATCACTTCAAGAGAGTTCTAATAGATGGGGGAGCTGGTCTGAACATTTGCACCCTCAAGTTAATCCATGCACTAGGGTATTCCGACGATGCTATTGATGCTCGAAGGAAAATGACCATCAAAGCATATGACGAGGAAGAAAGAATGTCTAAAGGTTTAATTGTATTACCCATTCAAGTGGGACCCATGATGAAGCATATAGTAGGTCAAGTATTGGAAAGAGATTTGACATACAACATACTCTTAGGATGACCATGGATTCATGAAATGTAGGCCGTACCTTCAACATATGATCAATGCCTAAAGTTTCAAATAAACGGTCAAGAGGTGACTATAGCTGCTGATTATAATCATCCACAACATTGTGACACACTAAGAATATCTCAAGATACCTTTGTGCCTCACAATAGGGAAGCTTCTAGTTTAAAATCATCCAATGAAGAAAAATGCCCAAGTATCACCACCAAGTGGGTAGAGAAGAAGGGTAAAGAAAAAGAGACAAGTCTTGTTGAAACTCAATCAACAGATAATCTGGATCAACAAACTTCTATATCACAAAAGTAGCAAGAGAAAGTTCAATTGACAGACAAGGGAATGGGAACATATTCTATGGTGAAATCGCTTAATCTATCACATTTAATGCCATCTCCTAGGACATATGGTCAACCATCTATGATCAAATCGCAAACATCACTGCTAGTCATAGCTCTTGATGAAAGGTTTGTCAAAAAAGGCATAATAGAGGATGAATCAGACAACAAAGTGATCCTGGATTGGCTATACAAAGATGAGGAACCCTCTACATCAGATATCAGTATCAAAAATGTTAATATTAATATTGATAAATATGGAAAAGGAAAAGCTATTTTAGAAAAGATGGGGTATGAAGGACAAGGACCGGTTGGATTAAGAAAAGATGGAATCATAGAACCTATTACACCCCTCACTCTCCACTCAAAAGAGAAGCTAGGACTAGGATACTCTGAGGATGAAAATAAGAGATAACAAAGAAAGTTGTTGAGAGTATCCTTCAACTTAAAGATAGATCTGAGATAGATTCAAACGAATATGAGTGGGATGTGAGTTCTAAAGTATCTTTTACTGATATTCAAGTTGATTTCATCCAATGATATACACCTACATGTGAGGAGGGCCAAGGCTCTGGGTCTAGATCATTCATCGCAGGATCACTAAATATCGATGACTCTAGTGGGGACGAATAGATTTCAAGTGAACTAGATGATTTTGAATAGGGTACCATCATGGTTCTTGATATCCCAAATGAAAACTATGAAGATATTGCTGTCATCACCCTTACTTCCATCGACCTAAGTCAATCCGATGGCATCATGTCATTAATCCATCCAAAACTTATTGACTGGGAACCTATCGAACCTTTGACTATACCACAATTTGCAAATGATTATGCCATCATGCATTTCCTATGTCATACCAAACCTAATAATATTTTTATCTATAATACTCATAACAACACGACTCAATAGGAGGGTGTCAAATCTTCAAGTTGCAAAATTGAAAATAGGGAAAATAGATCTAATGGTGAAAACCATTTTATGGCAGAATTAGATTTGGAAAAAATAAAAATAAAGAATGCATCCAACGGTGAAAAACTTTCTGAGGCACCGAAGGATGAAAGATTTGACACTCTTCCAAAAAATTATCATGACTGATCATCAGTTCTGGTAGAACCTACATAGTCGGTGGACATTGGCATTGAAGAGAAGGTAAAAATTATACATCTAGCAGAATCAATGACTAATCAAGAGAGACCGGAATTTATCAATTTCTTTAAAGAAAGAAGCATCACTCTCACTTGGTCATATTCTGATATGCCAGGCTTAGATCCAAATATTCTTATGCATCATTTGTCTTTGCCAATAGGAATCAAGCCTGTTAAGCAAAACTTAAGAAAAATGCATCCTCATATCGCATTGATGGTAAAGATAGAGATAAAGAAATTGTTGGATTCCAAATTCATAAGGTCTATAGACTATGCTGAGTGGATATCGAACATAGTACCTATTTCAAATCAAGACAACAACATCATAATCTGCACAAATTTTAGAGACCTAAATAAAGCATGCCCGAAGGATGATTTTCCACTACCAAATATAGACATCATCGTGGACTTGACGGCAGAGCATGCCATGTTATCAATCATGGATAGTTTTTGAGGGTACAATCAAATAAGAATAGCTCCAGAAGATCAAGAAAAGACAACTTTCACGTATCCATGGGGAACCTTCTGCTGGAACGTCATGCCATTTGGTTTAAAGAACGTAGGAGCCACCTATCAAAGAGTGATGATGACAATATTTCATGATATGATGCACACCTTCATGGAGGACTACGTGGATGATATCTTGGAAAAATTTGGTACTAGGGAAGGACATTTGCATATCCTAGACAAAATATTCACACGAATGGAGAAGTTCAATGTTAGGTTAAACCCCAAGAAGTGTGTCTTTGAGATCACATCAGCAAAACTACTAGGATACATTGTTTCAGAAAAAGGGCATTGAGGTGGATCCATCAAAATTCAAGGAAATAATGGAGATGCCACCTCCTAAGAATATCAGTCAACTGAGATCATTACAGGGAAGGCTCCAATCGATCAGGAGATTTATCTCCCAGCTAGCAGACAAAAGTCATCCTTTCAATCATCAGCTGCACAAAAATGTGGTTTTCAAATGGGATAATGGGTGTGAAACAAAATTCAATAAAATAAAATAGTATCTGATGTCACCACCAATTCTCATGCCACCAACTGAAGGAAGACCATTGATATTATACATTGCAATGACATACATCTCTTTGGGGGCACTATTAGCACAAGAGGACTATGAAGGGAAAGAACACACCATCTACTACATTAGTAGAACTTTAAATGGCTATGAAATAATCTATACATTCATAGAGAAGTCTTGCTTGGCAGTGGTGTTTGCTACTCAACAACTAAGACACTACATGCTGACTCATACAATCAGGTTAATTGCAAAGATCGACCCTTTGAAGTATCTACTAAGTAAAGCTGCCTTAACAGGTAGACTGGAAAAATGGGTTATGCTCCTAAGTGAATTTGACATTCAATATGTCGAGAGAAAGGTGATCAAGGGTCAAGCAATCACTGAACAACTAGCTAAAGCTCGTCTACCAGATGATCGACCAATGACAATGGAATTTCCAGATGCAGACATTATGACAGTAATGCCCCAATAATGGGTATTATATTTTGATGGATCATACACACAGCGAGGATCAAGAGCTGGAATTTTGTTCATCTCTCCCTAGGGACACACAATTCCAAAATCATATAGGTTGATGTTTTAGTGTACAAATAATGTGGGAGAATATGAAGCATTGATAATTGGGGTCAAAATAGCAATTCAATGGAAGATCATGGACTTACAGATATATGGGGACTCTCAACTAGTTATTTATCAAGTAAATGATGAATATCAAACAAAAGATGAAAATTTGATGCCCTACAAGCAACAATTAGATAATTTGAAATAGTCATTTTTCAGTATCAAGTTTGATCAAATTCCAAGGGCGGAGAACAAAGCTGCAAATGCTATGGCTACAATTACTTCATTACTACAATTGCCTGAGAAGCATGTTTGTTATGATTTTATGGTAGAACAAGGATCATGTCCTTCCCATTATAAATCAGAATCCGCTACCATATGTCATCTAGAAACCATTGAAATATCCATCTACGAAAAAACCTATGCTTACCTAAAAGATGATATTCTTCCTCCTGATCTTTGTGGGAACCAAAAATGAAACTTTATCCTCCAATCCACCTGACATAATTTAATCACAAATGTCCTTTATCATCAAGGTCTTGATGGTACCCTACTCCGATGTCTAGAACACAATGAATCTAAAACGGCCCTACGAGAAGTTCACGAGGGTATTTGTGGTACTCACTCGAGTGGGATAACTCTAGCTAAGAAACTCCTCCATTTGGGATATTATTGGCCATGCATGGAGAAAGAATCCTATCAGTTTGTTAAGAAATGCCAAAAATGTCAAGTTCACTACAATCTGATTCATGCACCGACTCAAGAGCTGCATCCCTTTGCGTCAAAATGGCCCTTTTGTCAATGGGGACTAGATCTGGTAGGAAAAATACATCCCTCTTCATCTAATGGACACAAGTTCATTATCACAACTATAAAATATTTCACAAAATGGATAGAGGTAGTACCTCTTACAACCATCACTGGGAAGCAAATTTCCTCTTTCATCTTGAACTACATCATCTGTCGCTATGGAATCCCTCAATCCATTATCACAGATAATGGACGACCTTTCAAGAATCAAGATGTCTAAGAACTATGTGAAAAGTTTCATATCCAACATCATTTTTCAACACCGTACTATCCTCAAGGGAACAGCCTAATAGAGGCCTCAAACAAAACAATTCTAAATATTCCCAAAAAGATGATTAACGATGTTGGATGTGATTGGCATGTTCAACTCAATCCGACACTATGGCCCTACAGAACAAGTATCAGAACACCAACAAGAGCTACACCATTTGCTTTGGTATATGGACTAGAAGCCATATCACCCATCGAGGTGGAGATTCCATCCCTTCGAGTATCACTCAGAGGAATTATTTCAGATGAAGACTATAGGGTATCTAGGCTGCAAGAACTAGAGTTGTTGGATGAGCGACGTCAACAAGATGTTATCATCTAATATCAACAAAGGATGTCAAGAAGTTACAACCATAGGGTAAAACCGAGGGTCTTTCAGGTTGGTGACTTGGTACTAAAGGAAAACCCTAGGAATTAGCAGGACAGAGAGAAGAAAGGGAAATTTGAGCCTAACTGGCTTGGTACTTTTGTCATCATATCAGTGTATAGATCAGGAGCATATTAGCTATCAACGTTAGAAGGGGATTTTATTGATGAACCTATCAATAGTATTCATCTCAGAAATTTCTATGCTTGAATCTCCTAATGCATAGTTCAAACTTCTAAAAATGGTTTCCTTGATGAAAACTTGGCAAATAGGCATCTTGGCAATGCAAAAATACAAAAAAAATACAAAATACAAAAAAAAAAGTTAAAAAAAAAATGAAAAAAATGAGAAAAATATACAAAAACAAAGGGTGTAATCAAAACATATGGTGAAAACCTGGAAATAGGCATCATATGTGATTCAAGATCAGCTTTCCCATATATTTTGAAACATATTAGGATCATTAAGTCTGGCATTTAGTATCATTCCATATCATGTCAGTAGTCTTGCCAGCTTTGCATCCATATCATATCATTTCACATGGTCAAAATCTCACTACAAAGCTTGGGGGCAACATCTAGATATCATTAGGGGCAACAAAAAAATTGATTTCACCAAAAGGAGAACAACAGTATAGCAAAAAAATGAAACAAAGATCAAAGTGCAACATCAATCATCGTCAAAAAAGCATCAACCATCCGTATCATTTTCGAAAATCCAAAAACATGTCAAAAATTTAGTCTAAAAAGAAAAAATCCAAAAAAGTTGAACTACGTGGTCTCTACGTGTGTAACGTAGGCAAGGATAATCTTTGATCAGCCCCCGAGACCCCTAGGATAAGTTAGTAGGTTAGGTCTTTGGTCAAAATCTCAAAAATCCAAAAACATCACAAAATCAAAATGGATGATCTAAAATCTGAATAATGAATGAAACACTCTAAGTCAAAAATGGATACATTGTATTTTTTATTATCATCTCTTTGGAGTAACTCAATGGTTTATTGAACTAGAGAAACAAGGAAGAAGAATGATGTTTTTATTATCTGTTGTCTGTAAATTAATCATATAAATGTATGAATTGTCGGGGGATGTGCTATGCAAATGTATCACCGATGACATTCAAAATTCACACATTGAAATGATTAACCACTGCATGTTTACACAATGAATGCTCAGATCATGTCGTTCAAATCATACCTAGATGCTTTTGTTCGCTTGCAATATCAAAAATCATGAAAGAGGTACTCAGGTTGTGATTGGTCTACAACATACCATTGATGCTTGTATTCACTTTCAACATCCAATAAGGCTCAATGATGACAAAAATCACAAAGGTACTGTTAAAATGATAATCATTTTTCATATAGTTGCATGTTAAAATTAGATTACATTCATCATATTCATTATCTGCACAGTATTTGCTGCATAAAGGGTTACAATCAATGATTATCTAATCTACAAATAAGACTAAGTATACTTGGCATAAATCCAAAAATCATCAAAAGCATGTAGGAGTCATCATCTCATCATTTAGTTTCATGATTTCATCATTCATACATTTCATCATACATCAAAATAAATTATGAATTAAATTGTACCATAAGTACATCATGTTCATTTTACCATAAAAACATATATTACATTATCATTCATCAACATCATATGCATACATCATTTACCATCCATACATTTTATCAAGTTTAAAATAAATGCAAATCATATAATTATTATCATTACATCATCCATTAATATTCATCATAAAATCATTTTTTCATCATTATCACATTTAACATAAAAATCATTTATCCATCCATCCATACATTCATACATCACATCATAAATTCATATATCATATATTCTACAAATTCATTTATCATAGAATCATTATATTCTATAAAAGCATTTATCATTACATCATCACAATTGAAATAAAATCATCACATATTGCATTAATCACATCATAAATGCATCCATCACATATAAATCATAAACCATCATAAAATCACATCAATTGCATCTCATCTATATATATCAAGTGTCAAGTATACAATGAAGTCTAAAAATACAAATACATCATAAAAAATGAGCTACATTGTAATATACATCATGTCTCAAAAAGATAAATCATAGAAGGCATCTACGACCTGCTATTGCCAGAATGTGCAGGCCTAATGGGACTTGTACGACCACCACCCCCAGAAGAACCAGGATCTTTGGGATCTCTATGTGGAGGTTGTGTCACCCCCTCACTCACTATGTGCGTGTGCATCCACCTAGATCTCGATGGGGCATAACTGACTCTACAATTAGTAGGCACTATATCATGATATCTGCCTCTATAAAAATCTGCCTCTTGGCCAGCCCATAGAAACTCCCTCATATAATCTCCTATGGAGGTACCATCAGCCACTCTCTGTAGGGTCTCAACTATCCCATGTGCCCTCTTGGCAATCTGCCGACCACTGTCTCACTCAACTATCAACGTAGCCACCTGTGTTTGTACAACCTCCAACTGTCCCTGAACTTGTGCTAAAGCCTGAGCATGAGCCTACGCCTGTGCCTGCATCTGTGTCTGGGTCTAAATGAGCAAACCCCGAGCCTATACCAACTGCCCCTACAGTGTCTGAACCTGTGTCTACAAACCTGCAATTTATCTCCGATGGTCCACTGGTGGCACTATCACTGCTCACATCTTGTGAGGCCTACTGGATGATGGACCACTACTGACTGGACCTACCCCTCTGTCCCCTCCATTGCAATCATCACTATCATCACTGCCACTCTCCATTCTACTACCTGCTAGAGTACTACCTTCACTCTCTGTAGAACCCTTTTCCACATCCTCCTCTATAGGTAACAGTGTTGGCTCATCTAGAATAGTAATACAAGGATGTGGAACCAAGGCTAGGAATGCAACATACTTCTTTGTGATTGGTGCCTCTGCAATGTCTCTCCGCATATCCCAGGGTGATGGCTACAATGCCCTATATCCCTCTACTAAAGCATCATATGATAAACAAGACCCCCAATCAAGAATATCGATCTGTCACCTAGCATAATGAGCTACCCCCTATGGCATATAGTGAATGATTGCATATTGTCTGTACACTCGGTGTAGTAGAAATCTCTCTAGGAAAAATGGTGTCTGGCTGATTAGATACATCAAATCATAGAGGTATCCCAACACTGCATCATCCTCATCCCACTGCTCATAGTCAAGGTATGGACGCCAAGTAACAGTCTCTGTGTCATCAAAAACCTGCCTCCAATGCTCTAACTTTCCCATCTAGGCCTGGGTAAGCCGAACTCTATATCTAAACATGGTGGGTCTTCCTACTAGTCTATCTGCCAATGGAAATGGCCGAGCAATAGAGAAATGCTCCCATGCCCATACCTATAACAGAGTCATCCTTGCTGATAGACTGCGTGCCCCTAGGTACACAACTGAGTAAATATCATGATAAAGATGTGCCAACATGCACATCCCCCATGCATATCTAGTACCATGTACCATCATGCTCTCTTATGTCCTACCCCAACCCATGAGGAATCCCTTTGACCTGCGATCAGGGTAGAGGAAACCTCCAATGAATCTAGCTAGCACTGCTGGTAGTGTCACGTATGAATCAGTGATCCTCCTCCATCAAACACTCAGACCCTCAATAGCCTGATCCTGGAATACTCTGTGAAGAGCATCTCTACCATCGGTTCCATGGGAATCATATGCTACAATCTCCCCCATGAACGGAATGCGCAGAATCTGCCACACATCCTTGGGTGTGACCATCATCTCACTAGTGGGTAGATGAAAGGTGTTGTGGTCACTATGCCACCTCTCAGCCAAAGCAGTCAACAGACCCTGATTAATCCTAATCTGGGGCATGTCAAGCAAACTAGTCCTGCCGCATTGGCCTATAATCTAAAGCTCATCTAGTGTCAGATGAGGTATCAACTCGGTAGTCCATGGAAACCTTTCTCGCATCTAGAGAGTACCTAGACACTCCTACCATCACAATGAAAATTCCAAAATCAGTGAACTATGTCAAGGAATCAAAAGTTATTCTACTATCAAGTCTATTCCACAATTTGGTAAGAATTTTCTATCAAAATTCATAGGCGAATATCAAACCTCACCTATCATGAGGTTCTCAAACATCAACAAACCTCACCTACCATGAGGTTCATCAAAATATTATCTAGATCTCACCTATCATGAGATTTATTAGATATTGAATCATTTTCTCGCCTATCATGAGGATCATCACAAATAGGATTTCTTCTCGCCTATCATGAGAATAAGTTTTATTTATCATCCAAATCCAACATCAAGAATTTGGATTATCAATCATACCAATTAGAAGAATGGACATGATTAGAAGTGACGAAATCAAGGTTACCTAAGTCAAAATCTTCAATTCTGACATGAAAGCGCTAAATCAAGCATCTAAAGCGCTAATCTCAAAAGCATTACTTTATTAGTTCGAAGCTTTAAATCAGGCACCCAAAGCGCTAAATCTCGAAAGTGCTACTTCAACACTCCGAAACACTAAATCAGGCATCTGAAGCGCTATTCTACTCTAAGCACTATTTTACCTCATCAAAGCGCTAAAATAGTTCGTCAAAGCACCGCTTTATCAGAAGCACTAGAATAGACCATGAAAGCGCTAATCAACCAAATCAAAGTGCTAGAACTCTCTAAGCGCTAAAATCCAGCATCATAGCGCTAAAATTCAAATCCTAAGCGCTATATCATCAAAAGTGCTGCAATACCCTATGGAAGCGCTAGAGAATTTAGCACAAGCGCTAAACCTCAAAATGCTAATCTACAAACTGAAAGTGCCACATTAGAGTGAAAGCACTAAAACAGGAAAAAAATGCCTAAATATTTAAAATGCATAAAAAATAGAATGTCACGAAAAACGAGGAGGATAAGGGGTACATACCAGAGGTCCATACGTGGCCGATCGTCGGTGACGTCGAACGCGCTCGAAATAGTGAGTGTGGTAAGGGATTGACATCCTACTCCAACTGGCTGAAATGTCTCTATCAAAGGATTTCTAAACTCAAAAAGTGCAAATGACTTTGAAAATGACCTTTTGGACTATGTATAACTTTTGAAAAGGGACTTTTGAGGGGTTTTATTATATTTTGATTAATTTTATCCATGAAATTAATTGAAATTCATCTACGGGCTATTTTTCTTCATCATTTTGTTGGGAGATAAATTATTTCGTCATCGTATCTTCACAGAATTATCAGAAAATCATAATTTTTTTGAAAAATCTAAAAAACATCAAATCATTAATCTCCCGAGGGGGCATATTATCATCAATCATCTGACAATCAATGTTTGGGGCATGTCTCGGGCATTTGGAATTATTTTTTCTTTATCATCGATCTTGGCAGTAGCAGCAAAATTTTCTTTGAAGCAACACGTAAACACATCACTTCGAAGAGGGGCAAAATGTATACACCTAAAATTGGTCTAGAGAATTCCGATTAATTAAATACAAATTATTTGATTAATTATCCTAATTTCCTCTAATGTTTGAATAAATAGAAATATTTATTTATATAGTTCACGTTCAATTCACATTTAATTTCATCTTAATTAAATAAACAAAATTAAATACTTTGTTTGATTTAATTATCGTATCCCTATTTTATTCTATCACATTAATCTTAAATTAATTAAATAAAGATCAAACACTTTATTGATTAATAGTCGTATTCTTCTGTTTAATTCAATAAACAACTTCTATAGTTTGTTTTATTAAATTATTTATCCCTCTTTTGCTAATTTAAATAAATTAAAATATTTGAATAAAAGCATAAAGAATATTCCATCTATATTTCCTCAAAAATGAATTAGATATCCTATGTCTAATTTATGTCTAAAATATGTCACAATTAATGCTTTGAAACTTCATGGGAAGTTTTGGAGACAAATTGGAGACAAATTCCAAATTATTCTCTTAATCCTCCTCCATCAATCTTTCCTCTTCTCTTGCCTGGTGTTTTCATGGGTAGAGAAAATCACCATATTTCTCTCAATCTCCTCCATCTTTCGCCATTCAATCCTCCAGATTGAATCCAAGCCTCTCAATGCCATCCTTGTGCATTTCTACAATCAGGAAATCTATAAATACAGCCTCATTGAACCAAGAAAAAGGATCCAAATAATCGAACTTATGCACTCTTACTCTGCAGGAATTCAAGCATCAAGCATCAAGCATTCAAGCATCCAACATCAAATAATCAAGCTTTGACAAATCATGGCTGCCTCCTGTAGCTGCATTTATTTGTTTCCATGTCAATTCATGCTAGTTTAGTTTATTTACCATCTAGTATCATATCTAGCTCCATATCATTGCATTATCATTCATCTCATTCTTCAGATAGTCATTTTAACAATCATATTGCACTCACGATCTGAGAGCCATAGTGATTTAATAAATATTTGGAGATAGAGAACAATATGACACTTTCAGTAGATTATTGCTTTGATTTCGTTCAATTTGCTTTGTCTTTGGTATAATGTCGTATTCAGAAGTGTTTTAATCTTGTTTACTTATTCACACTTACAGTTTCAATACATTTTAATAATCAATTTTTTTGGTGTACAAATGACATTAACGATGGGGCAATCATTTGTTCCATGAATACATACATCGACACCAGTCCTACTCGACAACCCTTATGGGGTATTTTTGATTTCAATTTTTTAAATTATAAATAAAATGATTTTTAACTTGATTTTTAAATTTATAATTGAATAACATATATGTTTGAAATATTTATGTTGGTTTAGGCGAGTCAATCGGCTTCCATGTCGATTCCACCCGAGGGGTTGTCGAGCACTCCTCCACTATCAGGCATTGTAGATCAGGGGCAGGTACATTTATATTGTAAATTGTTTAACTTACATTAGTATAATTACAATTATAAATTTTGAATTCACTATATATGAAATGTGCATGTACACTTGTAAATATTATAAGCGTTAAATGTCTACATGTATGTCTAGGTTGATACCACAATGAGAATGGGCATCAGGCAAACATTAGATGTTGCGACTACCCATGAGGCCTCTGATTTTTAGGTTGTTTAAAAAAAATTCTACACAAAATGTGCAAACTTGAATATATATATATAAACCTAATTTAACTATACATGCTTTAATTTTGATCTTGTAGGAATTTGTTAGTGTGACTTTTAGCCTTGACCCAAACATAGTTACACCACCAGGAGGACATGCGGAGCAGGCTCTAGATCAAATGGTAATTTAACTTTTTTATTATATTTAAATTCAATTATAAATTATATATTGTGAATATAACTTTAATTTTAAATTTCAAATTAAATATATATATATATAATTTGAGCTAATACATGTTTTAAATTCTTTTTCTTTTATAGCATGAGACAAATCTTGTAGTTGAGCATGTACAAATAGGTCCTGGAGAAGAGGGTGCACAACCTAAGGATATGGCACAATTAAAATATGATAAATTATAAATTAATTTTAATTAAATCATTTTTAATTGTAGACTTGTGCATCTAATTTCAACTTTCTTTGTCTTGTTTATGTAGATTGATTCAGAGAATGTAGAGGTTGCTTCAAGTGCACCAGAGCATCTAGACCCAGATATGATGGTAATTTAATTTTATGATGAATTATAAATTAAATTGTCATTAAATAATTTTTCATTGTCTTACATATGATTTCATCTTTCTCTTGTACAGGGTGTTTCAGGTCATCTGCATAGTCTGCATGGCGTGAAGAGGTCTCTTGATTATAGAGACAATACTATTGGAAAAGTGCCTCAATGCTTACTGAAATTGAACTCCTGAAAGAGAAATATCAGTGAGACCTTTGGAATGTCTTGTCGATGAGTAGTTGATCAGATCGCTATGACCTTGGATCTGTCTTGGTGATGATAACCATTGTTGTGACCCTACAGATTTCTCAACAATATCAGCGTGACCAGAATAGATGGGGTGACATTCCTTACTCGCTCTAATGGAAAATGTTTGGGCGACGAGGTTCATCAAGGAGAGTCTTGGTGATGAGTACATCAAGGAGACTTGTGTTGTCGGTATAACCTCTTGATCTCCTACCAATGGTGTTTCTCTCACCTATGGATCTTCTCCTGGTGAACGGTCGACATGACTCTTCCTGACATGTGTGATCTTAGTGTTTGTTGGGTCATCGGGGAGACATGAGTGTTTGGTGAGACTTCCTAGTGTGTTGGTGATAGGGATTGTCTTGTCGATGGTCTTGAACATCTGGGAGACTTCACCAGAATCTGAGTGATAGGAGTCGGTGTTGTGTGCGATAGCCTGTGGAAAATCTGACATATGTTCAACACATTCTTTTGTCTCACCAATAAGCAATAAAGTTGAAATCGGTTGACCAATAATTTTTCCTATGTGTTCTGTCTTGGACCAATGAGCGATACAGAATGCGAACCGATTGGGTAGTTGAACTGTTGTGAAAGTTTTCTTGTGTGAAACGAACATACAACTTGAGTGATGGATGAATAGTTTGGTCTGGGTCTGGTTAGAGAGTTCAACAAATGAGTGATCAGAATTTTGGTGAACTTCATTGTATGCCGAACACAAGCATTGTAATAGTGTAGTGTAATTCGATACAAGGTTGATCAAGGAAATGTTGCTGATATAGAATTGTCATCTAGAAAGAAGTATATGCAATTTGATTACTGTAATACAAGTGATCTTTCTTTGGTGTGGTGGGTTTTTCTCCCGTAAGGGTTTTCCCATGTAAATCTAGTGTCAATTGTGTTATGTGTTTGTTTCTCAGTTTTTTTATTTCTTTCATGTGTTTCTTAATGAACTGTAATTGTAAACATTAAAAGGAATATCTCTCTTCTCCTCTGAGTCTTGACATTAGGAAAATTTGTTTCGCAATTGAATTTTTCCTAACAAGTGGTATTAGAGCTTGGCCAGTTGTGCTATCCTTGTGGGTAGATTAGTTTTTTGTGTAAATTTTTTTTCAGTGGGAGTTTTGTAGAAGTCTTGAATTTGTCTAATTACAGATTAATATGGCAATGACAAGTAGGTCTAGAAGGATTGAAATTGATAAATTCAACGAATTTTTTTTTTGAGTTGTGGAAACTTAAAATGGAAGATATGTTGGTGGATCGTGATCTTTGGATTGTTGTGTCTGGAATGAAACCTAAAACCATAAAGCAAGAAGATTAGGATCTCTTAGATCGAAAATAAAAATGATTGATAAGACTCTGTTTGGTAGACTCTGTTCTCCTAAACGTTCATGAAGAGAAGACTCCCTCTACCTTGTGGAAAATACTGGGATGTATTTATCAGGACAAGTCCTTGGTAAATAAGTTGTTTTTGAGGAAGAAGTTGTACTCTTTGAAGATGGAGGGGGGAAAATTTGTTTCTGATCACTTAAATAACTTTAACATGTTGATTTCTCAGTTAACATCTGTAGGATTGAAGATTGTTGTATGCTCTTGTTATGTTCTTTGCCAGATTCTTGGGATCACTTGGTGATGGCGATTGGGAGCACGACAACCACTTTAAAAATGGAGGATGTGGTTGATTCTTTGTTATCAAAAGAGATGAGAAGGAAATCTTTTGAGATGGTGAAGGAGGCTCTTATTGTTCGAGGAAGATCAAAGGAAAAAGGCAAGAAAAAGGACAAAAATTCCAAATCAAAATCAAAAGGGAGATCAAAGTCTCCTGGTAAGAAGTACAAGGTGAAGTGTTGGAACTGTGGGTAGCCTAGTCATATCCAAAAGGACTATGAAGAGGAGAAAAAGAAGTGGAAGAAGAACTCTTTTGACACTGATTCTTCTTAGAGTGATGCAGATGCCTTTATTGCAGCCTTGGCAACTCAGGCATCAGATGATGCCTGGCTAATTGATTATGGAGCATCTTTTCACATGAAATCTTATAGAGACTGGTTTACTAAGTATGAAGAATGTGATGGTGGAAAGGTGTATCTAGAAAGCGATTCATCTTTGGAGATAGTTTTCCATGGAATAGTCAAAATTCAGTTTCCTAATGCTAGAATTAAGGGAATTGATAGCTTAATGCATATACTAGGTCTGGCTCAAAATTTACTTTCTGTAAGAAAGTTGAACGATGTTGGAGTTCAAGTATCGTTCTCTAGCAATGGTTGTAAAATGATTAGAGGCTCAATGGTTCTAGGTAGGGGTGCCCGAATTGGTACTCTATTCAAGTTGGATGCATTGGTTGTTCAATTCAACAGTGTCTCTGCAAAGTCACAAAAGGTTGTTTGTAAAGAGAAGAGTAAAAATTTTCCTATAGACATGCAAAATTAACATCATATTTAATCATATTCTCCTTAATTAAATAAATCAAATTATTTAATTAATCTCTAAATTCCTCCATTTAAATTAAATAAATTCATCATTAACACTAACATCATCCCCTTTATCTAAATAAATCAAAATATTTATTTAACTAAATCTAATATCATTTTCTATCTCTTTTTGATTTATTTTAACCCATAAATATAAATCAAATAGGTCAAATCACCTAATCCTCTATTAAGTTAACTAAATCATGAAGAATGTTAATCTTAATGCAAGTCACATCCTCTAGCTTTTCGCACTTGCACAAATCAATCATTTAATTGATTTATTAAATCTTCTAATATCCCTCAACATGGCATAATAGGGAATATTCATCCAATTTGAATTTCCCTCTCAAATGAATTGTCCCTTCCAACATAGCATTAATTTCCCTCTTACATGTACCCCACTTGGCATTTAAGACCCCTTCTTTTCCCTCCAACAAGTCAAATTTCAAATTTGAAAAGGCCACCTAATGTCATTTATTAGCACATTCACCAAAAATTGCACAACCTTGGCCCATTCACATGGTGACAAGTGGCTCCTTCCTATTGGTTGAGGATTAGTCCCACATTCCTCAACTTTGCTTCTTCTTTCCTCAATCTCACCTATAAATTCAAAATTTTCCTTCATCATTTGCATCCACAATTTGAGAAAAGTTACTCTCTTCACATTGAGAGCTAATTTTGTCTACTTCATAGCATTTTAAACAATATTGATCATTTGGCTTGTCAAAGGGTTGGGAAAGGGCTACTTTCTACACAAAGAGTAGCACCAATCCAATATGGAATACGTATGAATTGTGCTTCTTTTATGCTTTCAATTAGTTTGTTTTGTTACTTTGTTTATGAGGTATAATATATAATTTCATAGGAGAATTAGTTTATTTGCTTAGTTTTGAACTCACCATGCTAATGAGTGTTGGAGTTTATAGCTAATATGCAGATTTATGGTTCTCAGAATTCCTATTGGAGCAAATTCCTTCAAAGTGAAACTTCCAGCAGAAAAGACTATGTTCTGGCATCAGAGGCTCGGTCACATTAGTGAAAAAGGTTTGAAATCCTTGAACAATAAAAACTTGGTTGAGGGGCTTGATGATTGTAATCTTGACTTTGAATTCCGTGAACATTGTATATATGGAAAACAACACTGTGTTTCATTCTACTCTAGTCCTCATAAATCTTCTAGTGTTCTAGACTATATTCATTATGATGTGTGTGGTCCAATGGATGTTCCTTTGTTTTCAAAGTCTAAATATTATATTTATTTTATTGATGATTATTCTAGAAGGGCATTTGTCTTTTTAAAAAAAAGTAAATCAGAAGTGCTCAGACATTTAAAGGAATTTAAAAACCTTGTGGAAAATCAAACTGGAAGAAAAATAAAGTGTATAAGGACTGAAAATTGCGGTGAGTTTTGTTTTGATGAGTTTGAAATGTATTGCAAATACCATGGGATTAAGAGGAATAAAACAACACCTTACACTCCATAGAAAAATGGAGTTGCTAAAAGGTTGAACATGATGTTAATGGAGAAGGAAATAAGTATGTTGAGCAATGTTGTTCTAGAGGAGTAGATGTTCTAGGCTGAGGCTATGGCTACAACTTGTTACTTATTGAATCGATCACCTTGTTCAACACGTGTTGATATAATGCATATGGAAGCTTGGTCTCGTAAGAAGCCCTCTCTTAGAAATATTCGTGTCTTTGGCTAAGAAGCATATGTTTATGTGCCAGATGTGAAAAGATCTAAATTGGACAACAAAGCTAAAAAATGTATCTTCATTGGGTATGGCCTTGGTGTGAAAGGATACAAGCTTTGGAATCCTATGACTAAGAAAGTATTGTACATTAGAAGTGTAATCTTTTGAGAATTGAAACCTTCTTCAATGGATCTATAGTCAGAGATGAAAGAAGAGGAAAAGAAGAATGATGTTGTTGAGATACCTCTAACTCCAAAAAAAAAGGAGCAACACATTGAAAGTGTACCTGAAACTGAGGAGAGTTCGAGCAACTCTGAGATTTGTAAAAAATAAGAAGAATCACAACCTCAGCCTCAACCTGTGAGGAGGTCTACATGTGAGAAGAAACAACCAGATAGGCATGGATTCTCTATGTTAGATTCTAGTTGTGCCTATGCTTTGATTACTAACATGGATGAGCCTAGGACTATAAAAGAGGAAACTAAAATGTCTAATTTAGATTCCTGGTTGGAAGCCATGAATGAACAAATGGAATCATTAAGGAAAAATGATACTTGGGATCTGGTCCCATTGCCTGAAGGTGGAAATCCTATGGGTTGCAAGTGGGTGTTTAAAATGAAAATTGGTCTAGATGGCTATGTTGAAAAGTATAAAGCAAGATTGGTTGCAAAGGGTTATTCCCAGGTAGAGGGAATTGATTATGGCAAAAAAATTTCTCCTGTAGCAAAGTTAACATCTATCAAATTTATTTTATCACTTTTTGCAGCATATGATTTGGAGATTGAGCAAATGGATGTGAAGACATCATTTCTTCATGGTGATCTTGAAGAATAAATCTATATGTCCTAGCATGAGCACTTTGTGAGAAAAGGTAAAGAAAATTTGGTTTGCAAGTTAAAAAAATCTTTGTATGGTTTGAAGCAATCACCTAGGATATGGTACCAAAAATTTAACACATTTGTTTTGTCATTGGGATTTGTAAGATCAAAATCAAATCATTGTGTGTACTACAAACTTGAAAATGATTAGATTCTTATTATTGCCCTTTATGTTGATGATATGTTGTTCATAGGAAATAGTAAGTTAATGATTTCTGATCTAAAATTTCAATTGTCTGCAAAGTTTGAAATGAAAGATCTTGGTGCAGCTAGGTATATTCTGGGGATGGAAATAACTAGGGATAGAATGGGCAGAAATATTTGGCGTAGCCAGAGTAATTATATTAATACTATTCTGAAGAGATTTGAATGAATGATTGCAAGCAGCTAGTTGTTCCAGTTTTGTAGGGAAGGAAGCTATCTGTTGAAGATTGTCTGAAATCTCCTACTGAGATGGAGGACGTGGCTAGAGTGCCTTATGCTAGTGTAGTTGGCAGTCTAATGTATGCAATGTTCTATAAAAGGCCAGACATTTCCCAAGTAGTAGGATTTCTTAGTCGATTTATGGCGAATCCAGGAAGGACACATTGCGATGCTATGAAAAGAGTGTTTAGATATCTGAGGGGTACTTCAAACTATGCTCTATGTTACCATGGTCATTTGGTTGGATCACATAAGACTCTCAACATTCATGGATATGTGGATTCTAATTGGGTAGGGGACATTGACAGTAGAATGTCCACCACTGGATATACTTTCATGTTGAATGGTGCTACAATTAGTTGGAAGAGCAAGTGACAAGTTGTAGTCACTTTGCCCACTATGGAAGTTGTGTACATGACAACAACTCATGCTTGTAAAGAAGCAATTTGGTTAAAACATTTGTGTTCTAACACTAGGTTTGATGCAGGGAAAATTATAATTTACTGTGGCAGTCAAAGTGCTATTTTTCTAGAAAAGATTCCTACTTTCCAGGCCAGGATGAAACATATTGATGTGTAGTATCACTTTGTATGAGATATGGTGGAGGATGGAAAGGTCTCTTTAGAAAATGTGGATAGTCTGGAAAATGTCGCAAATGCATTGACGAAACCAGTGAGCACAGACAAGTATAGGTGGTGTACCAACTCGATGGGTCTTGGTGCCCATAAAAATTATTAGTTTTATTGTGCTCTGGAGGTGTCAGTAAGATCTTCATCAAGTAGGAGATTGTTGGAAACGTGCATGAATTCTTACTGACATTGAACTCTTGAAAGAGCAATATTGGTGAGACCTTTTGAATGTCTTGCCGATGAGTAGCAGATTAGATCATTGTGACCTTGGATCTATCTTGGCGATAAGAACCCTCGTTGTGACCCTACAAAAGTCTCGGCAATATCGGCGTGAAATTCCTTACTCGCTCTGATGGAAAATTTTCGGGTGACGAGGTTCATCGAGGAGAGTCTTATCGATGAGCACATCGGGGAGAATTGTGCTATCAGTGTAACCTCCTAATCTCCTTCCGATGGTGTTTCTCTCATTGATGGATCTACTCTTGGTGAACGATTGACATGACTCTGTCAAAATGTGTGATCTTATTGTTTATTGGGTCATCTGGGAGACATGAGTGTTCGGTGAGACTTCCCAGTGTGTTGGCGATAGGGATTGTCTTGTTGATGGTCCTGAAGATCGGGGAGACTTCACCGGAGTCTGAGTGATAGCTGTTGTCATGTGTGATCGCCTGTGGATAGTCTGACATCGGTTCAACACATTTTGTTGTCTCACCGATGAGTGATAAAGTTGAAATTGGTTGACCAACCGTTTGTCCTACGTGTTCTATCTTGGACCAATGAGTAATACTGAATGTGAACTGATTGGGCAGTTGAACTATTGTGACCATTTTCTTGTGGGAAACGAACAAATAGATTGAGCAACGGATGAATAGTTCGGTCATGGGTTTGGTTAGAGAGTTTGACAAATGAGTGACTATAATTTTGGTGAACTTCATTGTATGTTGAACAAAAGCATTTTAACAGTGTAGTGTAATTTGATACAAGGTTGATCATGGAAATGTTGTTGATATAGAATTTTCATCTGGAAAGAAGTATCTATAATTTGTATGTAATTTGATTACTGTAATACAAGTGATCTTTCTTTGGTGCGGTGGGTTTTTCTTCCGTAAGGGTTTTCCCATGTAAATCTAGTGTCAATTGTGTTATGTGTTTTTTTCTTAGTTTTGTTATTTCTTTCATGTGTTTCTTAATGAACTGTAATTGTAAACATTAAAAGGCATATCGCTCTTCTCCTCTAAGTCTTGACATTAGGAAAATTTGTTCTGCAATTGAATTTATCTTAACAAATACATGACCTAGAAACATGATTTTGTGGTTATATTTGTTTATTTCATGGACTATATTTTTGGTTTGCCATGTACTTTGTTGGACTTTATATTTCATGGTTCTTGAGTACTTAGTTGGATTTTAGTTCATGGGTTGTACTCTGATGGACTTTATTTCATGCGCTTAATATATTGGTTTCATGCATTTAATATATTTACATAAATTATGGACTTTATTATTGTTTGAAATTTTAATTTACACATATACATTTATGCATTTTATGTTCATAGTCAAGATATTAATATAGGACATTAATGTTAAATTAAATATAAATATGAAATTAATAGGACATTTTAATAATTATAGTTTACAAATTTAGTGATCTCATACATGATATACATGATATGTACATTCAATAATTAGCGATATTAGTCAATGAACTTATTTAATTCATGTCAATCAATAATTAGTCAAAAAATCATAATTTACAAATAAAAGCAAATTGTTTATATACTAAAAAGGATAAATTTTTAAGAAATAAACAATACCATACAAGATTAGAGAACAAAAGAATTAATAAATTCTACAAATAATAACATCCAACACTAATTTATAAGCTGTCAAAATAAATAATGGCATCCAATACTATTTTAAAAGTTGTCAACACAAATAATGACATCCAATACTAATTTATAAGCTTTCAAAACAAATAATGGCATCCAATACTAATTTATAAGTTGTCAAAACAAACAGGTATATTGAAAAAAAATAAGGGGACATCTTAAGGGGTCATAATACAATGTCTTAAGGGGATGTCTTAAGGGGTCATAATACAACGTCTTAAGGGGATGTCTTAAGGGTTCATATTACATCTTAAGGGGATGTCTTAAGGGATCATATTACTTCTTAATGGGATGTATTAAGGGGTCATATTACATCTTAAGGGGATGTCTTAAGGGTTCATAATACAATGTCTTAAGGAGATGCCTTAAGGGGTCATAATACAATGTCTTAAGAGGATGTCTTAAGGGGTCATATTACTTCTTAAGGGGATGTATTAAGGGGTCATATTACATCTTAAGGGGATGTCTTAAGGGTTCATAATACAATGTCTTAAGGGGATGCCTTAAGGGGTCATAATACAATGTCTTAAGGGGATGTCTCTAGGGATCATACTATAATGTCTTAAGAGGATGTCTTAAGGGGTCATAATACAACGTCTTAAGGATATAATTGATTTAACAATAATGTATGGATGATATTTAGTGATTTGAAGACATAGTAGGACATGTATGTCATCTCAAAACAATGTTTACAAAATTTGGATATGCCATCTCAATAACATCTCAAACGCATGCCCAGAATGTACTACGTCTTCACACCGCCTGATATCAAAAAGGTACAAGCAATTTAAATAAAATCATCAAAACATACATATTTTAATTTATATAAAACTATCTATATGTACACAACTCAAGTACCTACATTTAAAAGTATTCCACACATGTGTAGGTTGAATCCAGGCATCCTCTCCTTTTTTTTTCAAAGTATGATATCAATACAATGATGGCTTAAGGACACAAAAAAGGATAATAAATCAATTTTAACTATTAATGTACAAGCAATATCAATATGTAATCAAAACATGTATTTAAATATATTTTAACTAATAATTACCTCTATTTAAAAGGACAATATAAAACTTAAACTATATTTACCTGTATTTACTTATTCCATTATACCATCTACATCCTCTCTTTTTTGTAATGCATCTATGATTGTCTCATGCTCTTCCATAGAAATAATCCATAGCACTTTATTTGCAAGTCTTTTGTGATATTGATCTAGTTTAATATTTGTTGCCACCACCAAATGTGAATAATGTATAATTTTTTTATGCGATTCATAATCTTTGAATGCAGATAGACCATTCTTCCTTGTCGGGTATTTTTGTAGCCAAGTGCCAACAAACACAACTGATCCTATTGGAAAACATGAAAACCATCATCAAATAAGTTCTCAAAATTTTATTAATGGGATCAAAGACTTGTTCTAAAAAATTGCTTACGGTGATCAAAAACTTGTTATCAAAATTTGCTTAAGGGCATCTCTTAAGGGGATCACCATACCTATTGGGTAATGATAGCCATCATCATCTTCTTGAGGTGATATTAAATTATGTTTAGTCTCCACACAACTAGCCAACTGATATTATGTTTTCTCTTCATTCCCCTCAGGTGAAACAATAACATACACATGTCTTGCAAACAAAAAATGGTTTAATAACTTGTGTATATCCATATAAATAATCTAGTATTACAAAATAACCTAATAAAGTGAAATAAAATGAAATAAATTTAATTAAATTACCTTCTTGTATAAGGTCTAAAACATGGTCATAGTCTTCAGATGCAAACACTTGATCATTTTCTTCAATATTTCTTTCATATTGATCATGTGCTTATGCAGGTGTCAACGATCTTTGCTTCCACTGTTCAACCCATTCTATATTTTCACTTGGTTCCCAATCTCTTGAGATAAAAAACTAGAAAAAACATGCAAGCTCCCGTGTCCAGATAGTCCATGTGCTTATTGTCGAACTCCTAAATGAATTCCATTTAGTAGATCCATTGATTGTCTCACAGTCAACTCTAGGTAGAATGTTCTCTTCTTCAACCAACCAAAATAATCGATGAATTGTAGAGAACTCACTCTAACTAGATGCAGATAATCTTGTATTACACAAATCCATAATCCCATGTACATCTTTAAATTTTACTGCATCTTCAAATTTTAATTGTTCTCTAGAAATAATTCTTTTGACACACGCACCAACTCCATCATGTTCGCCTTTACCATTCCCAGCTTCAAAAAAGCTCCATATATGTTGGAAATTAAGTTCCTTGTGAACCCTAATTAACCAATAGAGCATTCGAGCATTCTTGAATTGCCTCGTACAATTATCTGACCATATGAGGTGTTCTTTCATATGGATTCCTCTTTCTCTTAAATTCCTATAAAATATACTGAAACTGTATTGAACAAACTCTGATGAGTGTAATCAGTTGTCACTCAAATAAAAATGATACTCCCTCAAAAAAATTATATCCTTCTCATTGCTATCATTCGCATGTCTATAAACAATATGGTCAAACATAGCTACTTGCACTGAATTATAATACTGTGATTGAATTTCCTCTTGCGAATCTAGAGTATGATTTTCCACAAAATCAACCACTGAAAGTATAGTACCAATTGGAAATGTGTTTCTACATGTGTGAAATTGGCCATCAAGCCATCAAGCATGTTGAGAGTGCATGGCATATTTTGGTACAATCTTATTCTTAAATTCACTCATGAATGCATTCACACTAAATTTTTATGTAACTAAATCACAACGCTTTCCTATTTTTTCATCTTTTAAAGAATAGTGAACATTGTTAAATATTTTAACATCTACTAGTTGTTGTCTAAAATCATTATCAACACTTTCATGCATACAAATTCTTAAGAATGAAAGATTTCCACAGTCAATACATTGTCCAAAAATACAAGAACTTAAATAAAACAATTTACCATTAGATCTTTCACGAAACAAACCTAAAATAAACTCCCTTATTGCTTCAAGTGGCATGTTAATACCACATTCATGCATAATCATGTTAATATGCAAGGTACAATGTATATATCGGAAAACATTGTAAAAATAATGAAATTGAACATGCGTTTTACAACAACAAGATATTTGATGCTTATTAATTTTTACATACCATGGTTTAATTTTTTTTTAAAACCTTTGAAATATTTTAATATTACCAGGTAACACTAAATCACCACAAAATTTTCTATAAAATTCAAATTTGTTTGTATCTAATAGGTGTTTTGGGTGAGGATCGTGAACTTTGGACCCCACCCTTAATTTTAAAACATCTATAGCATTAGATGAAACCCTAGTATTATCATGCTAATATTTTTCAATCAAAGATTTAATTTCAACATTCAATTTCATATCAGACCTTGGGAGTCGACCACTGAAACTCCAACATTGGTTGATAGGATCATGTTCTATACTTTCTCTTCTTTTTGCCACTCTCAACAATGTTTTAGGATGTATTTTTAAAAATTCACTAATATTTCTTACCATTCTTTTATTCAAAGATGTTTTATTAACTATAGTAAGTGTTATAGCTTTTCTCGCTGCATTTTTATCTTTAAATCAACTATCTTTCCCAATAGATTGAATGGTACTAGCAATAGTAGACATAACATGTTTTAATGAATGATCTTTTCTTTTTGGTTTAACAAAAAAGCCTAACCTTTTCATTATTTGCCTCATTTTCTGCATTCTAATCAATTGCATCATTAGTTGACATTGAATTGCAATTTTTTTACAATAAAAGAATTTGTTGTATATTTTACTCACATGTGTTTTTATTTGGCTCCAAGAAATTTGACTAGGAAGATTATCGAAAACACCACTTTCAATTTTAAAAAAAAGTATTTTCATTAAATTCAACATCACATTCTAGAATTTCATCTTCATCTTCATTTTCAACTTCAAAAAGATTTACATTTCCATCTTCATTTTGATCAAAAAAATGGTTTCCATTTTCATTTACATCAACAAAATAGTTTTCGTTTTTGTTTTCAACAAAAGGATCATTCTCATTTTCATTTTCAAGAAATTTTATAAAAGTTTTATCTCTCTAAATATTATCAATGTCAACATCATTAAGTCCAACATCTTTTAAAACTTCTACATACAAATTTACCATTTCATTAACATGTGGATTTGAAGACGTACCTGGATTTGTGCATATTGAAACATTTTCCATAGCATTGAAAGAGGGATTTGAAGACATAGTAGGACTTGCTTGTATAGTCATATTCTTCTCCAAATTGACTTCTTGCAAATTTATTTCATCTACAACCATGGTCTCCTCAATATTTTCATCTTCAATAGTTGTGGAATTGGATGCTCCCCCATCATTCATTGATTTAATTTGCATTCTTCTTTGTCTTTCCATCTCTTTTTTTTCTTCAATTTCTTCAGGAGTCAATGTCTTCCTCCTCTTATTACAAGATTTATCTCCCATGATTATAAAATTATCAAGCACAAATGAATATTAGTAATGAAATTCTTCAAAAAATTCAATCCAAATTGGAAGTTGAAAACCTATAAGGACAAAATTCTTCCTCTTGTGTTCCTCAAAACAAGTAGAAAACTAGCACAATTCTACTTTAAAAACTATTTTCTTCATGCCTCCTTTCAAAAAATCAATCCATATTGCAAGTTGAAGACCTTTTGTTCCTCCAAACAAGTACAAAACTAACACAATTCCACTTCAAAAAGGGTTTACATGATGTCTCCTTTGAAAAAATTAATCAAAAATACAAGTCACCACTTGTAAAGACAATACTTGATAAAAAATAGCCCAATTTTACTGCTCTCGGCTGTACATGTGAAGTTGCAGACTTTGTGGTAAGTTTTGATAGTAAATTTAAATAAAACGGTTAAAAAGGAACGAGATCCCTTTTTGTAATTGGGATCCTGTTCCCAATTTTAAATGTGGGGACCATTGACTTAGGAATAGGATCACGGGATCCCATTTCCCTATCAACGGTCGGGACATTAAATATTAGGAACCAGATCCCGCATTACAAAACGAGATCTCGTTTTCTAAAATTTGAATTTTGATTTACTTTGTGATCTGGTTTATGCCTTGTATTTTGGTTCAGGAAAAGCATTGGGAATCCAAACCTGGTCCTTCAACCTAGTTTGACCTGCAAGTTGAAGGTCCTAGCAATGTCAGAGAAAAATACCGAGTTTGGACATATGGCTGATGACTTTTTTTGTTGAAATTTTTGACAAAATTAAAACCCATTTTAGATGAGACAATGCAAATTCCAAATATGTAATTTATTTTACAATTGGATTATTTTTTCTATTTTTCAATTAATTTTTGATGAAACTGGTCCATAAACTTTAAATATTAGGGTTTTTTACTATTTTAATAACTTTTGATCAACATAACATTTTGACGAATGGATTGCACGAGAAAAAACTTCAAACAATTATTTTCAATTTCAAAAAAAAATTCAAAAAATGATAAGTTTAGGTCATCTTATGCGTGTCGTACACGATGATTTTTCAAAACGACAAATATGCCTAATAAAAATTTAACAAAAAAAAATTCAATAAAAAAGTACAAAAAAATATCGAGAACAAGCTTCAATGAATTACAAATATTTTCACAAAAGTATTTAGAAAAATACGATAATTCACGTCAAAATATGGATGTCGTACATGTGCATGGTATAGTAAAAAAAGTGACTTTTAAACAGTGGTTTTTAGAAATGCCTATTGAAACACAATTTGTACAATCTGGGTATTGAAATAAATTACATATTTGGAAACTAGACTCCGAGTACTACATTTTATGATCAGTGACTTTTTTGAAGATTCCATCTCTAAGTGCTTCAAATTTTAAGGTCAAATGTGTCAAATTCTGAAAATCAGGGAAAACACTTCCACTTTTTGGCCAAAAAGTGGACTCAACTTCTTGCTAGCACCCAAAACCTACTTTAATTTATGTGAAGTAGTTGGGATAGATGCACAAGAACAAATGCCAATTAGTTTGATGATGATGGCTATGAGAATTCAAAACCCTAAGACAAACAATGCATATGATTGCCTCATATTTAGAAGGCATTGCATGAAGGCTTCCAACAAGTCAGAGAGAACAAGGCCCCTATAACATTTAGGCACCATTCTTCACTGTGTCACTTGATATTGTACCAGAACAAAGATAGATGGACCAAAAGGATGTGTTCTGGTAAGGTTGGTCAACAAGGGAACTTGTTTCCTGTGCAATAATGGTGTTATACATGGGATATAAGATTACAAAACTTTGATTATGTAGTGTTCCATGATGACTTTGTGTATAGAGTTATGAGAGTTATTGGCCACTCATCACCAAGATTAAAAACACCTATACTACAACTATTGAAGCCATTGGATTTTAAACTAGAAAAAGGTCATACTCATAACTTTGGTGTTTTTTTTTTTCTGCAAGATGTCACAATAATCAAGATTTATGGGTACCCACATGCCCCACATATGTTGCAAAAAAAATTCCTCTTCGACTAGCCTTTTTAGAATTTATGTCATAGATGTTGTGGATGGAAGAGATATTAGTGAGAGAGGATCCTTTTGGCGACAAAAGTCTCGGGAACTATGGATTAGGGAAGGAGACCGCAACAAGGGCTCGTAGAGAGGCAAACTAAATCTTGGGACTAAACCTTGAGGATGGTTCACAGGTGGAGGATGTTGCAGGAATTTCCATGGTTACAGTGAGCTATTTTCAAATATTTTTGAATAATGAGGATGGCTCCCACTTATTGGCTCAAACATCTTTCTTGGAGTGCATCCCAAGATTAATCATGGAGGATCATAATAGAATGTTGATGGTCCCTTTCACAGCTGAAGAGATCAAGTTAGTTGCGTTCCAATTTCACCCCGATAAGGCATCGAGCCCAAATGGCTTCCCTGCATCTTTTTTCCAAAAATGTTGGAGTTTCATCGACCTAGAGGTGGTTGAAGCGCTAGAGGAATCAAGAGCTTTTGGCAGACTTCTGAAGGAAATAAATAACACTTTTTTGGCATTGATTCCAAAAAAGGAGAAGCCACATACATTGGATGAATTCAAACCAATAGAACGATGTAATACCTTACATAAGATCTTGGTGTAGGCCATGACAAACAAGATAAAAAATTTACTACCAATGGTCATTTCGGAGGAGAAGACAGGCTTCGTGCCTGGTAGGTCGATTCTTGATGGGGTGATCATAGCCCAAGAGGCTATACATTCACTCCAAAATTGTAAGAAGTGAGGGATGCTGGTGAAATTAGATATTAGAAAAGCTTAAGACATGATGGATTGGAGGTTTCTTTGCAAAATCTTAGATAGTTTTGGCTTTATGAAGGAGTGGATCTCTTGGATCTTCTATTGTATCTCCACCCCAAGGTTTTTTGTGTAGGAGTTGAGAAAATACAACTTCACAAACCCCGAAGATCACCTGCATGCAAATAACCTATCACAAAAGAAGAGATGGAGACAAACAAACAAGGGTTCTCTGAAAACTAAAAATGTATATATCAGAGAGAATGAGAGAATAAATTTATATGAAATACAATGGGATCAATCCTTATGAAAAGGAGATCATGCAAACCCTAATAAAACCCTAATAGAAGCCCTAATAGGATAACATTTAATAATTAATATAATTATGAAATGTCACTTTATGCAAACTAACGTGAAATATTAAGAAGGGAATATAGGTAACTTAATCAACATAATTAAGTTAAGACCTTTACTTTAACACTCCCCCTTAAGATGAGCAACAGTGCAACTACAAACAAATGCAATAAAGCAAAGGTAACTACAATGCAAGAAGGCGAACATGGGTCCCGACAACTAGGCCAGATCAGGTACCCAAATACAACCAAATCTTTGTAAAATGGAGAAATAGAGAAAACCTCATGGGAAAAAGTTCTACTCCAAAAAGAGATGTAGAAAGCCAAGAAGAACATCACTAAAGCAGAAGAAGTTGCAAACAACTGTTGAAAGATGACTGCTATGGTGCTGAAGAACCTCCACTGAAGATGGAAGATCCCTTCCAAGATGAAACCAAGGAAGAATTAGCATGAACAATATAATAACCCCCCATAATACTGAACTAGGAGAGCCTGACAGATCCACTGAAATGATGTGTAACATGTTGTAGTGCATGAGGAAGAAGAAACATCTGAAAGTGCGCAAGATAGCACCTACAACTGAAAAAGTGATGTGCAAAACAAAGCACACATGCATGAGGCTAGAATCATATGGATCCATGGTCATTGTGGAGGGACACTCACCGAAAAAAGGTGTGATGGAAAACAAAGGCAAACTACACAACCCCAAATGGTATGGATTCACTGTCGTCATGGAGGGACACTCACCAGACAAAGATGTGATGGCAAAACAAAGGCAAACTACACAACCCCTCATGGAACTTTATAATATCAGTGTGAGTACAAAATATGACACAAACTTATGTGCGAAATCCCAAAAAATACATGTACAATAGTGTGGCACTTTATCTCAATGCGTTTACATAAAAGATAGCTTACAAATGATGCTCAAAATGTCCAAAAAAGGACAAAATGCTAGAAATACATGAATAACAACCAAAAACAAAGCATCCCATGTGAACAAAAAGTTTCCAAGAGCAAATATGTCCAGGTAATCCACCAAAGTGTGAAAACACAAATAACTGAATAAAATATATCTACAGTGAAATCTAGAAAAATAGCATGGATGAAACTGAAGAGCTCTGAAATACGGTTCCAACATCACTAAGATTGCGAAAAACAGAGAAACTAATCAAAAGTTATGAGCTTGAGACTGGAAATAGCCCCTTTGTTTTCAACTAGCTATAGAATGCACCAATGGAAAAAAGAAGTGATGAAACCCACACCACTGGAAAGATGAGAAAACTAGCTTTTCGACGATATCTCGTTTTCCAAAAAATGATATTGTATGCCCAAGTTATGGCCTCTGGAATAAATTAGCTCCAAAGAGGGAAAAAACCAGTGCTAGGTTAAATTTGATGGTCATACGGCCGTCGTAGCAAAAACACTGTGTTAAATTTGATGGCCAAACGACCATCACCATAAATGCACAACTTGGATTATTTTCTGAAAAAATGTTATTTTAAATTAAAAAACAAATAAAAAAAACTATTACAATTTTTTTTTTTTTAAATAAAAAATTTTTTGAAAAAAAAATATGGTGGGGGCCACCCCCACTGCACCATGTGGGTGTGGGCTCCCTGTGTAGGGAACTGCGTAGGTACGGGCCTGCGCAGGTCTACACAGGTATGGACCTACGCAGTACCCTGTGCACCATATTCACTACTACGCAGGGTACATTCACCGCCAGGCAAGCAAACTTTTTTTTCAATTTAAATTTTTTTTAATGTTTTTTTTTTCATAAAAAAAACAAAAAATTACAAGGTAAAAACTAAATTTTTGTAGAAAATATTTATTTTTGACGAAATTAATAAATTTCGGATTTTTTTACCAGGTAGGCGACGGTCGTATTGCAAAAAAAATTTTGCCTCAAATTTTGACTTTGTTCAAAATGGATGAATGAACAGTCAATTTAGGGGTTTTGGACCGCTGCGGACGCAATGGTGAGGTCTGTTTGAGCTGAGAATTCTTCAAAATTTCAAGTGTGCCCTAGATCAAAAAAACAAGCCCCAAACCCTTAAAGCTCCAAAAATCTTCAAAACAAGAATAGGAAGCAGCAGGTTTGGAGCTCTGATACCATGTAGGAGTTGAGAAAATACAACTTCACAAACCTCGAAGATCACTTGCATGCAAATAACCTATCACAAAAGAAGAGATGGAGACAAACAAACAAGGGTTCTCTGAAAACTAAAAATGTATATATCAGATAGAATGAGAGAATGAATTGATATGAAATACAATGGGATCAATCCTTATAAAAAGGAGATCATGCAAACCCTAATAAAACCCTAATAGGAAAAAACCTAATAGAAGTCCTAATAGAATAACATTTAATAATTAGTATAATTATTAAATGTCATTTTATGCAAACTAACATGAAATCTTAAGAAGGGAATAAAGGTAACTTAATCAGCATTATTAAGTTAAGAACTTTACTCTAACATTTTGTACTAGTTAATGGTGAACTAGCAGGGTTTTTTGAAGTCTCTAGAGGATTGCGACAAGGGGACCTTTTGTCTCCTTTCCTTTACATTGTGATGGTCGTGGAACTAGGAAGGTCTATCTCTATGGTTGTGACAAATCACCAAATTACTAGCATCCAGATAACTAGGGGCAAGCCCAATGCCACTCACCAAAAATTTGTAGATGACACACTTTTGTTGGGTGAGTCAAGGCGATTGGAGGCTTTGGGTTTCAAAAGGATTCTAACCAACTATGTTGTCGCCTCAGGTCAGTGATTAAGTGAAGCAAAATAATATTAAAAATTCATTAATACTAATTATCATCTTGCCAATGAGATAGCAACAATTTTAAATTTTAAAATTGGGAAATTGCTGATGACTTTCCTTGTGTTATCATTGGAGAAAGGTGTGTGTAACACTATACTATGGGACCCTCTACAAAAGTGGGTTAAGATTCGTCTTGAATATTGGGGGGGGGGGGGGAGATGTTTGTCCTTAGGAGGGCGGCTCAGAAAGCTAAACGTAGTTATCTCGGTGCTCCCAATATATTTAATGTCAATTTCAGCAATGTCGATCAATAGGGCATCAAAAATTAATAGTAGTATGAGATGGTTTTTTTGGCAGGAAAATTATGAGCAAAAAAAGTATCCTATGATTTCTTGGGAGAATATATGTAAATCCAAAACCAAAGGTGGAGTTGGCATTCGTAACTTGTTGAAATAGAACAAGGCTTTGGGAGCAAAGTTTCTTTGGAATATGTATACCTGAAGTGAAGCAAAATGGGTCAGGATTTTGTAGAGTAAATATTTGGAGGATGGTGATGCTTCTAGGATTTTGTTAGTGGATGGACTTCCAACCGGTTCTCAGGTATGGAATTTTATGAGGGCTTGTCTTCCACTCATTCAGGAGTAGCTTTCATGGGATGTATATAATGGTCGGACAACCAGATTTTGGGAGGATTCTTGGGGCGGGCTGCCAAAGTTGGAAGAAAATATGGAATTAACTCAGGCTAGAAACATATTGCAATGGGAATGGGGTTACAATGTGTGGGATTAAATTTAGGAATCATGGGTGGATGCCATGTCAGTCTTCGGTTGGAATTCGTTTGATTCTCAACTTATCTCCCAGAATGAAGCTAAGATTTTGAAGGAGGAAGTGGGGAAGAGGGTGATAACAATAAGGATTGGGGAGGGTTGGTTCAGTTTTTGGGAAATATGTTACAAAGGATGGCTACAAACTTCAATGCATGAATGATGAGGAGTCCAATCTACCACTACATTTGTGTTGGGACATGGAAAGCCTGCCAAAGGTTGGCATATATGCGTGGGCAGCACTGCAGAACAAGGTTTTTATGGCAGAAAAATTCAAGAGAATGGGGTACGCTAGACCATCTTGGTGTGTGATGTGATGGAAGGTCGAAGAGGACATAGATCACTTGCTAGTGGGCCACCCTTTTGTATTGGCCTATTGGAAATGGGTATGTGTGAGACTGGGCTGGAGTGGTGCTCTACCCAATGCTATAGTTTCTCTCTTCAAGGCCTAGCCTGTGCTCAAAAGGCGATCGATGTATTGTGATTTGTGGGTGACCAGTCCATCACTGATTGTGTGAGAGTTGTGGAAAGACAGGAATTAAAGAGTTTTCATGGAAAAGGAAAAGTATTTCCCCTCTTTCATAAAAAAATTAGAGGAAGCCATTATGGAGGTGGTGAATGGTTGGGTTGGGTAGAAGGACATGGAGAAGGCAAAATTCTTTGAGTGGGATGCTATAATGGGAAATTCATGGTACATGCTAGTGCTACCTAAGCCCAATGAAAATAGGGCAAAAACAAAGAAGCTAGATTGAGACAAGGTAGTGTGGTAGCCACCAACAATGGGGTGGCACAAGTTGAATTTTGATGGGGCCTCTAGAGGAAATCCCAGGGTTTCAAAAGTTGGATGTTGCATCAAAGATGAAAAAGGGGGGATAGTGGTAGAAAGGTCTCTCTCCCTACCAATTGGGACCAGCATAGTGTTTGAATTCAGAGCTTTGATTGAAGTACTCAAACTATGCAGGGAGTTACATTTGAAGGATGTTGAAATTGAAGGCGAATCGATGGTAGTGGTGCATTCATTGAGATCGGGGAGGATGACAGATTGGAGGTTACAAGCTCTACTTGATGATGCACACTCCCTTACTAGTGGTTTGAGCGTGTTCATGGTGAAACATGTCTATAGAGAAGCCAATGGGGAGGTTGATAGGCTAGAAAACCTCGAGGCAAATGGTGTTTCCTCCTATTTTTTTACTTAAGGTGTTTTGACTATTATAGTTTCAATTTTCAGAGGTGATTTTTGTTTCTTGGAGCCAGGAAAAGCATGTGATGTGGGGAACTCTATGAGTGCAAAGGGCATGGTTGGGATATGATAGCGACCTATAATTTTTTTTGACTACTTGGTGAAATGAAGGACGTTGGCTAGATGGGGGGCCTCTAGGTGAACCCTAGGTGGTGACAAAAGTGTTGGTGTAATGGTGTTGGGTGCAAGATCCTGATCTTTGGCTCTACACATAGGCTTTGACATTTGGATGGTGAGGGTGCAACCAAGCAATTCATGTCATGGTCATTTTGGTGTCTTCAAAGAAATGCATTGTGTTATTTGTTGGGGTGTCCTCTGGCCTTGGATACTGAAATGTATTAGGTGGATATTTTGAGGTTTGGACTTCTTTTTGGGATTTTTTGGGAAACTGGTGTTTGTATTGGAACCCACCAGATATATTTTGTTCTACAACTTCCATTATTAATATAAAGATTTTTTACGTACCAATTTTTTTTCAATGGGTACTTCTTTTTTGCCTTCTTCATAAAAGACTTTGGCATCTTAAGAGAATCTAAGGTTGCACTGGGTTTAACAATATTAATAACTCACCCATCTTGATAAATGCATGGGGATCATTTGGATCTATGTGAGTTGTCTTTCTTAAAATTTACAAAGCCTTCTCTACTTGCCCTTGCTGAGCATATATATGGCCTACAACTTTTAAGCTCTCATAGTTTTTAGGGTAGACCTCCAAAACCTTTTCAAAATTTAAGGGAGAACTCTTAAGATCTCCCAGCTTCAATTGAACCTATCCACAAAACCCTGTGGCCTATAACTTTCCTTGATTGATGCCATGTAGTAGCGGTCAGTGGTATCACTTAGTTCATTTGTGCATACTACATATATTAATTTATTTTCCACTACTTTTAATATAACTCTCCACCAAAGCCATACCCACTAAGTGAGGTCACTTAGTATCTTTAGTTTGGGGAGGAATATTCCTTAGATTTCTTGTTTTTTAAAAACTCTCTACAAAATCTTTTTTTTGTTTTCCTCCATTCAATTGTTAAACAAAATTGGGTTTCTTCATTTTGAGCATGATGAAATAGAGTTGGCTCAACAAAATTTTATGGAGGCATTAAGATTGGCATTTGGGTTGAATTCATAATTAAAATCCCGAGTGCCAATTCTACAATTTTTCCTATACTCTTTACGGATATGGAATTCTTCCATCGACTTGAAGAAGGTGGTTTTTCACTTGAGTTACCATGGGATAAAGTCACAACACTATTTAATCTTGCTAGGTTGTTTGAACAACTACATGATACTGGAAAATAAAATATTTAATACAGGTTAATATTGTTTAAGTTTCTTGATTATATGGATGCATATCTGCATCTTGCAGTCATGGCTCAGGCTCGAAATAAGATCCAAATAATCCTAGAATTGAATGGGGATGCAATTAAGGTAGAAAAAAAATCATCAAATTCTTTATCTATGCTTGGAAAAATGGAACTGAAAATAGATGTCTAGATTAAAGCAAATGAAACAATTAAAGCTGCACAAAGTGAATCTGATGCAAAGAATTCTTATGTTGACATTTCACTTGGAAATTGGAATTATTTTGTAGCTTTTTGCAATGAGAGGAGGGACCCAGTGGTAGAGGCAAAAAATATTGAGAAGGCTAGAGAACTATATTGTAAAGTGTTGGCACAAAGACCAGGAAATAATTGTGCTACAAATGAGGCATCCATTGTGCTAGCTAAAAGGGGTCAATTTGATATTGCAAAGGAAATTTTTACATAGGTACAAGAAGTTGTAGTAGGAAACATCTTTGTTCAGATGCCTGATGTGTGGGTAAATCTAGCACATGTTTACTTTGCAGAAGGAAATTTTGCACTTACAGTGAAAATATATCAAAATTGTTTAAGGAAATTCTATTTTGGCACTGAAACCCAAATTTTATTATGTTTAGCTCGAACACATTATGAAGCAGAATAGTGGCAATATTGTAAAAGAATATTATTAAGAGCAATAGATTGTAACTACTCTAAGTTACCAGTTAGAAAGATATAGATTTTGTGTTTAATATAATGAGGGTTTTGAATTACCTCTGAATTCGTTGTAGAGGGCGTCCCTAAATTTGACTTCACTATAGAGGGCCTCGCCAACTTTAAATACTTTGCAACAAAAACCAAAGTCCTTGCTTGCCTTGTCAGAATTCACTAGGTCCTCTCTAAACAATCTTTATCGCCCATGCAAGTAGATTTTGTAACTCAAAACACCTCAAAATGAATAATGAATTGTGTTCCCATGCAAGTAGCCTCAATGTAGTTGTCATGTACTTCCAGACTAAACATGAATAATGAATTGGGTGCAACACACTCCCGCCAATCATTTCCCCACATATTTTTTAAAATTTTGTATAATTTTTATTCGTGTGACTAACTATTTAATCATTTTTATTTGTGTGACTAAATAACTTTTTACCCAACAACCAAATTAGTCATTTATTTACTCATTTATAGTTGTGTTGCAAAAAAATAGTAGAATTTAATCATTTTTATTTGTTGTGACTAAATTTTTTAGTCACCTAGTCATTTATTTTCCAAAATTTTACTAGTGAACCATGGCCTCATTAGAGCATGTTCACATTACAACACAATCATATTTATGTGAAAAATATCTATTTTTGTCCTTCCTCTCTCCCTCTAGCTTCATCTCTACCTCTATCTTCCTTCCTCTCCCCTTCTCCCTCTTCATAAACATCTCTCTCTCTATATATATATAGATATATACATCTATTTTCCTATCTCTCTCTCTATATATTTCTCCTTCTATCTCTAGCTCTCCCTCCATTTATATTTATCTACTTCTCTTCATATCTCTATAGCCCTCTCTCTCTTTAGATCTATCTTTCCCTCCATTCATCTCTATCTCTACCTATATCCTTTCTATTATCATATTCTCTATCTCTTGTTTCTCTCTCATTCTCTTCATCTCTACTCTCTATCTCATCCTTTCTCACTTCCTATCCATCTACATCTCTCCCTTTCCCTCTATGTATTGTGTTATCTCTTTCTCTTCATATATTTATCTACCTCCCTCTCTCTATGTCTCTATCTCTCTACCTATCCCTCTATATCTCTCAATATTTTACTCTATATATCTTTCTCCCTCTATCCATCCCTCTCTCCCTTCTCCCTCTCTATATTGAGTTGTCTCTCCTCCCCCTCTCTCCCCTCTCTTCTCTCTCCCTCTCTATACCTATCTCTCTACCTCTACATCCCCTTCTATCTCCCCCTCTATATCTATACCTCTCTCTTTATCTTCCCATATTCACCTCTCTCTTTTCATATTTCCCTCTCTCTATCTCTCACTCTCTATTTGTATATTTTTAGAAATATCACTCTACCTCTTCCTCCCTCCCCCTCTCTCTCCATATATATTTGTCTATCTTTAAACTTATATATCCCCCCTCTTTCTCTCTACTTCTCTCTCCCTCCCTATACCTCCATCCCTCCTTCCCTCCCTATCTCCCCCTCTCTCCCTCTGTTTTTTATCTCTAGGCTTACCTCTCCCTCCCCATATCCCCCTCTCTATCTCTACATATCTCTCTCTCCCTCCCTCTATCTCTATTTTTCTATCTCTAGAATTATCTATCTTCCCATATTTTCCTATGATCTATCCATCATCTCTCCCACTATCTCTCACTCTCTCCAACTCTATTTGTATATCTCTAGACCAATCTATCTCATCTATCTACCTCTCCTCCCTCCCTCCTTCTCTTCCTTCCTATCTCCTTGTCTCTATCTCTCCTTCTCTCCATATTTATTCATTTATCTCTAGAACTATCTACCCCCCCTCTCTCGCTCTCTTCACATATTCCCCTACCTCTCTTTATCTCTCTCTCTCTCTTCATCTCTAAACCTCTCTCTCCCCATATTTCCCTATGATCTCTCCCTCTCTATATCTCCCCCTCTCTATCTATATTTTATATCTCTAGACCTATCTATCCCCCCTCTCTCTACCTCTCTCCCTCCATATTTCCCTCTCTCCATCTTTATTTGTTTATCTATCCATCCCCCCTCTCTCTAAACCTCTCTCTCCCCATATTTACCTATGATCTCTCCCTCTCTATATCTCCCCCTCTCCATATATATTTTATATCTCTAGACCTATCTATCCCCCCTCTCTCTACCTCTCTCCATCCCTCCCTCCCTATATCCTCCTCTCTCCCTCTCTTCCCACATCTCCCTATCTCTCCCTCTTTCTCTCTCTACTCTCCATATCTATTTCTCTCTCTCCCTCGTTATTTGTCTATCTCTAGATTCATTCTCTACCTCTCCCTCACTCTCTCCCTATCTCTCCCCATATCTCTATATATATCCCTCTCTTCATATATATCCTAGTATCCATTGTCCTTTCTGTGGACAAATTGAATCCCTCAAACATCTCTTTTGGGTTTGCCCCTAGGCTCAAGAAGCATGGAACTGGATTCATGATTTCTTCAGAACTTTTAGGCCTACCTCTTTTTCTTGGCACATGGTTTTCCTTGGAGATTGGTCGTGTCTCATGTACAATTATGCCCATATTTGACATGCTTTCAAAGAGAAAATACTTTTCAATATTTAGAAAGATAGGAATGTTTCTCCTTTTAATCACTTGTTGATAAGAATTTTTCCTTGTACACTAAAGCTATCGTTTGCTCTAATGTTCTCATGTAGATTTAAGTGCAAGCTAGAAAATTTTCACTTGAAGTTGGTCATCTCTAGGATCTTTTGGACCATTGGGGCAATTCCCCTTGCACTATTACCTGAGTTCCTCCCAACTCCACCCCCCTTTAGGGATGTTGATGTGGATGCAACCATTCACCTAGGCATGATTGTGGAAGTTTTGGAGATTGTGGTTCTCATTCCCATGGTCCCTTATCTTAGACTTCCAAGGATTTTGTTTCCCATGGAGGATGGTCCTAGCCTTCTTGTTTGCCATCTCCCAAGCAAAATACTAGCTAGCCAAACTTTGAAAAATGTCCTCATCAACAACTCGCCATTTTTTGGTTCATACTCAACAACAATCTAAGGAGAATGAAGGTGACACTATTTCTCTCATTGAATGAGAACCAATTGATAATTTTGACCTTGGTGATGTTTGGGGGAAGCTTGATGATCAGGATCCTCCTCCCCTACCTAATGTAGCTTTCACTGCTCAAGTTTTTTGTGGGCTTGGCCCTTGGTTTATTGTACTTTTGTCTGACTTTGTACTATTTTTTTGTTAATATAAAGTTTAATAGGAAGTATTCATAAAAAAAAAATATAAGGACAAAATATATGTACCTTTGAAAATTTATATGTTTTCTCTTTTGTTTACTTAATTGTAATCAATGAACTATTGATTTTTCAAACATATTATATCATTTATCTTATTTCAATTGTACATTGTTGTTTAGTAGTATTTTTTTAAGTGTATATTATTATTTGATGTTATTTTAACTAATATGAATTTATCTTTAGTCCATAAAATTTAACAATACAATGACAATATTTTTTAACTATAATTTAATCATTATGATATTTTTATTCACCCCCTTAAAATTAATTTCAAAGATTTAATTACTAAATTATCAAATTTGATTAATAAATATAAATGATTAAATTGTTAAATATAATTAATATTATAATTTATATATCACATAAAAATAAAACAAAATAAAAACTTAACCCACAACTTGTTTGCAACCATGTCTCCACTTTCGAATCGTTCAATCTAGATTCATTGTACGCTTCCTTGCCATTCTTGGTTTCACACTGGTTTTTTTCATAATATTGACAACTTGCTTTGTTTCACCATATATTATACATCATAGTTTTTACAATTTGTCCAACAATCATACTTCCCTTCCTTAACAGTTGAATTTTTAGGATCAAAATTTGGTAGAATTTGAATAATGGGGAGTCCCATGTTCTTCACATTGGGAGTCATTGTGCTGGTGTTTGGTTGGGATGCAACTTAATAGACTTCGAATTCTTGACAATTTCCTTTGTACATCTGAAGTGAGTAAAATGTTTCATTTGATCGTATGCTTCTGATCATAGGTGAGTGAAATTTATTGTGACTTATTAGTGGACATTGATAATGATTAAGCTTCAACAAGTCATTTAATTCTCTCTTTTCAATGCCTCAAAGTAATATACCTTTCATTTAATTCTTAGTCTTTTATTGATTTCTACATATCTACCAAATAGTTTTTCATTGAACAAAATGTGGTTGTAGCACTGCAAATTAATTTATTGTGATGTGGCTGCACAGACTATGAATTCTCGACAATTTCCTCTATACATTTGAAGTGAGTGAAATGTTTGATTTATTCATATAATTCTAATCATAGGTGAGTGAAATTTATTGTGACTTATTAGTGGACATTGATAATGATTAAGCTACAACAAATCATTTAATTCTCAATTTTCAATGCCTTCAAGTACTGTACCTTTCATTTAATTCTCAATCTTTTATTAGTTTTTGCATATCTACCAAATAGTCTTTCATTGAACAAAATTTGGTTGCAGTATTGTAGATTAATTTATTCTGATGCGGCTGCACATACTTCAAATTCTTGAAAATTTCCTCTGTACATCCAAACTGAGTAAAATATTTGATTTGATCATATACTTTTGATCATAGGTGAGTGAAATTTATTGTGACTTATTAGTGGACATTGATAATGATTAAGCTACAACAAGTCATTTAATTCTCTCTTTTCCATGCCTCAAAGTATTGTACCTTTCCACCCACATCAATGTCCAATCACCTGCCACATCATTGTCCAGTCACCTGCCACATTAGCATCCACTCACCTACCACGTTAGCATCCAGTCACCAACCACATCAACGTCTAGTCACCCAAAAATCTTGTATTTTCATTTGTTTGTAGTTTCCTTAGTTGTCTTGGGGCCCATGGCAACTCATGCAATATTTGGGGTAGTGAGAAGTTTGAAACAACCAAAAATAGTCACCTACTATTTTTAGTAAGTTGACCTATTCAGGTCGTCTGGACACAAAATTTGACCCCAAGGAGTGAAATTGGAAAATAAGATTTTTGGTGAAAGAATCATCTCAAAATCATGTACCGCTTGAAAGATATTAAATTTTCATCCCAGGGAATTTCTCCAATGAAGTTATTACTTCCTTGACGTCTTTTGGATTCTCTTGGATCAATTGGATAGTTAATGCTACAAGGGGTATCATTTAATTTCCCATGTATAGAGAACCTTTTGTTGGCAAGAGACACTACGTGTATCACTTTGTGTTTTCATTGATGGAAACCCTAATCGATGATCAGATACGCATACTATCATTCAATGATACTGACAGGAAGATTGAAGATTGTCAAGGAAGAACAAAGTATTCGATAACACAATGTTCATCGATTTGTATGAAGATTTCGGGTTATTATTTTGTATTGCACATCCTAGGGAATATTTGTTGGCATATTATCTTTGTTTCTATTGAAACACAATGGCTCGTATTAGTTCATGTGGAAGCTAGAAGATTCAGTTGACTTGCTCTCAATTTTTCTTGTATTGTGGCTGACTTCATGAATGTATTAAGTCGTGGATGTATGAGAACCAATTAGTTAAGTATTTATATGTTTTTTATATATTTTTTTGGGTCCTAGCCAAGTTGTGGCCAACTATTAAGGGTATGCATTGCATATCTTTCATAATTTGAGGCTGATAGTTGTAATTTTCTTATGTTCTATTGAAGCTGGCAGAGTGTAATTGAATCCTATGTTGCAGATATATATATATATGATCGTCTGTATCCTTTTAGTGTGTCTCTAATGTGTGTATTGATGTGAATTACAAATAATTGCATAGAAGAAGAGCGATAATGCATAGTTTCACTTGTGCATAGAAGATTTATGTTGTGTGTATGAGAAGAACAGAGAAAAAGTGTATAATCAATCTATTGAACAACAAATCTATTATTGAGCCTAACCAGAACTATAATTAGGCATTTGTAGATGCTAATTTTATCAGTTCAAACATTCAGATGGATTTAATCTAGTTTTCTTTGTTAGGCAGTGAGCCTACCCTTTGAGCACTGAGCTTTAGGCAGTGCACCTGAATGCATGTGCATTCCCCATTTTGTAATCTTCATTTGAGTATACTCAGATCATAATTGTGGATTGGCCATCCACCATGGTTTTTCCCCTAACAGGGTTTCCATGTAAAAATCTTGATGTTATGGTGTTGTATTTATTTTCCTGTTTATGGACTATGGTTGAATGTTACTAATGGTTGATGATAAAGGTTAATGAAGTTAATTTTTGCACAACATTGATTCACCCCCTCTTAGTGTAGCTTGTTTCCAACAATTGGCATCAAATCTAGTTCCTCTAGAAGAAGTCTAACCACTTGGGGAGATCTTGAAAGGTGTTTCAATGAATTCAAGCAGTCTTCAACCATAACTTTTGGTGGCCTTGGATGATCTTGATCAAGAAAGGCTGAAGTTCATAAATTGCAAGCAAATCTATTAGATGTTGAGAAATTCATTTATTCTCTAAAAGATAAAATCAATAATTCCAAAGAGAAGAGAAAATAACTATGTGATCAGATTAAGCAGAGTGATAGTAAGAGCATTGAAGAAGAACAACTCAGTCAAGCCCTAAAAGAAAAGATAGAAGAATGTGAAAAGCTTACCAAAGATAATAGAGTTCTAAAAAATGAGATGGAATCTATCATGATGAAGATGAATAAGGAGATTGAAGACAAAAATAAAACTAAAGAGAACCTAATACAATCCCTGAAATAAAAATCTGAATTATACTTCTGATTGGACAATGAAGTGGAACAGTCTAAAAACAGTGAAGAAGCACTTGAAAAGAAAATGGATACTCTCAAGAATGAACTTGCTGTTGTTAATGGTTATACATAGAAGTTCAAAGCTAGTTCTTCCATGCTTGATGAACTAATTGGAAGTTAGAAGACTCATGGTGACAAGCGAGGTCTTGGATATGAAGAAGGAGAAAGTTCCAGATCTGAGCAAAGAAGATTCAGACAAGGAAACCAAGGGAACAAATCTGGAAGGTATCCGGTAAGGAAACCTAATGATCAGAAATTTAATGGATACTATTTCAATTGTAATAAATTTGGGCACATGGCCACTCAATGCCAAAGTAGAATGAATCAAATTAGTCCATCATTCTCAGGTCATTGTTTTAAATATCATAAGATTGGTCATAAGTCAAATGAATGCAAAAGAATGATGAATCAATTTCATAGAAACATCAGATGCTATACATGCAATAGACTTGGTCATATTGCTAATCAGTGTAGATCAAGATAAAATTAGTGGAACAACTGGTCTGGTAAGAGAAATGTTGTATGCTACAACTACAACAAATTTGGTCATATTGCAACACATTGATGGAACAGAAAAGTTCTGGTAAATCAAAAGAAAAATATGTAGAAAGACATAAAAGGAAAAGGGAAAATCACTGCATATGTGGTCAGGCAAAAAATGCAGAAGAGATGGGTAAAGAAAGAACCCTCTACTGAAGAAAGTGTGCCAACACTAGAATCTGCTTCTGGTAATTCCTCTGGGAAATAGTCTCAGGCATTTGGCCTATGGGAGCTATCAAGGAAAATCATATAAACCCCTAACAGACAAGAGGTACTAGATGTGGATGTTTTCAGTAGATGCATAAATGATCAACAAATTATGTTGAACTCATTGGAGGAAATGGTATGTCGAATTGGAGGTCCGCATATGTTTTATCCATCACGGTGTAATGATACAAAGTAACCAAATGAATTAGGGTTAAAGCATTTATTGTGATAGAAGAGTTAGGTGTGCAAGCAATAAAAGGTCATTCCCATAGTTAAATTTTCACCTTGCATTTGGAAGAGAAGAAGTCTGAAGAGCTCATAGGTGAACATTGGTGATTTGAGGTGAGATTCAAGCATCAGAAGTGTTTCAACATTCAAATTGTAATCCAATGAAAAAGGTATTCTTCAGAAAACCTTGCAAAATTGTGATTTGGGAAAATGAATACTCCTCTGGTAGTCGAAGTTAAGGATCGACCTCGACCTAAATTTAAGTGGCATCCTTACAAATCCCTCGAGACCGATCCTCTAGGAGAATTTTCGTCCATTCCGTATGAACTATTACACATAGAGGACATTAGGGTTTATATCCATGCTGATATTGAAGAGCTAGGAAGTTCTCAACTTATGAATTTGTACAATCATCATATCATTGGTGAAGATTTATGTGTAAAGCCAAAACATAAAATATTGGAAACAAAGAAATTCACTCCGATGGTTAAATTTTCCATGTTTCTAGAGTCGATATGGGTTTGTTATGTTTTGAGCTAGTGCATGATGAATTTATGTGGTTAACTATTTCATTCAAAATTACAAAGGAAGTTATTAGTGCATTAACTGGCCTGAATTCTTTTGGTGGATTACCTATTCTCAAGTCTATGAAAAACCAAACAATCAATGATGCCATAGGATCAACATATGATAGAAGAGCAATGACTATAGACAACATTATCGATGTAGATGTGAAATTTGTATCCATGGTCATTGGGCACAAAATTTATCATTCTAGCTGAGAGAAATATATATCCAACACAACAATTTATGTTGGATACAGAGTATGATCTCTATGAACTTCTAAGAATTCAATTAATGGAAAATATGGAAAAGATTAAGAAGGACAAGAAGAACTCTTTCAAATATGGTACTCTAATTTTGTGTTTGTTCTATTACTTCATGGGTGAAGTTCTAGGAGTTGGAAAAGTCAGTGGAAAACGGACAAACCGATAGCTAAACAGATCAGAGATCTGCTATATGATTTTGGAGACATGAAAACAAGAAATGCAACTGTTTAGGGATACTTCAAAGGATTTCATTCTATGATGCAAGAAAGGGAAATAATTCCCACCTCTATTGTGGATAAATACAAGGACTCTTTTTTATTCATGGCGAGTATTGATCACTGTATGATGGAGGCAGTTGATCCCATGACAATCTGGATCATGCCCATGGGATATGAAGTTGATGTGAAAGTTTTGGATATATATGCTCAACACATTCTAAGAAAACTAGTGGATCTGAAAGAAGAAAGGTCTGGAACATATGCAAAGAAAGAAAGATAGGTGCATAGTGAAATAAGAAATATTCTAGTTACTAACAAAGTCAAAAAATAAGTTGATGTTCATGTAGAAAGTATGGGAGTACCTACATAATTACTAAAAAAAGGAAGAAAGAAAAGGAAAGAGGTTGAAGTTGCAAGGAAAGTAGCTAAGAAAGCAACAAAAGGTCAAAAAATTGGTTCGACAACACCATCTACCCAAGCTAGAACAACTAGAAGCTCTACACCCCATTCAATCCCTACAACTCAATCAATACCTATGAAAACTGAAGCCAAGGGATCCGGTAAATATGGGAAGAGAAAGAAAGGAAAAAGAAAAAGAATGTATATGACTATCTCTGAGGATAAAGAGACAGATTCTGATGAAGAATTAAAATAAATCAAACATCAAGGCACCAAGGCAGCATCAATCAAACAAGCCTTCCAGTGGAGATAACCAGGCAAAGAAGAAAGAAAAGATTAAAAAACTAGGTATGCCAGCTAAAGCAGTTGAAAAAGCTATAATCAAAGATGGAAATTTAAAACCACTTTGTGAATGGTATGAGTCTTTTGGTGAGTCTAATAGAATAATTCTTGAAGAGGCAACTATTAAGCATATGAAAATTTTCAATAAAGTGTTGATAGAAATAATGCCAAATCTACCAAAAAGTTTATATGACATATTGGAGATGAGGAGAGTAAATGCTGAAATGAAGAAGAACATATGAGAGAAAGGATCATAGTAGATATTTTTCTAGTAATGCCAGTATATGAAATGAAGGCGTTCTTGAAAAGAAAAAATAAATAATTTAAGAGAAAAACAAGAGTGAACAAGATCTTGATTGTGAAGAAAGATGAAGTGATAAAAGAGACTAAGCAGATCCTTAGAAAAATCCTACTAAATGAGAGATTTGATGTAGTTGTTGAGAAGACACATTTTGAATAAGTACCCTCTAGTTTGAAAAGGGAAACAAAAGAAGAAAATGTTGAAAATATTGTAGCCGATCCAAAAAATGAAAAGGCAAATGATGACAAGATTGAGGATACTCAAATTCCTCCTCTGGTAGACAATGCATAAAATCCTATGGATGTTGAAAATCCTGAAAATGTATCAGTTGAAATAAATGAAGGTGAATCAGAACCTGCAACTGAAGAAGTAATAGCTAAAGAAAAGAAAATTGAGATTTGTGGTCCGGTTGAAGAAAATAAAAGTGAAGGAAGAGACACTGCTGAGGCAACAAAGAAATTCTTGGTTGAACAAAAGGAAGAATTGGATCTGGAACTGATTGAAGGTCCTATTAATCCATCTATCTTAAGTCCAATCCAAAAGATGAAAGTAGCCAATATTGCTCACGCTCAAGCCAGTGAAGAGATATTAAAATCACACATTGAAGACAGTGAACTACTAAATCTTGCATCTGGAGTACTAGAGAAGATAATGCCATCATATGTGAAAGATTTGGCTAGTTCATCTCCCAATGAATTGAAAAGACTTATCAACTCAGTTGACACTCACTTTGAGTCACTAGAAAAGTCAGCCATGGTAAAAGTAAGAATGAATTTGATGTTAAAAGGTTTTATGGATTGAAGCAAATGATCATCCAAGACAAAATCCTTTTAACCAAATGTATAAAAAATGTGCAGAATGCTTTATCAAAAGGAGGTAAGATCTATAAAGCATGTTTATCTTTCTCATAGTTAACTGAAGAAAATGAGAAGAAGGTGAAAGATATGGAAAACTAGTTAAGCACCATATCTGAAGAATTTGATCCTCTATCTGGTGGAATTTGAAAGAAAAAGAGCGAAGTGATGTCCCTAGTTGATAAGATAAGAAGCCTTAAGCATGAGAATGACAAAATTGTGGCAAGGACTTGTGAACTCAGGAGCATAATCTATCCAAAACTTGACATATTGACCAGTGCTCTAAAAGAAGGAAAATAATATATAGGAGTTGATGATCCAACCAACCTAGATTCCGCAGAGACACAATCTTATTTTATCTGTGGTCATATTCCAATCCTAGAAAGTCTCAAAAGAATTTGGGACACAAATTTGATTCAGCTGGAGAAAGACTTTGCAGACATTTTTCAGCTCATGTAAGTTAAAGTAACATTTTTGCATAACAATTTTGATGAGTTGATCTATTTTTGGTATGCGGCCCCTACCTTTTCCATTGATGTCAAAGGAGGAGAAGAGTGGAGTGAAAAATGTGCTTAATCATCTCAGGGGGAGAATTAAATTTTTTGAATTTTTGAGAAGGTAGTGCAGTCTATCTTGGTACTGGTCTGACACTTAGTCATTTTTCACTAAGCGTTTCCATCAATGCCAAGGGGGGAGATTGTTGGCAATACACATTGCATGTATCACTTTGTATTGTCATTGATGTCAACCCTAACACATAATATCATTCGATCATACCGATAAGAAGATTGAAGATTGTCAAGGAAGAATAGAGTATCTGATAACACAATGTTCATCAATATGTATGAAGATTCCAGGTTATTATTTTGTATTGGGGTATGTTCAGGATCATTATGGAAAAAACAGGCCCTTAAGTGGCGATGAAAATTCAGAAAATTAGAGTTAGAAAACTTGACGTAAAAATTTGAATAAGTTATCTATATTATTTCAAAAATATGTAAGAAAAGAATTTGTAACAAATTGAATGTAGTTTCTAAAATACTAGGTTTTTTTTTTTTAAATCTATTTGGTGCAAATTTAAAATTTCAATGCAGTAGTACTTAAATTTCAGGGAAAAAATAAGAAGTAGGTGTTTGTTTGACCACCCTAACCACAATAAAATGGTAATATTTTTTTATAAGGTTTTAAATGTAAGTAGAGCACTCATGTCCCGATGTGATGCATATTTTTTTGTAATTTGTTTCCAAGTAAATAATTAATTATGTTTTTTTATTACAACTTAAAAAAAAATATAAAAACTCATATGTCTGACCACCTTAACTTGGTCAAAACTTGATGAAATTATTTTTCTTTTTTTAATCCTATAGTATGTGAATCATAGAATGTGACACATGTTTTAGATTAAAAAAATGTGATACTGATTGAAAGCTATAGATGTTTTTCAATCAGCCTATCAATCTGGAATTTAGTCGTAATTCAAATAGAAAATGAATAATAATTATTTATTAAATTCAAAGTAAAGAATAATTTATATTGGTGGAAATATGAGAATCTCCTTTAAAAATCCCTTTTCGTTTCATCAATTTTGGGTAAAGAAAAAGTCGTCAGCCACATGGGCCATCATATCACTTACATATTGCCACATTTTGGCCCATCATGATCCTACACATATCCATTGTGCATTCTAGGGGATATTTGTTGGCATATTATCTTTGTTTCTATTGAAATGCAGTGGCTCATATCAATTCGTGTGGAAGTTAGAAGATTCGGTTGACATGTTCTCAATTTTTCTTGTATTGTGGCTGACTTCATGAATGTATTAAGTCGTGAATGTATGAGAACCAATTAGTTAAGTATTTCTATGTTTCTATATCTTTTTTTGGGTCCTAGCCAAGTTGTGGCCGACCATTAATGGTACACATTGCATATCTTTCATTATTTGAGGTTGATAGTTATTATTTTCTTATGTTCTATTGAAGCAGACAAAGTGTAATTGAATCCTATGTTGCGGATATATATATATATATATATATATATATATATATATATATATATATATATATCATCTATATCATTTTGGTGAGTTTGTGATGTGTGTATTGATTTGAATTGTGAATAGGAGCAGAGCAGAAGAGTGATAATGCACAATTTCACTTATGCATAAAAGATTTGTGTTGTGTGTATGAGAAGAAAAGAGCATAAGTGTAGAATCAGTCTATTGGAAATCAGATCTATTATTGAGCCTAATCGGAACTATAATCAAGAATTTATAGATGCTAATTTTCTTAGTTCAAACATTCAAATGGATTTAATTTGATTTTCTTTGTAAGGCAGTGAGCCTACCCTTTGAGAAGTGAGCTCTAAGTAGTGCTCCTAGATGCAAGTGCATTCCCCATTTTGTAATCTTCATTTGATTATACTTAGATCATAATTATGGATTGGCCATCCACCGTGGTTTTTCCCCTAACAAGGTTTCCACGTAAAAATCTTGGTGTTATGGTGTTGTTTTTATTTTTCTTTTTATGCACTATGGTTGAATGTTACTAATGCTTGATGATAAAGGTTAATGAAGTTAATATTTACACAACACTGATTCACCTCCCCTCCCAGTGTAGCTTATTTCCAATACCTTTTGGGATACATTATTTTGGCAAAGTCACTTAAGATCCCTAAGACCAAAAATGTGACAAAATTTTACATGATTCTTCTCTCAAACCATTGCACTTATGGATGACATCTAAACTTATAGCTAGGAACTGGTTCGATATATAGTAGCCTCTCTCAATTTCCCCCAACTCCCTAATAGATTCCTTGTAGTGGAAGTAATCATAATTCTATAAAAGTTCCAATTTTATTCAATATAAGGGTGCTAGGAAAAATATTTTATGTTCCAACAATATTAAATAGATAACACCAAGTGTAAGCGTGTATATGTGAATAAAACTTAAAACACTTCTTAATACGACATTATTTCAAAGATTAAACAAATTGAATCAATTCAACAAAGTAATCAAATGAAAGCGTCCTATTGCTCTCTATCTCCAAAGATTTATTAAATCCCGATTGCTCTCAGATTGTATAAGAAAATAAGACAGTTAAAATGACTATCTGAAGAACGAGATGATGATAATGTAATGCCAAATGATAAATCAATTAAACTAGCATGACATAGATTTGAAATAGATAATTGTAGCTACAAGAGGCAGCCATGGTTGAAGCTTGATTGTTGGATATGCTTGATGTGTAAATGCTTGATGCTTGATGTCTGGATTCCTGCAGAGTAAGAATACAAAAGCTTGATTATCTAGATCCTTTCTTGGTTGAATGAGGCTTGTATTTATAGATTTCCTAGCTGTAGAAATGCATAAGGAAAGCTTTGAAGGGCTTGGATTCAATCTGGAGAATTGAATGGTGAGAGATGGAGGAGATTGAGAGAAACATGGAGATTGTCTCTACCCATGAAAACACCAAGCAAGAGAAGAGGAAGGATTGATGGAGGAGGATTGAGAGATCAAATTCCAAATTTGTCCCCAATTTGTCTCCAAAACTTCCCGTGAAGTTTCAATCAATTAATTTGACATATTTTTGACATCAATTAGACATAGTTTAGACATAGGAAATCTAATTCAGTTTTGAGAGAATATAGATTGGAATATTCTTTGTGCAACAATTCAAATATTTTGATTTATTTAAATTAGCAAAAGAGGGATAAATAATTTAATAAAACGAACTATAGGATAGTTGTTTATTAAATTAGACAGAAGAATATGGCAATTAATTAATAAAGTGTTTTTGTCTTTATTTAATTAATTTAAGATGAATGTGATAGATTGAAATAGGGATATGATAATTAGATTGAACAAAGTATCTAATTTTGTTTATTTAATTAAGATGAATTTAGATGTGAACTATATAAATCAATATTTCTATTTATTCAATTGTAGAGGAAATTAGGTTAATTAATCAAATAATTCGTATTTAATTAATCGAATGATCCAGACCAATTATGCGTTGCTTCGAAGAAATATTTTGCTGCTACTATCAAGATCGATGATAAAAAAATAAAAAATTTGTATGCCCTAGACATGCCCCAGATTTTAATTTCTAGATGATTTGATGATAATATGCCCCCTCGGGAGATAAATTAATGATATCATGATTTTTAGGATTTTTCAAAAATTTGAAGATTTTTCGATGTTTTGATGATGTTTCAATAATAAATTAATTTATTCCTCGAAAAATGATGAAGAAAAGAGCCCTCAGATGAGTTTTAATTAATTTAATGGATAAAATTAATCAAAATGTAATAAAATCCACCAAAAATACCTTTTCAAAATTTATAAATAGTGCAAAAGGTCATTTTCATAGTCATTTGTGCTTTTTTGAATTCAAAAATCCTAGTGATAAAGACTTTTCTGCCAGTTGGAGTGAGATGCCTATCCCCTACCACACTCACTTATTCAAGTGTGTTCGACGTCACAGACGGCCGCCTACGTATGGACCTCCAGTATGTACCCCTCAACCTCCTCATAATTCATGCATTTTTGTTTTTTGTGCTTTTTAGCTTCTAGGCGTGTCTAGGTTAGTTTTAGTGCTTTGAAGCCGTGCTGTAGCACTTACATCCTGATGTAGCGCTTCTAGTAGGCATTTCAGCGCTTTGAGTTTTAGCGCTTGCGTTGAAAACTCTAGTGCTTCAATGTTGTAATGTTGCGCTTTCAGTGATTTAGCACTTAGGAGCCAAGTATTAGTGTTTTGAAGCCGGATTCTAGTGCTTTGAGACTTTTAGCACTTTGAGTCAGTGAATTACCGCTTTCAAGGTCTATTCTAGCACTTATGGTAAAGCGACGCTTTGACGACATGTTGTAGCAATTTGATGCGAAAAAGTAGTGCTTCGGGACTTTTAGCGCTTCTGGTTGCTGAAATAGTGCTTTCAAGGTTTTAGCGCTTTGGGTCCCTGATTTAGCGCTTGTGGATTATAAAGTAGCACTTTTGGGATTTAGCGGTTAGGAAGCTTGTTTTAGCGCTTCCATGTCAGAATTGAAGATTTGACTTAGTTAACCTTGATTTTTTCAATTCCGATCATGTCCATTCTTCTAATTGGTATGATTGACAATCCACATTCTTGATGTTGGATTCAATGATTTAAATAAGACTAACTCTCATGATAGGCGAGAAGAAACCCCATTTATTGATGATCCTCATGATAGGCGATGAAATGATTCAATATCTGATAAATCTCATGATAGGCGACATTTAGATAATGTTTTGATGAACCTCATGATAGGTTAGGTTTGTTGATGATTTGAGAACTTCATGATAAGTGAGGTTTGATGTTCGCCTATGAATTTTGATCAAAAATTCATACCAAAGCTTTTTGAAATAGACTTGATAGTAGAATGACCTCTGATTCCTTGATATAGTTCACTGATTGTAGATTTTTTCGTTATAATGATAGGAGGATCTGGGTACTCTCCAGATGCGAGAGAGATTTCCGTAGACTACATATTTGATACCACACTTGACACCAGATGAGCTTCAGGTGATAGGCCATTGTGGCCTTACGAGTTTGCTTGATATGCCCCAGATTAGGATTAATCAGGGTTTGTTGACCACGTTGGCTGAGAGGTGGCATAGCGACCACAACACCTTTCACCTACCCACCAGGGAGATGACAATCACACCAGAGGATGTGTGGTGTATATTGCGCATTTTGTTCATGGGGGAGATTGTTGTTTATGATTCTCATGGGACCAGCAGTAGAGATGCTCTTTGCAGAGTATTTCAAGATCAGGACATAGTGGGTCCTAGCGTTCGATGGTGGAAGATTGCAGATTCTTATGCGACACTACCAACAGTGCTAACTGGATTCATTGGAGGTTTCCTTTGCCCTGATCGCAAGTCAAAGGGATCCCTCATTAGCTGGGGTAGGATGCTTGAGATCATGATGGTACATGGTACCAGATATGTGTGGGGGATGTGCATGTTAGCACATCTTTATCATGATCTACATTTGGTGGTGTACTTAGATGCACGTAGTCTATCCGCAAGGCTGATATTGTTACAGGTGTGGGCTTGGGAGCATTTTGCCATTTGTCGGTCGATTCCAGTTGTAGATAGACCAACTGGCAGATCGTATATTTTCCGATATAGTGGTTGATTCACACAGGCCCGAATGGGAAAGTTAGAGCATTGGAGATGAGTGTTTGATGACACTGAGACAGTTATCTGGCACCCATACCTTGACTGCGAGGAGTGGGATGAGGATGGTACAGTTTTGGGGTTTTTGTGTGATTCTATGTACCTCATCGGCCAGACTCCATTTGTTTTAGAGAGATTCTTACTCCATCGGGTATACAAACAAGATGGCATTGTTCAGTGCATGCCACAAGGAGTAGCTCATTACGCTGGGAAACAGATGGATGTTCCTGATTGGGGTCTGACACTATCCTATGATGTTCTTGTAGAGGGGTACAGATCATTACAGCCTTCTCCCTGGGACATGCGGAGAGATATCTTTGAGGCAGTTGTGATAGAGGAGTATGCAGCTTTCTTGGCCTTAGTCCCCTATCTTCGTATTACCATCCCCGATGAGCCAGCACCTTTACCTATAGAGGGGGATGTAGCCGAGGGTTCTGCAGACAGTGGGGGTGGAGATGATTCCTCATCCGGCCGCAGCTTAGAGAGTGGCAGCGGAGACAGTAGCAGCAGTGATGACAGTGATGGCAAGAGTGGAGGATACAGAGGGGCAAGGCCAGACATCAACAATGCACCTTCTTCTAGTGGGCCTCACAAGAGGCAAGTAGTGACAGTGCCAGCAGGCGAGCAACAAAGACAAATAGTTGGGCTTCAGGCACAGGTCCAAACTTTACAAGCGCAATTGGTACAGGCTCGGGGTATGCTTGTGCAGTCTCAGACACAAATGTAGGCACAAGCATAGGCTCATGCACAGGTACAAGGGAAATTAGCCGGCATGCAGACACAGGTTGATACCCTGACAGCGGAGCGAGACAGTGCTCGGCAGATTGCTGAGAGAGCACAGGAGACAACGGATACCCTTCAGAGATTGGCCGATGGCACCTCCATTGGTGATTATATGAGAGAGGTTTTGCGGATTGGTCGAGAGATAGAGTTCTACTAAGGCCGATATCATGATGTAGTACCTATTGAGCGTCGATTCAGTTATGCCCCATCAAGATCTGGGCGGACTCATACATGGACAGTCAGTGAGGGGGTGACACAGCCTCCACGTAGAGATTCCAGAGATCTAGGTCCTTCTGGGGGTGGTGGTGGTACAGGTCCCATTAGGCCTGCTCACTCTGGCAGTAGCAGGTCATAGATGCCATTGTGATCCTTTGTGATGTATATTATGATTGTAGCTTATTTTGATGATGTATTTTGCAGACCAGAGTTTCATTGTGTACTTGACATTTGTGATATATATATGAGATGCAGTTGATGTGATATGACGATGGCTTTATGATTTCTGTGTGATGGATGCTTTTATTATGTGATTTTGTGATGATTTAAATCTAAATGTGATGATGTATATGAATGATTATATTTAATGCAATGATGCCATGATAAATGTAGACTATAATATGTGGATAAATGATGTGATGAGATAATATGTATGGATAGTTGGATAAATAATTTTTATTAATGGAATGATCTTATGATGAATGATCTTTCATGGGTGTAATAATGTGATTTTATTTATTAAATGTATGGATACATGATTGTATCAATAACATAATAATAATTATGATGTTTTATGATGTAGGTGATAAAAGATGTGATGAAAGTGATGATGTAAATGCACGATGTAAAAATGTATATCTATTATGATGCAAGAATTTGTATGGATGATGAAATGATGAAAAATTTAATGATGATATAATGATTTGTATCTATATGGTAACCGATGATGATTTTGGATTTTATGTCAAGTATACTTAGTCTTATTTATAGATTAGATAATCATTGATTGGAATCCTTTATGCAACAAATACTCTGTAGATAATGAATTTATTGATGAATGCAATCTAATTTAATCATGTCATGATATGTAAAATAGATGTCATTTTAACATTCTTTTTGTGCTTGGTATCATCATAGAGCTTTATTGAATATTGAAAGTTAATAAAAGCATCGATGGTTGCATTAATCCAATGACGACCTGAGTACTTCTTTCATGATTTTTGATATTGCAATCGAACACAAGCATCTAGGTATAATTGAACCGAGATGACCTGAGAATTCATTGCGTAAACAGGCAGAGATAATCATTTTAATGTGTGAATTATGAATGTTATCAGTCATACATTTGCATAGCACATCCCCCGACAATTCATACATTTATATGATTAATGTCAGACAACAGACAATAAAAATATCATTCTTTTTCCTTGTTCCTCTAGTTCAATACATCATTGAGTTACTCCAAAGAAATGACAATCAAAAAGTACAATTTATCCATTGTTTACTTTAGAGTGTTCCATTCATTATTCAGATTTTAGATCATCCATCCTGATTTTGACATGTTTTTGAATTTTCAAGATTTTGGACTAAAGACCTAACCTACTAACCTATCTTAGGGGTCTCGGGGGCTGATTTAAGATTAGCCTTGCCTACGTTACACACGCAGAGACCACGTAGTTTGACTGACACAAACCTATGTTTTTGGATTTTTGAGATTGCAGACTTAACTTTTTGACATGTTTTTGGATTTTCGATATGATATGGATGTTTGATGTTGTCTGACGATGATTGATATTGCGCGTGATCTTTGTTTTTGGGTTTCTGCTATACTGTTGTTTGTCCTTTGTTGAAATCAACACATTTTTATTGACTCTACTGATATCCAGATGGTGCCCCCAAGCTATGGAGTTATATGTTGACGATGTGACATGATTTTGATAATGGATGTAATGATGGCCAGATGAATGATATGAATTGAATTGATATTGACTTTTAGACGAATGATCTTGGAATATATCAAAATAGATGGGAAAGTTGATCTTAGAATCACATACGATGCCTGTTGGCAGGTTTTCACCATATGCTTTGATTACACCCATTGTGTTTTTGTATTTTTCCCATTTTTCCATTTTTCTTTCTTCTCTTTTTCTTTTGTATTATTTTTTTTTTGTATTTTTGTGTTTGCCAAGATGCCTGTTTGCCAGGTTTTCACCAAGGAAACAGTTTTTAGAAGTTTGACCATGCACTAGGAGATTTTAAGCATAGAATTTTCTGGGATGAATACTGTTGATAGGTTCATCAAACAGATCCCCTTCTGACGTTGATAACTGATATGCTCCTGATCCATACACTGATATGACGAAAAATGGACCAAGCTAGTTAGGCTCAAATTTTCCTTTCTTTTCTCTGTCTTGTTGATTCCTAGGGTTTTCTTTTAATACTAAGTCACCAACCTGAAAGACCCATGGTTTTACCCTATGATTGTAACTCCTTGACATCCTTTGTTGATAAGCTATTAGATGATTAACAACTTGTTGACGACGTTCGCCCAACAATTCCAGTTCCTGCAGTCTAGATACTCTATAGTCTTCATCTAAAATGATACCTCTGAGTGATACACGAAGGGATGGAATTTCAACTTCAATGGGCAATATGGCTTCTGACCCATATACCAAAGTGAACGATGTAGCTCCTGTTGGTGTTCTGATGCTTTTTCTATAGGCCCATAGTGTTGGGTTTAGTTGAACATGCTAATCATGTCCAACATCGTTACCCTTCTTTTTTGAGAATTTTGAGTATGGTTTTATTTGAGGCTTTTGCTTGGCCATTCCCTTGTGGATAGTACGGTGTTAAAACCGATGTTGAATATGAAATTTATCGTAGAGCTCCTTAACATCTTGATTTTTGAGCGGTCGTCCATTATCAGTGATAATGGATTGAGGAATTCCATATCAACATATGATGTAATTCAAGATGAAAGAGGAAATCTGCTTCCCATTGATTGTAGTAAGAGGAACTACCTCAATCCACTTTGTGAAATATTTAGTAGCTGTGATAATGAACTTGTGTCCATTAGATGAAGATGGATTGATTTTCCCTACTAGATCAAAACCCCATTGACAAAAAGGCCATGTTGATGTGAAGGGATGCAATTCTTGTGCTGGTGCATGAATCAAATTACTGTGAACCTGCGAAGGAGTTTCTTAGCTAGAGTTATTCCACTCGAGTGAGTACCACAAATACCCTTGTGAACTTCTTGTAGGGTTGTTTCAGATTCATTACGTTCTAGATATTAGAGTAGGGTACCATCAAGACCTCGACAATAAAGGACATCTGTGATTAATGTGTGTCGGGCGGATTGGCGGATGAAGTTTCTTTTTTGGTACTGGATAAATCAGGAGGAAGAATATCATCTTTTAGGTAAGCATAGGTTTTCTCATAGATGGAGGGTTCATTGGCTTCTATATGGCATATGCTAGCAGATTCTGGATTGTGATGGGAAGGACATGATATTTGTTCTACCATAAACTCATAATAAACACGTTTCTTAGGCAATTATAGTAGTGAAGCAATTGTAGCCATGGCATCTACAGCTTTATTCTCTACTCTTGGAATTTGATCAAACTTGATATTTGCAGAAGACTGTTTCAGATAATCTAGTTGTTGTTTGTAGGGCATCACATTTTCATCTTTTGTCTTATACTCATCGTTCACTTGATAAATGACTAATTGAGAGTCCCCATATACCTGTAAATCCATGACATGCCACTGAATTGCTGTTTTGACCCCAATAATCAATGCTTCATATTCTTCCACATTATTCGTACATGGAAACATGAGTCTATATGATTTCAGAATTGTGTGTCCTTGGGGGGAGATGAACAAGATCCCCGCTCCTGATCCTTGTTGTGTATACGATCCATCAAAATAGAGAATCCATTGTTGAGGCATTGTTGTCATAATGTCTGCATCTATAAATTCCATCGTCATTGGGTGATCATCTGGTAGAGGAGCTTCAGCTAGTTGTTCAACGATTTCTTGTCCCTTGATTTCCTTTCTTTCGACATATTGAATGTCGAATTCACTTAGGAGCATAACCCATTTCGCTAGTCTACCTGTTAAGACAACTTTACTTAATAGATACTTTAAAGGGATGATCTTTGCAATTAACCTGATTGTATGAGCCAGCATGTAGTGTCTTAACTATTGAGTAGCAAACACCACTACTAAGCAAGACTTTTCTATGAATGTATAGTTTATTTTATAGCCGTTTAAAGTTCTACTAATGTAGTAGATGGCATGCTCTTTCCCTTCATTATCCTCTTGTGCTAAAAGTGCCCCCAATGAGATATCTGTTGTAGCAATATATAGTATGAGTGGCCTTCCTTCTGTTGGTGGTATGAGAATGGGTGGTGACATTAGATATTGTTTGATCTGATTGAATGTCGCTTCACATCTCTCATCCCACTTGAAAACAATGTTTTTATGCAATAGATGATTGAAAGGATGACTTTTATCCGCCAACTGGGAGATGAATCTTCTGATTGATTGAAGCCTTCCCTACAATGATCAGAGTTGACTTATGTTCCTAGGAGTCGACATCTCCATTATAGCTTTGACTTTTGTCGGATCCACTTCAATGCCCTTTTCTAAGACAATGTACCCTAGCAGCTTTGTTGATGTAACCCCGAAGACACACTTCTTAGGGTTTAACCTGTCATTAAATTTCTCCATCCGCATGAAGATTTTGTTTAGGATATGTAGATGTCCTTCCCTTGTAGTATATTTTTCCAAGATGTCATCTACATAATCCTCCATGAAAGTGTGCATCATATCATGGAAGATTGTCGTCATTGCTCTTTGATAAGTGGCTCCTGCATTCTTTAGACCAAATGGCATGACGTTCCAACAGAAGGTTCCCCATGGACATGTAAAAGCCATATTTTCTTGATCTTCTGGAGCTATTCCTATTTGATTGTACCCAGAGAAGCTATCCATGATTAATAACATGGCATGCCCTGTCGTCCAGTCCAAAATGATGTCAATGTTTGGCAGTGGAAAATCATCCTTCGGGCATGCTTTATTGAGATCCCTGAAATCCGTGTAGATTCTGATGTTGTTGTTTGGTTTTGAAATGGGTACTATGTTAGATATCCATTCAGCATAGTCTATAGACCTTATGAATTTAGCATCCAATAATTTCTTTAATTCTGACTTTACCATCAATGCGATGTGTGGATGCATCTTTCTTAATTTTTGTTTAACAGGCTTGATTCCTGTTGGCAAAGACAAATGATGTATAAGCAGATTTGGATCTAAGCCTAGCATATCAGAGTATGACCAAGCAAATTTGATGCTTCTTGCTTTGAAGAATTTGATAAATTCAGATCTCTCTTGATCAGTCATTGATTTTGCTAGATGTAGAACTTTTGCCTTCTCTTCTATGCCAATGTCCACCGATTGTGTAGGTTCTACCAGAACTAATGATCGCTCATGATAATGTTCTGGGAGAGTGTCAAATCTTCCATCCTTTAGTGCCTCAAAAAGGTTTTCACCATTGGATGTGTTCTTTATTTTTACTTTTTCCAGATCTAATGCTGCCATAGAATGGTTTTCACCATTAGATCTATTATCCTTGTTGTCAATTTTGCAACTGGAAGATTTGACACCCTCCTATTGAGTTGTATTGTTATGAGTATTATAGATAGTGTTTGTATCAGGTTGGGTATGACATAGGAAATGCACGATGGCATCATCATTTGCAAATTTTGGTACAGTCAATGGTTCGGTAGGTTCCCAATCAATAAGTTCTGGATGGATTAATGGCATGGTATCAACGAATTGATTTAATTCAATGGAAGTGAGGGTGAGGACAGCAACATCATCATAATTGTCATTTGGGATATCAAGATCCATGATGGTACCCTCTTCGAAGTCATCTAGTTCACTCAAATTATGTTCGTCCTCACTAGAGTCATCGATATTTAGTGACTCTCCTACGATTGGTCTAGACCCAGAGCCTTGGCCCTCCTCTCGTGTAGGTCTATATTGTTGGATCACATTGAATAGAATATCAATGAAAAGTAGATCACAAGGTAATGCCCACTCATATTCATATGAGTCTGTTTCAGAACCATCTCTAAAGTGAAGGATATTTTCCATAGCTGTCTTTGTTAGCTCTTGCTTCTCTTCTTCAGAGTATCCTAATCCTAGTTTTTCTTTTGTGTGGAGAGTGAGAGGTGTGATAGGTTCTGAGATTCCCTCCTTTCTTAATCCCACAAGCCCTTCTCCTTCATAACCCATCTTTTCAAGAATAACCTTTCCCTTTCCATACTTGTCTGTGTTGATGCTAATATTTTTGATACCGATCTCTGATGTTGATGGTTCGTCATCCTTGTAAAGCCAATCCAGGATTGCTTTATTGTCTATTTTCTCCTCTATGGTTCCGGATTTTACAAACGTTTCTTGAAGAACTATGCTAGGTAAAGATGTTGGAGGTTTGATCAGTGATGATTGACCATATTTCCTAGGAGATGGCATTAACTGTGATAAGTTAAGTGATTGCTCCATTGAGTACTGCCCCATTCCTTTATCTGTCAACTGAACTTGCTTTTGAAATTTGTCTGATAAACAAGTTTGTATATCCGGATTGTTTGTTTCAACATGACTTGTTTCCTTTTCTTTACCTTTCTTTTGTACCCACTTGGTAGTGATGCTTGGAATTTATTCATTCTTGGATGATGATGAACTTGAAGCTTCCCTGTTGTGAGGGACAAAGGTGTCTTGAGATATCCTTAATGTGTCACAATGTTGTAAATGATTATAATCAGTAGCTATAGTCACCTCTTGTCCATTTACTGGAAACTTTAGGCATTGATGGTACGTAGAAGGTACGGCCTGCATTTCATGAATCCAGGGTCGTCCTAAGAGTATGTTGTATGTCAACTCTCTTTCCAACACTTGACATGCTATATGATTTATCATGGGTCCCACTTGAATGGGTAATACAATTAAACCTTGGGACGATCTTTCTTCCTCATCATATGCTTTGATGGTCATTTTCCTTCGAGAATCAATAGCGTTGTCGGAATATCCTAGTGCATGGACTAATTTGAGGGTGCAAATGTTCAAACCAGCTCCCCCATCTATTAGAACTCTCTTAACACGATGATTATGGATACATACTTCGATATGCAATGTTGTATTATGCGGATGGTTTAGTGAGACATAGTCCTATTCAGAGAATGATAGACAATGTGGGGTAGTTAGGTGTCCCACCATAGCTTGGAATTGACAAACATCCAGATTCTTTGGTACGGTTGTGGCAACTAATGCTTGTTCGAGAACTTCTCTATGTAATGGTGACAACTGAAGGAGCTCCAGTATTGATATTTGCACGGGGATATTTTGCAATTGATCAATTATGTTATAATGAGATTGAGGTGTAACCACACATTGAGATCCTACTCCTTTTAATATTACCTTGGCTTGCCCCCTAGTCATGACATTTTCCGGTTGATGTTCTTGATTCTCTTGGGGGATGTCTTGTATTTGATTGATAACATCATAATGTGATGGAGGTGGAACTGCATGTGTGGAGCCAATTCCTTTTAACATTACCTTGGATTGTCCCATAGTTAGCACATTGATGGGTTGATGTTCTTGATTTTCTCTAATTTTTAAGACATTTATTTGATTATCAGAGTTTTGCATGCTTGGGAGTAAATCTAAAGAGGTAATGTTGTTGGTTTTGTTTTCATCAATGTTATCACCAACTGCATGATCATGTTTGACTTCAGATAGACAGAGGATTGTTGTATCATAGACATGATTGGCGTTCTTTCCTTTGTTGTTTGAGGATGATGCACCTTTGTCATAATTGGGCAAAGGATCTTTGAAGGCCAAATGATCATTGTTATTTTGAGGTCCTTCCACATACACTTTGTTGTTATCCACCAAATCTTGTACTGCATGCTTCAACTCCATACAGTCATTGGTTTTGTGACCCTTGTTGTTATGAAATTTGCAATAATCAGCGTCATTCCACCATGATGATTTGACTTTTGGGTCCTAGAACCTAGCTTCACATGCAGTGAGAAGGCCTCTGGTAACTAGCTCCTTCATTGTTGATTCCATTGATTGGCCCAAAGCTATGAACTTTCGCTGATTTAATGGTTTTTGATACGACTGTGGTTTTATGATTTCATTGTTTTGTATGGTATTTGACTTGACATTTTGCTCATTGTTCTGATTTTTTCATGTGGATGCGGTCAAATTGAAAACTAGTTTGACATTTTGAGGATCATTTGTTGTTTTGTTGATAGTCGTGTTGCGATTCTTTTGCCAAAATTTCGGTTTCTCACCGCTTGAGTATTGATTTGAGGAGTTACTTGTGTTGTTCATTTTATCATTAAAATGTTTGATAACTCCTCTCTTGACTAATGCCTCTTCAATTTTAAGACCATTTTCGATGACTTTCTCAAATGTTGGAGGACATTATAATTCCAATCTATAACTCATTTCTTCTGTCAAGTTTTCAATGAACAACTCCATCTTTTCCTCTTCAGGAATTGATCTTGGATACCTAGCGAACAAGCATCGCCATCTTTGGAGAAAAGACAAGAATGTTTCCCCCTTGTTTTGCTTTAGATTATAAAGATCCTTGATTGTTACATCATGTTGGATGTTGAAGGAATATTGGGAGATAAATCTATTAACGAGTTCCTCAAAAGTTCTAATACCGGGTTTTAACTTTGAAAACCACTCCATGCATGATCCTCCCAAACTCCTTGGGAATAGTCATATTAAATATGTCTCTTCTTGTGAAAACTCAAGACTCATTGTTTTGAATTCTCTAATGTGACCTATTGGATCCGTTCTACCATTATACTTATCGTATTTTGGGATCTCACAATGTCTTGGAAAAGGTATCAAGTCGACCGTTGCGTCGAAGGGATAAGGACAAATGTCCTGTATCGCATATCTCTTGGTAGTCCCTTATGTCATATCTTGTATTTTTTGTTGTAACAGTTGCATTTGAGACATTAGAGAAGCAACTGGATCTATCGTTTGTGTAGGTTGTGGTATCTCAGTCTCATTCATTTTCGGTGTTTCTTTGAAACGGTTTACATCAAAATCTTTTGGAAGTTTTGCCCCTGATTCGGCTAACATTAAAAGATATTTTTCCATGTCTTGTTCTCGAATTTTCTCCATAAATATATGGAACTTATGATCTTGTTGAGCTGCTTGGATGTCCTCTGGAGTTATTTCATTTTTATTGTTTCGGTTCAGGTTGTTCCAAGGATTTTCCTCTACCATTGCTTGTGATTTTAAAATTTCTTATTACAAGAATCTTTGTTTTTGGGACCTAGTTAAGATTGGCATACAAATTTTTCCACTTTCTTCTGAAATGTTGATCTTATGTGCGGGATAGTGTCAATTTGAACCTTTTTAAATAAAGTCGAATAAGATGACCTATCTTATTGATGAGACAATATTTAAAAAGTTAATCGCTATACTTTGTTTTGTGATGAAGGATGATAGTATCCTGATAATGAAACTTTAGTGTAGTAATTGATTGTGTATTTGATTTTGAAACTTGTGATTTGCAAGATGTTGTTCCAGTTGATAAGATGGAAATTCATATAAACCATTCTGACTTTGGTTCCTAGATAGTGATCTAATAAGAAGAAATTTTATTCTGATGAAAAATTTGGATAAAATGACAGCCTGATGGACTGGTAAAAAAATCTTGAAGTCTCTGTTTTAAAAGCACTAAAACAGAAACTAGAAGCGTTATTTCCTAGAAGCATTGGAACAGAGTCCAAAAGTGCTGAAATAGATGACCGAAGCGCTAATTTGACAGAAGCGCTGAAACAATGCTTGAAAGCGCTATTCTACCGAAAGCGCTGAAATATAGACCCGAAGCGCTGAAATACAAACCAGAAGCGCTGAAACAATGCCCAAAAGTGCTATTTCCCAGAAGCGCTAAAACAAAAACTAGAAGAACTGAAATAGGTTTCCAAAATGCTTAAAAACAAAATTTAAATTTTCTCTATTGTAGAATTTGGTCTGGCCTTGTGGCATTCTGTATCAGGGACTGCAGTAGATATGAAGGATGAATCCGTTGACTACGGTTGTGGAATTGCGTGAGAGCTCTTCTTTGAAAGAAGGCTCGTGAATAGAGCGGTTCTACCACATAATCTAATGAGTGACCCCTAGAAAAATCGTGATATCGGTGAATGAATGTTCTATGTTGTAAGAAGAGTTTCCGATTTTGATATAGAAAATGTTGTTTTCTCAATTTATTTCTATAACCGAGAGGTTTCTTAGGCCTTGTAACTTTGATTTTTTTCTTGACAAACATGGTGGACTTCCACTTTCGTAGCATGTATTTTCTGATTTTTTTTGACTTGACGTTTTCAGGATGATCGTTAATTTGATTTAAATGAATTTGTGAAAACACGGCAAGCAATTTTGAATAAGTGTTTTAAAACTGAAAAGATTGTGTATGTTCAAAAATCACGAATTATCTTTATTGATTTTGACGGGTTGTTTTGACAGTTGTACACAAATCAAACAGACTTACACTTAAAGACAAGTAGGTCATCATTATACTCACAGCCCACATCTTGCAATTATGTTGACTCACACAACCGTGTCACCCCCTAGAGGGCGCCCGTGTTTTTGTCATTGCTAGGTGCGTACTCAAAGTGACGAAAGTGGATACCAAATCCCTTAAGCAAGCGGTCCTTGGTAATTATATGGTTAGTGTCTTAGGGGAAGATTCTTCCCTCCCCTTGCACCTTGAGTATGACAATGTATGGATACTGACTCAGTGAGAAACTACTCTATGGTTCATAGATAGGGTTCCGTTTGGTGCGGCAAATAGATAAACTCCCTCAAGAGACCTCCCAATCTTTAAAACAAATATTTTGGGGATGGTTATCTTGCTCACTACCGTCAAGTTGGACTTTCATCAACAACTTGCATTTTTATTATAGTGGGTTGGATAACCTGGCTTTGGTTGTTCCCACTTAGGTCGTTCCCGTAGGGTGAGTACTTTTTCCCACTATGGCAGGCTTGCTAAGGGATTTAATAAAGTGTAAATGACATGAAATAAAAGTGAATCTGGCACTTTGGTCACCCAATTAAGGGGAGAGCATAAGCCCAATCACTACAAGCACAACATATAAGTTTGTCTTGTTTTAAGCCCAAAAAGAAATTTTCTAATCTATGTGAAGGTGTTGCTTCACAAAATCATGATGTTCTTTTTAACTTGTATCGTAAAAATGCGGTGACTATCCTAGGATTGATAGATTTTCTTTATGAAAAATAAGAAAATGACTATCCTAGATTGATCAATTTTAGTCCAACTTTGAAATGACTATCCTAGATTGATTAATTTTAGAAAATCTTCGAAGTGACTATCCTAGATTGATCAATTTTAGTCCAACTATGAAAAAATTAAAATCTGGCCACGGATGCGTCAGATCCAGACTTATTTTCACAAAAGCGCTAGAATATTACACCGAAGCGCTAAAACATAAACTAGATGCGCTAAAACCCGAAAGCGCTAAAACAGGATCCTGAAGTGCCGAAGTTTGGCATGGAAATGCTAAAACACCCGATGCACTAAAATAGTACCCCAAAGCGCTAAAACAGTGACCGGAAGCGCTAAAGTCGAAAGCGCTAAAACAGCAACTAGAGGCGCTAAAACAAAGACCAAAAGCGCTAAAAATTTTAACGGAAGCGTTACAAGAAAAACACGCTGAGAACCTGTGTGACACTTTCCAGAAAATTGACAATTTTGATAAAATCGGGGTTAATGTCCCACGGTGGGCACCAAATTGTAAGCGTGTATATGTGAATAGAACTTAAAACACTTCTTAATATGACATTATATCAAAGATTAAACAAATTGAATCAATTCAACAAAGTAATCAAATGAAAGCGTCCTATTGCTCTCTATCTCCAAAGATTTATTAAATTTTGATTGCTCTTAGATTGTATAAGCAAATAAGACTGTTAAAATGACTATCTGAAGAATGAGATGATGATAATGTAATGCTAAATGATAAATCAATTAAACTAGCATGACATAGATTTGAAACAGATAATTGTAGCTACAAGAGGCAACCATGGTTGAAGGTTGATTGCTAGATATGCTTGATGTGTAAATGCTTGATGCTTGATGTCTGGATTCTTGCAGAGTAAGAGTACAAAAGCTTGATTATCTGGATCCTTTCTTGGTTGAATGAGGCTTGTATTTATAGATTTCCTAGCTGTAGAAATGCACAGGGAAAGCTTTGAAAGGCTTGGATTCAATCTGGAGAATTGAATGGTGTGAGATGGAAGAGATTGAGAGAAAGATGGACATTGTTTCTACCCATGAAAACACCAGGCAAGAGAAGAGGAAGGATTGATGGAGGAGGATTGAGAGATCAAATTCCAAATTTGTCTCCAATTTGTCTCCAAAACTTCCCGTGAAGTTTCAATCAATTAATTTGACATATTTTTGACATAAATTAGACATAGTTTAGACATAGGAAATCTAATTCATTTTTGAGAGAATATAGATTGGAATATTCTTTGTGCAACAATTCAAATATTTTGATTTATTTAAATTAGCAAAAGAGGGATAAATAATTTAATAAAACAAACTATAGGATAGTTGTTTATTAAATTAGACAAAAGAATATGGCAATTAATTAATAAAGTGTTTTTGTCTTTATTTAATTAATTTAAGATGAATGTGATAGATTGAAATAGGGATATGATAATTTAATTGAACAAAGTATTTAATTTTGTTTATTTAATTAAGATGAATTTAGATGTGAACTATATAAATAAATATTTCTATTTATTCAATAGTAGAGGAAATTAGGATAATTAATCAAATAATTCGTATTTAATTAATCAGATGCTCCAGACCAATTTTAGGTGTATACACCAACATGTCTAGGTTGGTTGGTAAATGCTACTTGAGATGTCATTTTCTTGCCCATTCATCTCAACCCTTTTGGGATACGTTTTTCCAATAGAGTCTTGTTGTGATCCCTCATAACACATCCCTAATTTGTGCCAAATTATGGATCCTTCCTTTTTCAATTCTTGTTGAGTCACACTGATGACATCCTTCTTGCCCTTGGTTGCATGTGACTAGTTATTTTGGTACTCATGTTTTATTTGGTGAAGTGGCACTTTGTTTTCACAATTTATTTATGTTGCATGTAGTCATTCATTGCATAAGGTGAATCTTGTTACAAATTGCATTCAATTTGCTAGTCACGCTTTTGATGCATTGTCGTCTTGTGCCTTTGTTGCACTTTAATTTTTTTTCTTATTTTATTTGTGGTTATGTCACAATCATTCTATGTTGTCACATATGGATTGTTAGGAAATTCCAATTTTATTTTGTCCTAGTGTATCATCATATTCCACCTTGTCATTATATCACACTTTTATCACTTGATCACATTATTATTACACATTGCATATCAATTTTGTGTAATGAATTATCAAATTGTTTAAACAATTCAAATTTTGATGTTAAAATATTTTAATTTAAACTTGTAAACATCTTTATTAATTTTAAAAAAATAAAATTGAAAGTTTAAGATTTCCAATTTCAATAAAATTTTCACCAAATAAAAATAAAAATTTAATGATAAATCTTCAATTTTAATATTTAAATTTAAATCTTAATAAAGATTAACTTTAATTTATTTTTGCAAGTCATAATATAGCATATGTTTGTAAGCCAAATCATGATGTTATGAATTATAAATGTTTTTTCATTTTATGGTTACCATTTTCCAACAAAAAGCACTAAAGACTTATTAGACGACAAGTTTGTGTCATAATAAATTTCAAAAGTTTTCTAATTTGTGGAATACATTGTGCATTTGCAAGTTATTAAAACTCTTTAGATTCGTGAATTTCACCATTGAATGTGAAAATTGTTTCCCATTTTTAAAGTCCCAACAATTCTTTAGAGAAAGAAAAAAAGCAAAGTGATTCTATTGTTTTAGAGTTTAGTTTCTTTAAAATAAACTAATTTTAGAGTTTAGTTCTTTAAAATAAGCATATTGCAATGAGTAATTTTAATAAAAAATTGTAATCAAAGTATGATTTTAATGAATAGGTTGTTTTCAAAAGTAAATTTAACATTAGAAATCAATTTTAGGAAGTTGAATAAAGTTGGAATTAGAGACTATCAATGTATTCAAAAGGGAATTTAAGGTTTGCATTAGCTATCAGTGATAAATTTGACTAAATAAATACCTATTTACATGAACAATTTTCAATAGTCACTAGACTCCCTTGAAAAAACTCTAAAGTCCTCTTCAATTAATGATTTTATGTTAGAGGAATTCAAGAACTCAAGCCTCCAAGATCATTTGCAAAACTAAAAGTAACCTTCTACAAAAGAGAAAAGAAAGAGCAAAAAATTTCAATAATGGATGTAAAATAAGATTAGCTCAAATGTGATCAATATGTAATGCAAAGGATTTCCATGGAATGATTTACAAATGAGAACCCTTTGGTTATATAGCCAAGGCGAGACCTAGGATTAGACAAGGTCATGACGAATGTCTTAATCTTATGTCATGAGACAACTAACTCAACAAATATTAAATGGCCTAGGACACAAGTATTAAATGTTATAAGATAAGATATAAATGGAAACTAAGACTTCTAGAAAGATTCTTAGTACCTAAGAAAACTTAACATGTGAATAGGACCTACTAGTGGACTAGTTAGGAAAAACACATAATTCACACCAACACCCCCCCTTTAAGTGGAACTTAGGGAGTAGTAGATTATTATGCAAATGATGCAAAACATGAAGATGATAATAAATGCATGTCACTATTGTGAAAAGTTTCTAACATTTAATCTGGTAGGTCCTTGGTGTTTCACTAATGCTCATAATTAGCTTAGTTGTCAAGGGTGGGCTTCTCACATCTAAAAGAACCATTGGTATGTCACCATGTGTGTAGAACCTTTAGGTGTACACTCAATAAACTAGCACTTCACAAAGACCTAGGTCCACTTGTAGGGTTGATAACACACTTCAAATCTCATATTTGGGATATAATTTTATGATGTTGATTTATATTAGCTTCCCTAAGTGAGTGTAATGATGAAAAATCCATGATAATTAATTAAATTAGTGACAACATCAAAACTATTGGAAAGAGAAGGGATATGAATCATGGAAGGGTTAACAAGTAGGTTGTAATAAATTTAATTAGCACCATGATATGTTGCACATGAACTATGATTATAAGGAGACATGAAGAAAAATAAAAAATGGCAATATGGTCTACCTTGAACTTTGGGATTTGATTTCTTAATTGCACGATATTTTCTTGTTCATTTTCAGGTTCACTCCTCCAAAATTTGAGTTTTTCACCAACTTCCTTCTTATGATGTTCAATTCTATATCAAACTAGTAGAATTAATACATATGAAAAAAAAATATTATATGTTATCAAACTCAAATGTAAAACATGATAAATTTAATCATTTCAAATCTTTAAAACATGAAGATATTAATTCATAATTCAATCTAAAAACATGTAATTCAATTCTTCCATGTTGAAAAATAAAAGGTAGTGGAGTTGTTAAATAATGATTGATATTTTGTCAACACCATGAAAATTATGCTCCTATGTCAAATAAAACACAAATTGTAAGGTAAAATAGAGCATGTGAGTCCAAAGTCACAAGATCCGCATGGTTTTTGACCATTTTTTGGAATTCCAATAAACATGAACGTGTTACAGTGCACTTCATTTATACCTACTTTGAATATTCCAATAGAGAGAGAAGGGGAGAGGGAGAGAAATGGAGAGGGATAAAAAGAGGGAGAGATAGAGGGGGAGAGAAAAAAGTAAATATGGAGAGAGAGGTAGAGATGAAGCAAGAGAGAAATAGGGGGTGAGATAAAGTGAGATAAAGAGAGAGAGGGATGGAAGAATTGAGAGAGGGGGGAGGAATAAAGATATAGATGTAGATAAATTGAGAGAGATACATAGAGAGAGAGAAGGAGAGGGTAGGGAGAGAGAGAGGGAGAGGGGAGAGGGAGATATATGAGATAGATAGAAGTAGGGATAGAGAAAGGGTGAGATAGAGAGAAGTAGAGAGAGAGGGGGGAACAGGGATATATAGGTCTAGAGATAGGAAATATAGATGGATGGAGAAAAGATAAATAGGGAAATGTGGGATGAGAGAGAGGGAGGGAGGTAGGGAGAGAGGGGAGAGATAGGTTTAGAGAGGGAGATAGAAAGGGATATATATCTCAATATATAGAGGGAGAGAAGGAGATATATAGAGAGAGACATACGATAGAGAGAAGTAAAGATAGATAAATAGATATGGAGAGATAAATAGAGGAAAAGAAAGAGGGAGAGAGAGATAGAGAGGGGGGAGAAGGGAGAGGGGGAGGTGGGAGAGGGGATAGATGGAAATATAAATAGGTATTTAAATGGATAGGAAGAGAGAGAGAGAGAGAGAGTACATATAGACAAATATAGACTGGGAAAGGTAGATGTGTGCATATATATAGATATATAGAGAGGGATATTTCTAGAGATAGACAAATATAGATGGAGAGATGGAGAGAGGGAGAGATAGAGAGAGACATATAGACATAGAGGTATAGATAAGTAAATATGGGGAGAGAGAGAAAGAGGTAGCGAGAGGGGGTTAGATAGGTCTAGAGATAAACAAATAGAATGGAGAGAGGGAGAGATGGAGAAAGGGAGATAGGGAGGGAAAAGAGAGGGAGAGGTAGAGAGAGATAAGGAGGTAGATAGGTATAGAGATATAAAAATAGAGATGGAGAGAGGGAGAGAAGCAAAGAAAGATCATAGTGAAATATGAGGGATAGAGAAGTGAGATAAATAGAGAGGGGGAGAGGGAGAGATAGAGATAGAGAGAGAAAGAGGGATAGATAGTGAAATTTTGGAAGAGAAAGAGGTATGAGGATAGAGAGGTGGAGATAGGGAGGGAGAGAGGGAGGGAAAGGATGGAGGGAGGGAGAGATAGGAAGAGGGATATATATAGATCTATAGATTAAAAAATAGAGATGGAGAGAGAGAGATGGGGAGATGGAGATAGGGAGAGAGCGATGGAGGGAGGGAAAGGAGGGAGGGAGGGAGAGGTAGAGATATAGGTGGGATATATAGGTCTATAAATAGATAAATAGAGCTGGGGGGAGAGATAGATAAAGGGAGAGAGGAGGGAGATATCATAAAGGATTATGAAGAGAGAGAGAGAGAGGGGGGGCTAAGAGAGGGAGAGAGAGAGAGAGGGAGAGGTAGGGAAATATGGGAAGAGAAATAGCAAGAGATATATATAGAGAGGTAGAGATATGGATGGAGAGGGATAAGGAGAGATAGGGATGGAGGGAATGAGAGGTAGAGAGAGAGTGGGGGAGATAGAGGTCTATAGATAGACAAATAGAGAGGGAAAGATAGAGGAAGAGAGAAGAGAAAAGAGATAGGGAAAGAGAGAAAGAGAGAAATATATGGGAATATAATGAGAGAGATGGGGAGATAAAGAGAGGGGAGGGAGATATAGAGAGATGTGTCTATAGAGGGAGATATATATATATATACACATAGAGTGAGATATTGAGATATATAGAGGGATAGGTAGAGAGATAGATATAGAGGGATAGAGAGGTAGATAAATGTATGGATAGAGAACCATAGAACACAATATGTAGAGATGGAGAGCAGAGATATAGAGGGAGATAAGAAGAGAGAAAGAATGAGATAAAGATATGTAGAGAGGTATAATGAAATAGAAGTACATAGAGAAATATGGGAATAGAAAGAGAGAGGTAGAGATAGATATGGGGGGAGGGAGAGATAGATCTAAAGAGGGAGATATGTATACATGGCTATCAAGATATGGAGAGATAAGGAGATAAAGTTAAAGAGGGAGAGATAGGAGAAATATGGAGAGAGAGAGAGAGGAAAATATACATTTAGATATATGGGTATACAAAGAGGGAGAGGAGGAGAGAGAGGGAGAGAAGAAGAAAGAGGTAGATATGAAGATAGAGGGAGAGAGGGAGGAGATAAATATATTTATTCTTCACACAAACAAGAATATTGTGAGTTTTTTATAATGTCAGTGTATTCTAATGAGCTCATGTTTGTATTTGATTTAGGTATTATCAACCATTATGGTTATATTTTCCTTGGGCATCCAAACCAAAAGGTTGGGCTTGCATGTCTTTGACTAAAGGTGTGTTTTTTAAATTGTACAAAAATTGCTAAATATCGAGTGTGGTCTCCATCTAGTTTGCATGTATTTCAATGTTGAGTTAAATGAATCCCACAATAATGTCAAATTCTCTCTTATATTTCTAACCATATAATTTTTTCAATATTCTAAATATGTTAAGATTTTTATCTTTAATTTATTTTGCTAGTGTATCCATTTTTGTCAAAAACTTATGTATAATAATTTTGGTTTCAGTTTTATCCATTCATCAAAACTTGAAGAAAATTACATTTTTCCAAACTAGATTCTATTCTATACACGTTCAAAAAGAAATATTTTTTATTAATTTTCAAAAAAATAGGGGGAGCACACTCAATTTTTAATTTTTAGGATGTTTCCACTTTGAAAATTAGTAAAAACTCATATATTCATTATAAATTAGTAGAAAAATCAGGCATAACTATATGGCATTAGCTAATGTTGAAAACTCAAAATACTGAGGGGGGGTTGAATCAATATTCACTGAAATTCAATAACTTCATCAACTTAAACATGCATTCAAAGTATTTCATCAAAATTTGTAGAAATGGAAAGGAACAATTAAAGCATGCATCACATCAATAAACACAAGAACACTAGATTTATGTGGAAAACCCTTAGAAGGGAAAAACCGTGGTGAGGATTAGCTCACAATATATTATAACCAGTTACAATGGATTACAAAAGGGAAGAATCACTGTCCAAAAAGAATGGATCACTACCAAGGGCTCACTATCTAGAATAGAAAAGAGAGTAGAAGAATGGCTCACTGCCATATTTTAAATTGCTAATAATGTGTTTGCAACATGCTAAAGATATAATTCCAATTAAGCTCAAAAAACTAACTTTACACACTTCATACTTCACCACTATCACCATTCTCACTTCACTCTACATCACATCCTCATTCACATCTCATGTCATCATCACAACACTAAATTTACCTATATATATACTACAAACATCCACAACATCAATTGTATGAACCGTGTAACACCATGACCTATTGGCCCAAACTCCATCACACATGCCTTGTGAAAAGAACCAAAATGTATTCTTCATAAAAATAGTTTCATATGACCTATAATCACTCCCATGAATCTTCTCCTTACATAACTCAACTCTCCACGACCCCAAAACCCTTAGGTTAGCACTACACAACAAAATTGGTGAAGCAACAATTGAGTGAACCAATTGTTCATCCACAACTCAACACATAGACCACCAAATCACTTGCCACTTGGAATAAATACAATTTTGACATCCTAAAAGACTTTCTCAAAACCACATAACATAATAATCATTTGTGATGGAATGTAGAGCATTCCAATATGCACTTTGCACCTGTAACTTTGATTCTTTTAAGCTTGATACTCTGCCATCAATATCTTTAGTGGTGGAAGACATTAAACCATAAAACTTTGGATATAGATACCTTTAATGAATAAAATTATTACCTCAAAACTGCATGACAAGATGATGCAAGGTAGAGCAATGCGGACCACAAAACTATTACTATGTTATACTGAAAATGTAGTGGGACTTAGTTGATTTCCTCAAACACACTTGGTTTTCCTTTTAACTACATATATATTGATATACCATCACTTATAAGATGGGCTTCCATCAATGACAACACCATACACCATCATGCTTATGTTTCCAAAAAGCTCCCCCTTTGCCATTAATGACAACATACTTCTCCAAAACACTCTCCAAAACATTCTCCCCCTTTTGGCATCAAGGGAAAAGGGTAGAAAAAATGTATTTATCTTCTATACTCACCCTTATTGATATATTTACATGATAATATCTCCCCCTATCCTCTTTACTCCCCATTTCTATATTATCCATCACCAAAAGGGAAAAACTATTTCACAAAACCATCTACTAATTTTGCATATGTACATTGAAATTAGAAAATTGTATATACAAAGAAAAAATGTACACCTTAACTAGATGACTTGAGTAAACTACCCTGATAAGACACCTTCAATTTTGTAAGGTGTACCTCCCAATCCTTCTTGGAAAAGGCAAGAATATGGCACCAATTTTCAAATTGAATATGGAGGTCTTCTCCTTCTTTCAAAGAAATAGGCACTATATTCTTTTACACAATATTCTCAGCAATGAATAAAACTCCAATTAAAGGAGTAAACCTTGCACTTACCATATCTCTAAGCTAACTATATTGCATTATTATTTTAGCATTTTGTTCTTGTAGTATAAAGTATTGAATGCGTAGATTTTCAATGACAACACTTGTAGCTCCATCTACATCACTCACTGAATCATAAACACTTAAGGCCTAAGAAATTTGAGACTCAATTGAGTCCATTTGATCCTTAATGCTCCTTGTAGAAATTGGCCACTTCAAACAAAATTTAAATAGTTTTTTGGTTTCATCTAGACACTTCTTAATATCCTCCAAGTTACCTTGCAACTTGACATGTGTAGTACCACACTTATCATAAATATCAGATAACCTTTTATAATTGAAATTATTTGTCATTTCCTTTTCTATCTTCTCTTACAACCCAACAAAAGACTCCTTAAAATAATATAACAATAACTTCAATTGTTTCACACCAGATAGAGAATTGTCAATAGTTATTCTAGGAAGTCCTTCATGCAACTCCTTCACAACTTCATCAACCAGCTCAATACTCTTTTGGTGATTTTGAAGAATATCCTTTCTCGTGGAGGTATGGAAAAATTCACCAAGTTGTAACTTATGTAGAGGGGAAATATTATTTAGGTCCACTTGACCTTGTTGCATAGGAATCTACAACAATTATGCAGACACCACCGATTAAAGCTATAATTGCATATCCAAGAGATCTTTCAATGAATATCTAGAGGGTCCATAGGATTCACCACCTATTTTAGTACTCTCTTCTTCATGAGTATCACTCTTCTCTTTCTCTCCATTGCTAGAGCACAATTTTTCATTCTTATCAACTTCTAAAGGAAAAAATTCTTCTTTTTGTGCTTTACCGTTCTTCAGGGCATCTTACTTCTCTTCTTAATTCTACTCATCATTTATCTCCACATCCAAAGGACTGTGGTCTATCATTATTTCTTATTTCTTCTCATGCTCATTTTCATGTTGTTCATTAACAAGCTCATTGATTTTTGAGAGAGGTGTATCTTGTTTCATTTGGTCTTTAATCTTTGGAGGAGATCCAAATTCATTAGCAAGTGTTTCAACTATTTGCAATTTTGCTTTCCTTAAGAATTTTTATATCATCATTATCTTTGCTCATAAGATTGCTAACTCTTTTTTGTCCTACATTTCTTGATGTAAAATTGAGACCTTGATTCTATCCTCATGAGATAATGAGGAACCAATATTCTCCAAGGTAGATGTCTTGATCTTTTCATCCTCTACAATAACCTCTTGTCTTCTTGCATTCAACACACCTTATAATTGATCCTATATATCACCTAGGCTAGTATCGAATGTCACCGTGTATTTTACTATAGCCTCTTCAATTTTTGCCTTGTCTTCATCATTTGCATCTGGATGCATTGCAACACTTTCCTTCAACATACCAAACTCTGCAATACCACTAAATAATGCATCTAACTTCATAAGACTATGCTCTTGGACTAGAGGGGTCTTCTCAAATTTCTTAGCTATTCCCTCTCATTTTTCCTTTAGATAATCCTTTTTATTTTCCTAGCCTAGAAATATTTTATATCTTCTTTTAAAAATGAAAGCTTTATTTTCCTTTTCTACTTCCTCTTCACTTTATGTATCCACCATGTTAAGTTTTTTTCTTTTTGTATCGGTCTCTTCTTGAGAGAGACTTGACTTCCTTCTATGGACCAATTGGGTTCCTTATTATTATTCATCTTCACAACTGATATTATTTTCTTTGGTCAATTTTTCTTTCCTTCTCCAATTAGGAGACTTCTATTGGACAGAGGTGCTAGATGTACCTTTCTTCTTTGAACCATTTGTCGGTTTTGTTCTTGAAGGAGGAGTTCTAGAAGGCTTTATAATAGTAGGTTGTGTGGGAACTGAGGTCCTACCCGACCTTCTTGAATTCTATGGATTAGTCTACGGAGGATTAGATGTACCTATGGTTTATCCTAGGGCCCTCAAGGGTACCAAACTCTCTCTCCAAATCAGCCTTCATCTTTTCAACTTTCTCTTTAGTGTCCTTTTCTAGGTTCACTTGACTCTTTTTCTCTTCATAGGTTCCATACCTTTCCCTCGTTGTACCCCTAGGTTTTCTCAACACTATCTCTACAAGACTAGTGCATACAGACTCATCTACCTCATAAGGTAGTTCTAGAACCCAAACAATTCTAGATTCAACTACTTCCATATAGCAATAATCTTTGCTAACCATAAAAGTTAAAATCATTCTTATATTTTTCTACAACCTTGCTAGGAATCCTTTCTCTCCCTTACATCTGGGATTGAAAAGCCTTAAAGAATCCACATAACATAGAATCACAAGACTCTTTACTAGGAAATCTCCTCAAATGATCTCTAATTTGAGTGGCTATAGGAACATTTTTTAACCATACTACATTCTTTTCTCTGAGTAACTCATTCAAAAAGTAAAACATCAAGAAAATGATAAGAGTACCATACCAACAAGGGTATTTTGACTCTTTTTTCATTTTAATATTCTCGAACAATTGTAATCTTAGGAGCTCACAAAGATCAAAATATTTTCCCTCTTTCACCATTTGATGGGCTATGTGTATAGTGGTGGCAGAAACCGAATTCTCTTTGTTTGTAAAAAACATTTTGTACCTAATCATCATAGAAGAATACTTGACTATCAAATCTTCAATACCATTAAAAATTAGGGAACACTTGTCAAATTTCACTCTAGTAAGCTTCATTACATCTTCATTCTTTACTAACTTCAATGTCAAAATAGTACTATTGGAGCATAAGTCAGTGACAATCCTAATTACCTATTTGTTTATCATGTGTGGCATATACAACCACACAAATTTTTCATTTATTATGTTGAGCACATACTTCATGCACTCATTATCATAGCATAAATTAGGAAATTTGTTCCACACGTCTAGCTTCTTCTTTGTCAAACTAGCATACTCTAGATTTAGCTCAAAATCGTCGCTATTTAACACCCTATCTCTAAATTTTTCCATCTTCAAATGATCATATTCATCCAAATTTGAATGAATGTAAATACACACATCCTCCATGTGCAACACATTCAAAGGAACCCTATAAAATGCACCTTCCTTATCTATCTTCATGGATTTTTATGGATGATTCTTGAATTTAGGTCTTAGCCTCTCAAGAACATCAATAACTTATGGATTAAACATCTTGCACTTCACTAAAACTAGGGTTTATAAGAAATATAAATACCTTATGAATCTTCACCAATAGGGTTTTGTACAACACTTCATAAATTATCTAGATCTCTTTTTCTCTACTCTCCTCTTCAAATGCTCAAACACAAATAAATTTTAGAATGTGCATGGTGAAATATAAACCCTTTTCCAATGACCTAATATGTGCACTAATTATAGTAGATAAATTTAGGTCAAAAAGTTGTCAAACCTTATGTGATATTATAGATACTCCCAATCACTCTGCAAATCTCTACAATAAGATAATTCTCACTTGATATTTCACCAACAGATCAAGCATATCAACCTACATATGCACCAGTATGCTGAAGACATCAACATCTCACTTTTGGCAGGGGGCGGAAAGTTTTATGCTAAAAATCCCCTAGGGCCAATGCTCTCTATCTAGTTTCAGAGGAAACATCTGCATTGGGATTTGACACAAACTCATTCTTTACCTCATTCTCTTCCTCTTCCCTACCATATCTTTTTCATCTCCTTCATCTCAACTAGATCTTGACCTTCTTTACCAAATCAATCTTCTTTTGTGAACCAAAGGGTTTCACATTCTTACTTCTGCAAAACTTAGCTATGTGTCCTAGTTTATTGTATTTATGGCATATGGCATCTTTTTGTTGAACAAACTTACTTCTTGTAATTTTAGATATGCATTCAAAATCCTTATGCCCAAACCCATTGCATTTACAACAATAACCATTGAGTTATTGAAATATCATACCATTATTGTAGTCATTCATCATTTGACTTCTAAAATCACTAGCCTTATAACCAAATCTATTGCATTTATATCACTGATAAAAAATTATTGAAAGTTCTTATTCATCTTGCTTCTACACTCTATAACTCTATGTCGAAATCTTTTGCAAGAATAGCTGTAACCAATAAAAGATGAATATCTTTGTGCAGTGGGTTGTCTAATAGGTGGTATTTTGAAATATTTCTTCTAGTTCCTAGAGACATGTTTAATATTTCTCTTCTTATCTCTAGTCTTCCTTTGTTCATTAATCTTATTTTCAACATTATTTGGAGTCTAATTTTCCTTTGAGGTTTCTCCTTTTTCAAACCCTAATCCTTCTTTTTCCTTTGAATAATTTTGACTAGCAAGAACATCATCAAACAAGGTGGAGCTCTTCTTGAACTTATCCTCTTGACTCTTTTCTTTCTCCAAATCTTTTCTTAGAGACAACTTTTGTTGAACACCTGAAATACTGAGAGGGGGGTGAATCGGTATTCTTTTAAACCATTCAAACATTTAAACATCTAATCCACTTAGCAGATCCAATTATAATAATGAAAGAAAGAATGAAACATTCAACAACAACTCATAACACATGAACACCGAGATTTTTATGTGTAAAACCCCAAATGGGAAAAACCATGGTGAGGATTAGCTCACAATATATTATAACCGGTTATTATATTTATAGAAGTGCTCACTACAGGTGGACTCACCACCCACTAAGAAAAATATGGAAGAGAGATTATGGATCACAACCTAGTTTGAATTGTTATAATTGCATCTATCATATGCATGAATTATAGTTCCAATGAACCTCAATAAACTGACTCTACAAACTTCATTTGATTATGATCTAACACTCTACCTTTCTCTGCATTCACATCACTCTAATCTTCTACTCAACATGCACACTTAAATTCACATTGATCTGATAATATTCACATAATTCACATTGCATACATGTCTCTCATTCCTTACATTCATCAAAACATTGAAAATGATTTAACATATATATGCTTCAAGCATATCATTAACTAGGTCAGCCTAATTAGATTTAACATCCAAAATATAGAAAGTGTAACTTGTCGGCTCAAGTCCTATCACAGATGCCTCATGCCAAGATTCAAATCTCAAAACACTTTGAAATAAGTCATCATAGACCAATAATAACCCATATAACACCACAATACATATTTAACCTTCACACTTATATTTCGGCACTACAAAAGACCTAATAAAAAAATACTTCAACTATATACCCATATTCAAACACGTGTACCTCAACACATCATGCCAAATTGAATTCATACTCTATTGAAATCTATCAATATCTACTTAAGACCACAAAGCCAAAAAATTATCCACGAAGAAGTGCAAACTCTCCCACTCATATACATTGTACAAGAAACGACTGTAACTTTTCACACCAAATTTCTATTACTCATATCTCTCAAACCAAGAGCCAAAACATGATGAAATTTTGGAATTAGATACTTATAAAAACCAACAAATAATGTAGAAGCATGAGGTGAAAACTTCATTTGTGAACCAATACAGACCCAAAAACTGGAGCTTTGTTACACTTAGTCAATTTTCCATCACAAAGTTTTGGTTTTACTGGATCAAACCATATTGCAAAAATGTCTTCCACAAACACTCCAAAACCTATTAGAACCAACCAAAATGATCTGCAGTGATCTTCACCATGATCTCCACATCAAGATACAATGTTAACACTACAATACATAGTAATATACCTTGTGGTTTTCCCTCATGCTCATGTTACCAATGATAGAATCAATGACATTATTCCAACAAATTCTTCTTCAAGTCTTGAACATATTGAAAAAATATCTTTCAACTTGGTATTCAAGTATTCTTCAACTCTTTTTCTTTCTTCAACCTACAATTTTAGACTGGTGATTGACTCACTTTCTTGTTTGAGATACTCATTTGTATCCTTGAGTCTTTCTTTAACCTTCTTGATTTGATTCCTCAACTTCTTGATGCACTCATCTACTTCCTTAATATTTTCTTTCATATCTTTATTCTCACATTTTGCTTTATCCAAATCATCAAGAGAAGATCTAAGTCCTCCTTCCATATCAACTTCATAGTCTTCTTCATTAAAACCTTCCATCATAATTTATTTTGTTTCTTTTGGAGGGATAGGATACCTCCTAGTTGCCATGTGTTCAACCTCCAAAATCTACCTCAGGGGTTAAGCCAAATGAAGGAACCAAGCTCTGGTACCAATTGTTGAACACCTAGAATACTGAGAGGGGGGGTGAATTAGTACTCACTAAAATTCATTAACTTCATTGACTTCAACATGCATTCAAATAATTTCATCAAACTTTGCAAAAATAAAAAGGAGCAATTAAATCATGCATCACATTAATAAACACAAGAACACTAGATTTACATGGAAAACCCTTGGAAGGGAAAAACCACGGTGAGGATTAGCTCACAATATATTATAACTGGTTACAATAAATTATAAAATAGAGGACTCACTGTCCAAAAAGAATGGATCACTGCCAAGAGCTCACTACCCAAAGGACTCACTATCTAGAATAGAAAAGAGAGTGGAAGAATGGCTCACTGTCATATTTTGAATTGCTAACAATGCATCTGCAACATGCTGAAGATACAGTTCCAATTAAGCACAAAAAATGACTTTACACACTTCACCACTATCACCTTTTTCAATTCACTCTACCTCACATCTTCATTCACATCTCATTTTATCATCACAACATTGAATTGACCTTCTATATATACCAAAATTATCCACATCAATTAGGTTGGCCTAATTGTACATGAACCATATAACACCATGACCTATCGACCCAATAATCTATCATACACACCTTGCAGAAAGAACAAAAATGTTTTCTTCATCAAAATATGTTACATGACCTATAATCACTCTCATGAATCTGCTCCTTACATAATTCAACTCCACATGACCCCAAAACCCTTAGATCGGCACCACACAACAAAATTGGTGAAGCAACAACTGAATGAACCAACTGTTCATCCACAACTTGACATGGAAACCACCAAATCACTTGCCACTTAGAGTGAATATAGTTCTGACATCCTCAAACACTTCCCAAAAATGACACAACATAATAATCACCCATGGTGGAATGTGGGACATTCCAATATGCAATATGTACCTGAAACTCAGCTTCTACTAAGCTTGATACTTTGTCATCAATATCTTGAGTTGTAGAATAGATAGAACCCTAAAACTTTGGATATAGATATCTTCAATGCATGTCATTGTTACCTCATAACTACATGACAAGATGATGCAAGGTGGAGCAATGCGGACCATAAAATTATTCCTTTGTTATATTGAAAATGCATAGGGAATTATCCGATTTCCTCAAACACACTTGGTCTGCTTCCGAACAACATACATACTAATATACCATCACTTCTACAATGGGTTTCCATCAATGAAAAATCCATACACCATCATGCTCATATTGCCAATAGTTAATTTTTAACTAAAGTGGTTTTAAAATACTAAAAAAAGGTTAAAATTTTATGGGGAGCACAACAAATATTGTGTTATAGTTTTTTTTTACAAAAATAGGATCACTTTGTGTTCTCCCCCGATTTTAACCCCTTAATCTCCATCATTTTCAAAATAAAGTAGTAGTTTAGAAAGTAGATTCAGAGCACTACAACTCTTGTTCTTGTCATTATTCAAAATTTTAAATTAATTAAAAATATTTTTGGTGATTTGATGTTATGTTCTCGTGTTTTCAAATATTATCAATACATTCATTTTAATCATCTAAATAATTATAAGTACATCCTTCTAGAGAGAAATTAATAGTGGCATACTCCAATTTTGTGTAAAAAAATAGAGTAAATAATCTACATCTTACATGTGTGTTCAATATTGTTCAAATTCAAAGGGGTAATCATGGCACAATTCTCTCAAGGCTCAATCATATGACAAATTAAAAAGGTATTTATCAATACCGATAGCTCCCAATCCTCATAAAAAGCACCTAGAAAAAGGCTACACAGTAGGTGAATTTGCAAGATATAACTCCAATGATTATTAGGATAAATCCAAAATACAAGTCCAATAATATAGTCATTAATTTATCCTAGACTTGCAAACTTGTACTTTTGATAGAATAAAAATGTAAAACAAAATCCAAAATAACTATACTAATAAAACTACACTACTCTCAAAATCTAACAAAATAATGATCTAAGTATCAAGATAAATATGACTATTCAACTTTTTAATTTCTAAAACATCAATTTTCTAATTTTTCAACTCTCAAAAATTAAATTTCATTAATCTAAAATAATTATACTTATTTAATTGTATTTACTTAATTAAACTAAATTAATTGTAAATTAAACACTAATTTTCTTCTCAAAACTATTTTATTCACTAGTAAAATGCTCTTCTAGTAGAGTAATATTTAGAAAAAGAGAAAAATATTATGTTGACATCATAACATGATCAAGATGATTGAGTTATTTTTTAAGCCTTGCTCTAAGATTACTCCAAGTGTACCACATTGTATGATCTTCACAATGGTTGATATTGGGATAAAAAAGTCCCAATTTAATGTGCACAAAGAACCAAGCCTCTCTTTTGCTAGCTATCTACCACATAGGCAAGGCCCCACATTTATTTTAGGTCATTTTAATTATATTAAAATCTCCATAAAAACCCAAGTGGTGAGAGTCACTGAGTAGGTAATCCACCTCTAGAGGGTAGATTTCTCAACAACATTTTAAGAATAAAATGAATAACTCCAAAGGAATTTTTATTAATTTTTAAAAGAGCCCACAATGCTTGATTGGTGGGGTCGCATACACATTGTTCAACTAATTTTTGATGCCACATAATCTTGAGAGGAATGTGAAAACATCATCTTGCGTTGATTCATGCTTACTACATAAAAAATAACTAAAAGGCCAAATGACATAGAGTAAAATACTAGAAACCTTCACTTCGTGTAAGAAGATAAAGTCTAGGCTTGGAAATTAAAACTAAATATCTCAAATTGAAAACTTATAGGGAGGTCTGTTAGACGTCAAAAATTCCAAGAGACTTGATTCATAAAAAAATATTAAGAGTCATCTCCTCATTATTTAGCTCATTAAGAGTGGAATAAATGTTCTTCAAAAGATATTCGCTTGAACCAAAACTTCTTATATGGAAGTTAAGTTAGATAAGTTAGTGTTTCTTTGGCACATATTCCCTCTCTTCCAAATATACTAGTAGGATATGGGACCTCCACTACCCAACTAGAGGAGGCTAAGCATGCTATATTGTGTTGGCTAGTGGCTAAGATAACACAAACACCATTAGAAGAGCTCTCACAATTATTTCCTCATCGGAAGTCTCCCCAAGAGAGGAGCTATCAAATTTTATGGGATATGGAAATTTTGAAACATTTTTCAAACCCCAACCCCCAAAGATTGATGAAGGATTGTGGGAGTAGAAATATTACTAGAGCTCTTGGCTTTATGATTAACAATTGTAAGCTACCCTTACTCTTTTTTTTAACAGGAGATTGTGAGCAGAAGGTGGGTTGTGTGGAAGATTTAGATTAGGGAGAAGCCAAAGGGTAGTCTCAAATATTGCGATTGAAAGATTAAAAATGATAGAAAGTATTTAGTAAATTCAAACAAATAACACATGTATATCTCATTTTGTCCAATTTGGATATCTAAATTCTCCTTTAAATCTTTGGAAAAGTCTACCTTAACATAGACCCACTATTGAGGATAAGTTGAGTATTATTGTTTAGGTTCAACACAAACCACAAAGCCCAAGGAAGAGGCTATTTGGCTCAATAAGATTGAGCATGGGAAGGGAAACCCAATGAACTCAACACGAATAGGAATATGAAGATTATTTTCATTGAAGATGACAAATTCCTAGGTCTAAGGTTTGAAAACCAACAAAGAAGAACAATTAAGCCATAGGCCATGATTAATAATAGCCTCATCATGCTTGGCTTCAAAAAAATGGAAAATAAAGAAAAAAATTAATAAGGTAGTACATGCTTCAAGGCAAATCCCATGTAGGACTCAATCCCTATTGACACAGTCCTTAAGATGCTTTCAAGGGGGAGCCTTCCCACAAAAAATCTTATGAAGAAAATTTTTCTAACCATTGACATGTATTATCAAATTCAAGAATGAGAAGAACAATATATGAGGGTGTATTAGGGGATACCTCATGAAACACCTTGGGGACAAACTTCCGAGGTCACTTAAGTGGGGGTGTCATTGATATTTGTCATCAATCTTTCAACTCCAATAAAAAAAACTGTAGAGTTATGAAAGGACGAACTATTTAATAGGGGTGAAAGTTTCCCATAGACATGCCACCTTAAAGAGTGACAAAGTAAATCTAGAAAAAGGCTAAAGCTTCTAGATACCAGTAAAGCCAAAAACCCCTCATAGAGCTCTCTAGATTGAAAATTCTTATCAATTAATTGTTATTATATATTAGGAATGGTGTAATTTGTATATTTATATTATTTTTATCTAATTTTATGTTTATTTGTATGTAATATTTTAATAAATAATGATAAATATTATATGAAATCGAGCTTATTTTCTTAGTTTATTTATTTATATATACATTTTCTAGATATTTATCCTTATTTTATCTAGTTATATCTATATTCTTATACATTTTTTTATCTATGTATTTATTATGTTTATCTATGCCATATGTCTATTAAGGTTGTTGTCATCTAAATTTATTTTTTATTCCATTCCATGACAAGTTCATGGACATTTGGGCAATCTTCTAGTCATGAACTTGTCCCTTTCCAATTTAAAATTCAAAATTCAAATTTGGTTGACTAGTTCCCTTCACCCTTCTTCCTTGGATTGACTAAACACATTTTTGGTGATGTGATATTATGTACTAGTGTTTAAATATATTTAATGTATTCATTCAAATCATCTACATAATTAAAATGCAATCATTTTAGAGAGAAAATTAATAGTGTCACACTTCAATTTGGTGTGAAAAATAATAGTAAAGATTATGCATCTTACATATATTTGTTGTTTTTTATATTATTCAAATTCAAAACCATAGCTTGTAAGGATTAATAGTGTCCTGTTTTGTAGTGTTGTTCCTCATGATAGTCCTTTGCTGTCTTGTTGTGTGTAATGCTTAATTTTTAATTTTTACAAGAGTCTAAGCCCTTTCAAAACCATGTTTGCCTTAATCAGAACATTTCAAGAAATGATTCATAATTCCCATAAAAATTGTTTATCTAATTAAAAACATTTAAAAAAGAAACGATTGAACGAAAGCATTAAAGATTTTGTGGCATTTGTTTATAGAAGGGCTTAAACAATTTGTATTGTAGCTAATGAATAGATTATTTACATGGAACAAATTCCTTGCATACATAGCTAGTGCATGGATTAAAATGTAGTGTGTGTTACTAGGTGGCTCCACTTTTGGAGATCGAGTGTCCCTAAACTGATAAGATTGGCCATACACATTGTGAAGAATAGGGGACTTCCCATTATTCAAATTCTACCAAATTTGGATCCTGAAAATTCAACCGTTAAGGAAGGGAAATATGCTTGTTGGCAAATTGCAGAAACTATGGTGTATTATATAGGGTGAACCAGAGGAAGTTGTCAAAGAAATTTTATCTAGAGAAACATGTCAATGCTTCTGTGAACGCTAAAGTCGTTGCTCGGCGTCATTTTCTTGGTCGTAGCCGGCTTAACAATTCGTTTGTGGCAATGGAGGCCATCCATATGGTTCTCTATCTGAACTAATCACATGAAGCTCACGCCTCCGAACAAATCAAATTTATGGGCTATAGCATCTAGATCAAAACTGTCACAAGATGATTTCATAGTGTTGAATAGAAAGGCAAGAAGGCTATAGTATCTAGATCAAAATTAGTTACAATGTCAAAAATGATTTCATAGTGTTGAATAGAAAGGTAAGAATGGTATTAAACCAAATTTACTATGTCACAATATGATTTCATTGTGTTGAATAGAATATATGTTGATAAGTAGGAGGTATCTTCAAGAATCTGTGGAATTCATGAATGGTTCAGCACCAAATTCAGATGGAGCAATAGGTATTTTGGGAGATGATATCTCAATTCAAGCCATGCAACTACATTGTTCATCCCCATATGATGGTTTCTCATGTGATGTTTGAGTGAGACTAGATGATATTTTTGCATGTGTTGGAACAAGAAGGTCAAGCAATGCAATACCATGATTAAGAAATTTTTTTCTCCATTTCTTCAATTCTATGAAACCAACATTCTTTTATAGTATGCCTTTTCTCTTCACAATATTCACATTTAATTTTCTATTTGGTAGGAGGATTATAAAGAATACTCAAATGGAATGGATTTAGTGTGAGAGAGACGATCACATGAACCAACAAACTCAAAATTAAAATTAAAAACACCTAAATTGTCCCCTTGATTCAGAGAGGCCCCCCAAAATGATTAGTATTGATTGTATTCCCCTAGAACAATGTGCAAGAGAATTTTTACAAGTTGTGAAGATTGGATGCCAAATCAACCGTTTATAATGCATGGTGATTTTTATAAATTCTGGAAAAATAGAAAAATCCAAATCTTAAAATTAAAGTATATTTGAATTCCTTGCAAAATTTTGATATTCGTAAAAAAAGGTACAAAATTTTGGTAATCAAGGTGAAAGTTATGCACTGTCAAAATTTTCTTACAAAATCGACTTTGAAGGTTAAAATTTGCTACTAAACAGCATCAAATAAAAAAGATTTAAACAACCACGACTGAACCAAATTCTTGTTGAATATTCACACTAAAAAAACTGACTCCCCATTTACAAATTATCACAAAAAAAAAAAAAACCCTCCTTACAAACACTTAATGATTTAAGTTAAAATGCTAACAACTAATATAATAAATGTTAACATGAATAATTTTAACCACTAGGAGTATAAAAAGGGATTGATGGTGTCTTTGTGCTTGATGTGGCATTTACAAAGAGTCATAAGACTACAAAGAAAGCAGGAGATTTCAATCAACAAACAAATATTTTGGGAGGGAGTTGACGACCAAGTCAAAGGTGTGGAGATTATGAAGCTGCCTGGAGTGACATGTGCAGCAAGAACAAAAGGAAATCTCGGTGCAACCTGTGAATGGTGATTTTGCCTAGTATTGGAATCATATTCTAGTTGTAAACTATGTCTTCCTGACGTGCAAGAATAGCTAAAACATATGTATGATAAGATGGTGCCACATGGCGTCGTCGTAGGCCTCTCTCCGTCGCGCGGGTTGCTCCGTTTACCAAAAAACGGAGGCAGTGGGGGTTGAACTCCCAACCTCCGTCGTTGTAAATCTCTACTCAACCGTTAGACCACATACCATGAATTAAAATCCTCTAACTCGCGTATTATATTTTATATGTGTCAAAGCCAATTCTTTGAAATGGAGACTGACTGGTTCGACACGCCAACCTCCTCACCACAATCAAACCGCCCTGACCGTTACACGACACATTCTGTCCCCCATAATAAAGGGGGTCCGCGTTTTGTAAAGTAGATTGAAAAGCTAAAATCTCCAAATTTAACAATAACCCCTATTTTAAAGATTCTCAATAGCCCGAGGGGCTCCAAAAACAATATCTAAAGATATGTAAGATTAATTAAAATTATTTTAAGGGGTTTGAGGATATGTTTAAAAAGACTATTAAGGGATTTATCAAAATTTAAATGATATTGTACGGGGATATGAAGATTTATCTTTGTAAATAGGGGAGATTTGCAAAATTATATAATGTAAATAGGAGATATGACCAAATTATGTAAATCATATGGTTATTAGTCATATTGAGTAAATGTAATTGTATAAAAGGGGGGAGTTTTGCTCTTGGAAGCAATGAATTCATGGTGGAGAAACTAGGCATATTGGGAAAGAATTTTGAAGAGGTTGGCAGGAAACTATGAGAGACTTTGTAATGCAGGTTTTGAGGCTTGAATGATGTAATAAGGCAAATAAGCTCGACGCCATTAATAAAGCGATTCCTCATTGCGAAGCGGACCCAGAGACATAGCCCGAACAAATGGGTGAACTTCGTTATCAAGATTCTTGTGTCTCTCTATTCTCGCTATTCTTTCCCATTCTTTTCAGTTTTAATTCCTACTTTGAATGTTAATTACGTCATTTAAGTAATTAGTTTATGTTATCAAGATAAGCAAAGGATTAAGTGAACTCAATTTCTATAATGTTAAAATACATAACCACACAATTATGTTTGCGATCAGGGATGAATCTGTAATCGGGATTTAAATGAAAATTTATTTGTGACCCTTTAATTATAGATCACCAACCTAGATATGTTAGTATTACCCATTTGGTGTCATGAGGAATGGAATAAAAATCTCTCCACTTTTTCTTTCCTCTATATCTCCTTCTCTTTTCCTCTCTCTTCCTCTCTTTCCCTCTTTATCTCATCATCGATATTTCTTCATCTCTTCCTCTCTATATCTACCTCTCTCTTTATCTCTCCCTCACCCTCCTTCCCTTTTCTACCTTCTTCCATATCCCCCCTCTCTCTATATATATACAAACACACACACATAAACACATATCCCTCCCCCTTCTCTCTTCTCCCATCTCTCCCTCTATCTTGATCTCCTTCTCAATCTTTATTTCTCCATTCCTCTCTCTATCTCTTTCCCTCTCTATTTATCTACCTCTCTCCCCCCTCTCTCCCCTTCTCTCTTCATCTATATCTTTCCCTCCATCTCTAAATTTCTTTCTATCTCACCCTCTTATCTCTTCCTCTCTATCTCTAAACCTCTCACTCGCATATAGTTTTTATCTTCCAGTCACTCGATATCTCTCTATCTCTATATTTCTCTCTACCTTTTTATGAGATATATATAGAGGGAGTAAAAGAGAGAGTGTGTGTTGAAAGAGAGGGATATTTGAAAGAGAGATAGAGGGAGGTAGGGAGAGAGAGTTGAGTAAGAGATCAATGGAGAGATAGAGAGATATATGTATAGAGAGATAGAGGGAGAGAGAGTTGAGTAAGAGAGAGATAGAGAGGTAGAGAGATATAGGGAGATATATAGAGATAGAGGGAGAGAGAGGGGAGAAAGAAGGGATAAAGAGTGAGAGGAGGAAAGAGGGAGGTAGAGAGAGATATAGAGGAAAAAAGGTAAATAGAGAGGGACAAAGAGAAAGATGGAGATGGATAGAAAGAGAGTGAAAAAGATAATGATAGAGAGAGAGGAAGGGGGAGATGGGGGAAGAGATATTTTCTCCACTTCAAGAATACAATTCTCTACTAACAACACCAAGCATGTGAAGGTGGAAGCTTGTTTGGTACCACTTACCTAAATTGGTATTACTAGCAATAAATAAATAAAATAAAATAAAAATATACTCAATACATAAAACTTAATAATTCATCAATATACATTACAAACTATAAAGCGTGTGTTCCATTGTAACAATTAAATCCAATAAACCATAATAGTCTTCTCTACATTTTATAATTTCAAGTATTTCTTCATGATAAAACTCGCAAACCTTTTCACAAATTATTATTCTATGGTCTATCCCAATATTTGATCAATTAAATGTTGGAAGAAAGAACAAGGGGAGCAAGAAATCTTAGCAGAACTTCATGCCTATATATAGCCCCAACTATAGTTCTTTCTTCCCCAACCCCTGGTACCAACCCCACCAGGGGGGTGGGAGATAGGCGGGGTGGTGCAGGAGCACCTAGAAAGCACCTAGGAAACTCTAGGCTTAGGAAGTTTTGTTTTTGATGTTATAAGGTCATGTTGACCATTTGCTTGTGTTAGAGACCTAATAAAAGGTTTAGTCAGGAGCTATCAGGAGTTGTGAAGAATTTGAGTTTAGACACTTATTTGTGTTAGTGTCTAGGAAATTGGGAAATTGGGGAAAGTGGCAAGTTGGGACATTTTACAATTTTTCCCACTTTGTAACTGACTTGTCCGACCCAAGGGAGGCCCAACTACTTTGGAAAAACTTATAAAAAGTATGCTTCGACCTGTGGATGGGTTGGAAGTCATTGGAAGCATTGGTAATTTGGCATTCTTATGAATGACAAGCAAAGACAGTGTGGAAATTGATTAAGTTTCTGTGTTTGTTCTCGATTGAGAGTTATTGGTATGACTAGGCAATGAAATTTGTGTAGAATGTAATGTAGGGAGATTCCAAGCACTTTTTTGTTTCTGTATTAGTTGATTTCATCGGTTCCAAGCTTTTGTTTTGTAGTTGGTTAAGTGAGTTCTCTTTGCTGATCTGACTAGCAACCTGTCAAAGATGGAGTTCTAGTTCCTTTTCCCACTGTACTTGGTGTACGACCTTTTGGGGATTGGAGCTAGTCTCCATGTGTGTACATATGGTAGATTTAGGGGTAGGTAGGAGGCATGGACACATTGTGAATGACTTCTCCTAGGCGAGCTTGATTGTGCCCAGCTAGGAAAGTTGTGAAGTGTAATGCACATAACTTGCAGGGATGACTTCTCCTTGCGAAACCCCATGGTAGTAAGGTGGATGAAAGTCTTTTAAAGGCTTGGAAACAAGGAGGAGGTTCCAACAGGCCGTTTGAGTGGAGAACCAAATAGCAGTTCCCCGGATGGTCAAGAAATGGCTCTAAAAGGCCTAAATTTGCTAACTTGGAAGGTCTGACCTATGTACAGACAGTCAAGGGATAAGAGTTTGAAAAAATTGAAGTGGTAAACATTAGGGTTGAGAATCCATAGAAAAGATTCGGATTTCTTTGGAGAACTTGGGTAAGTTACCTCATTTCCTCGGAGCAAAGACCTATTTGGAGGCCTAGAAATAGGGAACTAAAACCCTAGGTGAGGGTTTGATGAAAGCAATGGAGAGTTGGAGTTTAGTGATTGTCCAAGGACCTTAGAAAGATTCTATGAAGCCATTGAAGACATATCTATACCCCTGCAAGAGCCTAACTGAGTGTTGAGAGTGTTTGACCTTTAGGGAAGATTAAGGGTCAAGGGTGAGATAGTGGCAAAGCACCAAGATTGGTTTGGTAGTTGTGAACTTGGATGAAAGTGGGGATGGCCAGTAGAACTAGGGGTACCTATACCTGAGATAGGACCTATAGGTTAAGGTGGTGGAGAGTGCCACCATAGGGAATTTCCAAGGTGTGACCTAGAGCATGGAATAGTGAGTGTTCCATCCAACCCCAGCTTACATCAGATTGGTATTAGAGCGAGTGAAAGGTTTGGGATAGTGACTTGTATGTCAGAGGTTGAATCAAGTGGTTCCAACACCATGGTGACCAATGCAGAATTGGCAAGAGACCTGACAGAGCAACAAGAGAAGAACAGGCAACTTGAAGTGACAGTTGAAGAGATGAAGCAAAGGTTAGAAGAGGTGGTGGAGGTTGCAGGCAAGATGAAGGTACAACTAGCAGTGGTTAGAGACAAGGGTGAAGATTAGGTTGAGGAGGATATTGAACCAAACCCTGATCCTCCACTAAAGGAGGAACCCTTCCTCAAGGCATTGAAGGCTTTGAGTGGTAAAGCATTAGAAGGTATTCCCATCTTCACAGGTAGAATGGATGCAGAGTTAGTTATGGAGTGGATAGAAGGAATGGAGAATCACTTTGAGTGTGATGGAGTAATTGAGGCACAAAAGGTGAATATAGCTAAATCAAGGCTAAGGGGACAAGCACTGACTTGGTGGAAGTTCCTATAGGAAGAAAGAGAGAATGAAGGCAAGAAACACATTTCAAGTTGGAAAGCTATGGTGGCTAAAGTGAAGGAGTATTATCTACCTGAAGACTATGAGGTCCAATTGCATAAGAAGAGGCAAAACCTTAGGCAAAGAGACCTAGATGTAGTTGCCTACACCGAGGAGTTCCAAAAACTAAGTCTTAGGTCTAGGGTGCAAGAAGTGGAAAGCATCAAGGTGGTGAGGTATCTAAATGGCCTCAAATGGAACATCCAAGAAGAGTTGAGTCTCTTTACCCTCACCAATCTCCATAGTTGTTTTCAAATGGCTTTTAAGGTGGAGGAGAAGTTGACAAAGAAACAAGACTCCAATTCTAAAGGCAGAGGCAAAGGCAGAGAACAAAGAGATCAAAGAGGGCAAAGGGGTGGCTACCAAGGTAGAGGCAATGACCAAAGAAACCAAGGATAGTTCAAATCCATAGATCATGGAAATGAAACACCTTCTAGAGGAGGGTATAATAGAGGTAGAGGTTCTCAAGGAGGATCCACTAGAGGAAGAGGAGCAAGCAGGAGCAATTCCTATTTTGCAAACATGAAATGCTACCATTGTGGCCAAGTTGGACATCCAGCCTATAGGTGCCCAAAGAAAGCTTCTTCATCAAGCAATGAGAAGAGAGTGTCTTATGCACAAGTGGACACCATGAGTCCTAAGTCAACTGAGGTCAGTCACATTGAATCTGAGATGGGAGAGAGTCTGATGTTCATAAGAGTTTTGATCAGACAACGGGTCAAGGAAGAGACCAAACAAAGGAGAGCTCTATTTAGAGTAATGTGCAAGATACTTGGTAAAGTATGCAAGGTCATAGTAGATTCAGGTTCAATAGATAATATTATCTCAGAGGAGGCAGTAATGAAATAGTTCAAGATTGGAGAAGGTACCCCACACCAACCCCTACAAGGTCATATGGCTTAACAAAGGTCAAAGTGTTTTAGTGAATGAGCAAGTAACGGTGGAATTTTCCATTGGAGGATACAAGGACAAGTTAGTTTGTGATGTCTTACCCATGGATGCATGTCATCTACTATTGGGAAAATCATGGCAATATGACAGGAGTGCCATGTATGATGGAAAAGGGAATACAATCTCATTTAAGAAGGATGGAAAGACTTTTAAGTTGCAGTCACTATCAGAAGAGGATGAAGGATAGTCAAAGACACCAAGTGTTCTACTAAGTAGTAGAAAAGAGTTCCTCAACACCCTACATGAAGGTGGAGAAGGATATGTAGTATTGTTGCAGTCCAAAGAGGAAGATAAGACTGAAAAACCAGTCATACCCGAAGCAGTCCAGAATTTGCTTGAAAAGTATAGAGACATAGTAAGTGATGGTACACCTGCAACTTTACCTCCTAAAATAGCTATTAGTCATCAAATAGACTTCATACCTGGAGCATCATTGCCTAACAAAGCAACATATAAGTTGACACCAGATCAGAATTTGGAATTGGCTAGACAAGTGCAAGAGTTGCTGGATCAAAAATTGATTCAAAAGAGCATCAACCCATGTGTAGTACCAGTAGTCTTGGCAACCAATAAGGGAGGAAAATGGAGATTATGTACTGATTCTAGAGCAATAAATAGAATCACAATTAGGTATAGGTTCCCTATTCCTAGAATTGAAGACTTAATGGATTGTCTTGGAGGAGCTCAATATTACACCAAGTTGGATCTAAAGAGTGGATACCATCAGATCAGAATTAAGGATGGTGATGAGTGGAAGACATCATTTAAGACAAATGATGGGTTATATGAATGGAGAGTGATGCCATTTGGTCTCTCCAATGCCCTTAGCACATTCATGAGGCTCATGAATGAAGTGCTCAAGGATTTCACAGGAGTATTTGTGGTGGTATACCTTGATGACATCCTCATATTCAACAAGACAGCAGAAGAGCATTTAAAACATGTGGAGTTGGTTCTGAGAAGGTTGCAAGAGGAGAAGTTGGCAATCAATCTAGAGAAGTGTGAGTTCTTTAAGCAAGAGCTTGTATATTTGGGCTTTGTAGTGTCCAAAGGATCATTGAAGATGGATCCAAGCAAGGTGGAAGCTATCCTAAACTGGCCTACACCAACTATAGGGACTGAGGTAAGAAGTTTCCATGGATTGGCTCAATTCTATAGAAAATTCATAAGGAACTTTAGTGGTATATGTGCACGAGTTCTAGAGACAATCAAAGGTGGTCTGAAAACCAAGTTTGTGTGGACACAAGAAGCTGAGAAGGGGTTTGAGAAACTGAAACAAGAAGTGGCAACTCAACCTATTCTCTTATTACCTAGTTTTGACAAATTGTTCACTATTGAGTGTGATGCAAGTGGAGTTGCAGTAGGTGGAGTGTTAAGTCAAGAGGGAAGGCCTATAGCCTTCTTTAGTGAGAAGCTCAATGAAGCAAAGAAGAAGTATTCAACTTATGACTTAGAACTTTATGCTTTGGTTCAGTCACTTAGGAAGTGGAGGCATTACCTTCTACCCAAGGAGTTTGTGGTCTTTACAGACATTCAGGCACTTAGCTATATCAATACTTAAGAGAAGATGAGCAATAGACACTTGAAGTGGATGGAATACATCCAAGCTTTTACCCTCACCATCAAGCACAAGAAGGGGCAGATGAATAAGGTAGCAGATGCATTGAGCAGAAGGTTGTTGACAGTGCAAGAGATACAAGTGAAAAGCATAGGGATTGAAAGCTTTAAAGATCTCTATGGAGAGGATGAAGATTTCTCAAGAGCTTATAAGGTATGTTCTGAATTTGAGAATCATTTTCATAGTCAATATGCTGAGTATACATTGCAAAGTGGACTATTGTTTAAAGGGAATCAGTTGTGTGTTCCAAAAGGATCAATGAGAGAAAACCTCATTCAAGAGAAGCATAATGGCAGTCTTAGTGGACATTTTGGCATCAACAAGACTTTAGAACTAGTACAAAGGTTTTACTATTGGCCTAAGTTGGCAAGAGATGTTAGAAAGTATGTGGAACAATGTGTTGTGTGTATGAAAGCTAAGGGAGGAGCTAGTAATGTTGGTCTTTATCAACCCCTACACATTCCTAATAGACCATGGGAGTGTGTGAGCATGGATTTTGTGGTAGGACTCCCTAAGACCAAGATTGGTTTTGATCGTGTATATGTAGTGGTGGACAGATTTAGCAAAATGAGTCATTTTATCCCGTGTAAATCCACTCATGATGCTAGCTACATAGCTCATCTTTTCTTTAAGGAGGTTGTAAGGATTCATGGCTTACCTTTAAGCATTGTTTTAGATAGGGATGTTAAGTTCATGAGTCATTTTTGGAAGACTTTATGGAGTAGATTGGGTACCAACCTATCCTTTGGATCAGCTTACCATCCTTAGACCGATGGTCAAATAGAGGGGTTAACAGAGTGTTGGGTAATCTTCTTAGGTTCCTAACCAAGGAATATGGACAGACATGGGATATGGTCATCTCCCAAGCTGAGTATGCCTATAATGATAGTGTCAATTGAACCACAAGGAAGAGTCCTTTTGAGGTTGTATATGGAATGCACCCAAGAGGTATTTGTGAGCTCAGGGATCTAGGAGCTATGGATAATAGGAGTGGACATGCTGAAGACTTCACTCTCACCATGAAAGAGATTTAGGAGCAGGTAAAGAGGACAGTCACCGAGGCTACTCAAAAATTGAAGGATAAAGTAGACATGTCAAGGAAAGATGTACAATTTGCAGTAGGAGACTTTTTCATGGTTCACCTTAACAAATCAAGGTTGCAAAAAGGAATGTCAACCAAGTTGCAAATGAAAAGAATAGGACCATGCAAGATATTAGCCAAGTATGGGAAAAATGCATACAAGGTGGAGTTACCTTCTGACTTGGGAATTTCACCAATTTTCAATGTTGCAGATTTGATCAAGTACAAGGGATCAGTCCAAGAGATGGATCAGAATAGTAGGGAGGTTTTCCAAGATGTCAGTAACATAGCTCTACCTATTCAAGACAAGCTTCAGGCAGAAAAGATCTTGGAGTCAAGAGTGCAAAAGTCTACAAGGAAGAAAGTGTACATGGAACACCATATCAAATGGAAGAACAAGCCTGAATCTGAGGCTACATGGGTACAAGAGGATCAGTTCAAAAAGTATGGTATAGATATGTCACTCATCTCTCCTTCCATTCCTTAGTGTTTGGCTGAGAGGGGGGGAGAATGGTGCAGGAGCACCTAGAAAGCACCTAGGAAACTCTAGGCTTAGGAAGTTTTGTTTTTGATGTTATAAGGTCATGTTGACCATTTGCTTGTGTTAGAGACCTAATAAAAGGTTTATTCAGGAGCTATCAGGAGTGGTGAAGAATTTGAGTTTAGACACTTATTTGTGTTAGTGTCTAGGAAATTGGGAAATTGGGGAAAGTGGCAAGTTGGGACATTTTACACTTTTTCCCACTTTGTAATTGACTTGTCCGACCTAAGGGAGGCCCAACTACTTTGGAAAAACTTATAAAAAGTATGCCTCGACCTATAGATGGGTTGGAAGTCATTGGAAGCATTGGTAATTTGGAATTCTTATGAATGACAAGCAAAGACAGTGTGGAAATTGATTAAGTTTCTGTGTTTGTTCTTGGTTGAGAGTTATTGGTATGACCAGGCAATGAAATATATGTAGAATGTAATATAGGGAGATTCCAAGCACTTTTTTGTTTCTATATTAGTTGATTTCATCAGTTCCAAGCTTTTGTTTTGTAGTTGGTTGAGTTCTCTTTGTTGATCTGACTGGCAACCTGTCAAAGATGGAGTTCTAGTTCCTTTTCCCACTGTACCTAGTGTATGACCTTTTGGGGATTGGATCTAGTCTCCATGTGTGTACATATGGTAGATTTAGAGGTAGGTAGGAGGCATGGACACATTGTGAATGACTTCTCCTAGGCGAGCTTGACTGTGCCCGGATAGGAAAGTTGTGAAGTGTAATGCACATAACTTGTAGGGGTGACTTCTCCTTGCTAAACCCCATGGTAGTAAGGTGGATGGAAGTCTTGTAAAGGCTTGGCAACAAGGAGGAGGTTCCAACAGGCCGTTTGAGTGGAGAACCAAATAACAATTCCCCGGATGGTCAAGAAATGGCTCTAAAAGGCCTAAATTGGCTAACTTGGAAGGTCTGACCTGTGTACGGATAGTCAAGGGATAAGAGTTTGAAAAAATTGAATTGGTAGACATTAGGGTTGAGAATCCATAGAAAATATTTGGAGTTCTTTGGAGAACTTGGGTAAGTTACCTCATTTCCTCGGAGCAAAGACCTATTTGGAGGCCTAGAAATAGGGAACTAAAACCCTAGGTGAGGGTTTGATGAAAGCGATGGAGAGTTGGAGTTTGGTGATTTTCCAAGGACCTTAGAAAGATTCTATGAAGCCATTGAAGACATATCTATACCCCTGCAAGAACCTAACTGAGTGTTGAGAGTGTTTGACCTTTAGGGAAGATTAAGGGTCAAGGGTGAGATAGTGGCAAAGCACCAAGATTGGTTTGGTAGTTGTGAACTTGGATGAAAGTGGGGATGGCTAGTAGAACTAGGGGTACCTATACCTGAGATAGGACCTATAGGTTAAGGTGGTGGAGAGTGCCACCATAGGGAATTTCCAAGGTGAGACCTAGAGCATGGAATAGTGAGTGTTCCATCCAACCCCAGCTTACATCATGGGGCCCTTTAGAACTTAATAAATTTTTATCCTATATGTGTCAAAGTCCTTGAACAACCACACATTTGACTTATTTATTGGGTATCTTTGAAGTCATGTTCCAACAACATCCATAGATCCTATAAGATACTCAAGGTTTTCTCTCTTTGTGATAAGGGATTATCGATTGATTTTTTTCTCAATATCTTGATAGATAATAATCTATTTTTCATTAATTTCATTCATCTCTAATAAATATTTAAAGATGACCTATATTGAATTTTACAAAAAAGTTAATATTGAAATAAATAATACAAAAAAACTATGTAAGGAACTAAAATATTAATTTTAATTAAATAGTTCATCAATAATATCTTGTTGCACTATATCTAACATATGGCCAAAGTCACCTAATGATTCCATCCTATATATCCTATTCAACTACTAAAACATCCACAAATTATTGAATTGTGATGTATTGTTATATGACCATATGATGTATTGACTAAAGTTGATAATCCTATTACTTAAATTACCATAGAACATTCCAAACAAACCTTGCATAAATTATGTAGAGTATGTATGATCCTCACCAATACAAAAATTATGCTCTCTCAATATATTTGTATCCTTCTTTGTGGTACAAAATGCATAAATAAATGTTATATGTATAAATATGGGAACCTAAATAGAGTTGTAATACTATTATTAGACTTCATTTTTTATTGTAGTGTATAGTTATCTACAAAACATATAATGAGCATAATGGTACGAAGAGGAAATGTATCCTTACATAAATTGAAATTTTCATCTAACCATCAAACTCTATATGTAAAAATTGCATACTCATACACTATCTTCTCTCAAGGAGCCATAAATTCTAATACACTTATTTCTTCACTCACTAATTTACACCTATTACACCTATGGGCCTCTTTTTCATCTTTTAAATTGTATACTACTAATTTTTATTTCTTAAAATTGACTAGCTCGTTTCTAATTGCATTTGTGTTTAATTTGTGTATTTAATTTTCCAGATGTTTTAAACCACCACAACTACCATAGGTCCCATCCAAACATGACTTATTAAAAAAAAAATCCATATATTATTTTACAAAAACACTTGATATGAAATCTCTTATCAGTCTAATTTGAGCACGTATCATGCACTCCTATAAAATATTGTTAGTATGTAAAGTTACATGTATATGCCAAAAAATATCATAATGCATAGAAAATTCAATATGAACCCTAAAATAAGTAGTACATGTATGAATTATTTTAAATTAAAAAGGAATTTATATTTCAAAATAACTTTTACTAATTAACATTTGAGGTTAGATCTCTAGAGATTTAAATGCATATTTGAACAATAAAATAGAGTAATAAAACACACATAGAAGACAACACAGAGAATTTAACGTGGTTCACCCAATCTGGGCTACATCCACAAAACCACAGCCATCCAATGATATTATTATCTAGTGAAAAAAATATTACAATATCGTGAATAATGCCATACTACAAATCTTCATCCTAGCCGCTTATAACACGCTTTTAGAAGCTTCCAAAAAATTAGGGTTTACAAAGTCAACCCGACCCCGAACCCCGGTGAGGATACATGAAGAGTGTACATTACTAAAAAGTGTACAGTATAGCATGATCAGTCGCCACATACCAACAATCTCCCACTTGGAGACTGATCAGGCTCCACACCAACATAATCTCCTACTTGGAGATTGATCCTGGACACTACTGCACTTACAGCTCCCACTGGAAATAAGCACCTTGGACCTTGCTGCTCTATTATATTTTTAACCATGAAGACCAACCAAAGCTAAAGAGGAGCTCAGCTTCTTCCTTGTCACTGCCTTTGTAAACATATCTGCTGGATTGTCATTTGTATGTATCTTTTCCAGCTTTACATGTCCATCCTCCAATACTGACCGAATGAAATGATATCTTAGTTGTATGTGTTTGGTTTTAGAGTGCAAGGAATAATTCTTTGCAAGATGTATAACACTCTAGTTGTCTATAAACAAGTGATTTTCAACCTGTGTTTTTCCCAACTCTTCCATGAAGACTTGTAGCTATATCATCTCCTTTGTTGCCTCTATTGTAGCCACATACTCTACCTCTATGGTGGATAAAGCAACCACCTTTTGCAACTGAGAAATCCAACTCATTATTGTCCCACCAACTGTAAATACATAACCTGTGGTGCTCCACCTAGTATCTATATCCCCTACCAAATCTGAGTCAACATAGCCTTTTAAATCTGTATTAGAGCCCCCAAAACATAAACATATATTGGATGTACCTCTCAAGTACCTGAGAATCCATTTTATCGCATTCCAATGCTCAACTCCAGGATGACTCATATACCTACTAACAACTCCTACGACATGTGCAATATTTGGTCTCATGCATGCCATGGCGTACATTAAACTGCCTACAACTGAAGCATATGGTACCTTGGACATTTTTTCTTCCTCCTCTTGTGTCTTTGGACACATATCCTTAGTCAATTTTACATGACTGGGCAAAGGTGTGCTAACAACTTTTGCATTCTCCATATGAAATCTCTGCAACACATTTTCAACATAATCAACTTGAGATAGAAATTTTTTTCTGTTTTTCCTATCTCTTGTAATCTTCATACCAAGGATTTGTTTTGCTGCCCCCAAATCCTTCATAGCAAATGAATTTGCTAACTGTTGTTTTAACTCCTTTATGTGATCCATGTTAGACCCCGCTACAAGGATATCGTCAACATATAAACATAAAATAATGTAGCTATCTTCACCTAACATCTTAAAAAAAACACAATGGTCTGAATTACACCTGTTGTAGCCTTGCTCAGCCATAAAACTATCAAATTTAAGATACCATTCTTGAGGTGCTTGCTTCAAGCCATATAAAATTTTCTTCAATCTGCACACTAGTTTCTCCTTACCTCCTCAAATCCTTGTGGTTGTTCCATATATATTTCCTCTTCCAAATCACCATGGAGAAAGGTTTTTTTAACATCAAGCTATTCTAAATACAAATCTTCAACAACCACAATACTTAAAATAGTACGAATAGAAGTCATTCTAACAACTAGAAAAAAGATTTCATCAAAATCAATACCCTTTTTATGTGCAAATCCCTTTACAACCAATTTGGCTTTAAATCTTTGCTTACCTCCATCCTCCTCTTTCAACTTGTAAACCCATTTGTTTGGTAAAGCCTTTTTACCTACAGGCAACTTGCATAATTCCCAAGTCTGATTTTCCAGCAAGGAGTCCATTTCTTCTTCCATTCCATGCTCCCACTAAACCTTGGTATCCACCTGCATAGCTTCATGATAACATTCTGGTTCACCAGCATCAGTTAATAAAATAGAGTACAAAGAGGGAGAAAACCTTTCTGGAGATCTACTTATCCTTGAAGACTGCCTAACATTCACTAGAGTTTGTGGTATTTCTTGTTGATGTTATTGCAGAGCATGAGGAACCACTAGAACATTATTGTTTGTAATATCATCTAGCACTGCATAATCCTTTTTTGTCTTCTCATGTTGCTGCAATAGATCTTTGTACAACACTTTCTCATTGAATATGACATCCCTGCTTCTCACAATTTTCTTATTTGCAAAATACCAAAGCCTATAACCAAATTCATCAATGCCATATCCAACAAATATACATTTCTTTGATTTTGCATCAAGCTTGGTTCTATTTTTAGAATCTACATATGCAAATGCTTCACAACCGAAGGTTGTGAGAAAAGAATAACTCACCTTCTTACCTATCCAAGCTTCCTCTGGAATACCACAACCCAAAGGACTAGAGGGACATATATTAATTAAATAAGCATCAGTGTTTACAGCCTCTGCCCACATGTTTAAAGGCAGCCCAACATGCAATCTCATAGTTCATGCATGCTCCATTTTCCTATGGACTCCTTGGAACCATTTTCTGCCTATGAATACCATTAGAGGAACAATAATCTTCAAAATATTTTCTGCAATACTCACCACCATTATCAGATCTGAGACATTTTAGCTTTTTACCTATCTCATTCTCAACCAAGCTTCTCCATTTTTTAAAAGTTGCAAATACATCAGATTTTTGCCTAAGGAAATAAATTCACACCTTCCTATTTGCATCATCAATGAATGTAACATAATATTGAAAGCCACTGAGAGAAGATACCTAAGCTAGTCCCCATACATCCATATGCGCAAGCTCCAATTTCTCATCTTTCTTTTGTTTCCCATCCTTGAGAAAACTAACTCTCTTTTGTTTCCCATAAACACAACTTTCACATAAATCCATATTAACAAATTTTAGACCTGGTAAAAAATTCTTTGAATGAAGTAATTTCATACCTTTTGCACTCATATGCCCAAGTCTATTATTCCATAGTGTTGATTCAGAATCCACATCAACTATCTAATTTTCTGCCTACTGAACTACAACAACTGTTCCTGAACATTGATTTTTATTTGCAATAGCTAAAGGAGAAGGAACAGTATGACCTATATAGATATATAAGGTGCCTAATTTTACACCTTTTTCTACCACTAAGGCACCTTTTGTAACCTTCCAATTTTTATCACTAAATGTAACAACACAACCTTCATCATCTAGTTGCCTTGCAGAAATGAAATTTATTTTTAACTTTGGAATGTGCCTTACCTCATGTAGTAGCCAATGATTCCCATTTTGCAACTTAATCTTGATTCTTCCCTTTCCAACAATCTGACAGGGTTTGTTATCTCCCAAATAAACCAGCCCAAAATCCTCTTGGACATAATCAAGAAAATAATTTCTATGGGGTGTAGCATGAAATGAAGCCCCTGAATCTAACACCCAAGAATCATCAATATTGTCAAGGGAAAGAATCAAAGAATCCTCGTCAGATTTATTACTTACCATATTTGCCTCTTTATTTCCTTCCTTTTTGTCTCCTTTATTTTTTTGAGACCAACAATCTTTCTTTAAATGACCTAGCTTACCACAGTGCCAACAATCCCTCTTGTCTCTATATTGGGACCTTCTATCCCTTGATTTTCCTCGTGACTTCCCACAACTTCCAGAATTGTTTCCTCTCTCCTTTGTTCTGCCCTTTCTTTCTGCATTCAAAACACTGCCTGATGTGGATATTCCACTTGAGCTTTTCCTACAAATTTCCTCGTTCAAAATAACACCAACAACATCATCAAACTTCAATGTATTCGATCCAGAAATAGAATTGCTAACAACCATTACCAAGCTATTCCATCTTTCAGGCAAAGAACACAAAATCAAAAGAGCCCTAACTTCTTCATAAAAGTTTACTTTTATAGAAGTTAACTGACCGGTAACCATATTAAACTCATTTAAATGATCAACAACTGACCCACCTTCTACCATTTCCATATTAAATAAATGCTTCATAAGAAATACCTTATTCGAAGCAGAAGGCTTTTCATATAACTTCGTTAGGGTTTCCATCAACTCTTCAGTTGTCTTTGTTGTTGTAATATTGAATGTCATTGATTGTGCAAGGCATAAACGAATATTGCCAAGTGCCTTCCTGTCTAAAATATCCCAGTCCTCATTCGACATTACTATGGGTTTCTTGGTTTTCCCTTCCAATGGCCACCATAAATCCTTCTAATAGAGGTATTCCTCCATCTACATCTTCCATAACTGATAGCTCTTCCCATTGAAATTCTCAACCTTCAGCTTACCCTCATCTACCATTTCTCTCACTTAACCATGAGAATCCCACTCAACCATGAGACTTTCCTGCAGATGATAATTGAAAACAACCCGCTCTGATACCACTTGTTAGGGTTAGAAGGCAAATATATAACAAGTTAAATGCAAATTTGAACAGTAAAATAGAGTAATAAAACACACATAGAAGACAACATAGAGAATTTAATGTGGTTCACCCAATCTAGGCTACATCCACAAAACCACAACCATCCAATGATATTATTATCCAGTGTAAAACATATTACAATATCGTGGATAATGCCATACTACAACTCTTCATCCCAGCCGCTTATAACAAACTTTTAGAAGATTCCAAAAAATTAGGGTTTACAAAGTCGGCCTGGCCCCGGACCCCGACAAGGATACATGAAGAGTGTACAGTATAGCATGATCAATTGCCACATACCAATAGGTCCATCTTAGCCTTCCTGATGATGAAAACACTCTTGAAGAAGACTAGCTATGGTAGTGAAAAATATACTCTGGCTAGTATTTATTGGAGATATCTTACAAGGATTTCACAATGCATTCACAATTGGATTCAACAAATTTGTAAAAGTCTCTTTAGAGATAAATTTGTAGGCATTCTGGTTGGATTGCAAACTCTTGGTGCTAGACGCCTTGCCTAGATTTTTGTTTCGAGTTTGTTGGTGTTTTGAAGTTTTGAATGATTTATTTATGTTGGCCAATTTGGAGAATGAAGTATACATTTATTTATGGATTAATGGCGTGGAATGACATGACCATTTTGTGCCCTAGGCGTTGGGGTTTCTAACTTCAATGTTTGTAGATTTGTGCTTTGGACATGGAGTTTTCTAAAATCTTGGATCATGGTTTTCTTTGTCTAGTTGTTGTTGATTAAATTCTAAGACTTGTCCTTAAGCTGAGCATATTATTTTAGTGTTTGTTAGACTACTGCAAACTCATAGTTCATTGTTGTTGTTCATATGTTGTTCATACATTGGATATTGGGTTTTCTTGTTGGGCGTGACATTCTATAGTGGAAGAACCTATTGAAGGTGCATATTATGTTTATTTCTTAAAAATGCATTAAGATTTTGTAATATGTTTGTAATATTTGAGTTCTTTGATGACAAAATATGGTGTTATTTGTAAATTAGATTAGGTCTTTGTATTCATATGATTATTGAAAAAATATTTACTTCGATAATCTTTATTTTAAGTTGCATGTTTAATTCTGAAATTATTTACAAATCTGAAACAAAACATTAAAACCATCAAGAAAACTATTGCAGTATGTTGTCATTGATGTCAACCTCTAGTATGAATATGTTGAGAAAGTGTTCATGGTGTTGAGAAAGTGTTGCAGATGTAATAGGGTTAGTTGGTTTCCAAGTGCTTATGAGAATTGAAAATGTTGATCAAAAGTATTTGAAGGTATTATATCCATAGTTTTAGGTTCTAGATCATTGGAATCAAGGGAACATTGAGAGCTGGGGGGTGAATCAGTGTGCTACAAATCTTAACCTTATTAATATGATATATAAACCATTTAAACATTCAACCAAAGGAAAGATGAAAACACACAAAGTAATCATCTACAAAACCATAACACAAGGAGTTTTACGTGGAAACCCTGTTAGGGGAAAAACCACGATGGAGGTTAATCCATAATTTGAGTACTCAAATATAAGTTTCACAAAAGGAATGCATTTGCATTTAGGCAAACTACCTAGAGCTCACTGCTCAAAGTAGAAAGGCTCATTGCCTTACAAAATGTTTAGATTAAGACCATCTAAAGGTTTGAGCTGAAGTAATAGCATCCACTCATGCTAGGTTAGAGTTTTGGTTAGGCTCATAGATCAGATTCTGGACATTCTGTCTGATTCTGCACTTCACTCTATTCTACTCTGCTCTTCACATTACAAATCCATGTAAAGATGAATTAACATCACTCTTCTTCTGAATTTCTCATCACACACTATCATACTTTGCATCTCGCCATTCACATAGTCAAAATGATATAACTAATCTCATATATATACCCACTATCAAAGATTTGATCATTCGTATGTTGGCTTTAATTAAAACATATAATACTTTTCAATGGTTGGATAGATCCACAACTAATTCTTAATGTGCACCACCCATAGTCAGCCATAGTATAGTAAGGACCAAAATAAAAATGTTCAAGCACAAAAAAATTTAACCAATTACTCCTTAAACATTTGCAACGACTATATCTGCCAAGTCGTCCTTTTAGTACTGATGACCAAAAAATCATGCACCGAATCTCCTAGATCGTGCATCAGTAAATACGCACCTCGATACTTCTTGAATAAGATAGTACGAACATCAGCGGGTATGTGCAGGATCATCATGGAAAAAATAGGCCCTTAAGTGGCAATAAAATTCAAACAAATCAGAGTTAGGCAACTTGACGTAAAAATTTGAATAACTTATCTATATTATTTCAAAAATATGTAAGAATAGAATCTGTAGAAAATTGAATGTAGTTTCTAAACTACTAGGTTTATTTTATTTAAAAAAATATATATTTGGTCAAAATTTGAAATTTCAATGCAGTAATACTTAATTTCAGGGAAAAATAAGAAGTAGGTGTCTGTCTGACCACCCTAACCACAATAAAATGATAATATTTTTTAATAATATTTTAGATATAAGTAGAGGAATCATTTCTCGATGTGATGCATATTTTTGTGTAATTGTTTTCCAAGCAAATAATTAATTATGACCTTTTTATTAAAACTTTTAAAAAATATAAAAACGTGTATGTCTAACCACCTTAACTTGGTCAAAACTTCATGAAATTCAATTTTTTTTTAATCCTATAGTATGTGAAGAATAAAATGTGATGCATATTTTGGATTCAAAAAATGTGATACTGTTTGAAATCTATAGATGTTTTTCAATCAGCCTATCAATCAGGACTTTAGTCGTAATTCAAATAGAAATTAAATAATAATAATTTATTAAATTCAAAGTAAAGCATAATTTATATTGGTGGAAAGCTGATAATCTCCTTTAAAACCCCTTTTCGTTTCATCAAATTTGGGTAAAAAAAAGTCATCAACCACATGGGCCATCATATCACTTACATATCGCCACTTTTTGGCCCATCATGATCCTTCACATACCCCAACATACCTTTCTCTGAGATCCACAACTCAAAATAATAGTCCAGTGAAGTAAACAAATCAACATCTTTACTTTTAACCGGATACCCTGTTTTTCATTCTATTCTGCCAGTATGAACCAATACTAAACTGTGGACCAAATCAATGACTTAGGTTGCCATCAATGACAACACTAGAATCCATATGCTAACAATCTACCCCTTTGGCATTGATGGAAACACTTAGTGAAAAATGACTAAGTGTCAAAACCAATATGAGTACACTGCCAAACTTCAAAATTTCAAAACATAGCTCCCCTTGAGATTGGTGAGGAATTTTTCACTACTCTCTCTCCCACTTTGACATCAATGAAAAAACATGTGTTCAATATCCCCTTTTGAAATATGACCAAAACTTCAAAACTGATTCAAAATTTTGAAAAGGAACAACTACTACTTGAGTTACAAAATTATCTTGTGATTTTCTTTCATCTCTGGAAGAAATTTCTTCCAAGCTTCTATTACAATCCCAATGATTATGATCATATTGTTATTCTTAGATGTCTTGTTGACAATCTCGATGAGGGATTCCGAGATTGTGATTGCATCCTCTAATTTCTCACCTTTCCTCAGCATCTCAACCATCTGTTCTAATTTGCATTCAATTAGGTCCTTCACTTTCCAAAAGGTGTCCACAAGTGTGTTTTTAGTGAATTGAACTTTTGTGTGCTCAGACTATAGCTCTTGAATTCTTTTCTTGATTGTGCCATCTTGATCTTAAAACATATAAAAACTTTTTCCAATCCCATTTAATTTTGTTTCAATTTGCTCCAACTTCTCTTTGTATTTCCCAACTACATGAGGCCAACAGATGCAATAGTTATAGATGTTATTTGTTGCACTTATGTATTTCCTCAATTCATTCATTTTAATTTTCAGCTTGGTAAGTGATATCTTGAACTGCTCCTTCAAATTTAGGATTACTTCTCCTTCTTCTTTGCTTTGAGACTCAGAGTCCATAGTTTCCTTAATGCATTCAAACATTTCTTTAGGTAAAATATTCTGTAAACTTTCCAATTTGATCTGGTTGTGCACAACATGAGCATTTAGTACACTTAAGATCATATCCTGATCATATGAGGGTTTGATAGACCATAATTTGGAAACTTTCTGCATTCCACCTTCCTTATGGATAAGCTGCAGTAGCTTCTCTTTTGTCAAGTCATCTTCTTCTTCACTAGCTTCTAAAATTTCCTTTTCTTGTTCTGCTTCGGCTGATTCCAGATCTTTTCCCCGGGAGTCCTCAGTTTCCTCATTGGATTCCTCATCTAGTATATCCACGACCTCCTATTCTTTTCCTTTTTCTTCAATTTTTGGAATCTTGCATTCCGGAAGAGTACAAACACTAGTTTATTTTTCTCTTTTATTCTTTCTCTCCATCTCACCGGAAGAGGAATCAAATTCAAGTGCTCTCACCGGAGGAGAAATACCAACTGAGCCAAAATTTTCTAGCAAACACTTAAATAAATTTTTAAATTCTTGATCATAGTTTGCCAAACTCTTAGAGTGTGTGTAGATTTTCTTGCACACCGATTCATTTTCTTTCCACACCACATTATTGTTCATTGGTAAACAATTCAGAAAGTACATCATAAGACATGCAACTAGAGTACCAAACTTGAAAGGGTAATCTGTCTCCTTTGTTAATTGCACGTTATCCATTAGTTGATCCTTTAGTAATCTGCATAGGTCAAAGTCCTGACCTTCCATTATCATTTTGTGTGAGATGTAGACCGCTCTTGCCGAAGTAGACCCTTCTCTATTTCTGAAGAAAATTTTGTATGATACTCCATGCGCAATGTACCTTTTCATAGGGTTTTTGATTGTCGATATTATCAGTGCCCTTTGATCTCCAATAACTCTAGTTAGGGTTTCAACTTCTTTATTTTGGATAGATTTCTTTCTCGGTATATCCCCAATTTTGCATAATCTAGTCAAATTTTCAATTACTTCCTTCGAAATGATGTAGGGTTTGTCCAGAATCAAATTGTCGTCATTCAATCTTCTCAAAATGAATTTAATAATTTTCGTGTTCTCGAAATAGGGAAACTCATTCCAAATGTCCAAATTCTAGTATTTGGCTTCTCTCACCCATTTCAATTCATCGAGTGACAACAGATTTCTTACGGCTCTAATCTTTTCATTGTTGTATTCATCTAAATTGATTGACCCTTTGATTTGTTCCATTTTTCCTTCCATACAATTACATGCCAAATTATATGAAAAATTCCAAAAACAATTGAAATACCTGATGGATTTCGAGATTTGCCACCGAATTAACTTCACTCCTTCAAAATTCTACTACTGAGTGCTCTCCTTCTTCTCTTCTTCGATGCAAAGTGACAAATGAGAGTTTCAACTTGCCTTTTATAGTTCACACACTTGTAATAAATGCCTTTGCCCTAGGTGTTCCGTATACCCTGCTTTCTCAGAAAGCGAGAGAAAAATTCTTTTGCTGACCTATGATTTCTTGAATTTACTTTTGAATGTTTTCCAAAACCTCTATAGATCATTAATACAACTTTTTGAAAATATTTCATGTTCCGGTACTAGCTTATAGATAGGGGAAAAAAGATTTTCTTGAAAAACTCCCCCTAGGCCAATGGCTTGAGATCAGTTCCCTGAGGAATAATTGGAAGCACATTCTAGTGCAAAACCATTTCCAGCATCATACTCGTTCTTCCTTACCCATGTCTTATTCATCTGATCTCTTATTTCATCCACAATCATTTTTCCTTTTTCTTTAATGTTATTCTGTGTATTTTTTCTTTTGTATGCCAAATCTCTTTTATCCACATTTTTGTTTTTGTAGAATCTTGCAATGTGACCATATCTATTACAATTGTAGCACATAGTATTTACTTTTCCAGACCAATCATTCCATTGATTTCTTCTTGATATGCATTGATTAGCAATATGCCCAAATCTTCCATAGGTATAAAATTCAACATTTCTTCTACTGATAGAGTTGTTTGACATGTTTCTGCATTCAATTGACTTATGACCAAACTTATTGCAATTGAAACACTGACCAAAAAATGATGAATTACTTGATTTCATTTTACTTCTACAATGAGCAGCCATATGACCGAATTTATTGCAAGCAAAACAGTATCCATCAAAATTTTGAGAATTAGGTTGTCTTACCAGAGATCTTCCACCTTTGTTCATCTGATTACCTTGCCTAAAATTCTTTTTTCCTGATCCAAAACTTTCTCCTTTCTCATATCCAAGACCTCACTTGTCATTTCCACTCTTCTGTCCTTGAGTCATCTCATCAAGTTTAACTGAGCTAATCTTAAACTTTACTTTGTGTTCATTTGCAATGGTAAGTTCATCTATGAGAATAACAATATGTTCTTCAAGTTCTTCTTCATTGTTTCTGGATTGTTGCAGTTCACTCTCCAACTGAATGAATTCTCCATTTACTCTTTTGTATTCATCATATTTTTCTTTTAAGGAATTGTTACCAGATTTTCACTTAGGCTCAATTAGGTGGAGTTTGTTGGTTTTAACTAAGAAAATGAGGTACATTTTATTAAACTTTCCTACATTACATTCAATTGTATAAACAAAAAATTAGAAAAGATTACAAGATTATTGTAACAGATCATTACATTTATACAAGTCCATGCAACCGAGAAAAGATTTACACAAATATTTCTAAAAATTAATCTTTATTGAATGTAAGAATATTCATTGTCTCACACAAGCCGTGAGATTGAATTTAGCTTATTCAATCCAACCATGAAAATAATATACATGAATACGTAAGGAAAAGAAATGAATGTGTATAGAAGGAAGGTAACCAATCATTGCCCGTGAATGACTGGTTCTGATGTGTCTTCTTGTCTTGTTGCTGTCTCAAGCTTCATCTGTTGCTCCTAGTTCCTATCCCTACAAAAGATATAGCAATGGTATTAGAGCAATGCTCTAAGCAATGACTGATTGCAAACATTGTATATGCATTCACCCTATGCATGTATAAACTGACCCTCAAGTGCATTGAACAAACATGTAAACTGTAAATTTCCAAGAAAGCAACAAGACCATCAAGCACATCAGATATATGCATATATTTTTCTAACTGTTTGCTTCATGTGCAGATACTGAAAAAAACATTTGTTGTTGTTTTGTCATTTAATATCCGCATTTGGGTTAAAATGAGGCTCCCACAAGGGTTGAGCCCAACGTGCCTTGTGATGCTTTAAAGAAACATTGAAAGATAATTCATCAAATAATTTATCTCTTTATGTTTTACTCAAACAAGTGTACATCATTTATGATAATGAGTTTTATCTTCTGTCCTAGATGATATATACTTTCTCAAGGAAGTCATAAAGAATGGATTCAATAGCCTTGCATCAATTTTTTTTTAAAGAGAATACAATGATGTAACTTTCCATGATGGTATAGAATGAACATATGTATATGTTTATGAGATAGTATGAATGAACAAGTGTAATCAAATTTGTTATGGGTTACATTATATAGTTGATAACGATCAATAATATTTTGATAAGGCATAAAAAGAGCTTCTTGACAGTGTATGAGAGAGTTCTCTTGGATAGTGTTCCATGTTTTATCCAAGATAGATCACATGTGCCTCTTTGAGGTTTTGAACTGATAAGAAAGTTATCATTGAAAATTAAAAGAGATTATTAAGAGAGAGTTTTGTCACCTTTCCATTAGTCTTTTCATGGTTGGGTGGAAGGGTAAAGTTGCAGTGACAAGCAATTTGGTCATGGATAGTAAGTCAAACAATAACATGCTCATTTCATTCACGAAATTAGAAGAAGAAAATGCTACAACTATGGAACCATGAGGAAATATATAAAACAAAGGAGCAGTCTAGAGGGTGACCAATATCAAGGTCATAGTTCTAAAACATCACAGGGACAAAGAATATGTTGGCTATGAAGAATCATGCAAAATGAAAATCAACGGTCAAGATGATTTTCAAATAATGTGAAGATCTCAGCTATCGGGTATGGACATGATCATGGTTGAAGGTATTCTACAGTCACAATATCATGCAAATAGCAATGTTTGCAAGTGATAGGACTTAATTAAGGCATGTCAGAGATAGCATATATCTAAATAACAGTTTCAATCAAATGTGTATCATGGTGAAGTCTATAACAGTGAATGTTGTTTAGGGATGAGAATGTAAGAGATCACATTTACTTGAAGCATGTTTTTCATCATATTATCTAAGAAAAGTGCTAACAGAGACACTTTACTGCTTAAGAGTGTGCCACAATTTGAAGATTGTATCCTTTGTAGGACTAAGTGCTTAATCTGTTTATGACTTTTTCTATAACAATCTATAGGAAAAATAATATATCTAGAGATTGTGCTATAAATGGATCAAGAAACATGATTGAAGGAGTTTTCAAAAAATTTAGGTACAAAGTACATGCCAAAAGTACAGTGAAAGAACAGTTTACTGAAATAGCTCTTGTTTCAATTGACTACTCTCTCAATGAAATCTTATTCATGTTGTTGATTTATGCAATCTCATCACAACAAAGGTGATTTTTGTTATTTTGAAAAGTAAAATAAAGATACCCAGGTATTTAAAGCAATTGAAAATGGAAAAGTTGACCTGAGTGAGATTCCAGATTCCTCGAAGAGCAGAATAAGTTACAAAGGTGAATATTTTCAAATGTTTCTACTTGAAAAACAAGGTATAGCCTGTGACCATAAAATAATAGAGATTTTTTCCATCTACAAAATGGATAATATGAAAAGCCTCAATGTAAAGTGAAACCCTCAGCCATAACCTGGAGGAAAATATTCATAGCTACAAAATACGAAAATGCAAAGAAAATCATGAAGAACCTAGAGCATATTAAACCTGAGATAGCTACAGAAAAAATGAAGGCATTAGGTTTTGTTTTCTCCATTTTTTCTTCTCATAAAATGTTGACAAATTGAGCCTAGAAACCGTGGCCATGAGAAATGAAGACTCAGAATGAGTGAAGCATGAAAATATTGAAGCTTGGGTGACCCTTGGACTTGCAAGTTAGCGAAAGGCCTAGCCAAGAACAAAAAGTAATGAAAGGCTGCAAGCCACGACCTGTGAATTCATTTCAAGCCTCGATTTTTCTTGCAACAAGATGTGAAGTCATATATACAAGAAAAGAAACCTAGAATGCAAATAGAGCGAAAGACTCTCATGGGGCTGGTGATATATAGAGAATAAAATGAGCTTCCATTAAAATATAATGGAAAAGAAAAGTAATATACAATGAATGATGAAGCCTGCAACATGTATTTTGTTTGAAATATTTAGATTTGTGTAAAATGGAAGTGCAAGTTTCAAGTAGATGCAAGCAAACACAAAATAATGAAACTGGGGTTTTCAAATGAATATAAATGAAACTCACCATGATCTGCACAATGAAAGGCTCCAGAAACACCTACAAAAAAAGAGAATGGAAATGAATCTCCATCAAACCCTTAAAAATACTGGCGGTGCCCTCAGTTCCAGCATGTAAAATGTGAGATGAAGATGAGCTCGAGTTTGAGTTAGGGTTCCAAAGCCCTAAAAGAGGCCGATTAATGAAGGGTATTTTTTACCTTCTTTTTTAAAATATGAAAATAAAATTAATTCTTCCCATGGCCTTATTCCTTGTGCTATATTATGATGTATATGCCATATAAGTCTTTATGATTGAGATTCATTCATGTTTCAAGGAATGGTCAAACTATTTGTAAATTTGCATTTATTTTAAATGTAAAGTAGTTGTTAAGTGATGTTTTATAAATCACTTAACCAAAGTTACTATTTTAAAATGAAAAACATGTAGCATGCCTTGTAAATACAAAAATTGCATGGATTGAGTTCTCCATGCATTGAGAATGGATTAGACCAAGTCAAGGGGAGTATATGGTTGAAGATTTATGATTTGCAAGCATCTAAGAGAATGAAGGAGGTTGGACAACATGTGCCAAGAATGAAGGAGGTTGTTTTGACTAAGTTAATGACTTTGGAGGGCATATAGGAGGAGTTTTGCATGATTTTTGATTGACTTGGTCAAAATTGACCTTCTCAAACACTTTGGAGCCTTTTTGAAGAAGATTTGCATGCTAGATTTTTGGGTTTATTGGTGTATCTAACCCAAGAAGCTTCTAGCTCCTTCTTTGGTGGAATTTCTTGTAGGTTGTTGGATATAGTCACTTGTGTGGCTCATTTGTAACTAGTTCTTACTTATTATTTTCAGCTTTGTGACTTTTGTGAGACCTTTGTAGAAAATAGAACATACTATGTAACTCATTTTTTGGACATAAAATTCAGAGAAAACCTTGGATGCTATTGTTACAAAATTTTCCCTTCTTATTCAGTGCATTATTGTGTGTCCTACATGATTGATCAATTTTTTTGTGAGAGTTTCTTCACCTCCTTTTAATTTTGTCTCATGATTTTGATACCTTTATGCATAGGTGTGTTAATGCAGGTTACAGATTGTGTCATAAAATGCAAAAATGACTTCTAGCTGTGAGGTTACCTTCCTCCTTGAGGTTTGAGCCTTGGAGTCATTCTATGAAATATTTATGCAGAGAACATACAGTAATAGGTAGTGCAAGTTCATTTTCTATCATTGAAACTAAGTGTTTGAAGTTATGAGTTTCTTTGTTCTCTTTAGGTTTGGTGCATCACCATAGGATTAGCTTTTTTAGTTTATGCTTTCCTTCTCCCTTTTCTCTGCAAAATCTTTAGTTTAGGTGATTCAACAAAGAGGAAGTTGGCCTTCTCTGGAGGTTTGGTCCCATTTGAGGTACCCACACCTTGGGATAATTCCCATGTTTCACTGGATTGTTGAGTTTCACATTCAAAAGGGTGAAAATCTAGGAGTTAACAGTTTTGGCATACTCGGTGGGACTGTGAACTGATTCTCAGTCCATTTTATATATATTTTCTACTATTTTTTGATGTGTACATCAATTGATTACTGCCTTTTGAGGTGCTTGAAATACATACCTGGCAACTCTAAAAAATTTTATTGGTTTTTTTATGATCAAGTGCTAGTAGTTTCAAGTAAATCTGATTTTCGATTATTTTTTTTCAGTTTCTGAATGAATAAGCATGTCTTCATTTCATGGAAACATGGCCTTTCACCCTCCATATCAGAAAAATCTTGCATATGTGCCCTCTTACCAGCCATACCAAGCAGAATATACTATTGGTTTTGTCCTCAATAATCCACCAACAATGGAAAACCAATGTGTTCAATATTCTTTCCACCCACCCGCCCCTACTTAGTTTGCACATTTGTCTGTGTATGACCAACAACAGTCTCAACAAGATCATCATAATGAGAACCAAAATGCTTATTCACATGCCCAACCTCAGAGGGTTGACAACATGAGTATCAAAGATATAGTTTCTGATTTTCAAAGACAGATGCCAGAGATTGAAAGACAACAAGAGGTTGACATGCATAAGGAGGAGTTGGAATACTAGGCATATGTTCATGAGCAGGAGATGGAGGTTCAAAGAAGATGACATGGAGAGCACCTTGCAAAAGAGATTGTTGCAAGGGAAGAAAGGATGAAGATAATGCGTGCCTAGGTTCAAAAGGTGGAGAAACAATAACCCACCACCTTTGCAAATTCATTTTATGAAGAGTAGATTAAGCATGTTGAGGATTAGGGGATGGAGTGGCAAAGGAGACATCATGAATAATGCCTTGCAAAGAAGATAGCCACATAGGAGGAGCAAGTGAGATTTTCACTTGCTCAAACCCAGAGGTTAGAAGCTCAAGAAACTTTTTCCATTCCTAGTTTCAAACAAGCTCATATCCTGATGGATCTGCCTATTAAAGAAATTTATGAATACAAAATTCCAAGTTTCAAGCCTACTAAACTTTTTCACATTCCAGATGAGTATCCAACAATTAAAATTCCAAGTTTCGAAAGTTTTTATCCTAAGGAAGAGATATCATGTATGTCCAATGAACCTATTGTTGCTGATGAATAGTCATTAGTGAAATCTTTGGATGTAGAACAAAAGGCTTTTGTTCAGGATGCACCTGTATATGAGGTCAAACTTGAGAAGCTAGAATTTCAAATGGAAAAGAAAGAATCAATAAATGATGTTGAAGAGCTAGTCATTTAAGACAACAAATTCTAAAACCTGATAATCTCCAAGTCACTGCTTATACGGCTGATGAGTTTTCATGTACAAAGGTGGATAGTCAGGAAGATCAGATTCTGATCACAAAGCTTGAAAGTGTAGAACAACATATAGATGCAAAAGAACATGGTTTTTTCTTCCTTTAGGAGTGTTTTCTTGAGGAAAATAATAGTCCTCTTATCATTAAAATTACTGAGCAAAATGATGAGGACTTGTTCTGGGATGACTTGGAGGTTTTCATTTCAAGCTTGGATAATAAACAATCTTCTAATGAAGAGCATCAAGTAAATATCTTTATGTCAAGTGAAAAAGAGCTTGAATCTCAAATGCTTACTGATTTTCTTATTGATCTTCCTAGTTTTGTTGATGAGGTTGAAGACACCATGCTTGTGCTAACACCTTTCTCAAGTTTTAGGCAATGATACAATGAAATCCACCATGACAGGGTTTTGATCCATCAAGAAGCCGATGGGGATAGCCTAGTCTTGAGAGGTGAAAAGGTTGGTATACATGAGAATATTCATCAATATGATTATGATCAAGAGGGGTATGCTTCGAAAGGCATGATTACTCCTTTAAATATTGAGGGAGCTAATCATGAACTTGAAGAGGACATATTCTCAAGTATAATAAAGGCTTTTTTTTTAGGACTTGATGATAAGCTACTAATATCTAAATCTGAAAGGTGTGAGAAACATAATCAAATGGACAGAGTAGTCATAGTTTCATTTGAATCACATGAGGTGGCCCATTCCAATCATCATGAGGTTGTTGTTATAGAAGAAACTGATCAAAGTGAACCCAACAAGATTGTAATGAAGGTTGTTCTTTCACAAGGATTCCCTATCAGGCATTTAGCCAGATTGGAGGCCAATAGGAAAATTTGCATCTTCCTTGCACCCAAGCATGAAGGTGTAGTTGAGAATGATCATACTCGTCATTTTTCCACCTCAGGACAACAAGGTTGATATTACATATGATGAGGTTAGTGAGCTTGTGTATGTTCTTCAAGAGATTCTACAGCTCTTTACTGAATTTCTACCTATGTTTCATTTATTTCTAGCTATCCTCAAGCATGGCAAGCATTGTAAGTTCTGTAGAAAGGGGAGTTATTTCACCAAGCTAGTTAATGGGTTTGTTTGACCAGTTTCTTTACTGGTTAGGGTAGGTTAGGATAGGTTTATTTCAAGTAATGTTTTAGTTTGCATTTACCTAGGTGTTGTTTTAGCATGGTTAGATAGTTTCCCTTCTATAGTTTTGGTGTTGAATAGGTTTCGAGGTGTCACACTACTAAGTTACAGAGGTTTTGAGCCTATTTTCCAAGTTTTGTCAAGTTTCTGAATGACTCCGTGCCCAATGGACAAGCCTAGGCAACTGGTCAATAGTGTTTAGCAGGAAAATACTCCACAAAGGTTGCCAAAAATGTTACCATATTTTCACTTAGGCTCAATCAGGTGGATTTTGTTGGTTTTAACTGAGAAAATGAGGTACATTTTATTAAACTTTCCTACATTACATTCAATTGTATAAACAAAAAATAAAAAAAGATTACAAGATTATTGTAACAGATCATTGCATTTATACAAGTGCATGCAACCAAGAAAATATTTACACAAATCTTTCTAAAAAGTAATCTTTATTGAATGTAAGAATATTCATTGTCTCACAAGCGGTGAGATTGACTTTAGCTTATTCAATGCAACTCTAAAAAATACATACATGAATAAGTAAGGAAAAGAAATGAATGTGTATAGAAGGAAGGTAACCAATCATTGCCCATGAATGACTGGTTCTGATGTGTCTTCTTGTCCTGTTGTTGTCCCGAGCTTCATCTGTTTCTCCTAGTTCCTATCCCTGCAAAAGATATAGAAATGGTATTAGAGCAATGCTCTAAGCAATGACTGATTGCAAACATTTTATACACATTCAACCTATGGATGTATAAACTGACCCAAAAAGTGCATTGAACAAACATGTAAACTGTAAATGTCCAAGAAAGCAACAGGACCATCAAGCACATCAGATATATGCATATATTTTTCTAATTGTTTGCTTCATGTGCAGATACTGAAAAAAACATTTTTTGTTGTTTTGTCATTTAATATCAACATGTGGGTTAGAATGAGGCTCCCACAAGGGTTGAGCCCAACGTGCCTTGTGCCTTGTGATGCTTTAAAGAAACATTGAAAGATAATTCATCAGACAATTTATCTCTTTATGTTTTACTCAAACAAGTGTACATCATTTATGATAATGAGTTTTATCTTTTGTCCTAGATGATATATACTTGCTCAAGGAAGTCATAAAGAATGGATTCAATATCCTTGCATCAAAACAAATTTAAAGAGAATATAATGATGTACCTTTCCATGAAGGTATAGTATGAACATATGTTTATGATATAGTATGAATCAACAAGTGTAATCAAAGCTATTATGGGTTACATTATATAGTTGATAACGGTCAATAATCTTTTGATAAGGCATAAAAAGAGCTTCTTGACAGTGTATGAGGGAGTGCTCTTGGATAATTTTCAATGTTTTATCCAGGATAGATCACATGTGCCTATTTGAGGTTTTGAACTGATAAGAAAGTTATCATTGAAAAGTCAAAGAGATTATTAAGAGAGAGTTTTGTCACCTTTCCATTAGGCTTGCCATGGCTGGGTGGAAGGGTAAAGTTGCAGTGAAAAGCAATTTGGTCATGGATAGTAAGTCAAATAGTACCATGCTAATTTCATTCATGAAATTAGAAGAAGATAATGCTACAGCTATGGAACCGTGAGGAAATATATAAAACTAAGGAGCAATCTAGAGGGTGACCAATATCAAGGTCATAGTTTTAAAACATCGCATGGAAAAATAATATGTTGCCTATGAAGAATCATGCACAATGAAAATCAACAGTCAAGATGATTTTCAAATAATATGAAGATCTCAACTATCAGGTATGGACATGATCATGGTTGAAGGTACTGTACAGTCACAATATCATGCAAGTAGAAGTGTTCACAAGTGATAGGACTTAATCAGGGCATGACTATAATGCTCCACCATGCAAACCCCATAGGCCACAACAACTAACAATAAACAAAATAATTTTTTTTTAAAACAAAAATTACATTAAACATAATTAAATAATTAAACAACATTAATATAAACCATATGAAATCAACCTATTCTCATGGGGTAACATGGTGCACTACTTGAAATTAACCCAACCACAACATATATAAACGAACCCAAAATTAAATAAACCAAAGAAGCGTGAATAAGAAATGACAAAAATATACAATATACATTCAAACATAAATAAGATAGATACTGAAATATATGAATATCAGATTATTGCATTACAACTTCCAAGTTCATAATTACATTCATGGAGAATATTTCCACAGATACAACATATTAAGAAACTGGTATTACATTGCAAAGTTGCTTCCCTTATAATAATGGGAAGTGTACATCAATACAAGTATGATACATTCACAATGAGAAGAGTACATAATGAGTTTCATCAGAAGGAAATATAGGTCAAAGCACCAAAATTGGAAAGCTCAGGAACCACTACAACTGGTACATATCCGCAACATCACGATCATTGATGGAGAACCCAATGGGTGCATAACAGGTTCCACCCAACCATGTGAACCCGAAGGAACAGCCCCCGTGCTAGGAGATGACAAGAAGACCCTCATCCAACAAGGTCAAAAAAACATAAAGGACTAACAACACACAACACAAAACCACATAAAAACATAAACAACCACAATAATACTCTAGAGGTAACAAGAGAAAGGGAAGACAACAAGCACAGTGGGAGAGTGTCATCACATGGCGTTACATGCATTCACAAGACTACCTAATACTAGTAGCCACCTCCATCTATGGTTAACCAGACAACCTATCTCAAGGCGTCGCCCCATAGGGTGACTCATGTAGAGCCACTTACCTTTCATGAAGACAAGGCAGTGACCTTACCAAACAAGTCTTCCCACCCATCCTTAGCCTTTGAGAGCACTAACGAAAGGGGTGAGGTGCATGTTTTAGTCTTGTTATGTGTTTAACTAACCCAACCCACTAGATACTTTAATTAGGTTATCACATATTTAAGGGAACTCTTCCATGGGAAACCACTTGTACACCTCCCCCCATGAAGAGCCACTCTCCCCTACGGTTACTCAAAAACTAAAGTCAAGTAAGGGTGTACCTCGGTACTCAAAAACATAAAGGAATTCTTTAAATAAAAACACATGAGGCATGACCATCTGATGACTATATAAAGTATCAAAACCATGAAACAAGGAGGTACCACCCATACACATATCCTCAAGGTAAAAGATAGATACAACACCAAAATGTGCAACTTCCCCTAGCCTCTAGAGGTAAGTAAACATCTATCCAAGGACTAAAATAACACATGTTTCTCCAAAATCACGAAACAAATCAAATCAAAGTTCCAAATCACACAACATAAAACTCTTCTCAAATAAATAATTCAACAACCCAACTCCTCAATTAGAAGAAAAACTCTTTTAAATGATACATTATTCCAATTAAAATCATGTTTCCAAACAATATAAAATTGTCATAGATAAACATATTGCATAACAAATCACAATTCCATCATTTAAAAATGATTTAATATAGATAACTACATTTTATAAAATTACTCCAACTCACAAATTCATTACAGAAGTTAAATACTCTAACTTAAATTATTAAATTAATTATAAATAATATGTGCATATTTTGGAAACTAATCTGACACAATATTTATTTTCTCGTTTTATTTCTTTTTCCCAAACAGAATAATCTCTAAATCTAATTTTTCCATGATCATTGAATCTAAATTTACACATTCTTTTCTAAATAAAAGTTTAATAAAAATCATACTCAATCTGAATTTAATAAAAAACAAAACTATAATTTCTATTCAATTATTTCAGAGATAGAAAAATCACCACTGCACAACTACAATATATATCAAATTATACATATACATACACACACACACACACACACACACACACATATATATCTGCCAATTAAAAAATTAAATCATATTACTGTTTAATTTAATTCATAAGTAAATAATCACATTTACTCATCTATAACTTATATATATATATATATATGAATGTCTATTACTTTGAAAACCCAATTATGATTATGCTAATGATACATAAATGTATCATTTTAACAACAAATTAAATACATATTTTTTCTTTTCTTTTATAAAAAAATTGATACATATATATATATATTCTAATTTTTAAAACTCCAAAAAAAAAATTAGAGGAAATGTTTTTTGGTCATTAAGAACAGAGCAATAAAAGAAATGCAGACCCACATAAATATATATATATATATATATATATATATATATATATATATATATATATATGAAATATTTAAACCACGGTTGCACAGTCATAAGGGTGCAACCCTCCCTTGAGTGGCTGCACACAACACTCATAAGTTGTTGCGCAACCATTGAGGGAGAATGGCTTTACACGTGTGCCAAACAGAATGGGGTAGGGTGAGTGGATAAAGAACGAGGAAGGGAAATAAACGCCAATGGTGTAGGAACCACAACCCCCCCGAAAATGACATAGACCCAGACAAATTTCAATTCGCCAACAATAATAATATTAAATCTCCACAATATATATATATATATATATATATATATATATATATAATAAAAAGCATATAAGAAACAGGAAAATTGGGCATAGCATAGCACATGATATCACTCTGATAACAAGAATCAGATTGGCAAAATACGGTAGCCAAAAAGTGAAATATAGCCGAAATAAAAAGAGGAAGAACTCTGGTAAAGAGAAATTACAATGTAATTGGCTGGGAAATAAATCCATAAATGAAACGGATTAAAAATGGAAACAAATATACCAAAAAAATGAAATGAACTTCCAGACGAATTGCCAACCAAATCCATACATCCAAAATAATAAATGAGACGATGACGGACATGAACAATGACGAACATGAACAAAGAGGCAGGAAAATCAATAAATTGCAGGCGAAATTTAAATAGCAACAAGACAAATGATTCACAATAACAACAATTCAATGCTCACCGAAATGCATTAATCATTACACATAATTTTCGACAAGCAAGCATAGTAAAATTTTGAAATTTCAATTTTTCTTTTCAATTGGAAAGAACAAAGATATTTAACTTTATTGTTCTACCTAGAGTCCTTCGCTTGAAATTAATTCAGAGATGAAATTCTACATCGAACGCTTCTAGATAGCCATGTTCTTTCACCAATTTTTGAAATCCACCGCTTACAAAACCAATTTCAAAGAAAACAATATCCAGAGAAAACTGAAATTTCTTAATTCTTTTAATTATTAATTTTCAAAAAGAAATACCGAGAACACAATTTTTCCAACAAAACTAAAGAATGTGAGTTGCAGAGCAAATTGCTTTCTTTCTCTTCCCTTTTTTCGAAAAACAACTAGATTGGATATAAAATCCAAAAAAAATAAAAATTAGAAACTTACTAACAATTTCCGAATTTCACTCCACATGGAAAATAGCCACTTTTATTAAATTTCATTTTTTTACCAATTTCAAATAAGCAATTCTCCCTAATTTCCTAAACTAACTATTTCTTCAATAATTTAAACAATATAATTATTATGCTAAAATATAATTAACTCTAAAATAATAAATATTCCAAAATAGATAAATAAATAATATAAACTATGCAACATTTAGATTTACCATTTAATATTAAATTAATTACTCGATGTTAGAATTAATCATAATAATAATTTCAAATGTCTTAATTTAAATATCTAATAAAATAATTTATTAATTTACATTTGTTTAAATTAAATGGTATTCCAAAAATAATTTAAACTATGCAATATAATAAAGCAACTAATGTCTACTTAAAATAAATAACACTAACTAGCACATTTTATTTTCTAAGAGAATTAATGCCATTCACTACAAATATAACTTAACTATTTAACTATCCTCAACGAAGATAATCATTTAATTAAAGCAATTATTTAATGACATCTACATAGCCATAATCTAAACCTTTAACACAAATTACTAAAACCATGGAAATAAATAACTCGAAATAAAACAACATTAATAATACTATCAAAATTGATCAATCAAACTAAAACGAATAAACACCTACACAAATAAAATCTTACCCAAATGACCCAATGACCCAAGAAGAGAGGCACTACAATGACAGAGATAGCATATATCCAAATAACAGTTTCAATCAAATGTGTATCATGATGAAGTCTGTAACAGTGAATGTTGTTTAGGCATGAGAATGCAAAAGATTACATTTACCTAAAGCATGTTTTTCATCATATTATCTAAGAAAAGTGCTAGCAAAGACACTTTAGTCCTTAAGAGTGTGCCACAATTTGAAGATTGTATCCTTTGCAAGACTAATTGCTTAATCTGTTTATGACTGTTGTTGTAACAGTCTACATGAAAAATAATAAATCTAGAGATTGTGCTATAAATGGATCAAGAAACATGATTGAAGGAGTTTTCCAAAAATTCAGGTACAATGTAGTGCCTCTCCGCTTGGGTCGATTGTGTTGGCTTGTTGATTTATTTAATGGTATTATTATTGTGGTCTAATTCTTTAATATAGTTGTTAATTTATAGTGTCGTTTAATTAATTTAGTATCACTTTGATTAAGTGTATTATTAAAATATTGTTAACTAGATAATTTGATGTAATGATGTTTAGTATTGATTGATCCATTTAATTAAATTATTAAACTTAATTATTAATGTGAATTATGAGAAAATGTTGAGTATTTAATTAAAGTATTAAATTTAATAGGTAAAATTAAATGTTTGTCGATTTAATTGAATATATTATTTTAATTGTTGACATTAATATTTTTAATTGTAAGAAAGAATGACATTTTAATTATAACATTGCTTATTTAATTATTACTTTGATTTATTTGAAATTCATTCAAAAGGAAGTTAAGTGTCACTTTCTAATTTGAAAAGTTGGAAAGATTTCACATGCATAGTTTCGAACTTAATGTAAATGAAAAGGAAACTTGCTATTATTGGGAGGATTGTTTTAAAAAATGGTTGGCTGGTTTTATGATGCTTTCTTTTGGAATATTTGCTGGAAAATGTGCCTCAATTTACTAGGTTGGACCTTTGTTAGAGGCTTGATGAATTTATGCCCTTATCACTTTACCGCGGTGTTCTCCTTTGGTCGGCTTGACCCTTTGGTCACTGAGACTTAGTCTGATAAGCGAGACTTTGAGGGTTGTCACAACGATTGGCCGCTGAGCATGGAGTTGGCGGAATGTTAATTGGCCTCGACTTTATCGATAGAGTAGTCATCTATCAACGGAAGGAAATGCTTTGTCTCACCGATGTGTTAATGTCTTGCATCAATGACTACTATAGGCTTCATCTGACGATGTTGGCTGCTTTTCGTGACATCCGAAGGAAAGTACAAATGAAAACCTTTTCGCCGAGTGGAATTGCCTATGCGCATGGCGTGTGGCAGCTTGTCAAAGTGGTGAGCGCAGCAAAGAGATGGTGGGACTCGAGATTCTTTATGCGAAGGGTTTTCTGGTCATGGACACTTGTCTATGCTTCAAGAGTTTCCTGGGGAATCTAGCGGATGCCACTAGAGATTCCCCGAAGGAGCTCCAATGGCTTCCACGTAGGCCAAGCGGAGACCACGAGGGGTGAACATGTGGCAGCTTTGGAAGTTCGTTCTAGGTGGGCTCATGGGAATCTTGGAGATTCCCTCCTGGATGCCCCAGAACCTCCTGAGCGGTGGACACGTGGCTTGTGGGACCCGCTAGAGCTGTCGGTCGGTGCATTGGCAAAAGCAAATTATTGTCGGCTCGGAATGTGATGAAACAGTTAGCGATGGCGAAGGGTTTTCGGAGCCTGATGATAGTTGACCGGATCACTGCTTGGTCAAGGGACAGAATGAATAGCAGTGTGACACATGGTGATTTCTCATTGGTTGTTTTTGCACCGTTGTTGCAAAAAAAAATTTATTGCCAGAAGTTGGATTGGTGAAAAGTGATTTATTATGCAGTCTTATGTGATTAGTCTTTGGCAGTTGGAAGAGCCCGAAATTAGTATTTTCTCTGCAACAAATTTATTGCGGGAGTGGCTCGATGTAGGATTGCAGGTGGATCCGATCCAAGATCGATTTGGCATGGCAGTGAAGAACTGAAATTAATGCACCCTAATTGGTTGTTGGATGAAGACTCGTAATAGTTGGTCTTAACAAGAAGTCGAGAGATCAGAGCAAGCAGAATACTAAAAAAGAGTTTGTCGAAGAGTTTGTATTCACTGTATGCCGAAATAGCATTGTAACAGTGAGTGCATGAAAACTCAAGTGTTGTTGTGAGTTAACTATCAGAGAGTGAGGGTTGTAAATTTGTATGTAATCTTTTGCTTGCTGTAATACAAAGTGTCTTTCTCTTGGTGTGGTGGGTCTTTTCCCGAAAGGGTTTTCCCACGTAAATCTGGTGTTATCTCTAAGATCATTTTATTTTTGTTACTTTGTTTTCCTTGTATGTGTTCATCTTAAGTGTTTTAATGTTTTAAAATTGGTCTTTTCATGTCTCCTCTATGGTTTTAGCGTTAGGGAAGCGTTTCCGCACCGTTTTCTTTTCTTTACAAGTGGTATCAGAGGCTAGCCAATTGTGTTATCCTTGTTTGTAGGGCTGGGTTTTTGTGCTAATATTGTTCCAATGAGAGTCTTGTAAAGTTAGAACCTAGTTCTATCAAAGATGGCGAGTACATCAGGAAGAGTTGATATTGAGAAATTCAATGGCGAAAAATTTGAGTTGTGGAAACTCAAAGTGGAAGACCTATTAGTGGATAGAGACCTCTGGGTAGTAGTGTCTGGAACTATGCCACAAGGTATGAAGCAAGAAGAATGGGACCTCATAGATAGAAAGGTGAGAGGTTTGATAAGAATTTGTATGGCCGATTCTGTACTTTGAAATGTCCATGAGGAAAAGTCTACAACTTCATTATGGAAGAATCTTGGCGATATTTATCAGGGAAAGTCTTTGGTAAATAAGTTATTCCCGAAGAAGAAATTGTACTCCTTGTAGATGGAAGAAGTTGCATCTATTGCAGACCATCTAAAATTGTTTAATATGAGTGTTGCTCAGTTGGCATCTGTGGGTGTAAAGATAGAGGAGGAGGATCGTTGCATGCTCCTGTTATGTTCGTTACCTGACACTTGGGATCATCTGGTGATGGCTATTGGAAGTACGACTACTACTTTCAAGATGGAAGATGTGGTTGCTTCGTTGCTATTTGAAGAGATGCAGAGGAAGTCTTCTGAGATGGCCAAAGAGGCCCTTGTTGTTTGAGGTAGATCGAAGGAGAGAGGCAAGAAGAACAAGAAGTTAAAATCTAAATCTGTAGGGAGATCAAAGTCTCCTGGTAAAAAGTACAAGGTGAAATGCTAGAATTGTGGGTAGTCTGGTCATATCTGAAAGGATTGTAAGGACAACAAGAAGAATAAGAGTAAATCTTCAGATAATGACTCTTCTTAGAGTGATGTAGATGCCTTCATTGCAGCCTTGGCAACTCACGTATCAAATGATGTTTGGCTGGTTGAATCGGGTGCATCCTTTCACATGATGTCTCATAGAGAATGGTTCACCAAGTACGAGAAGTATGATGGTGGAAAGGTGTACCTGGTGAGTGATTGAAAATTGGAGATTGTTGGTCAAGGTAGAGTCAAGATACAGTTCCTTGATGGAAGAATCAAAGGGATTGGTGGCGTATTGCACATACCAAGTCTAGCTCATAACTTACTTTCCTTTAGTAAGCTGAATGATGCTGGTATAGAAGTTTCTTTCTTGAGTAAAGGATGTAAGATGGCTAGAGGTGCAAGGGTGCTGGCTAAGGGTGTACATATTAGCACTCTGTACAAGCTGGCTGGATGTCTTGTTCTTTGCAACAATGCCTCTGTAAAGTCAAGCAAAGTTGTTCTTGTAGAGAAAGATGAAGATTCTTCTCTGGCTACAAATGTGATGGAGGTGAAACTCCTAGCAGAGAAGACCATGCTATGGCATCATAGAATCCGTCACATAGGTGAGAAAGGTTTAAAAACCTTGAAAAATTAAAATCTTGTCGAAGGGCTTGTAGATTATAATCTTGAGTTCAATTTCTGTGAACATTGCATTTATGGAAAGCAACAACGTGTTTCCTTTTCCTCGAGTTCTCATAAATCTTCTGGTGTACTGGACTATGTTCATTCTGATGTGTTTGGTCCAGTTAATGTTCCTTCGTTATCAAAGTCTAGATATTATGTTTCTTTTATTGACGACTACTCGAGAAGGGCATTTATATACTTTCTTAAAAGTAAATCAGAAGTGTGCAGTCGTTTTAAAGAGTTTAAAAACTTGGTAGAGAATCAAACTGGAAGGAAAATAAAAAATTTTGAGGATAGATAATGGCGGTGAGTTTTGTTCTGCAGATTTTGATAGATACTATAAAGACCATGGGATTAAATGGCATAAAACTACACCTTATACTCCACAACATAATGGAGTTGTTGAAAGGTTAAATAGGACACTGATGGAAAAGGCCAGGAGTATGTTGAGCAGTGCTAGTCTGGAGCAAATGTTCTGGGTTGAGGTCACGGCTACAACATGTTACCTGGTAAATCATTCTCCTTGCTTTGCTCTTGTTGATAAGACACCTTTGGAAGCGTGGTCTGGTAAGAAGCCCTCTCTGAGACATGTTTGTGTCTTTGGCTATGAGGCATATGCATATGTGCCAAATGAGAAAAGATCTAAGTTGGAGAACAAAGTTGTTAAATGTATCTTCATTAGCTATGGTGTTGGTGTGAAGGGATACAAGCTTTGGAATCTTGATACTAAGAAGGTTTTTTATAGAAGAATTGTAATATTCCATGAGCTGAAACCTTCAGTAGCTAATCCACAACTAGAGATAGATCAAAGAGAAAAGAAGAATGATGCTGTTGAGATTCCCCAAAAACTAGAAAAGGGAGAACTACATGGTGTACCTAAAACTGAGGAGATCTCTAGTAGCTATGAGAGTTCCAAAGATGAAGAACCACAACCTCAGCCAGTGAGAAAATCTACATGTCAAAAAACAACAACCTGATAGGTATGGTTTCTCCATTTTGGATTCAAATTGTGCCTATGCTTTAATTACTAGCACTAAGGAGCCTAGGACTATTAAAGAGGCAATTAATATGCCCGATGCAAATTCCTGGTTGGATTCCATGAATGAAGAAATGGAATCATTGGAAAAGAATGAAACCTGGGATTTGGTACCTTTGTGTGAAGGAAGAAATTCTGTTGGCTATAAATGGGTATTTAAGAAGAAGACTGGTCTTGAGGGCAGTGCTGAGAAGTATAAAGCAAGGTTGGTTGCAAAGGGGTATTCCTAGGTAGAGGGAATTTATTATGGAAAAAAAAATTCACCTGTAGCTAAGCTGACATCTATCAGATTTCTACTGTCACTTGTAGCCATGTATGACTTAGAGATCGAGCAGATGGATGTGAAAACAACATTTCTCTATGGAGAGTTGGAAGAAGAAATTTACATGTCCCAGCCTCAGCATTTCGTTGAAAAAGGTAAAGAAAACCTAGTCTGCAAATTAAAGAAATCTTTGTATGGTTTGAAGCAGTCTCCTAGAATGTGGTACCAGAAGTTTGACACTTTTGTGTTGTCTATGGGATTTGTGAGATCAAAATCTAATCATTGTGTGTATTATAAAACTAAAAATGATCGTGTGCTTATTATTACCCTGTACGTGGATGATATGTTGTTCATAGGAAATAGTAAGTCTATGATTTCTGATCTTAAATCTCAGTTGTCTACAAATTTTGAAATGAAAGATCTGGGTGCAACAAGGTATATTTTGGGGATGGAAATAACTAGGGACAAAAATGGCAGAAAGCTTTGGGTCAACCAGAGTAAGTACATCAACACTGTTCTAGAGAGATTTGATATGAGTGATTGCAAGAAGCTAGTTGTTCCAGTTACCCAAGGAACGAAACTATCTGTTGAAGACTGTCCAAAATCATCTATTGAGATGGAGGACATGACTAGAGTGCCTTATGCAAGTGTTATCGACAGTTTAATGTATGTGATGGTCTGTACAAGGCCAGACATTTCCCAAGCAGTGGGAGTACTCAGCCAATTTATGGAAAATCTAGGAAGGATGCATTGGGACGTTGTAAAGAGAGTGTTTAGATATCTGAGAGGTACCTCAGAATGTGCTATGTGTTACCATGGAAATTTGGTTGCATCACAAAGAACTTTCAACATTCCTGGATATGTGGACTCTAATTGGGCAGGGGACATTGACAGCAGAAGATCCACCAATGGATATTCTTTCATGTTAAATGGTGGTGCAATCAGTTGGATGAGCAAGTGACAGGCTGTAGTTGCTTTATCCATGACGGAGGTAGAATACATGGCAACGACTCATGCCTGTAAAGAAGTTGTTTGGCTTAGCCGCTTGTTCTCTGATATTGGTTTTAATGTAGGGTAGATCACTATTTTCTGTGATAGTCAGAGTGCCATTTGTTTGGCAAAAAATCCAACTTTCCATGCCAGGATGAAGCATATCGATGTGCAGTATCACTTCATGAGAGATATGGTGGACGATGGAAAGGTCCCTTTAGAGAAGGTGGATACTCTGAAGAATGTTGTTGATGCATTGAAAAATCTAGTAAGCATAGAAAAGTTCAAATGATGTGCAAGTTCAATGGACCTTGGGGCCTATGATCATCAATATATTCAAAGTCTAGAGGAAGCCAGTAAGTCTTCGTCAAGTGGGAGCTTGTTGGAAAATGTGCCTCAATTTACTGGCTTGGACCTTTATTAGAGGCTTGATGAATTTATTCCCTTATCGCTTTACTGCAGTGTTCTCCTTTGGTCGGCCTGACCCTTTGGTTGATGAGACTTAGTCTGATCTGTGAGACTCTGAGGATTGTCACAACGATGGGTCGATAGGCGTGGAGTTGGCAGAATGTTAGTTGGCCTTGGCTTTATCGGCAGAGCAGTCATCTATCGACGAAAGAAAATGCTTTGTCTTGCCGATGTGTCAATGTCTTGCATCAATGGCTGCTATCGGCTTCGTCCAATGGTGTTGGCTGCTTTCCACAACATCTGAAGGAAAGTACAGTCGAAAACCTTTTCACCGAGTGAAATTTCCTATGTGCATGACGTGTGGTGACTTGTCAAAGTGGTGAGAGCAGTGAAGAGATGGTGGGCCTTGAGCTGCTTTATGCAAAGGGTTGTCTAGTTGTGGACACTTGTCTATGCCTCGGGAGTTCCCTAGGGAATCTAGCAAATGCCGCTAGAGATTCCCCGAAGGAGCTCCAACGGTTTCCAAATAGACCAAGTGAAGACCACGAGCGGTGAACATGTGGAAAATTTGGAAGCTCATTCTGGGTGGGCTTATGGGAATCTTGCCGATTCCCTCCTGGATACCCCAGAACCTCCTGAGCAGTGGACACGTGGCTCGTGGGACCTGATAGAGTTGTCAGTCAGTGCTTTGGCAAAAGTGGATTATTTTCGGCTCAAAATGTGATGAAATAGTTAGCGATGGCGAAGGGTTTTCAGAGCCCGATGACAGTTGACCAGATCACTACTCGGTCAAGGGGTGGAACGAATAGTTGTGCGAGACATGGAAATTTCTCATTTGTTTTTTTTGCACAGTTGTTGCAAAACAACATTTATTACCAGAAGCTGGATTGGTGAAAATCAATTTATTATGCAGTCTTATGTGATCTGATTTTGGCAGTTGCCAAAGCCTGAAATTAGTATTTTCTCTGCAACAAATTTATTGTGGGGGTGGCTTGATGCAGGATTGTAGGTGGATCCGATCCAAGATCGATTTGGCATGTCAGTGAAGAACTGAAATTAATGCACCCTAATTGGTTGTTGGATGAAGACTCATAATAGTTGGTCTTGATAAGAAGTCGAGAGATCAGAACAAGCAGAATACTGAAAAAGAGGTTGTCGAAGAGTTTGTATTCACTGTATGCCGAAATAGCATTGTAACAGTGAGTGCATGAAAACTCAAGTGCTGCTATGAGCTAACTATCAGAGAGTGAGGACTGTAACTTTGTATGTAATATTTTGCTTGTTGTAATACAAAGTGTCTTTCTCTCGGTGTGGTGGGTTTTTTCCCGAAAGGGTTTTCCCACATAAATCTGGTGTTATCTCTGAGATCATTTTATTTATGTTAGTCTGTTTTCCTTGTACGTGTTCATCTTAAGTGTTTTAATGTTTTAAAACTGGTCTTTGCACGTCTCCTCTATTTTTTTAGTGTTAGGAAAGCGTTTCCGCACCATTCTCTTTTCTTTACAATTTTTGGGGGGGATTCATGGTTTTTCTTGATTTTAGTTTTTAAAAAAAATTAAAAAATTAAAAAAATGGATAGCTTTGGATGACTCTTGAAAAAAAAATAGGGGGTTCGGGATATACAACTAGATTCAAGGGATTGATCTTAGCACTCGAGTGTTGATCCATTGGTAGGCTTATAATCCTCCTCGCCTCCTTTCTGCATCGATAAGTATTATCTTCTTCCTCAATCGGTATTCTATTGCAACTATCGTAGAGATTCATTATTGTTGCAATTAACTTTATTTGTAATGTACCTGGTAGCCTACTCACCCAGTTTTTGTTGTTTGAAATCTATCTCATTTTTTCTTTATAAATATGGACCAAATGCACCATGCTCTATTTGCAACCATGTATATATCCAAGCTTCCTTCGTAATCACTAGTTATACTTTCCAAATTCGGGTGGTAGCATGTCATTCCTTAAATTCTATCGTAGTGGCTGGCTCCATTGATCTAGTTATCTATGGTATTGTTTTGGTATTGGGTACTATAATTTGAATTGATACTGTTTGGTCTTTCCAACATTTGATCGGAATAGTTGGTAGCAAAAAAACTCCAAAAGATTTGAAAATTGCATGTTGATGAAAACTTCTAGGATCATTAATCAACCATTTCTTACTCATGCTTTGGATATATGATATATTAAGCTCACCTGCATGTCATCTAAGATTACACATAGCCTTGTCCCTGCCTTTCTTTGCATGCATGATTTATCAATATACTTACAAACTCTTTTCCACCACGAACTAGAAAATGTGGCATCGACCTCTTCACTGAATCTTTGTATTCCAATGAACTGAAAACTCTCTCATCCTCCACCGACCCCAATATCATTGTTTGACATAAATCAACAAGTTTGAAATATTCTGATATTGAACTATGCAATATTTCACTCTGACCTAAGGTTGTCCAAGACTTTTTTATTGTTCCCAGTTCAAAGGGTTTCTCCATGGAATCAAACTGGTCCATCATACTTCTTGCAACTATATTGTTGTCTAAGCTTATCTCCATTTATAATTCCTTCTATTATTTGCTCATTGTAGTTTACACTTTCGAAAAGTGTTCGACCAATATATTTACATTATCATGAAAATATCTTGGGTTATCTTAGTTGCCTTGAATCAAAAATTGAGGATACACAATAGCCATGGCTTCAATTATTTCATCTCGAGGGAATCTATTTTAAATCTTTGAGGAAATAAATTTTGCAATTTTCTTCAAATTATCACTAATAGATTTAACAATATCATTAAAAGCTTCCTTTGTAGCATATACTTCTCTAATAGAGCACTTGACTATCGTACATGGTACATTGGTATCTCAAATCCATGCACAGAGACACATAAGTTCCTGCTTGCATTAAACTGTAAATAATTGTTAGGATGATTAAAATCTGTAATTTTTTGCTAGCCTAAAAAATCGGTCTTTTAGAAGTTAGATCTAGATATAGATGATCAAGGGCCATGCATATCATTCTATGTAATTTGGTATATTCATTAATATACATAGTTTTGTCTTGGGATTTCTTCACAAGATTTTTCATTTCAACCAACATGGGAGAAGACTAGCTAAAGTCAAGAGTGTCTCTATATCACTTAACCTATGTAAGAGGTCAAGAGATTTGTCTACTGTGTTGTGATTCTCTTACAATACTCCAATCAAGGATCAATATTATGAAAGAAATCATTATTTTGGTCCATGCAAGAAGATCCATTTGGTATCAACATCCTTAAGAAGCTTGTTTCCTACTGTTATTTCCTTAGAAAAATGTTGAAATTATGTGAAACATTTGAGACTTCAATAGAAGTATGTGTAGAGCTCCCGAACTAGATTTTCAACTTTTGATATTGTAGGATACTTGCTTACAATTCTAAATTCTAAATTCATTATGTGGGTCATGTAAGGAATTCCAAGCATGTATGGTGCACAAGTAGTTTGTAACTTTGTGCAAATACTGATCTTGTGATCTTGCATTACTGCAGCTCCATCAGCTCCTATACACACCATTTTTGGCAATTTTCAAGTCATCCATACTTCTAATTTTATTTAGAGTATCTTGACTAGTTCAAATAGATTTTGCACTATTGAATTATCCTTCATTTTATGAACATAGAGAAGATGAGCTTGGTAGAAATGTTGTTTTACAATATACACATGCATACAAACCCAAGAAGTATTATCAACCATAGTAACTTCATCTAAAGATAATGCAATGAAGTTTAACTCTTTTACTTTCTCCTTTGAATCTTGATTTTCCATTGTAGCAAGTTAGTTTTCCTATTCACATCCAGCGTTTACTAACCAATGTACGCTAGGAAAGTGAGGAACACCCAAAAAAGATAATAAATTAAAATATTTTGGGAAGTTTTTCATAGGACACCCTCTTGATAAAATATGAAAACCAACACTCATCTGAATAGTTTTTGCTAGTTGTGCTCCTATAGACACGTAAAATATACATGCACTTGATTTTGATCCTACTAACATCGTTTCGTCTTGAATCATATTCTCAGCTTATCAACACCTTTCATCCCTTAATTAAATAAATCATTATTTATTTAATTAGGTCTTTCTCCTTTGGTGATTAAATTAATCAATTTAATTTAATTAATCATCTTTCTCTGTTCATTTAAATAATTCATTTTATTTAAATTAAATCTCTAAAGTCCTCTTATTAAATTGAATAAATCAAAACAATATTTAATTTAATCTAACATATTCCTCCTTAGTTAAATAAATCAAAATCATTTATTTAATTAATCATTTCCTCTCAATTTGATTTAAACCAATTCATAAATTTAAGTCTAAATTGTCACATCTCCTAATTCCTCATTAAATTAATAAAAATCTTGATTAAGTTAATCCATTTCATTAAATTTTTCTAGAGAATGCAACTTGTAGGATAAATCAAATACTTTGATTTATTAATTTATCTATTTTCCCTCACAAAGCATCAAAAGAGAATATTCCCTCATTTGAATTCAAAAAGGCCAAGTGGACTTGGTCCTTCCAACAAGGAATTCAATGCCTCTTACATGTCCTTGTGCATTGAGCCAAGTGACATTAACTCCATTTCTCTTTCCCTCTCACATGTCACATTCAAAATTCAAATTTGAATCTCATAGCATTTATCATGCACATTGACCAAAATGTGCTCATTCATCTTCCAATCACATGTGGACAAGTGACCTCTTCTCATTGGTTGGTCTTTTATCCCACATTCATCCAAATCCCTCATTCTTCCAATTTGGAAATCTATAAATGAGAGAATCTTCCTCTCATTCATCCATCCACAATTTGAGTAAACTTATTATACCCAAATCCATCTTCATCCACAATCATATGCAAATTTACTCTCTTCATATTGAGAGCCAATTTTTCCCATTTTAATCAACCATTAATCATCTTTCAAGATTTGCAACAAGGTTATGCTCAAATCTCTTTGGAGATTTGACCATTTCTCAATCACACACTATTGCTACTTAGGAATTGGGAAAGGCCCAATTGCAACACTCCATTGGCACCAATTCCCCCATAAGATCATCATGCTATTAGCTAAATTAGGATTTAGTTTAAATTTCAGTTTCTTATATTGCGTTCTTTCCTAATTTAGTTTGAATAGATGGATTTTATGGGGAATCTCTCGTACTTGTTTGCATGCATATGATCTAACAAACTAATGTGTTTTTTTGCTCTTGTGCATTTGTAGGTCTAGGGGTTCATGCTCCTTCCATTACTTTTCCAAATTGACCCTCAATTGTACCTCTACATGCATCAAGATTCAACATTATTTTCTTATTCTCCTCATATTCCATGACATAATTAACATGAAGTTTCCATCATACTATTTATTTTTCCTTTCCATATATATATTTTTTTCATAAACTTTACCGATATGATTTTCTATAGTGTCAAGGTTTAGCTGCAACTTCTTGTCTCTTTTACATTTCCAACTACAAATCATAAACTTACATTTTGTTGGAGGTTCATCTTTGTTTTCTTTCTCCACTACTTCAATAAATGGGTACTTTGACACCCAATCAAGCTGAAAATTCCTTGTCATTTCCCACTTGCACCCCATTTTTTATTTTCCTTTTCTTTTCTTGCTACCAACATCAACTACGGCCCCATAATTTTTATCCAAGTCAATTATCTCATTCTGGCTACCTGGGGTATCCCTTGGAACATCTTTTGTGGTATTTCCATCCTCATTTGACTCATTTAACTCAATGGAAATCCCACCTTCCAATGGCGGTGATGTATTGAGAATGAATTCTTCAGTAATATTTGGTGGAAGAGTTGATGATGTAGCTCCATCTTAATTTTATGGATTAGAATCATTGCCAATTCCAAAGTAAGATTGCATGGTAACTCTATGTTTTGGGAATTTTGATGGCCTCCTAGTCCCTTCACCACCTTGAGGAGCCTTACCCTTGTTGCATTGATTGCTTGACATCTTGATCTCTGAATTCAAATAAAAGCTTGAAAAAATGTCTTCTTATTTAAGGACAGATAATATAGGGGTAAGTGCATGGATCTGTGACACAATTTTGATGCCAAATTGAAAAAAATGCCAAAAAAGAGCATTTGGCACACACCAAATTTAGTGAGTGTCAAATTTTGTGTGTGCCAAATGAATTGCTCATTTGGCATGTGCCAAATGACTTGCGCATTTGGCATGCGCCAAATAGAAAAGTTCTATTAAAATAAAAAAATGCATTTCTAACCTTATTTTATGTTCACCCACGGCTTGGCTTGGATGTTTTCAGCTCTGTAACTCGCACTCACCAAATCTCTTCCATTTTTTGCACTCTTAACTTGCAATTCTTCACGAGGATGTCGCCAACACGTCAAAGAGGTTGAAGATTGCGAAGATGTATGCATTTTTATTGTTTTTATTTTGAATTTGATTTAGAATGTAGATTGAAATAGGTTTTTTAATAAAAATTTGTTCTAATTCTCAAGGAATGAATCTCCACCTCCAAACATTGATAATTCACAATCACCCCCTCATAAAAAGCCTCATATATAAGAACAACCTGAAACCCTTCCATTAGTTCATAGGCATCCTCAAGGAACACAGAAAATATCCTAAATCAAATTGAAAACAATAAAAGAGAAATTGAACAATTAATTGAAAGATTAACCAAGCATGTCAAAACCCATCCTTATAGGAGAGGGATTGTCGAATCGTTGAAGTTAATTGTATCTCATGTAAGATAAATGAGCGAGAATAAATTTTTGGTCAAATAAGAGGCATGAGTTGAGACAATTTTATGCTAGTGGTTTGTCATATCAGATGTGAAAAAACAAAAAAATAGTAAAGTTGACTTGTGTGCCCTATTTACAGACCCAAGAACCAACACACCTTTGTCTCATGCATGCAAGAGGTTCCCCATCCATTGGTGGCACCATGAATTAATTAAAAATAAATTTTGGGAGCGGTGGTGGATGGTATTTGACCAACCTCCATGCAATAACCATGAGGTACCACAACACTTTTTGAGGAAACTCTATTGTGAGTTAATTATCCTTAATAAGATCTTAAAATTTCAGGGTAGAGGTAGGGGCTCCACACATGATAGACCTGGTGCACAACGTAATCCACAATTGGCACCAAGACCCTCGGCTAAACCCATTATGGAGCATGTTGTCATTCCTTCCATTGTTAAGGACAGTGTAGAGGTGGACACGAAGTCAATTAGCTTGGTCACCCAGACCATTATACAGTGTGTGAGGCCTCTAGTAGAGCCTGATGTGGAGGAGATGTGTAGGCCCTAAGCTCCAACTCACCATTGTGGTGCTTTTGGTGTTGTTTGCATGTACAATTATCAGAGTGCTCAGGATGCAGCTACATATCCTACATCAGTTGTAGAGGTGATAGCTATGACAAATGAATTTCTGAATAATACATATGGCATTGATATTGAGGTAAAATTAAACAAGTTCATTTAATTTTTTTATTAAATTATATTTTGAAATTTAAGAATAACTAAATTAGTAGAATCAATATGATGAAATTTTAGGGTCACAGTGCTCATGAGACATTCTTCATTCCTGTAGACCCTTATTTGTTCTCGACATTGATTCCACAGGTATGCAACTAGTATTAAAGATATTATTATTGCATTTGAATAGTCTAATGTTATATTTGAATATTTTTCTCATAACATGCTTTGGATTTCAAATAGTTTCCTGATGGACCTTCGAGCTCCACACCTTGCAATTCATGTCCTCAAACAACTTTCACTTAGGTAACCTTTATTCATTAATGGTGTTGTAAAGCAATGCTAGTTTTCGTAATTTTACATATAACAATCTAAAAAACTGATGAGAAACACAAACATTGGTTGGTCTTGTGAGATCCTAATTATATTTACCATTCAATGTCCATCTCATTCTTCCATTCCTTTCATCACACATATTTTAACCATTTTATATCACATATCCCAATCTTTAACACCTTATATATTATACCACCTTCCTCCATATTTCATCTTATACACATATCATTACAAGAAACCTTTCCTTCTGTTCATTATTGATCAAATATCTTATACATTATTACTACACACTTCAAGTTCCCACTTCATGTCCTATATTCAAACCTTAGACACTGCCTAATTCACTTTATGGTCTAATATTCCCTCCTAACTAATTCCAATTAACCTCTAGTATAGTTCACCTTTAAAATGTTTTATTATCTCATCCTAGCTCATCCAATTAATATCTACTATTCCATTATATGTTCCACCATCCCCTCTTTATCATGTCACATTACCCTCTCCTAATTCACTTTTTTTTCCTTTATTCCTTCCTAATCCCATCCCATTAACATTTAATAGTTCACCCTATTTTCCATGATCCCCTCCTAGCCCATCCCACTAATATCTACTAGTCCATCCTATGTTTCATTATTCCCTTCTACTCCCATCTTATTGTACCCTTTATTATCTCACCCTATGTTCCTTTACCCATGTTCTATGTTATACCATCTTTATCCACATTTCATCCTATAACACTTCTCTACTATTACTACACATAGGTCAAGTTCCCACTTCATGTACTATAGTCAAACCCTAGACACCTCCTAATTCACCTTATGTTCCATTATTCCCTACTAATCCCATCCCATTAACCTCTAATTTTTCACCCTATATTTTGTTATCCCATCCTAGCCCACCCCATCAATCTATACTAGTCCATATTATGTTCCATTAACCCCTTCTATTCCCATCCCATTACCCTCTATTATTTCACTGTATGTTCCATTATCCCCTCTTGGTCTTGTCCCATTATCTTCCCCTAATTCACCGTATGTTCCTTTATTCCCTCCTAATCACATCCCATTAACCTCTAATAGTTCACACTATATTTTGTTATCCCAACCTATCCCATCCAATTAATCTATTCTAGTCCATCCTATGTTCCATTAACCCCTTCTATTCCCATCCCATTACCCTCTCTTATTTCACCCTATGTCCATTATCCCCTCTTGGTCTTGTCATGTTATCTTCCCCTGATTCACCTTTTGTTCCTTTATTCCTTACTAATCCCATCCCATTAACCTCTAATAGTTCACCCTATGTTCTATGATCGACTCTTGGACCATCCCACTAATCTCTACTAGTCCATTATATGTTCCATTATTGCATTTGAATCCCATCCCATTGTACCCTCTATTATTTCACCATATGTTCCATTATCCCCTCTTGGTCTTGTCTCTTTATCCCTTCTATGCTATAGTACCTCCATCCAAGTTTTATCCTATACACATGTATCGTTACAAGAAATATTTCCTTCCACTCATTATTGACCAAATTTGTCTTCTCCATTACTGTTGCACACCTCAACAACCAACTTCACATCCTATAGTAAAACCCTAGACATGTCCAAATTCATTGTATGTTCCATTATCCCTTTGAAAGCTGCTAGTAATATAGTAATTCTCACTTCATTCATGTGAACTTCATTGTGGCATTATCACTATGTTGATAGCATGCCCTCATTAACATTACTTCATCAACATATGCAATTTGAATCTCAATGAGCACTTAACTTGGGTATTTGCAAGATTTTGGAATATCCCAGTGGACTTAGTACTTTCACCATTCTGTGATCTATAAGCACTATATTGTACTCTCAACTGATGCCAACCATTTACTCTTTCATGCAAGGTCACTACCACCAATAGGGATTGTACTGTTGCATAGACTACCATCACTTCCCAATTTTTTCTTAACATTGTGTTTCAATTTATTTCAACTATCATTGACCTTTACCTTGTATTGAATTTTGTTATCAGTATCACCATTCTTGACTAGCTTCCTTCAAAAAAAAATTCACTCATGATGCATGAATTTTTTGCATTTTTATCTATAAAGTTGCTGCACTTTTACATTTTTTATTCCTACTCATTTATGATAGTCATATTGTTGGTCTTTTCATTTTCATTTGCTGCTCATTTATGCCAGTTATAAAGGGGCTACCTGAACTTCTTTATATCTCTATTAGATATAATGTTTCCTTTTTAGTTGTTGACATCAGACAAACTTGGTGATGTTGGTGGCATGATGGACCATGGAGTTGCTGTAGTAATAGCTAGTTCTGATCCTTTGAGAGAGGTATGCAACAGATTAGTCGATTTAACATTATATTTTCTCTTTTATGGTCTATTATTGAAATTTTTCATGATACTTGTACATTTAGTTTAATTTCTATCTTGATGGTTTCTATAGGTGGGTGTCACTCCATATCATTGATGTGGTAATGTTGTAAGTGTGAATAATGACTATTTGTATGTAGTAAGTGACTATATTTTGTTATATTTCATTCCATAATTCAATTTCTATGTATTAACATATATACTTTTTATTGTATTAGGTATAGCTCCAGAGGAGGTCTAGTGAGTGTGTTTGAAAGACAAGAGAACCAACAAGTACTCCATCCAGCTGAATTTCGAAGGTAGCACATGATATTTTTCCTTCCCCTAGAGGGAAATGACTATGTATTAGGGTCATTTGTTGGATGCCTATGTGGCATTTTGGAACATATGTTTTGTACTATTGATATATATGTGACATTTTATTCCCATATGGCTCTTTTGTAGTAAGCCTGTATGAATTTTTTGGATATATTTTATATACTTTTATCAATATATATCATTGTATAGCCTTACAACTTTTTGATTAAAGAAAATATTTTTTTCTATTGTCATTCTTGAATGATGTTATCATGCGTATTGTGTAAATTGTATACTTGAATGTTGTAGGTATGGGTTTTTTTTACATATAATGCTTAAATAATTAGCCTTGATTTCTCAATAAGCTCCATATAATGTGTATTGTGTAAATAAGCTCCATTCCCAATGGTTTGTATCATTTGAAATTCTTCAATTACTTGTGCTTCACTTATTCATATGTGTGCTTCGCTTATTCACGTGTATTCTTCAAGTATATTGTGTGTATTCACATGTATTTTTCATGCTTCCAATGTATAATTCATGTGTTCACGTGTATACTTCATGTATTTGTATGTATGCTTCATGATTCTTGAGTTCTATTGTTGTCTAGTGGAAAGGATTTTAACACCAAAAGGTTTCAAATGAGTTGTAAGAGCTCCTTCCCATAAAAAAATATCATAGAAAAATGTATTGCTTTTAATTCATGGTTGAGGTTGGCATCCAACAACTAATGGTTATGATTCTAAAGCTTAGTAATCATTGCATTTGCATCTATAGAACAAGTGGATTTTTTAAACCTCATGGACACACACACACACATATATATACCTCTATGAACTTGTATGAACGTGAATCAAAAAACATGATAGTTGTTGATCCAACCAACAAAATTTATTTGCATCTACTAATATCACAACACTTGACATCCCACTAAATGAAATCAATGCACAAGTCATTTTTAATGATATTCTGAAGATATGAGATGTGTATGAACAACAATATAAGCTTGATTTCTCGATGCATCACCCATGTGTAGTTATCACATTTCTCCCATATTCATCATTTAAATAATTTAAAAAACCTCCTTCCATTTTACATGCATGAAATAACATGACAAATCATTGGGAAACATGGTCCTATAACTTCTACCACATCATGTTTTATAACTCTAGAGCATGAAAAAACCATACGTCATGGATATTGAATATCTAGATCCAATGTTTCACTAGTAGGCCGAGTTTTGCATCTCAACAAGGGTGCACTATTCGGTGAGAACAATTGCAGTTCAAACTCCTAAGGGATTTAGATGGTTGAACATAGATCAAAGCGATTCGGCATGTTTGGGTGTGAAAGAGGACCATGCCTAGAATAAACATACCCATCCAGATGTGTTTGAATAGTTTGTTTGGTCACACGAGTTTTAGAACAAAAGTTGCACCATTTTACAACTTTACACTGCTTGCATTTGACAACTTTTTCCCCAAGTGAAAAGTCACCACCACAAGAAAATGCATATGAGATAGAGAAAATCAAAAGAGGTTATTGTAGAGGGACCCAATACAATCCCATAGGTGCAGATGAGAATTTTCTAAGCATCACGGTATCTGAGTAACAACCCATCGAAGATTGCAGCCATTTTGCACTTTGGACTCTTAAGGGATTCTGTCGGTTGAATATAGATCATAGGGATTTGGAGTGTTTGGGTGAAAATATGACTATTCATAGCATAAATTTACCCATCCGAATGTATTGGAACAATTCATTTGTCACCCAATTTGCAGAATGAAAGTTGAACCACTTTGTAACTTTACACTGCTTACATTTGACAACTTTTTCCCCAAGTGAAAAGTCACCACCACGAGAAAATGGCTCCAAGATAGTGAAAACCAAGAGAGCTTATTGTAGAGGGGCCTAATTTGATCCCATAGGCTTAGACGATAAGTTTCTAAGCATCACGGTATCCGAGTAATAGCCCATCGAAGATTGCATCCATTTTGCACTTTGGACTCATAAGGGATTTTGTTGATTGAACGTATCTCAGAGTGATTCGGTGTGTTTGGGTTTGAAATAGGACCATTCCTAGCATAAAAATACCCACCCAAACACATTGGAATAGTTTTTTTGGTCACATGAATTGTAGAACAAAATTTGCACCACTTTACAACTTTACACTACTTGCATTTGACAACTTTTTCCCCAAGTGAAAAGTCACCACCACAGAAAAATGCCTCCAAATTAGACAAAACTGAAAGAGGTTATTATAGAGGGGACCAAAAAAATACCATATCTCAGAAAAGAACTTTCTAACCATTACGGTATTCAAGTAACAACTCATTGAAGATTGCAGCCATTTTGCACTTTAGAATCATAAGGGATTTTGTTGGTTAAACGTAGCTAAGAGAAATTCGACTCATTTGGGTGTGAAAGAGCTCCAATAATAGCATAAACGTACCCACTTGGATGTTTTAGACAATTTGTTTAGTCACACGAGCTGTAAAATGAAAGTTGCACCACTTTGCAACTTTACACTACTTGCATTTGATAACATTTTCCCCAAGTGAAAAGTCACGAGAAAATGCCTCTGAGTTAGTGAAAGCAAAGAGAGGTTATTGTAGAGGGCCCAAAATGATCCAATATCCTTAGACGAGAAGTTTCTAAGTGTCATGGTGTCTGAGTAACAACCCGTCGAATATTGCAGCCATTTTGCACTTTGGACTTATAAGAAATTTTGTCGGTTGAATGTAGCTCAAAGTGATTCAGCATATTTTGGTGTGAAAGAATACCATGCATAGAGTAAAAATACCCACCCATATGAATTTAAATAGTTCATTTAGTCACACGAATTTCAAAATAAAAGTTGTACCACTTTGCAACTTTACATTATTTGCATTTGACAACTTTTTCCCCAAGTGAAAAATTGCCACCATGAGAAAATGCCTCTGAGTTAGAAAAAACCAAGAGAGGTTATTGTAGAGGGGACTAACATGATACCATATCCTTAGACAAGAATTTTCTAAGCATCACGGTGTTTGAGTAACAACCTGTCAAATATTGCAGCCATTTTGCACTTTGGACTCATAAGGGATTATGTCAGTTGAACGTAGCTCAGAGTGATTCAATGTGTTTGGGTGCAAAATAAGACCATTCCTAGCATAAATTTACCCACCTAGATGCATTGGGATAGTTCATTTGGTCACACGAGTTGCTGAATGAAAGTTGCACCACTTTACAACTTTACACTACTTGCATTTGATAACTTTTTCCCTAAGTGAAAAGTCGCTACCACAGGAAAATGCCTCTAGTTTAGTGAAAACCAAGAGACTTCATTGTAGAGGATCCCAACATCATCTAATATTCTTATATGATAATTTTCTAAGCATCACGGTGTCTGAGTAACAACCCATCGAAGATTGCAGTCATTTTGCACTTTGGACTCATAAGGGATTTTGTCGGTTGAACATAGCTCAGAGTGATTCAACGTGTTTGGGTGCAAAAGAGGACCATTCCTAGCATAACCATATCCATCCGGATGTGTTGGAATAATTTTTTTGGTCACACAAGTTGTAGAACAAAAGTTGCACCACTTTGCAACTTTACACTACTTGCATTTGACAACTTTTTCTCTAAGTGAAAAGTCGCCACCATGGGAAAATGCCTCTGAGTTAGAGAAAACCAAGAGAGGTTATTGTAGAGAGACCCAACATGATCCCATATAATTATATGCAAATTTTCTAAGTGTCATGGTGTCTGTGTAACAACTCGTTGGAGATTGCAGTCATTTTTCACTTTAGACTCATAAGGGATTCTATCGGTTGAATGTAGCTCGGAGTGATTCAACATGTTTGGGTGTGAAAGAGGACCATGCCTAGTGTAAAGCTACCCACCTAGATGCATTGGAATAGTTCATTTGGTCACACATGTTACAAATGAAAGTTGCACCACTTTGCAACTTTACACTACTTACATTTGATAAATTTTTCCCCAAGTGAAAAGTCGCCACAATGAGAGAACGCCTTCGAGATAACAAAAATTGAGAGAGGTTATTGTAAAGGTTCTCAACATGATCCCATAGCCTCAGATGATAAGTTTCTAAGTATCATGATGTTCGAGTAGAATCTCATCAAACATTGCATTCATTTTGTACTTTGGACTTATAAGGGATTTTGCCAGTTGAACATCGCTTGAAGCGAAAACCAGTGCCTCACCTAAATAATCTAAAAGTTACTGAAAAACTATTTATTACCACATGTGTAAATCCTTGGAAAATTTGGGAATCTCCTTGCTTGAAATGAAGTGTCTTGGAAACATTCACTTGGAAGTCCATTCCATTGGCCTTTTGACTCTAATTGCAAAAACACACACTTTTAATGACTCTACCACTTTTCCATCACTTAAGTTTGTTGTTTCAACTTCACTTTAACAAACACATTTCTGTGGAGAGAAATAAAATTTAATAAATAGACAACCACCATAAGTTAACTTTTCCATCATTTAAGTTTTTTATTTGAAGTTTGTTGTTTCAACTTCACTTTTAATGACAGTAAATAGACAACCACCATAAAGTATGCAAAGGATCATCAAATTATACATAGAGGAAAAGGTAATACTCAAAGAACAACCATAAATTATTTAATTCAAAGGTCTTTTATTTTATGACAAAAGCATTGGAAAGGAATTTTAATTATTTCATGGGGCTAATTTTCATGATATTCACGTGCATGAGTGAAAAGGAATTAAGTTTCATCTTTGATTTTTGAGTTTGGATCAGTAATAGTGCATCATTTATGCATTGTGTCAATAAACCATAATGTTGATTTGTGCATTGGAACGTTGTATCATGGAAGTTTGAGTCCAAAAAGGGTTGAGAATCATCATGATATGTTTTTAATAACTTGAGACAACCCAAGGTATGTGCTCATGCTATTCCATCCTTTGTTTGTGCTATTGGCCATGTGACTATGTTGCCAAAGTTGACAAGAGCACCAAATTCCAAGTGTCTATTTGGAGAGATTGATTGGTCAAAGAATGTTTGGGAGTTTTCAAAGTTTTGGAGGGTATTGAAACATTGTTTCCCCCACTATTCATGTTGTTCTGCCCTTGTTGGTGTGTTTTTCCTTCCTTGGATGCCCACTAGGCTAGGTTGTCAATGGTGGTGCAAGGTGTACTAAGATTTATTGTGCATTTCTTTTCAATGAATCCATTGAAGAGTGATTGAGATTATTTAAAGAGATATATCATGATGATAGTAAACCATAAACCATTACAACTGTAATGTAGAAAAATATATCCTTGGACATTTTCACGTTCATTTGGGTCTTTCTTGTGGATTTTGGCCTATTTTTGCCTAGATTTAATGTTGTAATGTGGCCAACACATTCACATTAGGTCTTGAACCCTTGCGAATCAATAATAATTCTATGGTGTCTTGTAAAAGTGTTGTGAAGTGTTGTAACCCACTTTCACACTTTTCTAGGACTTTTCTAATGTATCACTTAAACAATATTTTTTTATCACTTGTCAAGCCTTATTTCAAAGTGTTGTAAGGAGTTATAACAAACTTTTGTAAGGAAACTCAGGTGCGGAAACAGCTTCCTACACTAATCTCTTAAGGAAAGTATGGTGCAAATTCGTTTTAAACCCTTACAATTTCAGATTCGTTAATCTACTTAACAAAGATATTGCAGCAATATACCATACATACAGAAAATGACGAATGACACAATGATTTACCCTGGGGAAAACCTTTCGGTAAAAAACCCCAGCACTCCAAAACCTGCACAATGTATTATCTTCAACACAACGGTTACAACACACTTGCAATGCAAGTTCTTTCAGGATATTTTCAATCCTCGAAGACAAAATGCGGTAGCATCAAAAACGTTCCAACAATACACTCACATTGCACATCTTCGCAACCCTAAAAAACGCTTATATCATGCGCTTCCCTTTTTAGGGCAACTTCCGAAGATAATTGTATTAGGGTTTTATCGTGGAAGAGTGTACAGTACTCAACTTTATCAGTTGCCACATGTCTTCACCTGTCATTGAATCTTCCAGACATAGCTCTTACGTGTCATAAGAATCCGTCATAACCGTTTCAGCCATGATCTCCTTACACACAATTCAAGATGTCGACACATTAAGTGGAGTGACACATCAACATGCAAACTAGACATGTACACTCACACTTAATTACATTATTTGCAAGAAATACATTTTACAAAACAAATAATAAGAATAGGAATCATCCAAGGTTGAGACACCTTATTCCTAACAACTTTCACACTTTCCTAGGCTTGTAATCAATAATTACACCTTACAGGCCTTATTTAAGTGTCTTTTTGAAGATAAACTCAATAAACATCATTTAATACATCTTAATTTCTGATACCCACTTAAATTTCCTAAGTGGGACTAAGTCTCCACTTGGGGCGAGTTAGTCCCATTTGGCTCAAAAATCAAAATTATTTCAAAATTTTGGCAGGGTTTTATTCTCCAAGACCTAAGGTCGGCTCGTGATGAGGTATCTTTGGGAATTAGGGCATAATTTTGTACAAATAAAATTTTTTCTTGTCATTTTTCATCTCTAGAGGCCTTGGACCTTCTTCTCTTCTTCTCCCTCTTCATTCATCATTCTTCTCAAGCAAGCTAGGGTTTTGGCATTCTAAGTCATCAAGAAGCATTCAAAGGTAGATTCTTCATCTATTGCTGCAGAAATTCAAGATCAATCTCCATGGTAAGTGTCTAACTCCATTATTTCATGCTTCATTACATTATTTCTTCATTTGGTTTAATTACCTAAAAGGGGTTTGACCAAGGCAAACCCCCATGCTCTAACATTCAACATGTCTCCTCCTCTCTTTGTGTATTTGCATATTTAGGTACTTTGAAGACTTGGAAATCATCAAAGAATAGGTTGCTTGTTTGATGAAGACATATCCTTGTTGGCTAGGGGAAAAGATCCACTAAAAGTCTCTTTTAGTGCTGAAAAGAAGAATTTCAGACTCGGATACCTGAAGGAGCAAAAAGTGCAAACCAAGAGCTTATGTTTCCACTTTCAGATTTTTAGAGAAGCCAAACTGGACTAAGTTTCCATTAGTGGTGAATTAGTCCCACTACACATTTTTTCCAGAGTTTTCTATAGATTTGGATACCCTTTTGGCTGAAACGAGCTTTGGTACAATTTTCTAGATTTGGGACTAGGTCTCCTAGAATGGCATAAATATCCCAGTAGATCAAAATTTTCAAGATCAGTAGCATTTCCAGCCTTCAATCCAGTCTTCAACACATTTCCAAGTGCACTTCTATTTCACAACTTTGTGTTTAGTTTGATTTCCATTTCTAGGTCATTTAGTTCATGTTTGCATATTACAATGTGTTTTCAAACAATCTACATTTCATTAATTTTGCATTGTTCATTCATCTCTTCTATTAGTTCATTGCATTTAGGACATTTCATTTAGATACATTTCAATCACCTTGACATTAGTCTTGAATGAACCCTAGGATCTTTTGTAGTATACCTTTCTCCTTTTAGGTGCAAAACCCTAGAAGTGTAAGGAAGCCCTTTCCCCAAAAATCTATGGTTCAACAACTAAATTTAAGTGTAAACCATAAACCATTACATGATTGAGATTATGTAAAGAGACAAATTATGATTTTCCTTCAAGACAACTTTAAATGTAAACCATAAACCATTAAAACTAACTTTAAATTTAATATACACATTTAATTGAGGCATATATTAAGGAATATACACATTTGCATGTATTAATTTCTCATAAAATTTGTATATCAAAAAATACACTAAGTCAATAAAAAATATTACAATAGTGATGGAAGAACATCTTGAAAATCCTCCCATTTCTCAATACTTGTAGCAATACATGTAGGGAAATAATCCTCCCATTTGTAGCCTAGATCATGAAATATATTGTACAAGAAGAAACAAAAGGAGTTGTTGCCCAGTTTGTTTTCTCCAATCCACCTCAGGTGGCCCATTTATTTACATTCCAAAATGCTTCAAAACATGTACATCCCCTGCTCCCTTGGAAACACATGGGTAGTAGCCTCTTTGTGGTTGTGTAATATCACTAGAATTTGGTCTACAAAAAACCTGCAAAAGCCTAGCAATTTCAGACATGGACACACATAAAAATAGTTAAAAGACCATTAACTAAACAATGTCAGACATACACCTTCTGACTAGATCTATTATCACCTTCATGCATGCTATAAGTAGATTGATTGAAGGTCCTACAATGGTGATGTGTCCCATCTTTCACTACTTTCTCATCTCTCGATGATCCTATGTATAAATTCAAATATATATAAACATAATTAACATAAAACATGTAGCATATAAGAATCCAAGAAATCTATGAACTAGAAAAGAAAGAGAAGATTGAAAACCAAAAAATGTACCAGCAACTGATGTTTCTCATACCACTGAACACTTGCACCAACAACCGATGTTCTTTCTTAAGTTGATAATCTTTAATGAAGTCTTTCCATTGTTTCTCCTTCATTAGTCTTGCATATCTCTTCACTAAAGAAAATATATAATTAATAAGTGGGTTAAAAGATAGTCACAAATGCATCAATGATAGTCCTATATGTATATGACATCAAACACCAATAGAGAATACCAACTTAAAGGTATTCAATAGAGAGCAACACATAATTATCATTTTGAAAATTAACAATAATGCAATTTTGCAAACCATTCTACAATCAAACTTAAACGCTTGAAAGAAAATAGTGATCAATAACATGACTTTACAAATTCAATGTGAATACTTACAAATCAATCAAGGGAACTATCTGGGTCTGCTCTACTCTTTATTGTGTCAAGTATTTCCTCATATTTAGACTCACACACTATCCACAAGTTCTTGTTCATAGGTCTGCCCTTATATTTGATCAAATGGGCATTGGCTGCAACCAAAAGGTTCGAGTAGTGAAGAATATTTTGATGCGTGTTGAAGTCCTCAAACAACCAAACTGCAACATTCTTAATTGGGTACCTTCTAAGCCATGTTCTAGTAGCAACCATTGAACCTATAGGATATTGTATGTTTTCTCCATCTATAACTAGGGCCTCCAATTTCTTTTTGGCCTCGATACAATGACGTGCAGGTAATAATCTATACCCTCTTCATTGTCTTCATCTTCAATCATCACATAAACATTCCCTACATTGATATGTTCATCTTGTTAGATTTATTTAATGAACATAAAAATAAAACCTGAAAGTAAGATATATTACCTAGTTCTAGTAGGTCTGATACATGATCAAAGTCAAAGGATGATTGCATCTCTGTGATTTGTAGAGTCATCGAGAGCTGATAAGTGTTAAGTGGGGTTAGACTTATTACAAACCATTCGTCAACCCACTCTATTGACTCACAATAATTCTATGCTTGAGGTGTACATGCAAAACAAAAGCATTCCATCTTCCATGTATGGATAGTCCATGTACCTACATTGGAGCTTCTAAAAGAGTGTAGATCACTTGATCCTGTTAGTGTACAACAATCCTCATATTTTGCAATGTTAGTATCATCTATTAAATGCAAAAAATCTCTAAATGAAAGAATTACCTTCACTACCTAGACCCATTGTGATTTCACCACTCGACAATTGATCTTCCACCTGTCAACTTTACACTATCTTTTTACTTTAACTCTTCTCATGCTAAGGCTCTTTTGATACATGCACCTACTCCATCATGCTCCCCCTTTCCATGCCCGACCTCTAAGAATTTCCACATATGGGGAACACCATTGATCCCATGCATCCTACTCAACCAGTAAAACATCCCAGATTTCTTGAATTGTGATGTACAGTTATCTGACCATATGATACACTGAATGAATGATATTCCCCTACTACCCAAATCAACATAGAACATCTAAAAGCAACCTTGCACAAACTCTGTAGAATGTGTGCAATAATCACTGATGTAAAAGTGATACTCCCTCAATACTTTCCTATTATCCTATGTACTATCATTTGCTTGAATGAATGCTATATGCACAAATATAGCAACCTATGTGGATTTGTAGTACTATGATTGCACCTTGTCCTATGGTTTTAGTGTGTAGTTCTCCACAAAGCCGACAACTAAAATGATGCTATGAAGTGGAAACATGTGCTTACATAACTTGAATTGTGAGTCCAACCATTGAGCTCTATGTGTATGTCGTGCATACTCATAGACCACCTGATCACAAAAAATACCCATAAAGTGATACACTAGAATCTTATCACTAACAAATTCACACTTATTTTCTTCTTTCCCATCTTTTAGATTGTATGCCACTGTCTTGTATTTTCCAAATTCCACAATTTTTTTTCCAATTGTGTGTGTAATAGCCATGTATTGGAAAACTGGAAAATGTTGCATGCCACCACAATGATCACATGTGACATTGAAACATGAATTCTTGTAAAAAGATTTACCATCCACTCTTTCACATAAAATGGAAGATAAGAATTCCCTTGATGATTTAGGTGGAGGCCTTATGTTACATTCCCTCAAAACATTGTTAGTATGCATATCTACACATATACGTCGATAAACATCATAATGGCTAGAAAAATAAATATGTAATCTACAACAACAAGTAGTGTGTGTGTGATATATTTTGATATAAAAAGGCTTTAACATTTTAAAATACCTTTGACATATTTTAATTTGAGGAAACTTCCATACAAAATTAGCAAAAAATTGGGTTTGAGTGGTATCCAAATAATGCTTTGGATGTGGCTCATAGATTTGACTACCAATTCTCTTTCTTACAACATCTCTTTGATTTGGAGAGGCCCTTGTGTTATCCTTCCAATAATCTACTATTATAGATCTCAAGGCTTGAGAAATTATTTTATCTTTCCATGGCACTCTACCCGAGAATTCCCATAACTCATTGCTATTTGGATCCTCCACTCTTTCACGCCTTCCTTTGGGTCTCATTAGAGATGATCTACTTATTTTTAAAGACTTGCTTGTCTTTGTAAGGTTCACCTTGTTCCTTGTTTTACTACTTAACAATGTTGTTGTCATCACACGTCGTGTGGCACAACTATCCTTCATGTGTGAGGTAGAACCCATGCTCTCGTATGCACTCATCAAGTTCTTTACCATGGAATTTTCATTTGAGTGTTTCAAAACTCTTAGCCCAAGATCCTTCATGGTGGACCTAAATTTGAGTTGCCTCATTATTTCAACAAATAGTTGACATCTTCCACCCTCACTTAGCTTCTCAAAAAATAAACTCCATATCCTCTGTGCATATCTTTGACATGTACATTTTGGAATCTTATTAGGCATCCATTTCAAAAAATTATAATCAATATCAATAAAAAATCTAGGTTTTATATGCAAAACTCTAAGAGGAGTTCTCAAATGTAAATTTCAGTCAAAATTAGGAATGTCAACAACATCGGGAGATCCATTTTTGTCCTTCCACAAATTTTGTTCATATGTGCCCTTTGTGCTGCAAATTGGACATCTCTCTTAGATTTCATGAGAATTTCTTGCTATATGGGTTGCAATTCCTTTGCTTCACGAGATTTCATTTTTTATTCTCTTCACCTATCATTTTTAACTTCATGTTCCTCTAGTGTTAGAAGCTTTGGTCATTTCCTTGGCATGATGTTGAATGCTACATATTCACAAACACACATAGAACAAAAGTAAGTAATGCATTTTATGAAAGAAAGGTATCGAGCTATTTGGAAAGATGCCTCCAAGAAATGTGATCTCATGGTGATGGACATCACCATATGGTGATAAAAATTACCATGCAAGACCAAATTTCTTTGAGGCATTCTTTCAAATAACTCACTTCCTTTGTCTAAGAAAACACATTTTCCATACATGTCCACCAAAGCATCTTATCAAACATGCCTATGCTACAAAATTTTTCATACATTTCTACCTTATCCTTTTTCATACATTTCTACCAAAGAATTTTATGAAAGAATGTGGTGAGTTGTTTGGAAAAATGCATCCAAGAAATGTGGTCTCATGGTTATGGAAATCAACATGAGACCACATTTATTTAAGGCATTCTTTGAAACAACTCACTTCCTTATTCTATGCTACCACATTTTTTGAACATGTATACCAATGCATCTTATCAAACATGTCTACGCTACAACATTTTTCATACATGTCTACCTCCATACCATAATAAAAATAAGTAATGCATTTTTTCAAACATATCCATACCCCTGATTGCATTGCACTTTATGAAACATATTCATATCATTGATTACATTGCATTTCATAGCTTTAAAACTCAAAGCATTACTTTCCATTGCATAACTAATGTGACTTATCAAACATTTTTGTCCCCAACCTAGGGTTTATAGCAAGCTTAAAGAAACCCATAACTTTTGATGCGTCTAGTGAAAATATATGAAACTTGGTATTAATTTTTTGTAGGCCTATATGAATGTGCTGACAAAAGGAGGGTTGCTAAATCATCATTTTTTGTGAGTTATTGAGGATAATTTGTTTCTTTTTGCAACTATACTATGTAAAACCTAGTACTTTGAGGAATTTGTACAAAATTACTTCATGTAAGAATTGATCAATGTTAAGAAGGGTTTGAGGGGAGTATTTGGAGTGTGGAAAAGGGATTAGTGTTGTTGTGCAGAAAACACCTGTTGATGCTATTTTTTGCACAAAAACAACTCAAAAAAAATATGATATCCTATCTCTCTTGAAAGGTAAATCTCTATGGAAAAGAGATAACCCCAAACTCTCTAATGTCAGGTCTTGACAATGCAACAAAACAACCCAGAGATAATGTGAAAATGCTGGTAATCACAAAGGGACCTTACTACAAGCAAATATTGGAACTTGAATTTATCAGATCTAAACAATGAATTGATACTTGAAATCCTCAATTGAACTCAGATAATAAAGAAAATAATAAAAGATAAAGGTTTAAGAGAGAATTCTAAGACTAATTCTAACTCTAATATTGATAATACCAAAAGATAAGATGCTCAAAATGAACCGATCTCTCATAAACTACTTTATGTTTGACCTAGATAAATCTGCAATCTCATAGGAATAGTGCAATCTTTTGAGGTGTTTAAATATTTTCAAATCATAAACATTCATTCAAAACAACCTTATTGCAACTGAAATTAACAAACATTCATAATTGAACTAAGCACAATTTTAAGTCCAAGCTAATGTTTCAAAGTAGCTAACAATCAGCTAACTGCAAAAAGGATGGACTAGAGATCACTGCAAACCTTCCAAACATGAAACCCTAAGCATCACCAAACTATCTAACAATGAACTTAAGCAATTTTAAAGATAGAACAACAAGAACCATGCCGGATAAAACTCAACACAAGAGAGATACCAAATCACAATATACTTTCTTATATTAGGTCATCCAAAAATGACAAGAATTCCAACCTTTTGTTACAATACTTGCTTGAAGAAAAACCCTAGTTCGCTCAAATATGAAATCTCTATTCTATGTGTCCCTCTACTCCTCTATATTCTATTCTATCACTTATCTCTCTATATCTACAAATGAGGCAACATGCCCAATTTATAGAGAATCCCCAAGATAGGTCTGCCCAAATAAGAGTTTTACAATAAAAATGCCACACAATAGGTTAGCCTCAGAAGATATTCGAATACAACATGAAATGTGCAATTTGCACCAATTTCATCCAAGTTGGCTTGGGGTCTCAACAAGTCAGCCCAATGCATGTGGATAATGGGAAGCACAAACTTTAATGTAGCCCTATATAACTACTTCCCATCCTTATCTTTAGCTCGATCCACTTCACCATGCACTACCAACAACACTCTGTCCAATTCGGCAATAGGTGGCACAGGAAAAACCCTAACTCTTCTTTCAAGAGACTTAATGTCATCTCTTGCCTACCTTAGTGTGACATCCCAATCAGCCCTATTTGTTAAATACCTATCAATAACTGCAATGTAGGTTGCAACATCATCTAGCTGATCTTCAGTGACTGGAGAATAGACATCTCTCCACCATTTCCTAAGTTGTTCCAAATTGAGATACTTCGGAGCGAACTTCTTCCTCCCTGTCATAATTTCAAAGAATGAGATGCACTTATCATGAATGCCAGTAAAAGTGTCCTCAATTTTCTTCCCTTGATTGTGAATCTTCTTCAGAGCCCTTTACCTCATCTGCAAGATCTCAAACCATTCCCAAGGCTCAGAAACCCTTGGAAAAGGTAGAATCCCACTCTTCACCAATTTATCCTCAGTGTATTCCATGACTGTTCTTGCTTTCTACAATAGGAGATCAATGTCCTCATTGTCTTGGGCTAACACATTCTTCAACCAATCTACTGACCTCATGGAATCCCCTGCAATCAAAAAGATATCCTTGATGGCACCATCTCCTTTGGTTTGGACTCCCTATAACCAACCAACTGTGGCATGTGTAGTGCCTTTCATTCTTTCGAGTTCAGAGATTATTTCCTGGGGCAAGAAACCTGTAGTAGAGGAGGAAGAGCTAATAGACTGCAAGGGTTTCATCAACTCCTGCAAGTACTTCTTCAATTTCTCATTCCCTCTTTCCAACTCATGCCTTGTTTGTACCTCTTTCTTCAATCTACCCACAATTACAGCACTAGAGCCTTCAAACCCCTCAATATCTTGCTCCATAGAAGCATGTCCTAAATCAATGGTCTACACATGATAGTCCCTTGCAATCACATCATCTCTATCCTTGTCCGAAATAGGGGTAGCAATATGAGCCACCCAGTTGCCCGATCCATCCCTCTCAATCCTAGATACAACCCTAGCCTTCTTCTTGGTTTTACTTTTCCCAATATTAGCCATTAGGTCATCCCAATTGGGAGGAGTGTCTTCCACTCTTACTAATTTACTCTTGAAATCTCTATCCAACCAGCCTAGAATAGTGGATTCGGTTGGCACTTTATCCTATTTATCCTGCTCCTACTGGACATTAGGTGCATCCTTCTTAATACTAGGCACATTAGGGATTTTCTCAGTTGGATCCTCCTTCTCCAGAAACGGCTCCTCCCAGGTGTAGCTATGGATACACCTCATAGATTGTATCCTATCTGAATACACCTCTAGTGCTCAACCCCTTGTATGGGTGGAATCTTGCCAATGCATACACCAGGTAGGAAGTCATGGTGAAAGTTTTGGTCTGCAAGACATTGCACATCTTCTCATGGATTAATGCACTTATGGCACCTGCCCAATGGTAATCTATACCCTACTCCATACGAGAAATGACATTAAACATCTAGCTCTCAAAAACTCCTGCACTCTTCAGCCCTACCAACCTACTGAGGAGAGTGATGACATTATAGTATTCCCTCTTGAATTTAATTCTAAATAGTTGTTTTGGCAACTTGGAGAAATGGGACTTGGGCTTCTCCAACCAAGAATTGATCACCTGTTGGGACTTAACCACATTCTCTTCATAGTATTTCTTTGTCGTATCCATATCAAAGGAAACCACATGTGACCTATCAGGTATATCAAAAGTCCTAGCAATGGACACAGGATCAAAGTTCGCCACAATCCTTCCTTGGGGGCCAATTATCCTTTGTGTTCCCCTGTCCTAGTTTTTGGTACATTCAAGCACCAACTCATAGCATTGGACTATGGAGGGGAAACCAGCTACATGTGCTAACCCGGATTCTAGAGTTCTTCTATCCAACAAAGGGAGGTTCAATGCTACCATTTTAGCCTTGAACTCCTTGTAATCCGACATACCCACATTGGTATCGATGATTCCTGACTAGACATAATTCAATATGCTCTCAAGAATCTTACTCCTTATGTCCATCTTTACCTTTTCTGCATTGAAGATAGCATAACTTTTAGCACTTGGATCTGTTGCCCTCCCCTTGCCATGCCCAGCAACATCTTGTCCTAATCCTGCCTATAAACAAGTAAAACAACCACAATGAGATCCAAGATAAACAAAAAGTTTCAACATCAACTATTTCAAAGTTCAAGATTTAGCCTCCTCCGCGGAATCCAGACTAGAGAGGAATTCCAGGGAAATCTGGACCAGGCAGAATCCAACGAAACAAACATACAAACCCCACAATATCATTTCAATCAATTAGTATAATAAAAGAATAACTTGAAACTACTCAACATAAGTTCATTTGATCATCTAAATACATTATCAATAAGAAAATTCCTCACGTAATCATCAAATTCTTCATTCCCACAAAACTTCAGAAAAATCCACTAGAGACAGAAATCCCTGAAAACAACAACAGTTTTAGTAATCCTAGAAAATGAAGGAAGCGCATAACATCTGGGAAAATCCCAACGGTGCGGATTTTAGCTGAATCAAGACAAATTCATCATGAGAGCTCGAATTCAGTAAAATGACCCAGGAAAGGACACCGAGAAAATCTAGAGGAAGCAAAATTCTGCGAGGCAAACAAAAGTCTGAATTAATAGAAAAATACTAAGAACAAAGGAGAAATAGGAAGACTCGAGGAAATCCAGTAGAGGTGAAATTCCGCTAAAGCAATGAAAACCTGAATGCCTATGTTTTCCTCATCCTCACCCAAGTAGATCGAATGGACATGAACCAAGAGCCTACAACTCGACAATGACTTGACCTACACCTCCAATGGATCAACCATGAATTTATAACTCACCTCTCAACAATTTGAAAGGGATTGGCTATGCACTGGGCCAAGAACCCTAAAACCCTCCGCCATGAAAGCATGAAAAGCTTAGGCACAAATTGCTTGCAAACAAGGATAGGAAGTTCATGGAAAATGCAAACAAGCCCTGAAAACAACAACGAAAGACCAACCCAAAGAAAATATTCAAAACAAACACTCAAATAGACTGGCAAGACATGGAAACCCCAAACACCTAGACATGGCACGCACACTCAAGTAAGAACGAAGCAATGAATGACATGAAAGCACATATAGAAAAGCATCCAAAGAAAAAGAGGAAGAGAGCATATCTACATACCATGAGAATAAAAGGAACTGAAATCAAGGATGCCTGCAAACAACCTTCAACCATGAGCATAATACAAGCAATGCTCAAGAAATCCAAATGCAACACTCGAAATCACTTTGAAATGCAAAATCCAGCAACACACCTCAAGCTCCAGCACTCCAAACTCAAATGACAAGTAAATAATCAAACTCAAATGGAAAGTTACTTCCCAAAATTCAATATAACATTGCCCCAAAAGTTGCGCAATCACCATTAATGTGATCGACAGGATGACCGAGACCAAAATCCAGAAATCTGACAAAGCAACGAACTTCAGCCAAAATCCAGACATGATGAATTTCCCCGGACTTGATCAAAAAGGCAGCCATTACCAAGTGCCAAAGGGAAACCGGGAAAATCCGGCTAGGGTGCATTTTCCCGAACACAGAGAAAAGCCCGAAATTCACCCAGAACTTAAGGCTGTCAATATAAATTAGAAATGGACCACTCCGACTGGAAAGATGAACATCAAAGCACATGCCCAAGCAAGAAAAATTCTAAAATAGAAAGGCCAAGACACCAAAATTTGAAAAAATGAGGGTCCCAACTTTCAGTGGGGCGTGTGTGCAAAAACTTCACAACAAATGGTGACTCCACTAGGGAAATGCTCTAGAGCATTTCAATAACAAACTAGAATCAAGAACCCAGAATCTCTAATTTTGATCCTTACATCAGGACACCTATGAAAAAAGTTTCAGAAACCACAAGCAAGAATACTTTTTCCTATACCAGGGTTCAGGTGTGTGTATTTTGCATTTATTTTCCATGCCTTATGTGTAATGGGAACCAGAGAAAATATTTCCAAGCTACATAAAATTTCTAACTTCAAAAGCAACCTAGATAAAGCCTCGCTTCCAGTCAGGCGTCCATAGCCCTAGCGAGGTTATTGTTGTGATCCTCCCAAGCATAGCTCTACTGCCAGCTAGGCATCTATAGCCCCGGTAGAGATACTAGGATACCCCTGTGAAGGTGAAGGTTTATTTTTATTTTCAATATTTCTCTTTTCTCTTTTCCTTTTTAAACATTTCATAAAACCTTCCTTTCACCTCGTAAGTAACAAAACTCACACTCAGGAATGAGGAACACAGTGGCACTAAAGCAGAATATAAGATTTTTCACCAAGCCAAATTACACAGGAACCCTATGCAACTCCAGAATCTTTATTTTAATGTGAAGGTGTGAGACCCAAATATATTCCAAAGTTTATCCAAAAGAAGTGGCTCTAATTCTAAGCACAAGGGACATTAGATAAAGGAATTCCACCACTTGACTCTGAAAAACTGATTAGAATTTGTAAAAGAAATTTCCAGAACACTCCCAGGAAAATAACTCATTATACAGATGCAATAGCACCAAGAAAGCAAGAAACCAAAAAAAGAAAAGACCAAAACGGAAAGCAAAACAAACCAAAGCAAACCTACACTAACCAAAGCAAAGCAGAAAGAAAACCTACTCTAGCTATGTATAGGATGAGCTGCAAACAACTCAAGGTTGAAAATAATGCTTCAGATACCACCCATTGACAGGCAGTGGGATATCCTCACCAGTGAGGGTTTTCAAATGAAAAGCATTATCTCCCAAAAAATTTGAAATCTAGTAAGGACCAAGCCATAGTTTATCAAATTTACCATGCTCTCCCTTATATTCATGGGCTTTATCCCAGTAGAGAACCAAGTAAGAGATTCTAAAGGCTTTCACCTTAGCTCTCCTATCAAACCATCTTTTCACTACACCTGGATGTTTAGCAAAGTTTTCTAGGGCTTCATCTCTTTTCTCTTCAAGGTGTAATAGCTCAGCCAAATAGGCTTCATGTTTATCTTCCTCATTGTCATATTCATTAATAAACTACAGGGTAGGGATCTTCAATTGGATAGGAAACACAGGTTCCAAACCGTACACCAAGTGATAAGGAGAGGTTCCTATGGAAGCCTTCTATCTAGTACGGTCTGCCTAGAGAGAAAATCAAAGTTGGGTATGCCAATCCTTAGGATTTTGTTCTAGCAACTTACGGATAACTGTCAATAGGTTCTTATTGGAAGACTCAGCTAGACCATTACCTTGAGGGTAGTAATTGGATGAAAATTTAATAACAATCCCATGATCAAATGCCCAATTAGAAAATTTCAATGATGCAAATGCAGGACCATTATCACAAACTAAAGACCATGGACAACCGAAATGATTAATAATACTTGACTCAAGAAAATTGATTACCACATCTGAAGTACATTATTTACAAGAAAGAGCCTCTATCCATCTAGTAAAAAAATTAGTTATAGTAAGAATATAATACCTATGGCCTGCAGAAGATGGAGGATTAATTGGACCTATGAAGTCCATTCCCCATTGGGCGAATGGTTTTACCTCTATGACTGGCTGAAGTGGAAGAGCTGCATGTTTTTCCTTACTTGTTGTAGTTTGACATATGTGACAAGTCCTCACATGTTGATGTGTATCCTTGAACAAAGTAGGCCAATAATAGCCTGCCCTCAAGATCTGATTTGAAGTGGATGATGCCGAACCATGGCCTGTGCCATATCTTTCATGAAATTCAATCATCACTCTGGTAGCTTCTTCCTTCCCCAAACACCTCAGGTATACACCCTCGCGATTTTTCTTATATAGGATAGCTCCTTTCATCATAAGAATTCCACTCTTCAGGCGCAAAGCTCACCTCTGAATTGTACTAAGGTGATCAGGACATTGTTGATTCAGTAAATAAAAAATGATTTCATCATACCAATCTCCTGGAGATACCTCTTGAAGATAATAGTGTTGAGCTGTGAGATCAGGACCTGTCTCAGCCATTGTCTTTGTGAGTCCCTATCCTCTTACTAATTTCATTGCTTGAATCTCCATATCATATTCCTGCAACATAGTCACCCATTTGGCTCTTCATTCACCTAACTCATTCTGCATTAACAACAACTTTACTACAGGATCAGGAACTATGGCAAAAACCTTATTCCTCAAATATAGTGTTTGAACTTTTTCACTGCTTTGACCAAAACATAGGCCTGCTTTTCAACATTATGATACCTTAATTCTGCATCCTTTAAAGGAGTACTCATGAAGGCTATAGGATGCTCGTCACCTTGATCAGAATTTTGGGTTAGCATTCCAGCACAAGAGTGATCAGAAGCGAATGAATATATGTAAAAAGGTTTAGCATAATCTAGACTCACCAATACTGGAGGCTCGGCAATAGCTTTCTTGATTTCTATAAATGCCTCCTTAGCTTATGCATTCCACTCTACTTTTTCTTCTTGTTTCAACATAGCACTCAATGGCTTCACTATCTCTAGAAATCCAGTGATAAATTTTCTAACAAAATTAATCTTACCAAAGAATGACTTCATCTCTTTCTTACTTGTAGGAGGCTATATCTTCAAGATAACCTGTATTCATTCAGGGTCAATAGAAATACCCTGTTCGGAGATGATATGTCCTAATAATTTTCCCTCTATGACTCAAAAAAATGCACTACCTTGGATTAAGTGAAATACCAAACTCTCTACACCTTTGGAATACTTTGCATAAATCTATTATATGATCACCTCATTTCTTAGAAAAAACTCTCAAGTCATCCATATAAATAATGATGCACTTACCAATTATTTCCTTAAAAGAAATATCCATAGTTCTCTAGAATGTGGCTCCAGCATTGATCAACCCAAATGGCATCCTTCTGTAAGCAAAAGTTCCTCATTTGGTAGTGAAGGCAGTCTTGTGCCTATCCTCATATTGCACCATAACTTGGTTGTATCCAGAATAGCCATCCAAGAAAGACATCATCTGGGATCTATTAACAATCTAAAGTACTTCATCTAGTGAAGGAACTGGGTAGTTATCCTTTTTTGATGCTCTATTCAGATTCCTGAAATCCACACATAGTCTGATTTCTCCATTCTTTTTCCTTACTGGAACCAGATTTGCAACCCAAGTAAAGTGTCTTACTAGAAATATAATTCATTCTGAAAGTAACTTCTGTACTTCCTTTTGAATGATGGGTTCTAACAGAGCATTGATCAACCTCTATCTTTGTCTAAATGGTTTGACATTTGTCTTCAGAGGAATGGTGTGTGTAATGATTGAAGTATCGTATGTTTTCAAATCTTCATAACTCCAAGCTATCACATCATGATATGTGTGCAGGGCATCAATAATCCTTTTCCTTTCTTCTAGAGTACACACCTTACCAATATAAAAATCCTTCATGTCCTCTGGTGTCCCCATATTATATGTTTCACACTGGCTACTAAGAGACTCCCTTTTAACTTGTTGTTCCCGATCTCTTATTTTATCCAAATCAAAGATTCATTCAAGTTGCACCATACCTCTTGGAATAGTGTTGGTCTTCAGGTTAATGATTCCTCCCAAGTCTATTTATGCTTCTTGAGGCTCCATCTCATCAATGACTTGAGAAGCAAACACATCACAACTTGTAATAAAATCCAAAATATGCTTATCATCTTCAAATACTTGAAAATTAGTAACGTTGTCAGGCATTGAAGGTACTAGAGTCAGTTTGACTGTAAACTTCTTCAATCCTGAAAGTGATAAAGGTTGCAAGGTGCTAGCATCTTGTGCTAGAGAGTCAGCAACTTGATTCCTGTCATGAGGGATCAACTGGATATTGAAAGCATCAAATTCCTCGATGAGATCCCACACTCTATGCCTATGATTGGTCATTCTCCTATCACGACATGAATATTGTTTCCTTATTTGTTTGACTACTAATTCAAAGTCCTCGAAGACCTATAATATCTTAACTTTCTTCCTCGATGCCATTAACAAGCCATGGATCAAAGCTTCATATTCAGCAACATTATTGGTGCATTGGAATTGGAGTCTGTGAGTAGAAAAATAATTCCTACCTTTAGGACTGATCAACTCAAATCTTGCTTCAACACCCTGCTTAGATTTAGATCCATCAAATCTTAATGTCCAACAGCCATCAGGATCTAGTAACCTTAATTTATCTTTTATTTTGCTACAAATAGGGGGCTTCTCAGGAGGCATTGGGCTCTCACCCTTATCATTGTCTAACTCCCTCTGTACATTAAATCCACCAGTTGGGAATGGATTAATGCATTTATGTATATGTTCCACAATAGTTTGACACAAGTCACATTCTAACTCAGAGTGAGGAGCATCATGGACTCTACACCAATTGGTAAGCAATAGTTCTTCAAAATTCATCCTTCCTCCTAGCTGTATCTGATTTTCCATACACCTCTGGATGAATTCCTGAAAGTTATCCAACAAACTAAGTTTTTCATCTTCTTGATCATCGGTTTCATCTACTTGTTCAGTCAGTGGTTTAGAATTACTGATCTCTGACACGAATTCTTCTAAGGGGTCCTATAACATAAAGACCTCTTCATCCTTTGAAGCTAATGCAACCAATAAATAATTTCCCATGCTAACTTCGAACACCAACATTTCATTCAAAATATTCTGGTATTCATTGATTACATACTTCGTTCAGGGTTCTCTTTCAATTCTGATCTGATTTGGAACTCCTTTCCATGGTAGCCACATGTGTGAATGGTCTATAGATGTATACCCATTCAATGCCTTGGTGAAATCCTGACCTAAGATCAAACCATAAGTATCAAGAATGTCAGCAACCTGAATGTTGATCACTTGTTGCACCTTAGGATCTGATGCCAACTACATGGGGATCATGTTCAATTGTCCCACTACACTTACCTCTATTTTGTGAAGTTGAGTGACCTTCTTTTGAGAAGCTATAGGGGTAATACCTAATGCTTTGCTAATAGCAAAAGGCATAAAATTTGTAGATTCCCCTGAATTTGGAATACAATTATGCAATTTTTTTCCAAAGATACAAACGAAAATTAGGAAAGGAGGGGTTTCCATCTTGCCTTGAACAAACTCACATGAGTGTCAGCTTGCACAACTTGACCCCACAACTTGACCCTTATCTTTATCTCTCCCTTTATCTATAGGTGGAACTTGGCCTCTAGGTGCCTGCGAATTAGAAGACCTGGTAAAAGCCTCATTGGCAGTCACCCCCTATGATACTATATTTGGACTGAATGACCCTAAAACTGCATTCTTAATAGCAGGAACTCTTAATAATTCAAAAGAAGAAAGACTTACCTTTACTTTCTTGAATTGTTCAATCACATACTTGCCCAATTGCTCCACATTCAGATCAACATGGGTTTCCTTGTAGCCACTAGCCTTCCTATCTTTTGAAACTTCAGCATTGTTTCCCTTTGACAAGTACTACGTTGGTACATGAGGATAAGGTGGATTATTACTAGCTTGTGGATCTGGTGGAGTAGTAAAAATTTTAGGAGGGATAGAAGTAGTGAAAGGACCTCCAGCCTATGGACTCCTGTTAGGTCTATTTCTCAAATCATATTTCTTTGCTGGTTGTTGAAACATCTGAACTTATTCAACACTAACTTCCTCCTCATCCAAAGGGTCATTACCATTCTCATTTTCCTGATTAAAGAACTGGGAGTTCTACTCTTCATTTAATACCTGCTCTGCCTCATTCTCTTGGTCACTAGATTCTTCTTCTGGTTCATTTTCCTCACCTTTTGGAAATGGTGCATGATTGAGTACCAGTACTGGAGAATCATAGGGATTTGAGGGCACAATTTCCTGACTACTGGAATTGTTCTCAACTTCATACTGAAAAATGGAAGCAACAGTTTGAAACTCGGTACAATCCAACTCAGAATGATGACTTATCTTATGGAGTCTGCACTAACCAGACAAATCTACCTCGGCCAAGTATACACCATTTGGAGGCTTTTCTTGAGTAGAGGGTTGATCCAATGGAGTAGGAATCGCTCCATTATTAGGTCCAGTATTCCATGATCTATTCTACCTAGGTGGTTTCCCTCTATCAAATCTTTGTCCACCTTGTTGATTTCTATCAAATTTCTAGCCAGAGCCTTGTCTTCTATCGAAATTTTGACCAGAGCCTTGTCCTTTGTCATAATTTTGATTTCTGTCAAAATACTGCCCTCTTTCAAAGTTCCTGTTCTCCCTACCATAGTTAGATTGCATGTTCTTCTGGGCAGCCTAAAGTTGGCTATTCTGATTTCTTAAATAAGTTACCTCCATATTCATTTTTTTCACTTGCTCAGATAACTCATCCAACTGCTCCTTATCTAGACCATTAGGTGGTGCCGAATTCACATTATCAGGAGGGTATCCAAGTTTTCCTCCAGAACCAATGGCCTGATTCAAAACTTCTGAATTATCCAAATATGTAGGAAAACCAGCTTGTTGTTGATGAAGGGGTTGATTAGCCCTTTGTTAAGGATAAGAGGTCATAGGCTGAGCTTGAATTAATGGAGGACCTAGATGAGGGACCAAAGGAAATGAGGGTATTGGATTCATCAGGGGAGCATGATTGGTCAAAGCTTGATTGAGGCCTTGAACTTGTCCAGGGTGAGAAGCAGGCCCTAAGGATGGCAGAGCTCCTGATAAGTGTTGCCTCAAATCTGTGCTGACCTTCACAGCCTCTTCATATGCAATGAGCAAAGTAGTTGGGGGGGTATTCCTTTGTCTAAGGAAAGTATTTGTAAGGCTATCTAAGGCTTCAAGGTAAAATTCTAGGGTAGTTTCTTCGTTTCCAGCATAAGGTGCCTAGAGTTTGGTGTAAGCTCGATGAAACCTGTTATTGAATGACCCTATTGGCTCATTAATCTCCCTTTTCACCCCAGTAAATTGCAAGTATAGCTCATTAGCACTAATGAGAATCTTAAACTTCTACAAAAATGCAGTCTCTAGTTCAATCCAATTATGGATGGAAGCAGCAGGTAAATGATTATACCAATAAAAGGCTTCTTTCCCTAGAGAATAAGGAAAAATTCTGCATGCAACATCCTCATGGTTAATTCCTCTATCCCTCAAATAGGTCTGGAAAATCCTAATATGCTCTTTTGCTGTCCTATTGGGGTCATGAGTATGGAACTTAGAGCAAAAATGCTCAGGGTTCTTGGGCATGATATTTTAATTATTGAAGATCAATGGAGATGGGTTGTTGGCAAGGAAAGCCATTGGTGGAGGTGGGGGGGTAATGGTTGATTTATGACTGGTCGTGGCTATGGAATAGGAATTCCTTCGAAATCAGATGAAGATGTGGATAATGGAGATGATGGAAGTGGGTGAGTGGATGATGATTCTTCCCCTCTCTCAGCCCTTCTTGACCTAGTAGGGGTCTGTAATTCTTGAAATTCATCTTCTCCTGGAGTAGATCTAGTTCTTCTTCTAAGCCTTTCAGGTGAAATGGCGTTTAGAAAATGCTCCACCTTGCTTATTCAAGGCCCTCCTTCTAGCACCAATCTATTGATGGTGTTTTCTGCACATCAACAACTCAAATAGAATATGATATCCTATCTCTCTTGAAAGGTAAATCTCTATGGAAAAGAGATAACCCCAAGGTCTCTAATGTCAGGTCTTGACAATGCAAAAAAACAACCCAGAGATAATGTGAAAATGATGGTAATCACAAAGGGACCTTACTACAAGAAAATACTAGACTTTGAATTTATCAGATCTCAACAATGAATTGATACTTGAAATCCTCAATTGAACTCAGATAATAAAGAAAATAAAAAAAGATAAAGGTTTCAAAGATAATTCTAAGACTAATTCTAACTCTAAGGTTGATAATGCCAAAAGATAAGATGCTCAAAATGGACCAATCTATCATAAACTACTTTATGTTTGACCCAAATTAATTTTTAATCTCACAGGAATAGTGCAATCTTCTGAGGTATTTAAAGATTTTCAAATCATAAAAATTCATTCAAACGAACCTTATTGCAACTGAAATGAACAAACATTCATAACTGAACTAAGCACAATTTTAAGTCCAGACTAACTTTGCAAAGCAGCTAACAATCAGCTAACTGCAAAAAGTATGGACTAGAGATCACTGCAAACATTCCAAACATGAAACCCTAAGCATCACCAAACTATCTAAAAATGAACTTAAGCAATTTTAAAGATAAAACAACAAGAACCATGCCAGATAAAACTCAACACAAGAGAGATACCAAATCACAATATCCTTTCTTATATTAGGTCATCCCAAAAATGACAACAATTCCAACCTTCTGTTACAATACTTGCTTGAAGACAAACCCTAGTTCGCTCAAATATGAAATCTCTATTCTATGTGTCCCTCTACTCCTCTATATTATATTCTATCAATTATATCTCTATATCTAAAAATGAGGCAACATGCCCAATTTATAGAGAATCCCCAAGATAGGTCATCCCAAACAAGAGTTTTACAATAAAAATGCTACATAATAGGTCGGCTTCAAAAGATATTCGAATACAACATGAAATGTGCAATTTGCACCAATTTCATCCAAGTCGGCTTGGGTTCTCAAAAAGTTGGCCCAATGCATGTGGATAATGGGAAGCACAAAATTTTATGTAGCCCTATATAACTACTTCTCATCCTTGTCTTTAGCTCGATCCACTTCACCATGCACTACCAATAACACTCTATCCAATTCGGCAATAGGTGGTACAAGCAAAACCCTAACTCTTCTTTCAAGAGACTTAATGTCATCTCTTGCCTGCCTTACATTGCCATCCCAATCAGCCCTATTTGTTAAATACCTATCAATAACTGCAATGTAGGTTGCAAGATCATGTAGCTGATGTTCAGTGACTGGAGAATAGACATCTCTCCACCATTTCCTAAGTTGTTCCAAATTGAGATGCTTCAGAGCGAACTTCTTCCTCCCTGTCATAATTTCAAAGAATGAGATGCACTTATCATGAATGTCAGTCAAAGTGTCCTCAATCTGCTTCCCTTATTTTTGAATCTTCTTCAAGGCCCTTTGCCTCATCTACAAGATCTCAAACCATTCCCAAGGCTAAGAAACCCTTGGAAAAGGAAGAATCCCACTCTCCACCAGTTTATCCTCAATGTATTCCATGATTGTTCTTATTTTCTGCAACAAGAGATCAATGTCCTCTTCGTCTTGGGCTAACACAGTCTTCAGCCAATCTACTGACCTCATGGCATCCCCTACAGTCGACAAGATATCATTGATGCCACCATCTCCTTTGGTTTGGACTCCCTGCAACCAACCAACTGTGGCATGTGTAGTGCCTTTCATTCTTTCAAGTTTGGAGATTGTTTCTTGGGGAAATAAACCTGCAGCAGAGGAGGGAGAGGTAATAGACTGCAAGGGTTTCATCAACTCCTACAAGTACTTCTTTAATTTCTCATTCTCTCTTTCCAACTCATGCCTGGTTTGTACCTCTTTCTTTAGTCTTCCCACAATTACATCACTAGATCCTTCATACTCCTCAATATCTTGCTCCATAGAATCATGTCCTAAATCAATGGTCTACACATGATAGTCCCTTGCAGTCACATCATCTCTATCCTTGTCCAAAATAGGGGTAGCAATATGATCCAACCGGTTGCCCGATCCATCCCTCTCAATCCTAGATACAACCCTAGCCTTCTTCTTGGTTTTACTTTTCCCAATATTAGCCATTAGGTCATCCCAATTGGGAGGAGTGTCTTCCACTATTACCAATTTACTCTTTAACTCTCTATCCAGCCAGCTTGGAACAGTAAATTCGGTTGGCATTTTATCTTGTTTATCTTGCTCTTGTTGGACATTAGGTGCATCCTTCTCAATTCTAGGCACATTAGGGATTTCCTCAGTTGGATCCTCCTTCTCCAAAAATTTCTCCTCCCAGGTGCAGCTGTGGATACACCTCATAGATTACATCTTGTTCGAATACACCTCTAGTGCTCAACCCCTTGTATGGGTGGAATCTTTCCAATGCATACGCTAGGTAGGAAGTCATGGTGAAAGTCTTGGTCTACAAGACATTGCACATCTACTCATGGATTACTGCACTTATGGCATTTGCCCAATGGTAATCTATACCCTACTCCATCTAAGAAATGGCGTTAAACATCCAGCTCTCAAAAACTTTTGCACTCTTTAGCCCTACCAACCTACTAAGGAGAGTGATGACATTATAGTATTCCCTCTTGAATTTAAGTCTAAATAGCTATTTTGGAAACTTGGAGAAGTGGGACTTGGGCTTCTCCAACCAAGAATCGATCACCTACTGGGACTTAACCACATTCTCTTCATAGTATTTCTTTGTTGTATCCATATCAAAGGCCACCACATGTGACCTATCAGGTATATCAAAATTCCTAGCAATGGACACAGGATCAAAGTTCACCACAATCCTTCACTGGGGGCCAATTATCCTTTGTGTTCCCTTGTCATATTTTCTGGCACATTCAAGCACCAACTCATAACATTGGACTGTGGAGGGGAAACTAGCTACATATGCTAACCCGGATTCTAGAGTTCTTCTGGCCATCAAAGGGAGGTTTTGTGCTACAATTTCAGACTTGAACTCCTCGTAATCCCACATACCCACATTGGTATCAGTGATTCCTAACCAGACGGAAGTCAATATGCTCTCAAGAATCTTTCTCCTTATGTCCATCTTTACCTTTTCTGCATTGGAGATAGCAGAACTTTCAACACTTGGATCCATTGCCCTCCCCTTGCCATGCCCAACAACATCTTCTCTTGAAACAACCACAATGAGATCCAATACAAAAAACAAGTGTCGAAATCAACTATTTCAAATATCGGGATTTAGCCTCCTCCGCGGAATCCAGATTAGAGATGAATTTTGTGGAAATTCGAACCAGGCAAAATCCAGCGAAACAAACATACAAACCCCACAATATCATTTCAATCAATTAGTATAATAAAGGAATAACTTGAAACTACTCAGCATAAGTTCATTTGATCATCTAAATACATTATCAATAAGAAAATTCCTCATGTAATCATCAAATTCTTCATTCCCACAAAACTTCAAAAAAATCTACCAGAGATGGAAATCCCCGAAAACAACAACAATTTCGATAATCCGGGAAAATGAAGGAAGCACAGAACATTCGGGAAAATCCCAACGGCACGGATTTTAGCGGAATCAAGATAAATTCATCATGAGAGCTCGAATTCAGTAAAATGACCCAAGAAAGGACATCGAGAAAATTCGGAGGAAGTGGAATTCCGTGAGGCAAATAAAAGTTTGGATTAATAGAAAAATACAAAGAACAAAGGAGAAATAGGAAGACTCAGGAAAATCTAGCAGAGGTAGAATTCCACGAAAGCAATGAAAACCTGAATGCCTATGTTTTCCTTGTCCTCACCCAAGTAGATCAAATGGACACGAACCAAGAGCTTGCACCTCGAAAATGAGTTGACCTACACCTCCAATGGATCAACCATGAATTTAAAACTCACCTCTCAACAATTTGAAAGGGATTGGCTATGCTCTAGGTCAAGAACCCTAAAACCCTCCGCCATAAAAGCACGAAAAGCTCAGGCACAACTTGCTTGCAGAAAAGGATAGGAAGTTCATGGAAAATGCAAACAAGCCCCAAAAACATCAACGAAAGACCAGCCCAAAGCAAATATTCAAAACAAACACCCAAACAGATTGGCAAGACATGGAAACCCCAAAAACCTAGACATGGCATGCACACTCAAGCAAGAACGAAGCAATCATTGACATGAAAACACATATAGAAAAGAATACAAAGAAAAAGAGGATGAGAGAATTTCTACATACCATTAGAATAGAAGGAATTGAAATTGGGGATGCTAGCAAATAACCTTCAAGCACAAGCAGAATACAAGCAATGCTCAAGAAATCCAAATGCAACACTCAAAATCACTTTGAAATGAAAAATCCAGCAATACACCTCAAGCTCCAGCACTCCCAACTCAAATGACAATTAGATAATCAAACTCAAATGGCAAGTCACTTCCCAAAATTCAATATAACATTGCTCCAAAAGTTGTACAATCTCCATTAATGCGATCGACAAAATGACCGAGACCAAAATCCGAAAATCCAACAGAGCAACAAACTTCGGCAAAAATCCGAACATGGCGGATTTCCCCAGACTTGAAAAAAAAGGCAGCTATTACCGAGTGCCAAAGGGAAACTGCGAAAATCCAGCTAGGGTGGATTTTCCTGAACACAGAGAAAAGCCCAAAATGCACCCAGAACTTAAGGTTGTCAATATAAATCATAAATGGACCACTCCGACCGGAAATATGAACATAAAAGCACATGCCCAAGCAAGAAAAATTCCAAAATAGAAAGGCCAAGACACCAAAAGCAGAAAAAATGAGGGTCCCAACTTTCAGTGGGGCGTGTGTGCAAAAACTGCACAACAATTAAGAGCAAAGAAGTTTCAAACCCAAAGTATAAATTTATGCCACCTTTGGAAACTAGATAATATTGTGCTTATTGTTGTCAAAACAACATTGTGATTGTCAACCAAGCCATGAAGAAAATGAATTCAAAGAAGGGTTTGTGATGCTATATCTTGGAATTATTCACTATTTCTTTGGCAATGAGATAACTCAGAAAGACAAAAAGCATTTTCAATTGCACAAATTTTTCCCTTTTTTATTTCTTAGAAAGGTAAATGGTATGAATGAATGGAAGCTTGCATTAACAACTATGTCAAGTCACTTGAATTTATCTAAGCACATGATGAAGGTGAAATTTTTATGGCATAAAAAGATTAATGGAACCTTGCATTAACATTGATGAAAGCTCTTAGGTTTTCCAAATTAGTTGAAAATAAAAATTTTCCCACAACCATCACTAATAATGAATTTGAATTTATTATGTCATGTTTTCCATTTTTTATCTTCAAGCTCCTAAAAATTAAAATTTTATATGCAAGATCCATCTAATTTGATGTTAAATTCTACATGTAACAATGAAGATTAATAAAATCATCAAATGAATGGTCTATAAATTGTAAAAACAAAACAAAAAAACTCAATATAAAATGAAATAGAGTAAATTCCACTAGCCATGCTAGAAATGGACTACTATAAGCAATGTAAATAGAATTCATAAGAAAATTGTGTTAAGTCAATGTCATTTATATAAGTTTAAACATGAATTCATCTAAATTATGCCATGTTTTTCATTTTTTCTTCAAACTCATAAAAATTAAACTTTTTTATGCAACTCTCATCTAATTAAATGTTTAGTTCTATGCTCAATTGTTATGATTAATAAAATCATGAAAGGAATTTAGTTTATATTGTAAAAAAAACAAATATATTAAATAAAAACTTTTCAATATTACTAAAATGAATATATTACCTCAGATAATGTAAAATGATGTAGAAACTTCAAAATGTCTTCTTCTATATTGTCTAGCATGCAAATTTGTGGTAAAAAGGTGATGGATCAAGCATAGATTGGTACAATAGGGAGTCAACTACATAAAAAAGGTGTTTCTGAGTCAGATACAGTGTTGAACCAAACAAATGCATAAGCATGTGGGCTTGAATCACGAGGTCAACCCCTATTTTACCATTTCAAGGTAAAAAAACACTTCGCACTCACCAAATTTGGAGAGTTCCAACCAGATTTGGAGAGTGCCAACCAGATTTGGAGAGTGCCAAATTTGGTGAGTGTCAAATGTGTTCCTTTGAAATTTTTTCCAAATATAGAGAGGAACGGAGTGAGACTTGAGATAGAGAGAGAGGGGATAGGAGAGAGAGATTATTCTAGGTAGCATGGTAGGGTGTGAGACCTAATAGAGAGAGAATTGAGAGGGATAGAGAGTTATCCAGTTAGGGTGGGGGGAAATACCTTACAATGGGAGAGGGGTTGGGAGGGATGAGACCTAAGAGATACAAAAATACCAAAGGAGGAGAGAGAGAGGGGGTTGGAGTGAAATAGATTTGTCTAGGTAGGGTGGGAGGTGTGTGATACCTAACAAAGAGGGAGTGTGAGAGAGGGGATTTGAGTGAGACAGATTAGTCTAGGTAGTGTGGGAGGGAGTGAGACCTGAGAGAGAGAGAGAGAGACTTGAGAGGGAGATAGATTTATTCAGTTAGGGTGGCGGGGAAGACTTGAGAGAGGGAGTGAGAGAGAGAGATATTGAATGGGAGATAGAGGGATGGGAGACCTAAACCCTCAAGCCTAAATCGTTAAAACCAAACCCTTAAACCATCTACCCTCAACCACATACACTCTACCCTCTACCCTCAACCCAATACCCTCTACCCTCTACCCTCAACCCTAATCCCCCAACCCTATACCCTAAGCCCTTAAACCAAACTAAACTCTCTACCCTAATCCCTCAACCCTATACCCTCAACCCTTAAACCCTTCAACCCTCAACCCTAAACCCTAAACCATCAACCCTCAACCCTTAAACTCTCTACCCTCTACCCTCAACCCAATACCCTCTACCCTCTACCCTTAAACCCTTTTAAACCCAACTAAACTCTCTACCCTAATCCCTCAACCCTCAACCCTTAAAACCTAAACCCTCTGCCCTCTACCCTCTACCCTCTACCCTCTACCCTCAACCCTCAACCCTTAAACCCTAAACCCTAAACCCTCTACCCTTAACCCTTAAACCCTAAACCCTCTACCCTCTACCCTTAACCCTTAAACCCTAAACCTTTAATAGTATACCCTCTACCCTCAACCCTCAACCCTAAACCCTCTCTCTCTCTCAACCCTACACCCTCTACCCTTAAACCGTAAACTATAAATCCTAAACCCTAAACCCTAAACCCTCTACCCTTAACCCTTAACCCATAAACCCTTAAATCGTCTACCCTTTATCCTTAACCCTCTACCCTCTACCCTCAAACCTAAACCCTCAACCCTCTCTCTCTTTCTACCCTCAAACCTCTACCATCTACCCTCAACCCCGAAACCCTAAAACCCTAAAACCCTCAACCCTCAACCCTCTACCCTTAACCCTTAACCCTTAAACCCTAAACCCAAGTAAACCCTCTACCCTTAAACCATAAACTGTAAACCCTAAATCCTCTACCCTTAACCCTTTAACTCTAAATCCTTAAACCATCTACCCTCTACCCTCTACCCTTAACCCTCTACCCTCAATCCTCAACCCTTTCTCTCTCAACCCTACACCCTCACCCTCTACCCTCAACCCTCAACCCTCTCTCTCTCTCACTCCCTCTCACTCTCTCTCAAGTCTCTCCCTCCTACCCCCCTCTCTCTCTCAGGTTTGTCACTTTCCCTCACTCAATCCCTCTATCACTCTCCCCTCTACCCTCAACCCTCTCTCTCAACCCTACACCCTCTACCCTTAACCCTTAACCCTCAAACCTCTCTCTCCCTCTCTCTCTCTCTCACTCCCTCTCACTCTCTCTCAAGTCTCTCCATCCTATCCCCTCTCTCTCTCTCTCAAGTTTGTCTCTCTCCCTCCCTCACTCCCTCTATCTCTCTCCCCTCTACCCTTAACCCTCTACCATCTCTCTCTCAATTCTCTCCCTCCAACCCTCTCTCCATCTCTAAGGTCTCTCTCTCTACCCTTAACCCTCTACCCTCTACCCTTATCCCTCAACCCTCAACCCTTAACCCTTAAACCCTAAAACCTCAAATCTCTACCCTCTACCCTTAACCCTTAAACCATAAGCCCTTAAACCCTCTACCATTAAACCCTAAACCCTAAACCCTCTACCCTTAACCCTTATAATCTACACCCTAAACCCTCTACCCTTAACCCTTACCCTCTACCCTTAACCCTTAAACTCTAAACCCTTAAACTGTCTACCTATTAGCATTAACCCGAAACCTGAAACCCTCTCTCTCTCTCAATCCAACAACCTCGACCATCTACCCTCAACCCTCTCTTTCCCCCTCCCTCTCTCTCTCTCTCACTCCCTCTCACTCTCTCTCAAGTCTCTCCCTCCTACCCCTCTCTCTCTCTCTCCTATCTCTCTCCCTCACCCTCTCCTCCATCTCTCTCTCTACCCTCTACCCTTAACCATCTACCCTCTCTCTCTACCCTCAAACCTCAACCCTTAAACCCTAAACCCTCTACCCTCTACCCTCAACCCTCTACCCTTAACCCTTAAACCTTAAACCCTCTCTCTCTCTATCTCATGTCTCCCTTCATGTCTCCATCCATCCATTCCTCCCTCTCTACCCTAATCCTTCAACTCTATACCCTCAACCCTTAAACCCTTAAACACTCAACCCTAAACCCTCAACCCTTAAACCCTAAACCCTTAAACCTTCTACCCTCAACCCTTAAACCCTCAATCCTCTACCCTCTACCCTAAACCATAAACCTTTAAACCTTAAACCCTAAACCCTAAAACCTAAACCCTCTACCCTCTACCCTTAACCCTTAAACCCTCTACCCTTGACCCTAAACCCTCAACCCTCTCTGTCTCTCTCACTCCCTCTCTCTCAAGTCTCTCCCTCCTACCCCCTCTCCCACTCTCAGGTCTCTCTCTCACTCACTCACTCCCTCTATTTCTCTCCCCTCTACCCTTGAGAGAGAGGGAGGGAGATGGGGTGGGAGGGAGAGACTTGAGAGAGAGGGAGAGGGAGATAAGGTGGGAGGGAGATACCTAAGAGAGAGGGAGAGGGAGAGAGAGAGGGAGGGGGTGGGAGGTAGGGAGATACCTAACACACACACACAGAGATACAAAGAGAGATAGAGGTAGTGAGAGAGAGAGAGAGAGAGAGAGAGGTGGGAGGAAGAAACCTGAGAGATGGGGAGAGGGAGAGAGGGTGGGAGGGAGAGGGAGACAAAGTGGGAGAGACCTAAGAGAGTAGGAGAGAGAGAGGGAGATAGAGGGATGTGAGAGAGATACAGGGAGTGAGAGATAGACTTGAGAGAGGGAGAGGGGGTGGGATGGAGATGGAGTGCCCAAGATAGAGGGATGGGAGAGAGAGAGAGAGGGGTGGAGGTGGGAGGGAGAGACCTAAGAGAGGGAGAGAGAGAGTGGGAGAAATATAGAGGGATTGAGAGAGAGGGAGTGTGTGTGAGAGAGAGAGAGAGAGAGGGAGATACTTGAGAGAGAGTGAGATAGATAGAGGGAGTGAGAGAGAGGGAGAAGGAGAGAGATATAGGGAGTGAGTGGAAGACCTAAGAGAGGGAGAGGGGGTAGGAATGAGAGACTTGAGAGAGAAATGGAGAGAGAAAGATAACAACCTAAGAGAGGGAGATGGAGTGAGAGAGACAAAAATACCAGAGGGGGAGAGAGAGAGGGAGTATGAGAAAGGGGGTTGGAGTGAGATAGATCTATCTAGGTAGGGTGGGAGGCAATGATACCTGAGAGAGAGAGAGAGAGAGAGAGAGAGAGAGACTTCAGAGGGATAGAGAGTTATCTAGTTAGGGTAAGGAGGAAGAGAGCATATGAAAGATAAAACCTCAACTATCCATCTACGATCATAAACCACACACTCTTAGCATTACCAAAGCGGTCAACCAAAGAGAGGGGAAAGTTAGATTTTGTTCAAAGCAAGTCATTTGGTGAGCGCCAAATTTGGCGCTTGCCAAATGACACATCACATTTGGTGCTCGCCAAATTTGGCACTCGCCAAATGACCTACTTTGGATGAGTGAATTGATAGGATTTGCCAAATTTCCTCATATTTTCGTCTATGCTTACCATCACATTTGCATGTATTTCAATGCAAGTTTATAACAAAATAATGATAGCGTTAACCTCTCTCTTAGCTATCTAAATATATAATTATTTTTTCATTTTGATTCAGTTAAGGTTTTGATCGATAACTTCTATTGTAAATGCCTCCATTTTTGGTCAAAAACCAACAAGTGCTAGTTTTATGATAGATTTCTACTCATTCTTCGAAATGTGAAAAAAATTACATTTTTAAAACTAGACTCCATTCTACATGTGATGAAAAAAAATCAATTTCCAATTAGTTTTCAAAAAATTTAGAGGGAGCACGCTCAAATTTTAGCTTTTCACGATGTGTCCACTTTCAAAATTCATAAAATATTATATATTCATTAAAAAAAATCATCCGAAAGAACGAGGATAAACTACATGATGTTAGCTAATTTCTCATCATTCGGATTTTTGAAATTCTAAAAAAACATTAATCAAAAAGGGGGGGCCTCGGGCACTATGCTATTTTTTTGATAAAAACAGGACCTATTTTGGGCCCCCACTTTTTGAGACCCTTAATCTTCATTAATTTCAAAAAGAACTAGTAGCTTAGAAACTAGACTCGAAGCACCTCAACTCTTGTTCTTGCTACATCTTAAAATCTTGAGTGTAACTATCTTCATTTTCTCATGCAAATCAGATTTTTCTAATTTGAAAAAAAAAAGTGTCATCTTAAGAGCCAAAATTGTGTCACAAATCCATGCACTTACCCATATATCTCATTCCCTACTCAATATAATCTTTAATATTGAAGCAAGAATGGAAAAGAGATAAAGAAATCTTATAACACTATGAAGAAATGATCACTCACCTTTAAGTTTAGGTTTTCACTTACTTGTTGTTCGTTAATGCAAGAATGCCTATGTTGTAATTTTGTAACTTGCTTATGATCAAATTCAAGGTTCCAAGTCCAACTTATGAATTGAAAAAAATGTTTAATAATAAATGATAGTTTCGATTGTATTTATATCAATCCATATTTAGCAAATTCCAAGGGATTTTTAAATGGTATATTAAAAATTTGGTGAATACTGTGTGATTATACAATGATACATTTAAGTGTTGGGTGAACCAAACCTCGACGAAACACATAATTTGTAATTTTTAAGGCGATTATGGCCCTATGATTAGCATGGAGGTGTCACAGTAGTTGGCATAATGTGTCCTCAAATGTAATTATTTTTTAATGTTATTGGCAAAATGGGTCCTCATAAGAAACTAATTGTAAATTTTAATTGGTGAAATGGGTCCTCATAAGCAACTATTTATAAATTTTAATTGGTGAAATGGGTCCTAATACAAAATGTTATTTTAATAGTATTGCATAATATGTAGGTTATTTATTACATGTTTCTAAGATTCTAGGCGAAAATATTCATCGGTCCATTTGAAATGCATAGTTTGTTATGGAAAATGTTTTACTTAAATATGCCTCATAAAATAAATTGATGGCAAATGGACATGCATTGGACCGATAATTCATAAAATCCGAGCAATTTGTCTACCCTGTTGGGTGTGATTAATTCACAAATTTTGACTTGGCCGATATCTAATATTTTCCAATTGGCGAATATTCACCACTAAAAAATTCCCTGATTTGAACTCTCTAGTGAGGAGAGGGAGAGTATCACCCAAGAGAGGAATTTGGTATGAAACCACTTTTGTACCTACTTGAGTGAATGCACACACTCACTTCCTAGGTTAGACAAGCCTTGTCAAGTTATTTTTTGCTATGAGTCGATAAGTAAACCTTGGTGATAGCCTTTTTGGGTTGGTAGGAATGTTTGGGTGATTGTTTTTTATTCTCTATGATTGTTTAGTTGATTTGAGTCATAGTGTTAAATTATTCTATTGAAGCATGAGATATACTTTGTGTATTTAAATATATACAAATGGATATGTATATATATTAAATATATATATATGAATGTATATGCATGTGAGCATGCATAGGTGGAAATACCTACATACGTCATATACTCATATGTGGATATGTCATACATATCCATATTTGTATGGATACACATATATATATATACACACACACACTTTATATATAGCCATCGATATATATATATATTGTAAGATAAAAATAATGATATGTATGTGTTGATGTATAAACTCAATTGACCTAATAAAGCTAAATTGAACCTAAATTAACAAAGATTAAGATAAATTAACATATAAATCTCAATGAAATTATATGAAAGCTTAATTTGAATTCAAAATATGAAATAACAAAACAAATTCAAATGAAAGCTAATCAAGCAAGTGCAAACCTCAATCCCATTGGGGATTATGTCCTTCATGGATGTGGAGTGCCACAATTTAGAAAAACTCCTTGATATTGAAAAGTAAATGGATTGAATTATGAATCCAATTATCTCACAAGCTCTCAAATTGATCAAATTGGAGATTCAATTTAAGAGAGTAATTTTACTCAAAGCTTGTGGATCCTTTTTCATGGAAAAAGGGCTACTATTTATAGATTTGTGAAATTGGAATCAATGGTGAAGATCAAATTGACTAATCAATGGATAAATTCTAATTGAAGGAGTGAACATGGATTAAGGATCAATCTAAGGGTTGGTAATCCATGAGGCATGGATCAAGGCTTAGATCAATGGTCTCAAATCCATGAGAGACTCAACTAATTCCCTATGTTTTAGGAAATATGTTGGAGGAATGTTGGAGATATTTCCCTTTGGAGGGAAATATTTGAATTCAAAAATAGAATATTACAAGAGAATATCCATTGTGCAAGTGGATGAAGTTGGAGGCTTTAATTAAATAATCATGAATTCTTTAATCAAAGTGTGACAAATGACAATTAATTGAATAAGTTGTATTATTTAATCAAATTAGAATGAAATTAGTATGAAAAATAGTGAATTAACTAAATAAAATTGATTTATTTAATTAATAGGAGAAGAGGTGAATTTAACCAAATAATTGACATTATTTAATTAAATGGATGAAATATGCGAAATAGACTAGAAAATGGTGTTAGTATGTGAAATCAAGTATGCAATAGTGTCAAGACAGTTTTAGGTGTCTACAGTATGCACACATTAATATATATATGTGTGTACATATTTAATTAAATAACATTTATACATACATATATATGTATATATCAATATGTGCATATATAATTTATTGAGATGGATATATAAAAATGTGAATATATATATATATATATATATATATATATATATATATTGATGTTTGTATATTGATTAAAATATTGATATTTATATATATATATATAAGAACATATATTATAATATATATAATTATATATATGAGTAATGTCATATGTATAATAGTGAAAAGTGCATTGGATATTATAACCAACTTAAAGCACATTATTAAAGTTGTGTTAGAAGCTAATATTTACATTTTGTATATGCTATGAAAAGCATAGTAAAAGGTTGCGATAGCAGCCATGTTCTGGCAAGGAAATGCCATGCTTGGCATAAGAAACATAACTATTAATAAATTTTGTAAAAGTCTAAAGTTTCCTAAATGGGGTACCAAAATCTACAAGGTAAAGGGGTAGAAATGCCACCAATGAAACCTCATGAAAAAAAAAAGTTTGAAGTATATTGCATAGCCATACATGAGGCACTTTGATTGGGTAAATGAGCACATGGAATAATTATTTTTACTAGAAAATAGGACGACTCAACAAAGAGTTATAAACTAATTTAATTTTTTGTATGTGGCAAACATTTGACCTTTTCCACAACTATAAACTACCAGCAATATGGAAAAGCAATGCCCAACTAGTCTACTCGACCAGCAAACATGTAAAATTAGTTTTGAATTATTATTTATGTTATAGAGGTGGCAATAGAAGGAGAAAAGTGGCAAAATAGGTAGTTATTCTATAGCATTGGTTTTCTCATCATTTCTTATAAATAAAGAGGTGCATCTTAGCATTTGGTTGTTCATTCTCATTGAGTTCATTCTTTCTTAATTCATTTCAGACAGTTCCTTTGCCAAGTTATTCTATGTGAGAGCATTGTGAGATTTTGAGAGTGATTCTTTGTGAGTTTAGAGGAGAAATTTAATTTTGAGTTAAAAGTAGATTATTGAGAGTTGAGAGCTTAGATTGGTTGTTAGTTTGGAAATAGGTTACGTTGGAGAAGACAACAAGCTAAGTTTTTGGCATTGAGCATAGAGTTACAAATTCTTCGTGGAAGCTATATTTACAAGGAATGCTCAATTATTCTTATCCATTACTCTTTTTTATTTTGAAACTATGTTTTTCCATTTTTGGAAAGTGTTTGTGCAAATTGTTGTTTGATTAGTTGTTGAATAGAGCTTGTGCATTTAGCTAGAATGAATATAAGTTGGTTGAGAAATCTTAGTAGTATGATATAAGTATATAGCTATTATGATTGTCATGTTTGTATGACGTATTTATGTGAAGCTATCTAGAGGGAGTTATGACAATATCTAAGATATAGTATGATACATATAATACTTGCATAGGTTATGATGAATGGAAATGCAAAGGGATTGATATCATGCTAGAAGTAATATTTCATCATTATTAGGGTATGAGGTTATGTAAACCTATGATGGTAGTTAACCATGATTGGAGAACCTAAGTTCTCGAACACTCATATTTCTTTGAAAGTAGGAAGACAATTTATTCCCTAAGGTTATGGTGTACACTTGATTATGTTTATATCGACATGCAACAATAGGGTTGAAAAGCGTATTAGAGACATATGTGTTCTAATTACCTTTTTAAATGAGATTATCTTATACTTGACCAAGATTCTAATCGTAAAGAGGAGGAATTTACGTTTCGGCAACCCAAAGCCGTAGTGTGAGGAGACTTTAGGGTGTAGAAGCTTGAACTCCTCTCAAGCTGAAAATGTCCTCTAGATTAGATATGAAATTAAAATACATTTTATACATGTGATTATATGTGTGATATTGAGGGAAAGGATATATGATTGTGTATGAACATATAAACATAGGCATCTTATAAAAATGATACAAAAGATAACTTGGAAAGAACCATGAGGAAATTGGAGATTAGTAGAGAGGTTTTTAGTTGAATTTACTAGAGGTTAAATAACTTATCATGCTGATTTACTATTATTAGGCATTGCTATGAACATGAGGTTTTATCTGAAATTTAATTTCAAGGATAAGTAAATTGGTTATGGCATCCTAGAAGGATGGAGTAATTTTAGATATGACAACAAAGAGACTGAAACCCAATATGAGGAAGCAATCTTCAAATCAAGTTAATTCTAAATTGTTATACATATTGACAGTGCTTTAGATTGAGACCGGGTGTGTCCAATCGGTGACATAGTGTCACCAATATTATTTAGTTAAGAACTAGGAGAATTGTTACTCCAATGATTAAAAGAAAGAGCTTGAATAAAAGGTAGTTGTGTCATGTCCCCAAAATGATAACACATCAAAATGCAAATAAATAAAAATAATAATAATAACAAAATACATATTAACAATTTAATGCCATTATATTCTAGTGTTGAAATAAGAATCATTGAAATACAAATAAATAAAACAAATATCAAAATAAATAACTATAGTTCATAGATAACATTATAGTTATAAAATAATTATTATAGAAATACAAAACATAACTAATTAAACTGTTAATTGTAAATGATTATAAATAAAATATTCACAAAGAAACAATATAAAATAATCAAACTTGAAATATTTAAATAAATATATTAACAACAAATAAAAGAATCGATTCCTCTCAAACAACAGCAATCCTTAGCAATTACTATATCTAAAAGAACAAATAAAAGCAGCAATCCTTATTTATACAAGGCAACAATTAACAAACAAATATTATTATATGCTATGATAAAAAGGGGTGTGATTTGGATTGAGGGAAAGGTACGATCTACAAAGGAGGTGTCTATTCATTGGAATTGGTGTGTCTCTAGTTTGGATCACCTCCCATAGGAGAGTATAATAGAGGATATCATGGTTGGAAGAAAGGGATCATGAGGGAGGGAATCAATATATTATTCATTCAACAAGCTGAGAAGGAAGCATATGAAAATAAGGATAAAATATATTGTCAAGATTACACTTGAGTAGTAATTTTAATACTATTTTAAATATAAATAGGTATACATGTGGAATATATATATATATATATACATATATTGAATATATATATATATATATATATATTTATATTCACGATTGTGCAATAATGATTCTTACAACAATTATTGAGCCTTATAAGTAATTACGATCTTAATATAAAACTAAATAGATTAACATTTATTTATATATGGTTTTTATTATATGATCAATCAAATGTAAGATTGAAGGAAGGCAATTAGGGAATAAAGAGTCATGGGAAGACACAACCGATCAGGTGATGTACTCACATAGCAATAATATTTAGCATATTTTGAATATAAGAAATAGATATGAATAATCTGATTATTGGTGTAATGTTTTCTTTAGTATTATGATGATAATGATGTTGATATTGACTTAAGAGAATCAATGATAAATGCAAATGTATTTGATTGTTTAAAAGATTGTCTTCTTTGTGCTTGTACTCTACTAGGGAGGGTGAGCCATGGGTGAGTGGTGCCTAAAAACTCCCACTTAAGGATTCTGCTACGGCCACAGAGGGGTGGGGGGTCCCACTTAAGGATTCTGCTATGGCTATGGAGGGGTGGTAGGCCTTGAGACCACTATGGACTTTATGGTTCCTTTCTCCTAATAGAGCTAGTGTCTTCTGAGGTGTTGCCATGAGTGGAGAATGCAAGTACTAAGCCATTAGGAAAGGAGGATTGTGGTAGACAACCTCCCATGCCTAACATGAGGGCTTCAGGGCAGATCCACCCATGACACTCCTCTTGCTTGTTAAATTGTAATTATGATTATGCTTGTATTTTGGATATCTAGATATTAATGCTAACAAATAAATGTGTATGTGGAAATGTTGTTAATATGGTGAATGCATATTTCAAACCAAGATTACTTCATTAAAAAGAACATTCATTTGGAAAGAAGAAACCCTAAACCTAATCTACAAGCGAATTCTAGGGAAAACCGGGTAAGGGACATTACAAGTTGCCATTTCCATGAAAGTTAAAAATGTGAAACAGGGTATTTAATGTTGGGAAATTATGCCTCAACTTTTTGGATTGTTTATTCTTGGACTTAGGCATTTTCTTCTTGATTTTTCCCTTTACCACTTTACCATGGTGGTCTGGCTTGGTCTTGGTGGTACCACGGTGTCTATCTGGCGGTAACCATCTTACCGTGTGCGGTGAGTTCACTCATTGCGGTGGTGCGGTAAGGCCACCTGCTACCTGCACTGGTGGTTACCACCTTACCATGTGTGGTGAGTTCTCTCACTATGGTGGCACGGTAAGGCCGCCAGCGGCCTGGCTAGGCGGTTAACACCATACCGCAAGTGGTGGTCCCTCTCACCGCGGTGTTCGCGGTGAGACCACTAGCCGTGGGCTCGACGGTTACCGCCATACCGCAAGTGGTGTTTCCTCTCACCATGGTGTCCGCAGTGAGACCACCAGTGGTCGGCTTGGCAGTTATTGCCCTACCCCAGGTGGCCTGGCGGCCCCTACGGTAGCGTAGTGTGACCAATAGCGGTTTGCCCGACGGATACCACTGCATTGTGGTAAGGCACGGTTGACTCGGTGGTAGCGCGGAATGGCTGAGGGTGAGCTTAGGTGAGCTCACCACCATACCATGAGGTGAGTCGGATAGGGCAGCAGTAGCGCAGGGAAGATGAGGGTGAGCTCGGGTGAGCTCACCATTGTACTGCGGCTGGGTCAAAGGAGCTTGACGGTTGCCTAGTAAGAGCTCAGATGAGCTCAGAGCTTGGTTGACCAAGTTAGACAGGTTTGATTGACTGTCAGTGAGCTACGAACGAATCAAATGGTGACATGTGGCAAGTTTTTTGAAATCTGATTGGAAGAAGTTTTATTTCCTAATCACAATAGAGTTGTATTATTGAATGGAGGTTGATGGACATGCCTGAGACTGATTTAATGTTGTGCGGCTTGATGCATGTTGAATAAGTGGTGCACATTATCAAAAATGAAAAGCTTGTAGGTGGATGACATTATTATCCTGATGACCATTGAATGTTAAGACAAGCAGAATAGGTTGGCACACGGTAAGAGATTATATGTAATCTCATGTTTAGTCAGATCGGGTAAGAGTGAAGGGAGAGAGGCTGAGTGAGTTCGAATGGTATGCTAAGTCATTATAATCTTGAACACTCAGTCTCTCAGACCTGTAAAGATGTGAACCTGTGATGCCTTGAGGCTGGGATGGCTACAAGGTTGGCTGAGAGTCTTCTGAGGAACTAAAGGGAATCTACATGGTATGTCTTTGGAGACATTGTAACTATGTGATGTTTTTGTTTTGTGTTGCATGGCTTCTGCAGATGGACAAGATGTATTCTCCTGAAGAGCATAGCTCTGGTTTTGTATTGTAACCATTTTAGCTATTGAATAATACATGAGAATTGAGTGTTTTGGAGGGTGGGGTTTTTTACCCGAAAGGGTTTTCCCCACGTAAATCTATGTGTCCATATTTTTTGTCTTTCATGTTGTTTGATTCTGCAAATTGAATCTATGCTTGTGTTGAATCTATTATTTGTCAAGCATTTACTTTTCTCAGAGGATCAATGGGGGATCAATTGTGCCTTCTTCCACTTTATGGCATAGTTGTTTGTGTCTTTTTTGTGATTTAAATGAAATCACTAAGGCACTATTGTCTTAGACTTCCATTCTATGATGACAAAACCGATCTCATATCCCCAACATTTAATAAGTTGGTTTAAACCTAATTGGTCAATTAGATCAATATAAGTGATGTCACCTTTTGGAATGGGATCATGTTATATTATCTTGAGGTTAAACCTATTTAAGAGTTAATTGAGTTCAATAAAGTTTCCAAGTCAAGCGAGGGGGTAGGTGAAAATATGAAACTACTCAAAGTACTAAGTGATTGCACATATATATGATAAAACTTTGGCCAAAGTAAGTGTAGATACCATTGCATACACTTTTTCAGTTCATTGTGAGACATAATTGCATAACTAGTAGGGAGTTTCATAGATGTTAGGTGGGTATCTATTGTATGGAAACACTAGTTATGTAGGACACAATACCATGCTTAGGTAGGCCTTATTCTAGAGGGTTTTCATACCAAACTCTTCATTGAAGGGTAGGGCCATCTTACTAGTTTGGAAGATGTGTGGGGGACTGCATTAAGTCTATGGTTGGCAGAAAAAGAACTTGGGTGATGCTCTCTCTCATGCAATTGGTAGTTGAAGCTTGTGAAATAGAAGAAGATGAAGATGTGATTTCCAGATGTGGACATCTTGACCATTATACTCTTGTACCATTAAGCTCTTGAAAGCTATGATTTATAATTATGAACTTGAATTTATTTGAAAAATATATATGAAAGATGAATTCATTACTTGGGATTATGTAATGCTATATTATTCATGCAATGTAATATGAAATGGGTTTATTTAAAATGTGTAAATGTGTTATTGTAAAGAAAAAAATAATTCTATGTTTTGAGAACTTGAACTTTTCACATTTTGAGTTAAAACTTGGGTGAAATCAATAAGGTGAACTTTGGGGTACCTTACATGAGGGTGCCTACACATGAAAGGTATTTTCATGCATGCACACTCATTGCATGTGTAGTGGTGGCTAATTTTATGGAGTAGGGGTTGATTATGAAATATTATCATAATTATGAGTTCTAATTATGATGACATGTCATAGTGAACTCATGTTCACACCTTGGACGTGGGAATTGATTATGAAATTTTTTGGGTGCCTTACTTCATGTTGAGAGGTTATAAATACTTGTATACTTAGGGGTAAAAGCACAAATATGTGTCACACTTTTGGCCGAATTAATAGTTCTGAGTGAAACTTTTTTGGTCGGAAAAGTTTCGGTCGAATAGGTTTTGACTGAAACCACGTGGCCTATATGTGGCACACAAAGTTTTGGCCAAATATGTTTCACCCAAATCCAAAAAAAATAAATTTTTTCCTTTGCCACTTTGAAATTGACTTATTTTATATGTATGGATTTGGTAGAAAGGGTTTCTGTTGAAACCCTTTCTACCAAAACTATCTATGTGGCATCCTAGTTGGTAGCCAGCTCAACTTTTTTCAAAATTTTCTAAAACTTTTAACTTCAACTAAGTTTTTCTTCAATCAAAATAAATAGTTTGTAAAAAAGAAAAATACCTTTTTGTAGAGCTCGAAGTGATGAATCCAAATATGTAATTTTTTATATATTTTGATTAGTTTTAATATATTATTTTTTTAAAATAGTGCAAGTAGGTTGTTAAAGCTAAAAAAGAGGCTGATTAGAAATTAAAAAAAAAAATAGTAAAACATGTTATTTTAAAAAAAAAAAAATATAGTGCACTAGAGGAGAGAATCCTCTTCAAAAAGTATTATTTGTTTTTTGAAAATGATTAAAAAAGTAGACAATAGTTGACATCAAATTAAAACTATCGAATTCTGACTAGATTGACTTCAAAATGTTATTACGATAAAAATATACATCAATTTTAAAAAAAAAAAATCGTGCACTAGACATTGAAGTTACCTATTTGGAAATAAAAGAGGGAAAATTAAGTTTTCTCTATTTGTTTCTTGACATCAAGTGAAGGTCAATTTTTCCTAAATTTTTCAACATTCTAAAGTCTACTCTTAAATTGATAAAAAAATAATCAATACAATTTTTAAAAAATATAAAAAAATTATAGGAATAAAATTCATCAATATTTCTACATTTCATTAGTTTACATCATTTTGAAATTCAAATCATAAAGACCACTAATATTTGGTCGAAGTTCAAAAAAAAAATTATTGTTGGCCGATTCCTTTATAAAGTGTGGCATAGGTTTGTGCTTTTACCCTTAGTGCATTTTGATGGTGACATGTTTGAAGAAGCTTACATGTCATTATGCTACTGAAATTACTCCAAATTCTTGTCGTAGTGTGAAGAATCCTAATCATTTCTCTTGATATTGTATTGTAACTAACATTGTTGTTGATAATATAAGTTGAGCCATGTGATTTGAAGTGTGGGTTTTTTTCCCGAAAAGGATTTTCCACGTAAAAATTGTCTTATGGTTTGCATTATTTTTTATTTTGTTTAATTTTTGAATGTACATCTTTTGATACTGTAATTGTAAAAGGTGTTTAAAAATGTTTTTTTGTAACTCTCCCCTACTTAGATTAGTGTAGGAAACTAATTTTGTGTACCCAACTTCCTTTCAGTTGGTATCAAAGCCTGACCAACTTTGATTCTATTGTTGGGTATAAATTCTTTTTTGAGTTGATCTTTGTTTCAATGGGAATTTTGTAGAAGGGTATTTTGTCACCTTGTTACAGTAAAAATATGGAAAACACATACAAAAGAATCAAGATGGAGAAGTTTAACAGCGAAAACTTTGAAATTTTGAAAATGAAAATGGAGGATATGCCCATAGACAAAGATTTGTGGGCTACAATATTTGAAACCAAACCAACTACAACAACCTAGGTAGATTGGGATCTTACATATAGGAAATCCAAAGTTTTGATCAAACTCTATTTGGTTGATTCCATCCTCCTGAACATCCATGAGGAGAAAACTGCAAAAGACCTTTGGAAGAAACTTAAAGACGTTTATCAGGCTAAATCCCTGGTAAACAAGTTGTTCCTGAGAAAGAAACTATACTCTCTAAAGATGGAAGATGAAGGATTTATGGTAGATCACCTAAATGCATTCAACACATTGATAGCTCAATTGGGTTTCAATGGATATAAGATTGATCAACATGATCATTGCATGCTCCTATTGTGTTTGTTTTTGGACTCGTGGGACCACCTTGTAATGGCTATTGGAAGCACAACCACTAGTTTCAAGATGGATGAGGTGGTGTCTTTCTTGTTACTTGAAGAGATTTAGAGAAAGTCTTTTGAGATGGCTAAGGAGGCCCTTGTTGTTTGTGGTAGATCGAAGGAGAAAGGAAAAAAGAAGGAAAAAAATTGAATTCAAACTCTCCAAGGATATCTAAGTCTCTTGGATAGTCCAAGGTGAAGTGTCAGAACTGTAGCAAAATTGGTCATATCAGAAAAGAGTGCAAGGAAGAGAAAATAAGAAAGGCATAAAAAATTCTCTATTTCCAACTTTGAAAAATCATCTCAGGATGACATAAATTCCTTTGTCGCAACCTTGGCAACCCATGCATTAGAAGATAGGTGGTTGATAGACTCAGGTGCTTATTTCCACATGACCTCTCACAGAGGTTGATTTTCAAAGTATAAAGAATATGATGGTGGGAAGGTGTATCTAGGTGATGACTCTCACCTAAAGATAATTGGCCATGGAAGAGCCAAAATTAGATTCCCTAATGGAAGAGTGAAGAGGATTGATGGTGTCTTGCATATCCTGGGTTTGACACAAAACTTGCATTTTGTGAGTAAACTGAATGATGTGGGGGTGTAGGCTATTTTCTCTGGTGGAGGATATAATATGATGAGAGAAGCTATGGTATTGGCTAAGGGTTTTCGGATTGGAACCTTGTACAAGCTAGATGCATGCATGGTTTAGTGCAATAGTTCTTCTGATACACCAAAGAAGAGACCTTTGGATTTTTTATCCTCACCATCAAATCGTGCAGAGAAGAAGTCTATTGCAACTACATTTTATGGTCGTGCATTTTGGGTACCTAAGGGTGCTCATTCATTGGAAAATAAGCTTCCTATAGAGAAGACAATATGATAACACCAACGACTTGGTCACATCAGTGAGAAGGGTCTTAGAGCTCTGAAAAATAAGAGCCTTGTTGAAGGTCTTGATGATTGTAATCTCGAATTTGACTTTTACGAACATTGTGTTTATGGAAAACAACACTGTATTTATTTTAACTCTACTTCTCATAAGTCTTCTAGGGTTTCAGACTATATGATCATGCAGATGTGTTTAGTCTTGTGAATATTCCTTTGTTGTCAAAATCTATATATCTTGTTTCTTTCATAGATGATTACAACAAAAGGACATTTTTTTTATTTTCTAAAAAGTAAAGTTTAAGTCTTTAGTTGGTTAAGGAGTTTAAAGCCTTGGTTGAAAATCAAACTAGTAGAAAGATTAAGTGTTTGAGGACTGACAATGGTGGTGAGTTTTGTCTGGTAGAGTTTGACAAGTTTGGTAAAGAGCATAGGATTGAGAGACATAAGATAACTCCATACACCCTCCAAAAAAGTGGAGTTACAAAGAGGATAAATAGGATGTTGATAGAGAGGGCTAGGAGTGTGTAGAATGGTGTTGGCCTTGAGTAGAAGTAGTATTCACTGCATGTTATCTGATCAACAAATCTCCTACATCGGTGCTTATTGAAAAGACACCCATGGAGGCATGGTCTGGTATAAAGTCTTCATTAAGAAATCTCAGAGTATTTGGTTGTGAATCTTATGCTCATGTTCCGATTGAGAAGAGGTCTAAGTTGGAGAAAAATGTGGTTAAGTGTATCTTCATTGAATATGGTATTGATGTGAAGGGGTACAATCATTGGGATCTAGAGGCCCAAAAGGTTCTCTATAGCAGAAGTGTAATTTTTAGAGGGGTAAAACCTTCCACTATTGAGTTGTAGCTAGAGAAAGAAGAGAAAGAGGAGGTAGTTCAGGTTCCACCTACTTCAATGAAAGGTGAACTACACACTCCTATTGGTCCTGATGATGAGGAGAACTCGAGTAAATTTGAAATTTATGAAGAAGAAGAAGAAGCTCAATCTCAAGAATTGAGGAGGTCTATGCATGTTAGGTGATAACCAAAAAGGTTTGGTTATTCATTATTGGATTCTAGTTGCATTTTTTCTTTTATTGCTAACACTGACGAGCTTAGGACTGTTAGAGAGGCTATGGGTATGAGTGGAGAAAATTAAGACTTGGGATTTGGTACCTTTTCCTGATGGACATAAATTTGTTGGTTGTAAAAGGGTGTTCAAGAATAAGTGTGGTCTTGATGGCAGTGTTTAGAAGCACAAGACACGATTGGTTGCTAATGGGTATTCTCAGGTGGAGGGAATTGACTATGGTGAGATATTGTCTCTTGGTATGAAGTTGACATCTATCTAGATCATGTTATCACTTATGACAACGTATGATTTGGAAGTTAAATAGATGGATGTGAAATATTCCTTCACGGTGATTTGGAGGAAGAGATTTACATGTCATGGCCAAAAAAATTTATTGTCAAAGGTAAAGAAAATATGGTTTGCAAACTGAAGAAATCTATGTATGGTTTGAAACAATCTCCTAGAATGTGGTACCAAAAGTTTGATACCTATATGTTTTCATTGGGATTTTTTAGATCTAAATATGACAATTGTGTGTATCATTATTGTTTTATATGTAGATGATATGTTATTTTTTGGGAATGTTAAAAGTATGATTTCATATTTGAAGTCTCGGTTGTTGTCACAATTTGAGATGAAATATTTAGGTGCAACTGGGTATATTCTATGGATGGAGATCACGAGAGATAGAGCTAATAGAAAGCTTTAGTTAAGCCAAAGAAAGTATATGAACTCAGTGTTGGAGAGATTTAGCATGGTATATTGCAAACCGTTAGTTGTTCCTATGATGTAGGCAATGATGCTTTTTGTGAATGATTTTCCAAAATATCCTACTAAGATGGAGGACATGACTAGAGTACCGTATGCGAGTGTTTTTGGTATTTTAACTTATGCAATGGTTTGTATGAGGCTATACATGGACCAAGCAATGGTAGTCTATAGGTGGTTTATGGCCAATCTTCGATGGGTATATTAGGATGCAATAAAGAGAGTGTTCAAGTAATTGTGGGTGATTTTGAGTATGCCCTATGTTTTCATGGTTATCTTACTAGAACTCAACATTCTGTGAGTATTCATGGATATGTGGATTCAAATTGGGCAGGTGACATTGACAGTAGACGATCCACCAGTGGTTAGGTGTTTATGATGTTGAGTGGTCCTATTAGTTGGATGAGTGAGTGATAGGTTGTAGTCACTTAGTCCATGATAGAATAAGAGTACGCGATAGATAATCATGCTTGTAAGAAAGCCATTTGGCTTAAGAGATTTTTTTTTGGTATTGGTTTAGATGTAGGACAAATTACTATCTGTTTTGATAGTCAGAGTGTCATTTGTTTAGCAAAAAATTCTACCTTCCATGCCAGAACAAAGCACATTGATGTTCAGTATCATTTTATTCATGATATGGTAGAAGATGGAAAGGTGAACTTGGAGAAGGTTGACACTGGTGGCACTCTCAAATTTTTCCAATTTGAAATGCCCATATTGAAAATTTTTCCTCTGCACTATCAGAAGTGCACTTGAGAAATCTGCCTGAGTGACCTACTTTAGGTCATAATTTGGAGTCTAGTGATTTTCATGCAAAATCCCTTGGTGGACCCACTCATGTGACATATGTGAATATCTATGTCAGTTTTTAGCTTCCCATGATAAGTTTTGACAGGGTTTTAAAATGTGAAGCTGGAGGGTTTTGGCACTTTTCTGTTGTTTGCAAACTTTCAGTTTTGCAAAGTGGCCTCCTGTTTGAGCTTGTATTTTGCAATCGGTTGATTGTCATGATGAAATGATGGTTTTTTTATATTCTCCATGCCAAAATGAACTCCCTTGTCAGGTTTCAGAGCTTCATGAGTTGATTTTCTATTTTTAACAGATCAAAACCAAATGCAATTTCTTCAGTTTTGCACTTGCATTTTCAGAAATCTTTCAAGGAGGTCAAGTTTGACCTTTAATATCTTGTGATGAATGATGATTCAATGAAATAACTCTTGCACACATATTCAATGTACCTAGATGAGTGTATGTTTTCAGTGGCAGCCCCCCATAAGTTATTTTGATATTTTTTCAAAGTGGTGACTTTGAGAGCTCTAATTGGATTCTGACGGGTGAAATTGCAGAAAAGTCCAAGTAGGCAACTTTCGTATTTAATATCTTTCACCTCATAAATATTTTTTTCCATTCCATTTGTTGCAATGAATTCTTGGGTCAAATGGTAACATTCCTACTCAGTTTCAGGCTCCCAAAATAAGTTCTGATGGGTTATTTAATCCTTTTTTGACTACAACATGGCCAAAAATGGTGTTCCGAAAAGTTTCAAATTTTAAAAATATAAGGACAGCCCATTCTTATTTTGTTCAAAAACCTATATAGCTCCATTTTTATCAAAATTAGATGTCATTTGATGCATTATTTTATTGCATTTTGGGTGTGTTAAACATGTCCCAAGGGCCAGTTTACAAGGGAGGTGTAACGCCCTACCACGCAACCCTAGAGGAAGTTGCAATTAACTACTTAAATGGACTTTTTTTTTTTGTTTAAGTACAATTAACAAGCAACTTCACTATCTAATGCCAACAACCTCTAAGGTTACGAGACAGAGGTTATATAGAACCTCAACAAAAAACATGAATCTAAACCAAGTCAATTATTTAATTAAGAAATAAAACACATACATTCCAATTAAGATAATTTACATCAAGCATAAGAGATAACTTTTAATTTCATTATTCATAATTAAACAATATGGTTACAACTCTCATTCCCCGAATGAGGCAAGTCCAAAGAATAAGATTACAATTACAACTTTCCACCTCGATAACAAATGAGGGGTCATAAATCACAAGAACAACTGAAATGAAATAAAGCAAGAACTCAAACTGAATCCCACGAGCTCTCCAACTGGAAATCTCGTCCACACGAACATGAAGAAGGCCCAACGGATTAAGGTGCACGCCACCCAACCAAGTGGAACCCAAAGGCCCACCCCCCACGCTAGGAGATAGTAACAAGGAATCCTAGCAAAGACCATCTACCTCTAGACACAGGCTAATACATAACTGAACCGATTGACACAACCAATCACATGTACCACACAAGTACAACACCAATACATCATAAGTACAACATAAGTACAACTTGGGTACAACTCTAACATGGTCACAATGCTTCCTGATATAAAGTAGATCAAGTATGTTAAGAGAACCATACACATAATAAACAATTACCAATAGTTGTCCTAAACAGAGTGTCATCACACAGCTCATCATGAGTTACCAATTGCAGATCTTCATAGGCTTTGGCTATCCTAGTGGCCTCAACCGATCCCCGACCCTCATACTTACTAATGCGGAATCAAATACATGTCATAAAGACCAGATAGATAACCTTGCCATTCCAGGCCTTCCCACTCACCCCAAGTCTAAAAAAGAACTTGTGAATATGAGTGAGGCTAGAACTTATCTTGATTAGTGTGAAGTGCCACCTACCCTCTAAATACATTGCTTTAGTTATCATTTGATTAAACTACTTTCGGAGGTTACCCAATCTTACTTCTTACGGGCTCTGGCCCCTAATGGAAGCCACTCTTCTACTTGAAAACATACACACCATCCAATCACCAAGGGTACTAAAGTGCAACCTCACAAGATAACACGACCACTCCTTTCTCAGGAGGTGACATAAGTCAAAACCCTCTCCAACATTGAAGGTAACAAAATAACAAAGCCACTCCTTACAAGGAGGCATGACTCACATAATCCACTCCTAATCCAACAGGAGGCACAAAACACCCCCGTTCATGGAAACCATGTAATAACATTGACATAACGTCATGCACTACCCAAGGGAATAAACAGATGGTCGACATCACAAAATGACAAACCCCAACCTCTAGGGATCATCTGCAAGACTTACAAATTAAAGTCACATTTAACCCATCTCCCTAAACAAGAACACGAAGGAAATATTCATTGAAGGCAATTGAAAGAAACTACCTTTGGATATTCTAAATCCATTTCTTGTACTATCATTCAGTACCTAATTGCCTTAAGAAAACTGAATTAAAATATTGTCTCTTTCAGATGAAAGATGAAATTCAAACCAAAAGTTTAATTTAACTAATTGTTTCAATGGTAACAGGTAATCATTTATATTTCTACGTTTCAGAACATAACATTTAGAAATTACAATAGGTTTATTACAAAATAAATGATTAAATAATTACGATGCTAAACACATTTCTTGCCAATTCTATGTTTAACCTTTCAAATATGCACTTAAAATTTCAACTGATAATTTGACTAAAAGCTACATATTATAATTCTCACATGTGCATTTAAAACATCCCTTTGATTTAAACTAATATTTTTAAAATATGCCATAGTGAAATATATACAAAATTATATAATCAAATTACCAAAAATAATTCTTCCTTATATATGTATTTCAAATAATACCCATATATAATTATTTATATATTAATACTTTAATATTATCAAATATAATATTAAATATTAATATAATTATATTAATATTATAATATTATATAATATAATAATAAACATATATTATATTATATTAATATTATAATATTATATATTATAATAATTAAAATTAATATATATTATATGTATTATACATATATATTAATATTTATAATAATAATTAAAAAAAAAAGTAAAAAGAAACCCACATGTAACCTCGGTCCGCGTGCACCCCATACATAATGGGCGGTTGTGTTTACACACAACCGACCCCCATTAATGGGGGTGACTATGTGTAAACACAGTCGTCATTGCTGGGCACAACCGTGGAGGGGAGAGGGGAGCGTGTTGGGTGCGGCTCCCCCCACTCGCCTCCCATGGGGGGCACAGTGGGGGTGAGCCCCCAACGACCTCCCCCAAATTTTTATATTATTTAAAACCCTAAAAAAAACGTAAATTCAATTTTTCGACTGCGGATTTTTAAAAGAAATCCGCCACTTTTTTTATTCCGGTTTTCTTCAATAATAATATTTTTAACAGTATGTATATATGTCTATATATATACATGTATATATATTTCTCAATGTATATATATATATATGCATATATACCCATATATACATATAATATATATATATATGTTTTCTTTTTGCAAATATATTCAAATCATAAATTTAATTGGGCAAATAAATTCTGGGAAGAATTATAACAGTCATATTTCCATTTCTTTGAAAAAATTCATTTCTAAACAGGGTTTTTTACAAATAAAATTCATATTCAACATGGGTTTTTTCCTTGCAATCCACAAAAATAATTTAAATAATTTCCAACAAGATAATCAAACTATGTAACCTTTCAAAATGAAACTACTAATTGAATGAACCTGATTTCAGAAGCAAAGCCTTCTCCTCTATTCCAGATCCTTTCAAAAATTCCAATTCAACTTCTCCAAATCCAAGATCAAAACCAGCAAATTCCCTTTCCTTACTTGTTTTTCCAATTTTTCAAGCTCTCCCAAAACTCATGAAAATTTCCAATAATAAAGAAAAATTCCCCAAAATATCCATACAACAACCCTCATCAATTTTTGAAAATAGAAATAGAAAATATCTTCTTTTTTGAATTTTTTTCAATTTTTGAATTCCAACTTTTCTAAAATGAAATTTAAATCCTTTTTTCTTATTTTTCGATTTCAAACAATATACCCATAACTAACTTAACTTATTTCAACATCATAAATTTAATTAATTAATAAAATAGATTTAATCCATGATTAGATTATTTATTAATTAAATTAAATTAATAATAAAATAAATTATATTACTAACATAATTCCAGATCAAATTAATCAACAACTTATATGCATAAAGCCATTCAATTACCCTTTCAACTTGCAATTAAATAATCAAAGAGAGGGAACAATATTCAAAGCAACACAACCCGACTAAGACCCGACGACACACTACGACTAGGGTGACGACTTGGTATGGAAAACCTAGCTACTATTTCCCAATCGAATACCGTTGAGCAATGGACATGCTCAAACCTATGAAACTAGGTGGAGTCGATGTCCTCTACCTATCAACCTGCAAACAAAGAATATATCCACATGCATAAATATGTCATAAATAACGCACACCATGAAGAGGAAATCACGGAATCACAGGGCACTCGCAAGCGAGTGATGTGATACCGTCCCCTTCACCAATACAGTGTAACTAACTAACAAATCTAACATACTAATATAATCCAAAGCATAAAACATCATTGATTCAAACATCCATAATGCTAATCCAAAAAATTTCATAATGATAACATCATAATAAAATACCATCACATCAAAATATAGCATTAACGTCGCTTTATAGATAGCGATCAAATAGCAGCCGAGTACCATAGTCAAGGTACTAACAGAAATACAACATAAAAGAGCAGAACATTGTTCGATCAAAGGCACAAAACGGAGGGGTATTACAGGAGGTACCTGAATTTTAACGGTTGAGAAAAACTTGAAGAAATGGGGTTTCTCTAAATAATTGATTATGGCCGCACGCAAAAAATCTCGGCTCGAGGGGTCACCGTTTTTCGGCAATAAATTTCTTCAAATGGGTCGGAGGCGTAATTAAAATTTGCATTTTTTCTAAATATTCAAATGTCTATGTTTAAAATATTTTTGAATATTTTAAACATTATACAGATATGAAAAATGCATTTAGGGAAAATTTAAAGTGCATTTCAAATGTTTATAAGAAAAACAAGTTTAATTCTTGTTTGTGATTGGCTGAAAAGTGGGCTTCACATAGCTTCATGGAGAACTCATCGCCGTCATTGTTTCCTTCTGGTTTTTTAATTCCAAATCAGGGATGGAGCAATACTACGATTTCTCATCACTCGTCGCGGGTTCAAGGGCTCTCTTCCTCAACACATTGGCGATGGAGTTATTGTTCTTGTGCATGCCCGATGGAGCCATGAATTCGCTCATCGCTCATCTCAAACCTCTTCTCCATGATGAATCGATGATTGGCAATGGTGGCTGTCGTGAATAAAGTTTTCACAAATAAAATAAATCTCTATTTGTTGAAGTGAAAAGTGGCTAGAGAAAATTAATGGAAAGTAAATGTGAAGGTGCACAGGTAAATTTATATTTGTCTGATAAATGATTTTCATGAGAACTTGGCTGCATATTATTCTCGCCATTATATTTTCATTTTTCTCTTTCTATTTGCGATGTGCGATGGTCTCCCCGGAGTTATTCGTGTAAAACAAATATTTATTTTTACGGTGGGGAGTTTGTTTCAAAATAATTGCTGCACAAAGGAAGAGTTAGGGTTTTTTTTTGCCCTGTCGTTGTCACTAGTCTTTGCTCCCTTTTCCAAACTGAATGAGTGATGCATTGTGAGTCAGTGATGGTGTTTATTTCCCATCATTGGTTCATATCCCATTTCCTCCATTCAACACATGATGCACTAGAGGTGATCGGTGGCATTTGGTGGGCCTGAGAAATTTTTTAAATGCATCACACAAAGGTTTTTAAATATTAAAGATCAAGTGGCTCGATGGTATTCATTTAAAATATTTTCATTTTAAATAAAAAAAAATTAGTGCATGAGTAAAGTGTGATCTAGTAAAAAGACTTTTACCAAATCTTTTGAAAAGGTAAAATGTGAAACCCGAAATGTGTGCATGGGTAATTTGTAAAGGGAAACTTTTCTTTGTTGGGTGAAAATCAAATGAAGGCACACACAATTATTTTAATTTTTGTCCAAGAAGGTTATTATTAAAGTTGAAAAACTTTAATATCTGAAAGTGAAAGTAAGATGCAACTCTAGCAAATAAAAGTAAAAGTGGCTTTCACAGGGGAAATGATTATTTTCATTTGCAAGGTAAATATTTTTCACAAGTGAAGGTTTACAATTCGGAGGGAAACTTTATGTTGCAAATGGAGGTGCAAATATAACCATCTGGGAGATGAAATGTAATTGAAATTTATTCTAAATTGCAAGGCAAATGAAATATAATTTTCCAACAGCCTGAAGCTTGTTTACTCCTTAATAATATAAAAGGAATTTAGGGTTGTTTGGCAAGGAGGTCTTTTTTTTGAATTCTAAATCTGAAAATGTATAGTGAGAACACATAAATATATTCTGAGTCTATAGCTTAGGCTTTAGGTTAGTTGGGTAAATTTTGTCAATTAGTTGGCTTCTGAGCATACTTGAATATAAATGCTAATTTCTCAAGTCTGTTGTCTCTCCATTCTAATATTGTGCATGAATTATTAATGAATTGGGATCAATAATTTGTTCATTAATTGTCTTAGTCTCTCGATCTGACATATGATTTAATTGTTGCTTTGATCTAATGGATGAGTTAAATGCTTTAGTTAAATCATTGATTCATGTTTTTGTCATTTGGATTTGGTAAGTAGTCACAGGAATTTGGTTGTTAATCTTTAATTGTAAGGCAATTGCAAAGATTATGGATGTTCAGAATTAAATTTTCCTTTTAGTTCAGTTTACTTTGTTTTGACTCCATGCCTTGAGATATGGCACTAATCTTTAGGTGTTGAATGTATTTCCTATGCTTCTGGTCTTTGATTTAAGAATACTCTTTTATAAATACAATTCCAATTGACCTACTATTGTAGTATTTGGTATTCTCAGTTGTAGATGTTTAAGTTCTCTCAAGGAATTGCCAATTCTTTGAAGATTTCACCTATTCAGCGATGAATGAGAATACATCTACTTAATTTGCAATGTATATAGAAATTGTTTGAAGGAAGGTTATAAATACATTGTGGGTTCACCCTCCTGGGTTTTGCAGAGCCTGAAGTGCAGGAGGAAAGCTTAATTGCTTTCTCTCATTTGTTGGCCCAACCTTTTTTAGGGTGCTAATCATTGAAAGTGGAAAATCCATAGGCTACCCTTAAGAGTTGGTTGGTATTTAAAAAACATCAACAGTCACTTTAGCAAATGTTGTAAATTCACTAACAAAACCAATGAGCACAAAGAAGTTCAGATGGTGTTCCAATTCCATGGGCCTTGGGATCCTTAGCAGATGATTTCATATGACTCTTGATAGGTTTTTGAAAAGTGGGAGAATGTTGGGATTAGGGTGTCTCAACCTTAGAGTCCTAACATTTATTTATTATTTTGTGATGTATTTATTTATATTATAATGTTTAATTTCCAACCCAAATTGATCACTTTGTGGGACCTACCGATGATGTGGAATCCTACATGGCAAGTGACGTGTACAATTTGTAAGCTAAATCAGTGGAGGTAAGCATCCACTTTGGAGGACCTAGATTTGTATCTAAATTTGTGTAATTTGTCATAAGTTACTATGTAACAAGTTATGACAACTTTCTATGCCAGTTTATGACTAATTATGATGGTGGAAGAGTCAAGAATGATAGATTGCTAGTTAACTATATGACAGGTGGGGCCCATGTGATGAGGGTGCCTATACGTGCAAGGTATTTGCATGCATACAGGCTCATTGCATGTGCAATAGTGACTAATTATGGAAGATTGTCATAATCACAAGTTATAATTATGAAAACATTCATAATGAACTCATGTTCACACTTTTATCGTGGAAATTGGTTATGACAAGTTTTGGGCACTTTGTTTCATGTTGAGAGGTTATAAATACTTACAGACTTAGTGAATTTTGATGGTGATAGGTTTGAAGAAGCTTACATAATGTTATGATGCTAAGTGTGAAGATTCCTAAGCATTGATCTTGAGATTGTATTGTAACTGATATTGTTGTTGATAATACAAGTTTAGCCATGTGATTTGGAGTGTGGGTTTTTTACGAAAGGGATTTCTCATGGAAACACTATCTTATGGTTTGCACTGTTGTTTATGTTGTTAAATTCTAAATGTGCATATTCTAATACCGTAACTGTAAAATGTGCTAAAAATAAATTTGTGTAAATCTCCCCTACTTAGATTAGTGTCGAAAGATACTTCTGCATACCTGACTTCATTTCAGAGTTGGGAGAAAATTTATGCTATGGAGGGTAACTCTAATGATAGGGGGAAGAAGAGGAAGAATACATATGAACTCTTTGACCAAGGGAGACACTAGAAATAGGCTTTGAGTCCACAAATATAGATTTATTGAAAATGGGACATTAATTAATCCAATGTTAGGTAGTTAAGTTTTAGATTTGTATACACTTGGAAAAGTATTTACTGCAATAATTTCACCATGTTTATCAACAAATATTATATACTCCTAATTGTAATAAGAAAAAGCATTCGTGGCAAGCATAATATTAATAGTTTTGATGAGTCTAGTTATTAGTTAGTTTTCTGATTTTTTTATGCATACTCATAGATATTTCCAGACACTTATCTCATTAATATTCCTACACTTTACTATCTTTTATGCTCATTATGCAAACTTTAACTTGATTTGAAGTATATGGAAATATGGTTATAATGTGATAGTTATTGTATAATTGATGTGTGGATATGTATGAATGGAAATGAATATCTTTGCTTAAACTATGGTTATTGGTATTGTGTAGTTGTTCTATGAACTAACTCTTTATATCGAAGGAGCCAGAGGAAGTAGACTGTAGCCCATGGCAACTGGGAGGCACAACCCATAGCCAAAGGAGTTTCCAAACAAAATTGCAGGGGAGGTTCCATAATAAGCTGAGTGCAACAATTGCAAAAATGGAGGCCAACTTATTGAATATGATTGTGCATCATTATGACATTCAATAAAGAAACTGAAGGAGAAGAAATCTATTAAATTTCGGAGTCCAACATGTCTGTTTCAACAATCCACGTTCTAATTCTTATTGTAGTAGAGTCATAGTTCTATTTGGACTCTACTTCCTTTTTTAGTTATGATTTAGTTTATCAGAATTTATCACACTCTGTTATGTAGGGAGTGGTAGTTTATGATTTCAGTTTAGAGTCATTATTTCAATAAACTCCCCCGTGCGTATATCTATGGTTTGGTGGTTAAGGTGTTAGTTAATTTGGTTAATTATCTAGTACCGGATATATTAAAAGATACTTCTAGCTTTAGTTTTAGTTTTTACATAGACAATGTCCATAATTTCATGAATAAGATATCTTATCAAAAGGTTAGATTATGATATTTTGAGTTATGCAATTAATGATTTTTCATTATTGTCATGATCATGTTAACCTAAGGAACTAGATTTGGGTTAAATTTGTGGAGACAGTCACTTGTGCAATGGCCACTCAAGGTAATTGTTCCCCACTTGATCTTCTATACATTTATTTCTATTATAGTAGTTATTTCATGAATGCATGTTATCTTAATTAGATTCCTTATGTTATGAATGAATCCATGAACAAATATTGTTTTACATTCATGCTTTATTTTGATTTAGTTTTTTGTACTCTAGATTGTAGGTTCAGTTAGCAATACTGGTTAATTTTAGTATTCATTTCCTGATAGCAAACTAGTCGCAGTCTTACAGTATAGGTACCCGTAGCAATAGTGCTAGCATTACTTTTTTTACTGTTATGCATTTATATGATTTCTCAACAAGTGTAAACACCTATGCTAGGATGATCTAGGTAGTCTTGAATCTTTGGAAGCACATACAGTTCCAACATCATCACAAGCCTACATTAGCCCTAGTTGATAATTTAATGAAGGTATTTTCAAGGATTTAGTAGATAGTTTTGTTAGGTTTTCCTCTGAATTGTGTGTCAGAAACCAAGACTATTGGAAATTATTAGGGACTCTACATTTTTGGTATCATTTTCAGGGATGGTGCTACTTTTGATGATTCATTTTTGTTATTTTCAAGCTTTCATAGTTTAAAATTTTCTTTTAGTATAAGGACAATTAGGTTTTATTCCTTCAAATACTAAAATATTTCACCAACATTGTGTAGGAGCCATTTCTACACAAAGTCACACTATTGCATGTAGAGGCAAAGAGACACTTTGGGAAGATTTCCCCCCTCAAATCGACAAGCTAGAGAAGATATTGGTGACCATAGTGATCAAAGTGAGGGTATTCCTAATAGAGAACTTTCCCTTTCACCAACATCTATTGGAGACACACAGGAGACCTTCCAAACCATGGTTGATACAAAGTGGATGACCCACCAGAACATGCAAATTTTGAATTTCTAATTTCCAACCAAGAAAGGGCTACTATCTTGAAGAATATACCACCTTCAACATTTCCTATCTTCTATAGTTTGGTAATTGAGTATCCAAACACATTTTTGTTCGAGTTTGATGTCCTATGTAAGAGCTATGAACACACAATCGATGCTCATAGGCTCAATCTATTTGTTGAAACTTTGAAAGATGCTACCATGAGATGGTTTATGGGACTGGGTAGAGATATTGTTCTAGATTGGAACACTATGAAAAACAATTCTTAGAAAAATACCAGGACTATTGTAGAGGAGTTGATAGAAGAAGGGATGAAATTTTTAGGATGACTTAGAAAGAGGATGAGCCATTGGAGGATTATGTAGAGAGGTTCCACTTCTACTTGAAGAAAACCCCATAGAATAGACTCTCGAAGAATCCTTGAAGTTGGTGTTTTTAAGAGGAGCCAATGATGATTGCATGGATGCCCTAAACCTTATTGGGTCAGGGGATGTCTCTCAATTACCTTTTGAATAAATCTATAGGGTGTTGATGCCAAAAGTTGACAAGGTAACATCCTCTTGTGGGAAACTCAGTTTTAGGGGGACCTATTGCACCAAACTAAGTGACCTTCGGATTTTAAAGAAGTCGGCTTCTTTTGTAATTGGGGTTTTGCAATGGGAAAAGGAAGTAAATATAAAATGAAATGATCTAACTAGGGTGATACACCAAGATTTAGATATTAGGCACGATAAATCTATATTTAGGGATAAGATTTAAGGGCCCGTTGGTGGTTTGCTACATTCTAGAAAGGAAAAACAAAGATAAAATCCTGAATGATTCACTTTATAGGACACAAAATAAACTTCATACACATTTTCTAGATAGAAGAGTTCAAGACATGATCTAGACAAGAAATTTGTATTGATTTATAGAAATCTGAGAAATGATACATCCATTACAAAAATGGCACAGTAAAACTTATCAAATATCAAAGAAAATAGAAAGGCCAAATAATGGCACAGTTTGTGAGTTATTTTACAATAATCTAATAAAGAAAATAAAGGCTTGGTTCTTCTATTAATTCCTTCACCAAAAACAAAAGTAGGAACTCTTCAAACTTTTGGGACCCTTTGCTTTGAATTAAGAATTAGTATTTATAATGGAAACCTAGCTTGATGAGCAAGAAACGGGAGATATTCTCTGATCATGAGCAATGATGTTTCAGCAATGATTTTCCTTGGCCGTTGCAATAGAAAAGATTTGGGCCATGAATGAGGACATCCAAGGTTCGGATGCATCCCTTGTGAATGATGGTAGTGATCCCAACAGACCAGTGCTTGGACACGTGCAATCCACTTCATAACGGCAGGACAACTAGTGATAGTTGTTGCCTGACTAGTTTTATGTCTTTTCAATGGAGCCTTCGAAGATTACATGGCAAGCAATCGGGACCCGACGCTAATCATTTCCCTTGAGCAATGAAGAACCTACATTGTGAAGACACGTGGAGGCCTTTCACATACTGCATTGAATGGTGGGGTCCAACTTGAAATGTGTGTGAACTGATGCTATGTGGTAGACGGTTGGGATTCGAAAGGGAAGCGATGCGAAGAGGCTCAAAATTTTGCGAAAGGATGACACGTGGAAACCCGTCCCAAATTTTTGAAAGGAAACACGATAAAAACCCTGAAAATAGTGCTCAACTGATAAGTGGTGGTACCGGCATAGATATGTGTGAAAGAGAGCCCAAATTTACCTTTTTCTCAAAAAGAGGTCACGGTTAATACTTAGGAAAAATAAACTTACCCAAAGGGAGCTTGGGAATTTCTATGTGCACAACTTCTGGCGACTTATCAGGGGAATTTCTCTTGCAGAACGAGGAACCCAAAATCTTTTGGTTTGTAGACCAGAGCCTTGTCCATAGGGCGGTGTGTTTAGAGCTTTGAGAGGGCGGTCTATAGCAGAAACCATTCATCTTCATATGGGGGAAATAAGTAATGCAAATTCTCCTACGCTCCTTGCAGCTTGATCACTTCCTTGTAAGGCAGTGTCGATGACATATCGACCCATGACTCAAATTGAAAAAGGAGATGAGCGATCGATTGAGTGATGTTCTCAAAATCCTCTGCGATAAGTGGTTGGCTGAAATTTTGTAAGGCAGGCACATCTCGTTGTCTTTCCTCGACCCTTGCTGCAATATGCTCCATCGTGGCCACTGACCCATCCTCCAATAAAAGAGAAGGTAATCCCATCTGAGTTAGGTGGGAGAACCTAACCCTTATTCTATTTATGGCCTGATCCAACCCAGTGACACATTTGTTGGTATGAAGGACAACTGTGTGGTAGTGGATTACCTTGTTAGTTGTTCTAGAAGTGGCCCCTTGGTCTTCAATCCCTGCATCTACCAAGATCTCATTTGAGACTTCATATAATTTTTTTAATAATCCTTCGACCTCAAGAACTATTTCCATGATGGGCTGAGGAATTTTCTCGATTACCTCACAGGCCCTTCTGCTAAGATTTTTTGTTTCTACCACAAAGCAAAGTGTTAGCTATAGAGTTAGGTAACATTTCTTCACTCTTTCCCAATATGATATGTGTAATTGTTGGGCTATTTGTAGGAGGTCTGTCTGATCCGCTGAGCGTAAGGCTGAGTCCTTTAATAAGGTGATCTCCTTATCCCTTTGTTTTATATCATGTGCGAGCTTGGTAATCCTTTGTTTTTCCATGGTGAGTTTCCCCTACAGCTTATGCGGTTCTTAGAGCTAGTTAGTCTCAACTTGCTCTTTGTTCTTGTAATAATAGGCCTCATGAAATTCTCCCTGCTTGTCATGTAACTATGAAAATGTGATAAAAGAATCGAAAGAAAAAACGCGAAAAGGAAAACTAATTACATTTTTACAAATTTACATTCACATAAAACAACTGTAGCCTAATTGAACAATTTTAAGTGAATTCCATTAACCAGAATCCCAAGTGGCTCTTGTTCCATATTTTATAATTCAAATGCATTGTTTTGTTTGCACTGAACTATTTCGAAAGGGCCTTCCCACAACTTGTCAAATTTTCCATGTTGTCCAGGTTTTGCGGCTCTTTCATTTTACTTTAGTACCAAGTCTCTGCATTTTAGACCTTGGTCCGAAGCCTTTTTGTCAAACCATTTATTAACCACTAGATGGCAATTAGTCATGGCTATTAGGGATTTCTCCCTTTTTTCTTGCACCTCCAATAATTCGGCCAACCGAACCTCCATCGCTCCATTTTCTTCAATCTCTAAAGACTTGAGTAACTGTAGCACAGGTATCTCTATAGAGATAGTCAGCAACGCTTATTTTCCGTATACTAGCTCATATGGCGAAGTCTTCAATGCTTGCTTAGGAGTTATGCGGTCCACCCATAATGTTGTTTGGAGATGCTTATGCCATTCCTTCTCATGATCAGACTTGATCCTTTTGATGAGTCGAATTAAATTCTTATTAGTTGACTTGGCCAGGCCATTCCCTTGCGGGTAATAGTTTGATGAGGTTTTCAGGAATATGCCATGCATAAGTGCGAACTAAAAAACCTTAGAGACTAGGAATGCTTTGGCATTGTCTAAGATGATGGTCTTTGGCGGGCCAAACCTTGTTACTAGCCCTTCAAGAAAATCCACAATTTCTGCTTCGGTTGCATTCTTTAGGGGTATGCCTTCATTCCATCTTGTAAAATAATTGGTAGCTATGAGAATCCACTTATGGCCAACGTTGGAAGATGGGTTGGTCATTCCTATGAAGTCTAGTTCCCATTACGTGAATGGTTCATTAGATACTATCGGATTAAGAGGCATGGAAAAAAAATTCTCCTCCCTACATAGAATTGGCATTCCTTGCATGTCTTTATCGTTTCATAGGAATCATTGAACAACATGGGCCAGAAGTACCCAGCACGCAAGAGTTTGATGGAGGTATTTTTTGCAGAGAAGTGTCCCCCTTCGATGCTGCTATGGAATGTGTGAAGAATTTTCTTCACTTGCTCCATAGTGACACATCGCAGTAGGACGCCATTGAAATTTCTCCTGAAGAGAACCCCTTCAATGAGTGCATACCCATTGTTCTGTAATCGGTAGAATCTTGTTTTTTGCAAAGGGAGGCCTAATGGATATTTTCCAGTGTGCATAAACCTTGCCCTATCTGTTAGCCAACATCACTCAGGCTTTGACTCATTCATCAAAATTTGTTTCACTTGCTTTGTTTTTGTTTATGCTTCTTCATTGTCCTCCAATATTTACATAGCCCTCTTCCTTTGATGGTATTTGTGGGCTTGACTTCAATGTCATATTCCAGGATCTTAGTGATCTAGTTAGTTCTCTTTTCAGTGATTTCTCCCTCCATAATATATTCGTGTACACTGGAGTGTGTGACATAGACGATCACCTTGTTGCAACATATCAGATGTTGGAACTTTTTGAGTCCCTTTACTATGGTGAACGCTTGTCTTTCGACGAAGTTGTAGTTTGCCTCATATTCCTTCAAGGTTCGGGAGTGAAATGCTATTGGGTTTTCTCCCTTTTCTTTGTTGTCCTTCTAGGTCAGGATAGTAGTGATGCTTGTCTCGCTACTGAAAACATACATCATGAAGTCTTTGGATAAATCTAGGTTTACCAATATAGGGGCTAAGGAAATGGCATGTTTTACCTTCTCGAAGGCTTCTTTTGCTTCCTTTGTCCACTTGAATAATCGGTCCTTCTTTAGCATCAGAGTGATTGGCGGAATTATCCTTGCAAAATCATAGATGATTTTTCTTACGAAATTTACCTTTCCTAGGAAGGAATGAACTCCTTTTTTGTTAACTGGAAGGGGAAGTTCTCTGATTTCTTTTACCCTTTTGGGATCAATAGCAATCCCATCCCTGGACACCACGTGCCCTAGTAGCTTGCCCTGTGGTACACCGAAAACACATTTTTTGGGGTTCAAGGATACCCGAACTCCTAGCACCTTTTGAAAACCATTTCTAGATGATTGAAATGGTCATCTTTTGACTTGGAAAACATAGTTAGGTCATCTAAATAGATGAGGATGATCTTATTGATTTGTTTTCTAAAGGTGATGTCCATTGCCCGCTGAAAGGTAGTTCTCGCATTTGATAGGCCAAAGGGAATTTTGGCTTATGCGAATGTTCCCCATTTGGTGGTGAACATAGTTTTATATTGATCTTCTTCTTTGACTAGGACCTAATTATAGCCTGAGAAGCCATCTAGTAGAGAAAACATTTCTGAACCTGCCACAGTTTGTAGAATGGATTCCATAGAAGGTAGCGAGTAATGATCTTTTAGTGATTCTTTGTTTAGGTCACAGAAGTCAACACAGAGATGAATGCCTTTGTTATTTTTGATACTGGCACAAGGTTAGACACCCAAGTGTTGTGTTTGATTGGAAATACGATCCTTGGCTGGATCAACTTTCCTAGTTCTTATGCCATCAAGGCTTCAATCTTTGGATTGATAGGTCTTTGTTTTTGTCGGACAGATTTAGCACCCTCTATGAGTTCAATGGTATGTTGGATGATACCAAGATCATACCCTTTGAGGTCATCATAAGACCAGGCTATTACTCCTTTGTATGTCTCACAGAGATGGATTAGCCTATCTTTGTCGTGATGTGTGACTTCTTTTCCGAATTTCAATTTTCTTCCACTTCCGACCTCAAGATCGGCGTAGTCACTTGATTTGCCACAAAATTCCTCCTATTGTTTCTTGCATCATCATAGTCAAAAATATTCTCAAGTGTGACCAACCCTTTCAGAATTTTTTTTGACCATAACTGAATGATCTATCCTTCGTATGCTTCTATCTTCGGCTAGAGCTGATTGGCGAACACACCCGACTGTTGAATGAACGAGGAAATGTGTTTGTTGCTTTCGAATACTTACCAACTTTGATCGTTGTCTGGAATGGATGGTCAGATGATTACTCGTACTGAGTGTACATTTTCCATCAAGTTGGAAACATGATCAAATTGAGATCCTATCGTTGCCATGCGATCTGCTGCTGAATTTTTCTCTCTTGACACCGCATGGATGTTGAAGGCTTCAAAACTTTCAATGAGGTCCCATACTATGTGTCTATAAGATCGCATGAAAACATTTTTTGCAATAGAGGCATTTTTGACCTAATTGATTATGAGTTTGGAATCTCTAAACACTTTTATTTTCTTGATACCCATGTGCTCCGCGAGGCTCAGTCCTTGCGAAAGACCCTCATATTCAGCCTCATTGTTTGATCAGGCAAACTAAAAGCATAAATATCTAGGAATTTTCTCATCATTTGGGGATGTTAGGCATATCCCAACACTAGTGCCAAGTTTGCATCTTGCACCATCAGAGTGCAACGTCTATAGTTCTGAGGCTCGATTGACTGGGGAATCCCTTGCTATCCTCGGTAATTCTTGATCTTCATGATAGATGATGTAGGTGCCCAATCCGGTAGCATGATAGTTGTCAAAAATATTGGTATCTGCATTTTTGCTAACAAAACTTCCGCGGAAGTGGCTTTTCCTTCGGTCGCCCTCTCTTTTGTCTTCGGCTTGGTATTGATAGCTTCTTTTGTATAAGAGGTTTGAGGAGCTTTTATTTCTTCTTTCTTGGGAGGAGTATGAGTAGCCTCGTAGTTGATCATGGCTTCATCGGCCACATGCTCTGAATGCAGTGATTCTAATGCAATCCTTACCTTAGATCTGTGCTTGGTCTATAGAATTAGGTGAGACAAATCCAAAGAAAGGTATCCACCTATCTTTGTCATAAATTCCCGTGACAAGTAGAGGCCAATCATGGGATAACATCAATGATGATAGTATCTTGTGGTATTGTGATGCTAGGACAGGCAAACAAGTTTAAAGAGATGTCTTTAATGAGGCCTACCATTTTGACCTTGTTTCCATCTAGCTGCATAACTCCCCTTTTTAGGGGTTCATAGCTAAGTCCTAAGGCTTCATCTATCTGCTTGGGCATGACTGTGGTACTGGCATCGGAGCCAATCATGGAGTTGTGCAATAATTTCTTCCCAACAATGAGAGTTAGGAAGAAGGGTCTAGGTTTTGGCTTCTCCTCTTTTCCCTTTATCAGAACTTCTTCTACAATGTTCACAAGGAATTTGGCTGGAGCTGATTCATCGATGGCTTTTTCGAAAGCTTTTTTTGTTGGTTGTTAAGTCATATCTTTCTATAGGGCTTCCTGTAGCAATGATTTATGTTCTAGAATAACTAAGATATCCCAAAGGGACACATTAGCAGAATATTTCTTCAATTGTTCCACCACATTGATGGTGACGGATTTGGAGGCTTTTGCTCTTTTTCCTTGGTGATTATAATTTATTTTCATACTTGAGGCTCTCGAGCAACTGGAGAAGAGATAGGGAGTTGGTGTGGAACACTTCTAGGCTGTGTAGTGACTGGCTTGCCTATAAATCTTCTCTTTGACTGGGTGTTGTAATCGGATTGTACCTTTGAGGTCACCACTGTGGATGCTTCATAAGTGAAAACTACTTCATCTCCTTCCATCTAGGAAAGGAGATCATGATCATCAACAATGTCACCTTCTTGCTCCAGGGAAATTCCTTGCATCTGTGAGGTGAGAACCATATCTTCCAATGTGAAAGAGGTGTATATATGCCCTCTCGAGCTCGTTAGTGTGCCTTGCCTGCGTTGTTTGGTGATTTTTTGTTATAAATTGCCACGTGGGAAATTTTGAGGCATATGAGCATTGTTGTAGGGATAGCACCAAGCGTTGAAATCTTCGGCGATGTTGTTCTACCTGGTGGTTAGTTCTTTTCTCGTACTTGTCTGAGTAGTTCCCAATGGAGCTGGTATAGGTACTATTTGGTTATTTGTTTCAGTCGGCAGAGTTGTGTGCGTGACCCCTTGATATTGGTTTTGTTGGTAGAAGGGTCTGTTACCCTGATAAATTTGAAAGGTTGGTCTCGGAGGAGCAACCTAATTGCGTTTGATAGTGGTTACTTTGTTTGTCAAATTTCACAGCATCTCCCTTATGTCTCTCATCTCATCTTTCATAGTTCCAGACATAGAAGCATCATTTTGTTGCGCACGTGGATAATTGTACATAGATGGTGGCAGCGGCATGGTTGTCCTAGTAGACAAAATCTCCTAATTAGAAGCTAATATTTCAAGGAAGATCGATATAATGGGTCGAGGAGGTAGCTTCCCAGTGTCGATCAAATTATTCTCTACTTTCACCGCTATACTATATGCATATGGTAATGTGGCTCTGTCGAGTGACTGGATCATCATGGAAATGGCGGTGTTGATGGAATTTAGGTAGAACATGAATGTTAACCCAATCGATGGTCGGATGGCATTGTGGATTCTCTACCAAGTTGTATGAAATCGGGCATTGAAATCTATCATGGCTTCGGATGGGGCCCGCTTTATTGTAGATAGTTGGTGATATAGCGAAGATCTATCTTTGTCATTGGAAAATCTCTCATAAAAGGGGTCTCCGAGCTCATCCCAAGTGCCAATGGTATTGGCAGGCAGAGTGCAGTACCAATCTAGCACTCTTCCTCTAAAGAAGTTGCAAGCAATCTTAGTGCTATGTTCTGATATGTTACTTCGTGCACCAGACACATGTCTGCAACATCTTACAGATGTTCAGATGGTGTTCTTGATCCATCTCTGGTAAATTTTGGAATAGCTTTAAGAGCTAAGACCAGGATAGGGGCCCATACGGAAGGTGCTACTAGGGCAACAAGAGGACTTTCAATGTCCCAAGCCGCATAATTTTGATTTGCGATTAACATTATGGCTCACGCACCCTTTATGTTTTGGTTATGTTTCAGGTCCCACAGGGTATGCTAGGAAAAGAAAAAATTGTTGATGCCAAAATTTGACAGGGTAATAGTCTCTTGTGGGAAATTCAATTTTAGGGGGGACGTATTGCACCAAACTAAGTGACCTCCATATTTTAAAGAAGCTAGCTTCTTCTATAATTAGGGTTTTGGAATGGGAAAAAGAAGTAAATATAAAATGAAATGATCTAACTAGGGTGATACACCAAGATTTAGATATTAGGCACGGTAAAACCTATCAAATATCGAAGAAAATAGAAAGGTCGAACAGTGGCATAGTATGTGAGTTCTTTTACAATAATCTAATAAAGCAAATAAAGGCCTGGTTCTTCTATTAATTCCTTCCCCGAAAACAAAAGTAGGAACTCTTGGAACTTCTGGGACCCTTTGCTTCGAATTAAGAAGTTTTATTTATAATGGAAACCTAATTTGATGAGCAAGCAACATGAGATATTCTTCGATCATGAGCAATGATTTTCTCTAGCCGTTGCAACAGAAAAGATTCAAGTCATGAACGAGGACGTCCAAGGTCTAGATGCATCCCCTACGAATGATGGTGGTGGTCCCAACAGACTAGTGCTTGGACATGTGCAATCCACTTCATAATGGCGGGCCAGCTACTGATAGTTAGTGCTTGCCTAGTTTTTTATCTTCTCAATGTAGCCTTTGAAGATTATGTGGCAAGTAGTCGGGACCCAACACTAATCATTTCCCTTGAGCGATGAAGAACCTGTGTTGTGAAGACATGTGGATGCCTTTCATAGACTATGTCAAGTGGTGGGGTCTGACTTGAAATGTGTGCAAACTGATGCTATGTGGTAGACGGTCAGGATCTGAAAGGGAAGTGACGTGAAGAGGCTTGAAATTTTGCAAACGACTGACACATGGAAACTCGTCACAAAATTTTAAAAGGCAACATGATAAAAACCCTATGAATAGCGCTTGGTTGAAAGGTGGTGGTACCGGCATAGATATGTGTGAAAGAGAGCCCGACTTTACCTTTTTCTCAAAAAGAGGACGCAACCGATACTTAGGCAAAATAGACTTACCCGAAGGGAGCTTGGGAATTTCTATGTTCATACAAGGTTTTTAGAAATTACTCAAGGACCTTTACCAAAAGGACATGGGGGAACATAACATCTTCCATTGGCAATACATCCAATTGGATTTCTAGATTACAGTTAAGTAACCTATTGTCCAACATGAAATAAGATAATATAAGTCATCTAACTACTCAATTGGACACTCTACATGTGAAGAAAAATATAGAAGAGGTTGAGGAAAAACTTACTAAATAATGCCCCAATTGTAGACAAAGAAAAGCTAGGTATAAGTGTATAAGAGTGGCTAGTATTACAGAGGAAAAACAAGAGAAAACATATTTTCAACCACTAGAGGGTGAAGATGGACAATTGTTCTACATTGCACAAAGAAGGCCATAACAACCAAGACAAGGTATGCCATAAGACCCTTTTAAATTTTAATACACCATTTTTAGTTGGTAATCATAATTTCTCTAGTTGGAACCCACAACTTTGGCCAAATACCCAAAACAAATGGAAAAACCCTCAACAATGGAAAAACTCTCAGCAATGACAAAACCCTCAGCAAAACTGAACCAACAACAACTAAATGAATGGTCACAACAAAATTTCCAAGGCTCTAATTACAACCCTCAATGGCTAGTACAACAAAATCAATGGTAGCCACAATGGAAAAAGGGCCAACAGTGGTAAAACCAAAATAGGAATTACCAATAGCCTTTAATGCCTTCTCAGCCACAACAGCAAGCCATTATGTCCAATCCATCAAACCCAACATCTCAGCCACCAAGAGGACCACAAATACTTTCCCAACCTACACCTAACCCCAATAACAATCCTGTCCTATCTAGGCATACAGTAATGAGGCTATTAAATACCATACTTATGGGGTAGAGGTGAGTGATGTTCACCTCAAGTCAGGGAAAACACTGGTTGGGCCTTCACCCCCTCAAATTAATGAGATGTTGGATGAGGAACCCACTACAAAATCTTTAGATAATTCACCTCTAGAGCCTGAGTCAAATTAGGTAAACCAAACTATTTCAAGTCCAGAGCCTCCATTCCCTAAGTGTTTACCTATTCCAAAACATCAGACTCAATCTAAGACAGACCTATTGGGCCAGTTGAAGGATATAAGTATCAAAATTACCCTCATTCAATCTATCAAGGATATCCTAATTTACACCAAGATAGTGAGAGAACATTGTCTTAAAAATATAGGAAGAAAGAGGAAGGACCCTTAGACAGTTCATTTCGTAGGGAACCTTGTTTACATTATGCTAGGGAATATAATTGTCCCTAAATATACAAACCCTAGAAGTCTAGTAGTGGATGTTAAGATAAATGGAACCCTTATCAAAAACACCTTGATTGATTTAGGGGCAGCCATCAATGTCATGACTAAGGAGACAATGCGGCTACTATAACTAGTAAACCTTAGACTTACTCTTATTGTTTTACAGTTGGAAGATAGGTCAATAGTGAAACCTATGGGGATAATTCAAGGTTTATTCATAGCATTAGATTCATGGGAATATCCTGCAAATTTCATAGTCTTGCAGTCAAAGGCCAACCTTGTAGGGTATCCAATTCTTTTAGGTAGACCATGGTTAGCAACAGTTGATGCGTTTATAAGTTGTAGGTTTGGGAACATGATAATATCAAATGGAACCGTGACTAAAAAATTAGTCCTCTATCCACCACCCCAACCTCATGAAAATCAAGAGTAGACTATATGGCCTACCTTGGATGAAGAAGACAACTATCCCTTGCAAACTCTTATGAATATTGAACACAACTCCTTGCTGAAAAATTAAGATGAGGATGATTTAATTGACCACATCATATAGAATAACTATGGTAGGGATCCACAACAACAAGACTATCTTTCATGTCTACAAGATCCATTGCAGAATATTATACCTAAAAATTTATCAAAAGTATCCCAAGTTTTCCATTCTTTATTCCATAACAATGTGTCTTAAACATTAGTGGAATTGACCTTTCATTTGTACAATCAACATCCAAGACATTATAAGTCATTCTAGGTGAAATTTTGAATGTTAACAATAGATTAACTAAGGAACAACATAATTCTCTAAACACTGTTTTGTAGGCACACACTATAGCCTTTTCATGGAACTACCATGAGATGAAGGGGATTGATCCAGACTTGTGCATGCATAGGATCTACATAAATTATGGTTTCAAACCAATTAGGCAACCCCAAAGAAGGATAAATCCTACCTTAAGAGAAAGAGTTAATATTGAGCTATAAAAGTTACTTGATGCAGGCTTCATTTACCCTATTCAAACAGTCAATGGGTGTCACCTTTAATTATTGTTCCCAAGAAAGGGGTAAAATTGAGAGTATGTGTGGACTATAGAGAGTTAAACACAAGAGCTAGAAAGTATCACTTTCCACTACCTTTCATTGACTAAGTGCTTGATTCCTTAGCAAGTAAAAAGTACTCCTTTCTAGATGGATTTAGTGGCTATAACCAAATAAAGATAGCTCCAAAGGACTAGGATAAGACCACATTTACATGCCCTTGGGGCAAATATTCCTATTATGTTATTCCCTTTGGACTATGTAATGCCCCAACCACTTTCCAAAGGGAAATGCTAATTATTTTCTCATATTATGCTCATGACTCCATGTAAATCTGCATGGATGATTTCACCACCTATGGTGAAACATATGAAAAAGCACTCAACAATCTAGAGAATGTTTTGAAAAGGTGTCAAGAACACAATTTATCTCTGAGTCATGAGAAATGCTTCACAATGATGACCCAAGGGATTGTTCTAGGATATTTTATATCAAGTGAAGTAATTCAACTAGATCCCAACAAGATTGAGATAATCTCCACACTTCCTATGCCATAGAAACAAAGAGATGTGAGGAGTTTTCTAGGACATGCAGACTACTATAGAAGGTTCATTCAAGACTTTAGAAAAATTGTAGAACCTCTATGTTTTTTACTCACCAAGAATATAGAATTTTAATGGACCACATAATGTCAACACTCTTTTGAAGAACTTAAGACAACCTTGACAAAAGCACATGTCTTGAGAGGGCCAAACTGGACATTTCTCCATTGCATAATGATTCTTCTTACTTTGCAATAGGAGCAGTATTGGGACAAAAGGAAGGTAATAAGGAGTATGTTATTTATTACATCAGAAAAAATTTGCAAGTAGAACTCAACTATATAGTTATAGAAAAAGATACATTGGTAGTTTTTAATGCAATCAACAAGTTTAGACACTATATCATAGTGTATCCAGTCTTTATCCACACCGATCACACTGCAATCAAATATTTAATGAATAAAATTGTGTTTGGAGGTAGACTAGTTAGATGGTTACTCTTACTGTAGGAATTTTATATTCCATAGTGGTAAATCTTGGAAAGGCTAATGTGGTGGCAGATTTTCTATCTAGATTACCAACACAACTAGAAGAAGGTGGTGTGAATGATTCTTTTCAAGATGAGCATTTGTTTTCCCTCAATGTACACACACCTTGGTTTGATGATATTGTAAATTACTTAGTGGAAGGATGAATACCATCACACTTTTGTCTTAGAGAAAAGAGACAACTAGTGCACAAAAGCTTTCCATATTCTTGGGTAGTTGGTTATTTATTCTATACAGTTCTAGATAATATAATGAGGAGAGGTATAAGAGAAGATGAGGTTTTTGACATCCTAAAATATTTCCATGATGAGTCCTATGGTGGTCACTTTGTAGCCAAAGGGACTGCACTAAAGATCGTAACAACTAGCTACTATTGGCCAACTTTTCATAAGGATTCAGTAAAGTATACAAGGAGTTGTGATAGATGTCAAAGAATGGGTAAGCCAACAAGGAAAGATGAGATGCCTTTGTAGCCGTAGTTAGCACTAGCACCATTTGATAAATGGGGGCTAGACTTTATATGCCCAATTTCACCATCCAATAACAGGGAGTATATTTAAGTTTGTACATATTATCTGACAAAGTGGGTTGAATTCAAGGCATTACAATTTTCTAGAGATTGGAATGTAGCTAAGTTCCTATATAAAGACATCTTTACCAGGTATGGAGTACCTAGAGAAATTTTGATTGATCAAGGTCCCTATTTCACTTTAGAACTCAATTCTAAATTGGTTAAGGAATATGAAATCAGATATAGAAAATCATCACCTTATCACCCCAACCCAATGGGAAGGTGGAGGTTATAAATAGAGAGATTGAAAATATTCTAACAAAAAATGTGCAGATTCATAGAAAAGACTAGGAAGCCAGATTAGTTGAGGCACTATGGGCCTATAGGACAACATGGAAAACAGCTATAGGTTTCACACTCTATGAGTTGGTGTATGGTAAAATAACAATTCTGCTAATTGAGTTTGAATACAAGACACTTAGAACAATAGTTGGACTAGATATGGACTTGAAAGTATCACAGAAGGAGTGGCTACACAATATGAATGTGTTAGGTGAAATTAGAATGGAGGTCATGCATCACACAGAGATAATTCAAAAATAGAGGACTAAATGGAGTGATCAGTTTATAAAGACTAAAGAATTCAATGTGGGTGATTGGGTTTTATTATATGATTCCAAATATAAAGATTATAAGGGGAAGCTACAATCTAGATGGTTGGGACCATATGAAATACATCAAGTTTTCTCAAATGGAGTAGTTAAATTGTAGACCATAGATGCAGCTAGATTTTCATTGTTATTCAATAACCATAGACTGAAATTATACAAGAAGCCAACACAGAAAGATGGGTTCCTTCTTTATCTAATGCATATATATGGTCCAATCAATGAATCTGATACATACATACTACCATAAGATGAAAACTTAGCAAAAATTACTACTAGTTCTCATAGTGACTCAATAGATGGGCTACATAGCTCACCTCCTGAGAGCACTCAGGTATAATTCCTTATCCAACTTCACGTGCACACACCACACAGGTGACACAATAAAAAATATTTTTCAAATAATGCTCCATGATGCAGTAGGGACTTTTAGCATCATGAGTAAAAGCTACCATAGTTTAGATCATGACTTGTTATTGAAGGTACCCACAAAAATTACCTATCAAAAAATTCAAAACTTTGCACCAACTTAATTTCATATCAGCCACATTCATTCCAATGTTTTTGCACATGTAGCCACAAACCTGCCATATTAATACATACAACTTAAGCACTCCATTCCACACTTCCTATCTTTATTTTCATGCATTTGAACAATCACTTCATCTTCCATCAACCTATAGTGCCAGAAAATGTACTCCTTTACATTTTCACACTATATTTGGGTCCCTTAATTAATTGGACTTAATTAAGCCTCTAATTGCCTAATTTTTTTTTATCTACAAGCCTAATTAATTACAATTTCCAAAAGGGGAATTATGACTTAATTAATTCATTTATTATTTTTATCACCTCAAAATTAATAGGTCCTGATAATTTAGGTTAGGACCCATTCACCCTTGGTGAATGGATCCCCTTTAAGATCACAAATTCAAATTTTAAACAAGTTTTTGGTGGCATCTTAAGGTCCTAAAGTCAAGTTTTAAGTGTTGGCTTGTAATGTTTAATTTTTGGGAAATTAAACAATTGCCTATAAAAGCAAGGTCTTTTTATCAATTCAAATCCTAGAGCATTCATTCAAAATTCACAAGAGCTAAAATTATTATCAAAGGTGTTCAAGAGTATATTTCTCAAGAATTTTTTGTAGCATTTAAGATCTCAAGCATCATATCAAATTTATCAAGCATCATGCATGTCTTTGGAGCTAACATTGTGATGTAGGTTCCAAGCATTCAAGTCAAAATTTCAAGCATCAAAATCACATCATCAATCAAGACATTTCATGCAAGATCAAGATCTTGGAGATATGAATTAATTTTTAGTCTTTCAAGGGTTTCAAATCAAGGGTTTGGTGAGTTGCAATATAACACTTGTTCATTCATCATTCCTTTCATGCTTCATTATTTAAATTCATGGTTTAATTACCAAAATGAGGTTTGACCAAGGCAAACCCTCATTCACCAAAACTAACAATATTTCTCCTCTCGTGTGTTTTGCAGATCTTAGGCTGAAGATCTATAAAAAGAGAAAAATTACAAAAGTTGTCAAAGTTGTTGTCAAGCCACGAAAACTCACTTTTTGAATTTATTTCCAAATTTTTGACTATAAAATATGGAGGAATTAGGAGTGCAAACATAGGACCAAAAGACTATAAAAGAATTTTTTCAACCCTTGTAGCTAGACCCATTCATCCTTGGGTGAATGAGTCCCAAAGGACACTTAGTAGCAACATTTTGGTGAAAGGTGCAAAAATACTTAACCTTCTCAGATTTGCTAGAAAGTTGTAGGTTCCATTAGATTAAGGTTTAATTTTGTGATTTCAAGTGTTACTTTAAAATTTTGGGTTTATTTACTATTTTTAGTCTTTCTCCCAAAAGTGTTGTTTCAGTAGATTTGCCCCATCCTAGAGCATAAGGAAAACAACAAGATCTCCTTCAATTTTGACTCACCTAAGGGTTGAAATTCAATCTTGGCTTAAGGGATTTATTTTTCCTAATGAGATAGAGGGAGATAGGTGCATTATACCCCATTTTACCCTTTTTATTTATAGTAAGTTATTGGTGAACCCCCATTTTGATAAAAAGAACCTCATCTCCCTTCATTTCATTTTGGTGAACTTCACTTCTTGCACTATAGATTTTCCGATTTGGAGTCCATTAAAACCCTAGATCTAGGATTTTTATTACTTTGCATTGCATTGCATTGATTTTCATCTCATTTAGGATTTTAGGTTTACATTTTGCATCATTTAAAATCTGAAAAATCAAAAAAATTGCATGCATATTACATTAATTTTGCATAGGACTTGCATATTGGTGTATGTTCAATCTTTCATATTCAAAAATTGAGTTAAAATTGTATTTCAAAAAGTTTCATATTGTTCATCATTTGCATTTAAACATCAAATTCTAAAAAACATAGTCATTGAAAGTAGAGTTTATAACTTGAAATAAGAAACCCTAGATCTGAACTTCAAACTCAAATTTAAATTTTTGTAACCCTTGTGCTAGGACCCATTCGACCTAGGGTGAATATGTCCCTATACAAGTGCTTTTCCAAAATTTTGGGTAGTGATTTGTCTTTGTTTGCATTCTTCTGATTTGTTGTTAAATCTAAGTTTTAGTTTTAGAAATAAAAATAAATTTGTCATTGTTTGCATTAGGTTCAATTGGTCAAATTGAGTGCATTATTTGGAAATCAAAATTGGAATTAAAAGACATCATTTTTTTAAGGTTTTTGTATAGTATAATCAACAAATTATCTTGTTTAAAATATGAAAATTATTCTCTTTTTACATACTTACATTGTACTTCATATTCTAGGGTATTTGGTTGCATTTATCTAGTGCCTATTCTCCATTGTGGGCGCACCTTTGGTTTGGTGAAAATTTTATGAGCTTCACAACCTAGTGTCCTATTACCAATACTATAGTGATATGTAGTTCGAGACTCATGCCATCCCACACTACCACACTCATTGTGGATCTTGAGTTTTCCAACTCTTTCACTCATAGTTTTGATACTAGTCAACCCACTATGGACCATAGCTTTGATACCTCAATTCCCATGGCCACCCTATCCACAACCAATGTGATTGATGTTGAGACAATGGTTGCTAATTTCCCTCAAGAAGAACTAAAAAAATGGATGAAGATTTAGAGAAATTGCAAAATATTGTGAGTTTTTAATACATTATTAGTATTACAATTCTTGTCATAGATAACATGAGGAAAATTCTTGATAATGAACAAGGAATAGAGATTGTTTGTAGCCTACCCATATTATTGATAAAAATGTTCCTACAAAAACTAGTTGTGCTTGAAATTTGGGGTATACTCAAAGTCAAGGTGGAAATCCAATTCCTCCTTCCACAACTATGACCTCTATTTTGACATACACTAATCCAACTATTACAACTAAACAACCTACTAGCAATGTCAATACCACCTTAGGTATTTCCACTGGGAATCCCTTTAGCTTTGTGCATTCAAATCTCATATATCCTAATCCATCTCCCCTCACAAACTTACCATTCACTTATCCTCAAAATACATATACACCTCCACCTTACTCACCTCCATCTCACAACACAAACAATGATCATGTCCTTAACCAACTCCTACAAAATGTTTCATCCCTCCAACAAAAAATTTCTACATTGAACCAAATTCAAAATGGCCAACATTCACAATATGTCAAAAGAAACCCCTTATCATTAGAGATACTGAGAGCACAAATGCCACAAGACATAGAGATTCCTAGATTTGAGAAATATGATGGAAAAGGAGACCCTATTAACCATGTTTTTTCATACAAAACCTTATGTAGTGACTTCATTTTTAGGATAAAATCTTGGCTAAGCTTTTCCATAGATCCTTGGAAGAGACTACCTTGGAGTGGTTGTTTTCTTTACCAAATAACTCAATAATTTTATTTAATTAGCTTGTTGATGTCTTTCTTAACCATTTACAAGTGCACATGTGTCCCAAGATGACCTTAGTTTATTTAATGCAATGTAAACAAAACAAAGATGAAAAATTCACCGACTTCATATTGCTTTACTCACAAATAAACATTAATATTCCTGATGTTGACCTTCAAATAATGTTTATAGACAATTTGCATAGTAATATTAAAAATAAACATGAGATGTTGAAGTTTCCCTCCTTTACACACTTATGCACGACCCTCCGTGATTATCAAAATTTGGTTAGTCATTGTGAAGCAAAAACTGCTTTTAAAAATTCTAAGAAATTCAAAGTTGTACCCCACAACAATTTCCAACCTTTCAAGAAACAAAATAAAGGCTTTTACAAATAAACACACCTACTACAAGTCAACATGTTAACACCCAAGTAATTTCTATAAAAATGACATATCCATATCCATTTAGGGAGAGGAGTAGGCAATTTACCCCTTACCCAAAATTTATAAATCTTTACCAATACCATGCCAAATTACGATGTCTCTTTTGTAAAATATTATGACACCAAGAATGATGTGATGAATGTTGACAAACTTGAAGAAACAAATAATGACAATATAAATGACAATGAGGAAGACATAGAATGTATGTTCAACTTAATTTATGTGCAACCTCATAAGGGCCAAACAAAAATTCCCCTTAACATTGCTTCTCACAAAATAACATAATTAGACGTGCACCTGATGGTCCTCTTTACATCACTGGAAGAATCAATGAAAAGCCTACTAATGGGATATTAATGATCCCGTGTGTGTAGAGAATGTGATCACTGAGGAATTCTTATTTGTGCATGAACCTAATCAAGATTCTTATGAACAATCGAAAGCATGGATCAAAATGCATAATGGTTTTTCTTGCCCTACGATAGGTTTGATTACTCTTTCTTTAAAGGTTGGATTGAAAAAATTGAATGTCTCATTCTCCATCATCCCATCATTGGACCAATTTCATGTGAATATTAGTTACCCATGGCTACACTCCAATGGATGTCATCTCGTTGGTAGTGCATAAATGTTTAGATTTTCCATTTGGCAATGATATTTTTACTACGCACTATAGTGTCTTTAATCCTATGTCTTCTTGTGGAAATTTCTCATTCGATTTCTTTTGGCCAAAACCTATGGAACCTATTAAGAGTCATGAGCACTTATTTTTCAAATCTTATCAAAATTTCAAGGCAAAGCACATAGCAGAATTATCCCTTAGCAACATGCCTCAACCCATGATTGAACCAAAAGCCCTTCCAAGTAACCAAGGCCAACCCATGATAAATCCTTCACCTATTTCATATAAAACACCAAGAGATAACCAAATAAATCCTATTGTGCCTCCTAAGATCAAACAAATTTATAAAGCTAAAGAGAAAGTGGTTGAAAAACCTCCCATTGTTCCTTCCATTCCTCCCTTGTGGGAAGAAAATAAACCTATGGTTGTGTTACCAAAATTTCACCTACAACTCATTTTGGTAGAGTTGGAATAGCTAACTAATTTTAAGGTGAAAGATACTTCAATAAAATTCCGCTAAATCATTATCATTTGTATACAAATTTTTCAAATTAAGTTTAGTTCTTATTATGCATTGGTTTACAACAAAAAGAGATTACAAAAGTTGCATGATAATTTTGCATTTCATTCATTTAGCAATGCAAATGTATACAATGATGTTGTCTTATTTATTGAAGATCAAAAAAGTGCTCAAAAGTCCCACACAAGCCATGGGAATGACTAGATTGTATTGATACAATATAGAGAGTAAGTTATATATCCGAAGATTAAATGAGGGAAAAATGCATGAGAGTTCATATTCTTCATTGCCTTGTAATGTTGGTGTTGGTCCTCCTGTCTTCATCTTGATCTTCTTATCTTCAAATCTTCTCATACCCGATCTTCAGATGTACCTACAATGATGGAAAGATTTTTTTCACATGGAGCTCGGGATATAAAAATTCATCATATGTTTTTATCAACTCAGCCATTGTGTGGGTACAAGTTCATCTTTCATTTTATGATTCATCTCCTTTAACATTTCAACATAGAGATAAATGTGGCTCCCACAAGGGTTGAGCCCAACATGCTTAAATACATAGGAATTCAATTTGCAGTTTTTACAAAACAGAACAAAAGAGCATAATTTTTCATCAAGGAAATCATTCTTGCATACATGTTTTTATGTTGACACTATTTTTACATCATGCTTTTATATCATTTATTTGTTGTGATCTCATCATTTTTTCCTATTGTTTGCTTCATATGAGTTGCAATAATGAAGAGGATAGCCTGCAATGAGAGTGCCTTACAATATCAATATTAACCATTGTTAAGAATGAAGAAAATGAAAGAGGTCACTGTTAGTTTCAAGACCAAGAACACTTTCATCCAAGTTTTATTAGGCCAGTGAATAATGTATTCTTACTATGACATTCATGTCATATTAAAGCCTAAGGTTCGCATTTAATAGATATACAATAATGAAATGTCATAAAAGGTGCAACGGTCTCAAAAGATAAAAGGATCTTATTATTATAAGAGACACCAAGAAGAGAATGCAATTTGATCAAAACAATGAGTACATAGTAGCCTCAATGAACATACTTAAGAAGCATAGTGATAGTCATATATAGAGATACAGTTTTTGAGCCTATATTAAATTCCTAAGAGAGTAACCTAATGACAATGAAGCATAATAAGCCAAAACTTAGTGGTTGCTAATGTTTAAGGAATAATAATCATTTTCAAGAGCATCAGAGCATTGAAAGAACACTGTTACTATTGAAAGAGTAGCAATACACTCACAGTCAAAAGGTTGCGGCTTTAAGACAATCTCAAGAACAATAGGGATTGTAAGGGGGTTTCATTTTGTTTGAAGGAATGGATAAAGACAAAGACTAATGATTTATTTTGAGGGTAAGTAACGATGTTTTTGATATAAAATTTAGCATTGAGAATTTGAAGATCAACACTATAGTCCACAGAGAACATCCCTCATATACAATTCATAGAAGAAAGGTTGGCACGGGAGATTACATGAAGAATTGCTCTCAATCAAGATACTCTCACCTCAATATCATGATAGAATGAATTATAGGAATAAAAGGGGGCTTAATGCATGAGTCACAATCTTTGAGGAAATCAATCTTCTAAAAGCATAAGGCATTATTCAATATGTAGCAATCGGAGACCAAGTAGTGATTCTCAGTACATAAACCTCCAAAATAATAGAGAAGTGAGTACAGTGGGAAACATGATAATAGTTTCATTATCCTATTAGCTAAGAAATGGGGTAGTCAGGAAGTGGACAACTATAAGTATTTCAAGATGTCAGGGATCATGGTGCAGTGGTCTTGGGGTAGTTTTTGAAGAATGCAAGACCTATGGAAATATCATCAAGTGAGTTAAGGTAAAGATTTGAAGGTGCCACAATAAAACCATCAGTTTGTAGACCCTAGATTAATGACATTCCAACAAAAGACTCTAGGTACAATTAAGTGGAAAAGGTACTATTCATGAAGGAATGTAAAAGATGTGTAGGGTTTTGAATTATACTCGTATTGTGCAATGGTATTGAATCTTTTTGCAAACAATTTTTCCTTCGTGGAGCAACATTTTCAAAGATTTATCTTGTTTCAACTATCCACCCTCTCATGAAATATCATTCATATTATGATCTCAAAGAGAACAAGCAAAATAAGGAAAGATACCCAATTTTCAAGAAGCAACATGCCAAAATCCAAAAATACAAGATGAATAAAATGACTATCATAGTGAAATAATAATAAACCCACGAGTTTTTAAGAAGAAACCCCAACAGCCACAGCCTCCTGAAAGAAATGTATATGCGCATGAAGAACAAAGATTTATTAAATGAAAAGAATAACATATATGCACAGAAAATAAAGCACAAAGCCATGGCCTGCAAGTTTGAAATGAAAGGCAAAACACAGGGAAGTGTACAAATAAGGAAAAATCAAAGAATTTTCATGAAAGAACATGGTTTTTTGTGCAAATAATAGCTTACCACGCATTGCCTGTAAGATTTCTTTCATGAAAATCTAGAAACAACATAAGAATGGTGAGGATTCGAGCTCCAAACCCTAGTCTATGGCGGCCAACAGCAGATTTCTCTTTTCCAAGAAGGTACAAAATGAAATGAGAAATTAGGGCTCGAACCATTTTTTGGTTAGGGTTTTCTCATATACCCTCAGTCGAGTATGCAATTTTATCACATTGTATTAAAAATAAAGTGCCTTTCCTAATACTTCATGACATTATTTCCTTTGCATGTATTTTCAAATGCTTAAGCCGCATCATGCCTTAGCTTTTATTTTATGATTTTGAGAAAAATCATATAAGACTTAGTCTTATTTTTATAAGAAAAATCAAATACCCATGCATCCTATTTACATAAACCATATTTACTACTATATTTGGGCAAGGAATCAAGTCAAATCATGCAAAATCATAGGATAAAGATAACTAAAGTGCCACTGAAGCTCAAAATCATGCAAAGTCAAGATGGAGAAAATGGTGGAGTTTTGAGTTCTAATTTTAGTTGGAGTGAAAAAGGGTCAATTTTAGTCAAACCTATGGTGACAGTCAGTTGGAGCCTATTTTTGCTCAAATTGCTTCAGTTCTGACTCCCTTTTTTATGGGTTTTTATCTTTGCTCATGAGAGGGTTTTTGGAGATATTTTTCACTTCCAGTTAGATGCTTGTTCTACCTCTTGGTGCCTTGGAGTTACCATCTATTGTATATATTTGAAAAAGATAGTCTTTTTCTCAGTTCTTGTTTTCCACCTTTGCATTCTGCAAAGAGATTATCTTGTAACTCATTTTATAGTTAATTAATATACAATAGTCTTTTATTTTCAGTAGATTGTTTAGAGTTTTATAGAGTATTCAATAGAAACACAATTTACCTTCGTAATTTTTGGTGTTTTGCCTATTTTAAATGATTTGATGCAAGTTTGATGTGTTTCAAAATTAGAAACCTTTAAATTTTTGTCTCATTTACTAATGCATGTACATAATAATAGTTTATCATAGGTCATTAATTGTTCTCTTAAGTTTACTTCTTCTCTTAATTTGTGAAAACCCTATTTTCCTTAGTAAGGAAAGGTTAAGCAACGCCTTTTAGTGAAATATTTTTGTGATCAAGGTGCCCAAATTGAGTTGTGTTTACAGATTTTTGGGAATATTAGTTGTGAATAAGTCTACATAGTTGAATATTTCGATGCATCACCTCCTAGAAGTAGTTTATCATTCGAGTTTCCTTCAGTTTTATAGATTAATCTTTCTTCCTTTTCCCACACAAGTCATTAAATTCTAGGTTATCAAAAGGGATCCAACCCACAATCTAGAGATTCACCTTCAATATGAGAAACTCACAAGCTCGAAGGTGTTTCCATGTTTCATGGGATTGTTGAGCTTCAAGCTTAGCATCTAGGGTGCAATCCTTGTGACAACAGTTTTTCAGACGCCCGATGGGACTTTGAAGCTCACTTCAGAGAAAGAATTCAAAGTTTTCAAGCTATCATTCTGGTATATTCAGCAGTGTTTTACCTTTCATAGGTTACAATTTATACCTGGTGACTCCAAGCACATCTATTGGTTTCAACAAGATCTAGTGCTGGTATGTTTCAAATACAATTTTTATTTCTAATTTTCAGCCCTTTATATGAGTAGAAATGTCAAATTTTCATAGTCAACATGTATACTCGCCCCCATGCTATGAAAATTGTGTGAATAAACCCTCTTATCAGCCATATCAAGTTAGTCCTATTGCTGGTTTTATCCCAAACAACCATGCAACAACACTATATCAACATGCTCAAAATGCTTACCTCCCACCCACCCCTTCTCAACCTCCATATTAGCTTACACACGCTCAGATTTAGTGCCAAGAAATTAAGGATATAAAGAATAGCATGAATTACATCAGGGACACATTTTTAGATTTTACAAAGCAGATAGAAGACATGAAGAGGCAACAAGAGTATGATCAACAACAAGAAGAGATGGCTTACCAAGCCTATCTCTATGAGCAAGACTTGTTGATGTAGAAGAGATAGTATGAAGAAGATCTTGCTCCTAAGGAAGAGAAAATTAGAATATTGGTTGCCCAAGCATAAAGAATGGAAGCCCAATCAGCTTCTTGTGTTTCAAATCAGCTTCAAGAGGAAGTACTTCCAAGGTATGAAATTCCAAGTTTCAGCCAAGTTAAGGATACTAATAAGATACAACCTAGTGTAGTTATAGAGCAGCCCTTTGATCAGGATAGCTCACTCATCATGGAGAAGATAAGAAGTATAAATCCACTACATTTAGTTATAGAGTATTACTTATTAGAGTAGCAAAAGATAGATGTAGAGCAAGAGGTTGTTGCTGATTTTACCTTCTTCTCAACTGAGTATGAGAATAGTGCATGTGCAGAGAAGGTTGGTTCATTGGATAAAGAACCACATGAAGAGGAAGATTTGGTTACTTTATTTTCTTAGCTGCCTAATTTTGATGACAGTAACAAAGAGAACATATGAATACTCATCTTACCAAATGATTTGGAGTAGCAACCAGACATTATGGAATAGTAGAATATTGACAATTATTTTGAGGTATCCAACTAGTACAGTGATGAAGAAGATCTAGAAAGTCTATCAAAAGAAGAGAGTCTTATTTGAAAAGAAGATCATGTTCTCCATGGATGTGAAACATGTGATTTATTTGTTGAACTCCCTTTATTTTTTGCTATTGATGATGAAAATGTATGTGAGCTAACAAAATTGACAAGTTGTGATCAACAAAAAGATAAAATGGCATTTGCAAGGAGTTGATTTGTGAACAAATATATGAAAGCAACCCTGATTTAATTGATCAAGAGCATGAAGAGTATCACTTTCAACATGAAATTGATCTTTTCTTCTCATGATTGGATGTTATGCCAACACCTTTGGATCAACCTTTGTCTCCTTTTGACAAAGATGAATCTTCTTTTAAATGTTCTAAAGATAAACGTTGCATCCTTCACTAAGGAAAAGTTGTAGAAGAAAATTCCTTACACACTATAGAAGAGGACAACATGAACTATTTTGAAGAGCTCCCATAGTTTGTTGATGAAGAGTTTCATTCTAGAATGAAGGAGAAACCAAATGAGCAGCAGATTGAGTACCTTTTCTCAGTTATCCAATAGGGATATCAAATTCTTGATCAAGAGGTTGAACATCTTGATGGTTCATTTTCAAGGGAAATTATAAATATTAAAATGGAAATGCATCAATCAACTACCCCTAAGGATGAAGAAAATTAGAATGGATAACATGAGGAGTAGCCTATAATCCAAATCTAATCATCATTGTTGCAAGAGGATATTGTTGTCGAGAAATTATCTTAGTCAAAAGAGATTGCAAAATCAGAAGAACATCATGAGGGAAAGGATGTCAGAATGGGTTTCATCACAAGGGGATGCCCTATCAAACACATAGCACAGTTGGAAGACAATCAAGAAGAGTTACCGTTTGAAGTGCTTACTTGGGAGCACAAGATTGAGCATCAAAAGGCATCAGTGTAGGTTGATCATCCTATTCAAAAAATTTCAATACATCTCTTGTCTAAAAGAGTAAGGGATGTGATTTTCATGATTGGAGAAGTATCTCATTTGTGCACTTATCATTTACTTTTCCTCCATCACTGTTGGACAATTTGCAAGTAAGAAGCACATCCTAAGTTGATGAGAATGGGTTGTTTTTTCAACCAACCAGTGAATGGCCACGTTTGAACACTACCATTGCTAGTTAGTGTAGGGTAGGGTAGTTTTGAATTTAATAAGTTCCCATGGCACATTTCATTTAAGTACTATTTTTTTTTCAATAAGTGTAGATGCATTGTTTTTTGGCCTTGTCCTAAACAGAGCCATGATAGTTTATTTTCTATTTTTTTATATTGTTGTATAGTTTCTGATAGTTGATTTACAATGGTCTCAAGAGTCTGAGTAGGAAAAAATTTAACTCCATGCCTAATGGATTGTTAAGGCAACTAGTTTGGCATGCTTAGTAGGAAAGTATTCAACAAAAATCACCATAAATATTACCAAAATTTCACCTATAGCTCATTTTGGTAGAGCTGGAACAACTAACTACTTTTAAGGTGAAAGGTACTTCAATAAAATTCTACTAAATCATTATCATTTCCATATGAAGTTTTCAAATGAAGTTCAATTCTTATTATGCATTGATTTAAAATAGAAAGAGATTACAAAAGTTGCATGATAATTCTATATTTCATTCATTTAGAAATGAAAATGTATACAATGTTGATGTATTATTCATTGAAGATCAAAACAGTGCTAAAAAATCCCACACAAGCCGTGGGAATGACTAAATTGAATTGATACAATATAGAGAGCAAGTTATATAGCTGAAGATTAAATGAGGTAAAAACACATGAGAAGAGTGCATATCCTTCATTGCCTTGTAATGTTGGTGTTGGTCCTCCTATCTTCATCTTGATCTTCTTATCTTCAACCTTCTCATACCCAGTCTTCAGATGTACCTACAATGATTGAAATATTTTGTTCACATGGAGCTCGAGATATAAAAACTCATCATACGTTTTTATCAACAGACATATAACTTACATCTATGATGCATTAAATCAACTCAGTCATTATCAAATAAATGTAAAAGAGCCAAATCAGATCATCGAATGAGAGTTAAATCATCAGAAAGAGCATTGAAATTCATTATTTTTCTAACTAGTTTTCTCATTGTGTAGGTACAGATTCATCTTTCATTTTATGATTCATCTCCTTTAACATTTCAACATGTGGATAGAAATGTGGCCCCCATAAGGTTTGAGCCCAGCATGCTTAAATGCATAGGAATTCAATTTGTAGTTTTTATAGAATAGAACAAAAGAGCATCATTTTTCATCAAGGAAATCATGCTTGCATACATGTTTTTATGCTGACATTATTTTTACATCGTGATTTTATATCATTTATTTGTTGTCTCATCGTGTTTTTCCTACTATTTTCTTCATATGAGTTGCTATAATGAAGAGGACAGCCTACAATCAAAGTTCCTTACAGTATCAATATTAACCATTGTTAAGAATGAACAAAATGATAGAGGTCACTATTAGTTTCAAGACCAGGAACACTGTCATCTAAGTTCTATTACAACAATGAAAAGTGTAGTCTTACTATGATGTAGTCATGTCATATTAAAGCCTAAGGTTCACATCCAATAGATATACAATAATGCAATGGCATAAAAGGTGTAGCAATCTCAAAAGATAAAGGATCTTATTATTATAAGAGACACCAAGAAGAGAATGTGGTTTGATCAAAATAATCAACACACAATAGCCTCAATGAACATACTCAAGAAGCATAGTGATAAGCATATATAGAGATATAGATTTTGAGCCTATATTAAATTCCTAAGAGAGTAACCTAATCACAGTGAGGCATAATAAGCCAAAAATCAATGGTTTCTAATGTTTAAGGAATAATAATCATTTTCAAGAGAATTGGAGCATTGAAAGAACACTGTCACCATTGAAAAGAGTAGCAATATACTCATAGTCAAAGGGTTGCGGCTTTAAGACAATCTCAAGAACAATAGGGAATATAAGGGGGTTTCATTTTGTTTGAAGGAATAGATAAAGACAAAGACTGATTCTTTATTTTGAGGGTAAGTAACGATGTTTTTGATACAAAACTTAACATTGAGAATTTGAAGATAACACTATAGTCCACAAAGAACAAATTTTATATACAATTCATAGAAGCAAGGATGGAACGACAGATTACATGAAGAATTTCTCTCAACCAAGATACTCTCACCTCAATATCATGATAGAATGAGTTGTAAGGAATAAAAGGGGGCTTAATGCATGAGTCACATCAAAGGGTTGCGGCTTTAAGACAATCTCAAGAACAATAGGGAATGTAAGCCCAGGTTTCATTTTGTTTGAAGGAATAGATAAAGACAAAGACTGATTCTTTATTTTGAGGGTAAGTAACGATGTTTTTGATACAAAATTTAACATTGAGCATTTGAAGATCAACACTATAGTCCACAAAGAACAACCCTCATATACAATTCATAGAAGCAAGGATGGAACAATAGATTACATGAAGAATTTCTCTCAACCAGGATACTCTCACCTCAATATCATGATAGAATGAGTTGTAAGGAATAAAAGGGGGCTTAATGCATGAGTCACAGTCTTTGAGGAAAGCAGTATTCTAAAAGCATAAGACATTATTCAATCTATAGCAGTCAAAGACCAAGTAGTTATTCTTAGTACACAAACCTCCCAAAGAATAGAGGCATGAGTACAGTGGGAAATATGAAAGTATTTTTATTATCCTATTAGCTAAGAACTAGGGCAGTTAGGAAGTGGACAACAATAAGGCTTTCAAGATGTTAGGGATCATGGTTTAGTGGTCTTTGGGAATTTTTTGAAGAATGTAAGACCTATGGCAATATCATCAAGTGAGTTAAGGTAAAGATCTGAAGGTGCCACAATGAAACCATCAGGTTGTAGACCCTAGATTAATGGCATTCCAAAAAAATTATATAGGTATAGTTAAGTGGAAAAGGTATTGTTCATGAAGGAATGGAAAAGATGTGTAGGGTTTTGAATTATACCCGTACTGTGCAATGGTATTGAATCTTTTTGCAAACCATTTTTCTTGCGCGAGATAGCATTTTCTTGTGGAGCAGTTGACAAAGATTGCTCTTGTTTCATTTGTCCACCCTCTCATGAAATATCATTCATATTATGATCTCAAGAGAACAATAAGAATAACAAAGATACCCAGTTTTCAAGAAGCAACATGCCAAAATCTAAAAATGCAAGATGAATAAAACAACTATCATAGTGAAATGATAATAAATCCTTGAGTTTTTAAGAAGAAACCCCAATAGCCATAACCTCTTGAAATAAATGTATATGCGCATGAAGAAAAAATATTTCTTGAATGAAAATAACAACATATATGTTTAGAAAATAAAGCACAAATCCATGGCCTGTAAGTTTTAAATGAAAGGACGAACACAGGGAAGTGTACAAATAAGGAATAATCAAAGCATTTTCATGAAAGAACATGGTTTTTTGTTCAAAGAATAGCTTACCACGTATTTCTTGTAAGATTTTTTTCATGAAAATCCAGAAACAATAGAAGAATGGTGAGGATTTGAGTTCCAAACCCTAGTCTATGGTCGCTAGCAGCAGAGTTCTCTTTTCAAAGAAGGTGCAAAATGAAATGAGAAATTAGGGCTCGAACCATTTCGTGGTTAGGATTTTCTCATATACCCTAAGTCGAGTATGTGATTTTATCACACTGAAATAACAATAAAGTGCTTTTCCTAATACCTTCATGACATTATTTCCTTTGCATGTATTTTCAAATTCCTAAGCCGCATCATGTCTTAGCTTTTATTTTATGATTTTGAGAAAAATCATATAAGACTTAGTCTTATTTTTTATAAGAAAAATCAAATACCCATGCGTCCTATTTTCATAAAGCATATTTACTATTGTATTTGGGCAAGGAATCAAGTCAAATCATGTAAAATTAGAGGATAAAGATAGTTGAAGTGCTACTGAATCTCGAAGTCAGGCAAAGTCAAAATGGAGCAAATGGTGGAGTTTTGAGTTCTCATTTCAGTTGGAGGAGTGAAAAGGGGATCAATTTCAGTCAAACCTATGGTGACAGTTATTTTGAGCCTATTTTTGCTCAAATTTCTTCAATTTTGACTCCCTTTTTTATTGGTTTTTATCTTTGCTCATGAGAGGGTTTTTGGAGATATTTTTCACTTCTAGTTAGTTTCTTGTTCCACCTTTTGGTGCCTTGGAGTTACCATATATTGAATATATTGGAAAAATATAGTTTTTTTCTCAATTCTTATTTTCCACCTTTGCATTCTGCAAAGAGATTATCTTGTAACTAATTTTTTGCAGTTGATTAATATAAAATAGTCCTTTATTTTCAGCAAATTTTTTAGAGTTTTGTAAAGTTTTCCTTTAGAGTATTCAATAGAAACAGAGTTTACCTTCATAATTTCTATTGTTTTTGCTCTTTTAAATGATTTGATGCAAGTTTGATGTGTTTCAAAATCAGAAACCTTTAAATTTCTATCTCATTTACTGATGAATGTACACAATAGCAATTTATCACATGTCATTAATTGTTATCTTAAGTTTACTTCTCTTAATTTGTGAAAACCTTGTTTTCCTTAGTAAGGAAAGGTTAAACAAAGCCTTTTAGTGAAATATTTTTGTGATCAAGGTGCCCAAATTAATTTGTGTTTACAAATTGCTAAGAATAGTAGTTGTGAATAAGTCTGTATAGTTGAATTTTTCGGTGCATTACCTCCTAAAAGTAGTTTACCATTCGAGTTTCCTTCAATTTCATAGAATAATATTTTTCCCTTTTCCCACACAAGTTATTAAATTCTAGGAGATCAAAAGGGAACCAACCCACAATCTGGAGATTCACCTTCAATATGAGCAACACACAAGCTTGAAGGTGTTTCCATGTTTCACGAGATTGTTGAGCTTCAAGCTTAGCATCTAGGTGTAATCCTCATGACAATAGGTTGATAAACCCACTCCTACATAATCACAAATTGAAAATTGTACAAAGGGAAACATAAATGCTAAAGAGCATAGGCGTAGACATTGTGTTATTTCTCGTAGACTAAAAGAAGAAAATAAAATAGAAAATACAATAGAAAATAAAGATCAAGCACTATTGAAACAAATCATGATGATACTCCACCTTTTCCACAAAAATGAAAACAACAAGAAACTTCTATGGAAATTATCATTAGGCATCCTATTATGATTAACTTGGATGATCATGATGATATTGCTAAGATTGATGAGGAAGTAAATAATGAGTTGAATTTTTTTTTCTCTTCCATGAGCTTAGATGATAACAACCATGATAGTCCTCCTAACAAGAGTGACTCACCACATGTTGTACTTGGCGACGCTCCTAGTACAACACTTGTCATTGTCAATTTTTCTAGTTGTCCACCTTCCGCATATGATGAACAAGATTTGGATGCAGATGACCTACTATAGGTTGACTCACATGTGGCATACTAGTCTTCTCTTCATGTTATTTTTCATTGCATGTGTGCAATGTGATACCCCGCACTATGTTGCTTGGAATGTATTTATATGTTTGTGAGCCTACTTTGGATGAACCTTGTCACTTAGTTGGTGCAAGGATACAAAGGAAGCAAATCTACTGACATTCTTCTATTTGTAGAAACCCTTTATCTTTTGTCTTGCATTTTTCTTTTGGGGATGACACAATGTGTCAAGACATTCAGGTATCTTCCATGTTAACCTAAAAGCTTCCTTTTATTCTCTCTCTCTCTCTCTCTCTCTCTCTCTCTCTCTGTTTCATTCCTCATTTTTTTCCGTTGTTCCATGAGTTACTTGGGGAATGATGACGATTCCAAGCTCGATTATATCACTGCAACAACAAAAAAAATTGACCCCAAATCCATGGATCCCTTATGTGTTGTCTTAGGATTGCATATGGGGGGAAACCCTCCTTTCCATGATGTATCTCTACTTGGAAACATATGTTTACATAAGGCTTTCCAAATAAAGCTCTCATGTATTAGAATTTATTGTGTTCTAGTTTAAAGTAATTGCTCACAACATGGTGTTTAACAATTTATTTAAAGTGGGGGCATACATGTCCCTACTCATTATTCACTTCAAAATGTGGTATTATTACTTCACATGATGTTTCTTCTTGGTGGTGTCTTTGGTTTTGATGTCCTTCAAGAGTGTGACCTTTCTTGGTATATGACATTCCTCCTAGTGGTGATGCTATGGAATGCATTCCCTAAGTTGTGAATCTTTTATCCTCGATTAGTCCTCTCTTGGAGAAATTAGGAATGATGTTCCCTAAGGTGAGACCTTTCATGAACTAAGAAAAAATCCTTTAAATATCCCATTGCATGTATCAAAGCCACCAAGAATAACACAACTTTCTTTGTAGTGGAGCCTTTATGTCTTTCAAGGCCACCGAGCATAACACAACTTGCTTGCTAGTGGAGCCTTTTTCATGAGTGCCTAGCATAACACAACTTGCTAGCCTTATGACTGCTTGTGTGGCACCTTATCAAAGTTATTAGGAGGTATACATTTGGTATGGTTAGTACAATGGTTGTAATACCCCTCCGTTTTGTCTTTTTGATGGAACAGTGTTTTGCTCTTTTATGTTGTAATTTCCGTTTGTACCTTGACTATGGTACCTAGCTATTATTTGATCGCTATCTATAAAGCGACGTTAATGTTATCTTTTGATGTGATGGTATTTTAATACGATGTTATCTTTATGTCATGTTTTGAATTAACATAAATAGATATTCGAATTAATGATGTTTTATGCTTTGGATTATATTACTATGTTAGATTTGTCAGTTAGCTACATTGTATTGGTGAAGGGGACGGTATCGCATCACTCGCTTGCAAGCGCCCTATGATTCTGTGATTTCCTCTTCATGGTGTGTTGTATTTATGACATATTATTGCATGTGGATGTACTCTTTGTTCGCAGGTTGACAGGTACATGACATCAACTCCACCTGGTTTCACAGGTTTGAGCGTGTCCAATGCCCAACGGTATTCGATTGGGAGATAGTAGCTAGGTTTTTCGTGCCAAGTCATCACCCTAGTCATAGTGTGTCATCAGTCTTAGTGTGGTCCAGTTGCTTTAATATTGTTCAATTTTCCTTGTTTCAATTTAATTCCAAGTTAAAAAATGGTAATTAATTGCTTTATGTATTTAAAGTTATTAATTAAATTAATTGGGTTATAACGTTAGAGATGTTGTTTAATTTATTAATTAATTTAATTTTATTAATAAAATGATTTAATCTTGGATCAAGATTTATTTTATTAATTAATTAAATTAGATTGTGTTAAATTAAATTGTGTTGAAATGAATTAAATTATTCATTTCGGACTTATGGATATTTGGTTTGGGAATTGAAAATAAAAGAAAATGTTTAAAAGTCAAATTAGAAAATTTGAATTCAAAATTGAAAGAGGAAGATATTTTCTATTCTGTTCTGGGGAATTGATGAGGGTGGTTGTAGGAATTTTTAGGGTTTTTTCCTTATGATTGAATTTTTCTTCAAAAATTATGTTCATGGAGTTTTGGAGAAAAATTGAAAGAAAAAGAGGAAGAAATTGTTCAACTTTGTGGGTTTTTTTGGATTAAACTTAAAGAATCGGTGGAACTGAAGAGGGAATCAAGGCACCATCAGGATCTTCTCTCAACTTAAAAAAAAACAGGTTCATTTCTTTTAAATGGTTTGCTTTTGAGATTTTTAAATTTTAGATATTGTGGTTGAAGATCATGTGGAAAGAGCTTTTGAATTCTACTGTTTGAATGCAAAGGAAACACAGTTGGAATTTTGTTCTCCAAATTAGCAAGAAAACCCCTCTTTAAAATAAAATGCTTCAAAGGAAATGATGCTTTTGAGTGTAAATGATTGTTTCTTATATATATTATTCTGGTTTCCCAATTTATTTTGTTCATGTAAACCAGTAATGTTATATATATATATATATATTGACAAATATATATATATATTGACAAATATATATATATACATACATTATATATATATATATATATATATATATATATATATATATATACTTGTATATATGGTTTTTTTTTATAATTTCCCCTTTGTAGGGTTATGCTGGCAAATTTTTGTCACAAATAAATACCTTGTGGCGGATTGAAAATCCACACTTTTTATTGTGTTGGTTTTTTTTTTGTTTCAAAAAAAAAATGGTGTGGGAGAGGGAGGTGGCGTTGGGGGCTAACCTCCCCACTGCGCCCCCATGGGAGACGCGTGGGAAGGGAGCCGCACCTAGCGCGGCCTTCCCAACCCCGCCCGCGGTTGCTTTGGGAATAGCCACTGCCACTGTTGGCGGCGCTATTACACAGTGCCTCCAACAGTGGGGATAGTTGTTCACACAGCCGCCGCCCAGGTTGGGTGTGGTGCAGCGTCCGAGGTCGGCGCCCTAAACAAGGTTGGTGCCCTTTGTTTTTAAAAGAAAAAAAGTTTCAATTAAAGAAAATTTTAATATTTTAAATTTATTTATTATTATTATTATATTGTATGATAATAAAATATGATTTTCATATTTTTATTATTATATTTTATAATAATAATAAAAATAGATTTAATATTAATATTTAATTTTATTATTATATTTTATAATAGTAAAATATGTTATGTTATTATTTTATTATTATATTATTTAATTTTAAAATATATTAATATTTTAATATTGTGTAATTTCGTCTCAAGTAAATTGGATAGGCATGCATATATTTTTCCATATATATATATAGGTATTTAAATTATGTTTTTCCTTGTGGCAATTAAATCAGATTGAGCAAATTCAAAAGTGATAACTTTATTTATATCATGGTTTTTTTTTTAATACGTTATTTCAAAGGAGATTTAGTTTTGAATTTTAAATGGCTATTTTAAACTGAAGAAACAATATTTATTTTAAAGCAATGTATTTCGCCTTGTGGAAATTAAATGGTTAATTCATCATTATTTAAATACAAGTAAGGAAATTAGATAGTTAGTGTTAATTTCTCTTTTCTTGAAAAGATGTATTTAATTCAGTCTATTTTAATGCGACAAATTGTTAAATGATGATGAGGAAATGGATTTAGTGAATCCAAAGTAGATTTTAATGCTCGCTTCGATTATGAACTGTTTATGTTACCATTTGGGAAATGTGGGTCATAGCCTTTGACAAGTCTCCCAGTTGGGTTTTCAAGGTAGTAGGTTGTCGTAATGTGTTGGTCAACCTTGGGATTGCCTTGGGTAGTGCGTTTAACCAGTTTGTTACCTGGTTTCTATGAACAGGGATGTTTTGTGCCTCTTGTATTAGGAGTGGACTATGTGAGTTGTGCCTCCTTGTAAGGAGTGGCTTGTTATCTTTGTACCTCTAGTGTTTGGAGAGGGTTTTGACTTATGTCGCCTCCTGAGAAAGGAGTGGTCGTGATATCTTGTTTTTTTGCACTTTGTCACCCTTGGTGATTGGGTTTGTTTGGTATGTTGTCAAGTAGAAGAGTGGTTTCTATAGGGGCCAAAGCCCAAAGAGGTAAACTAGATAACCTTTGGAGGTGGTTTAATTAAGTGATAACTAAAATAATATTTAGAAGATTAGGTGGTACTTCTCACTAATCAAGATAAGTATGCCTCACTCATAGACACAAGTGCTCGTTTAGACTTGGGATGGGTGGGAAGGCCTAGAATGGAAAGGTCATCTATCTTGTCTGTACGAAAGGTATTTGATTCCGCATGAGTGAGTATGGGGGCTAGGATTCGGTAGAGGTCACTAGGATAACCCTTTGTGGGGGCCAGAGCCTATGAAGATTCCCATAGGTAAACCCATGATGAACTGTGTGATGACACTTTGTCTAGGACAACAGTTGGTATTTGGTTCTATGTGTATGGTTCTTGTAACATACTTGACCTGCTTTATTTCTGGAAGCAATGTGACCATGTAGAGTTTTACTTGTGTTGTACTTGTGTGGGTCATGTGGTTGGTTGTGTCAGTTTGGTTCAGTTATGATTTGGCCTATGTCTAGAGGTGTTGGTCTTGGCTAGGATTCCTTGCTACTATCTCCTAGCACGAGGGGTGGGCCTTTTGGTTCCACTTGGTTGGGTGGAATGCACCTAAATCCGTTGGGATTTCTTCATGTTCATGTGGATGAGATTTCCAGTTGGAGAGCTCGTTGGATTCGGTTCCAGTTTGTGCCTTATTTCATTTCAGGTATTCTTGTAAATCATTACCCCTTTTTGATATCGAGGTGGAAGTTGTATTTGTAACCTTATTTATTGGACTTGCCTCATTCAGGGAATGAGTGATGTAACCTTATTGTTTAATGAATGGATTAGTGAAATTGAAAGTTATCTCGTATGCTTGATGTAAATTATCTTAATTGGAATGTATGTGTTTAATTTCATAAGTAAATAAATGATATGGTTTATATTCATTTTTTTTGTTGAGGTTCTATATAACCTCTGTCTCGTAACCTTAGAGGTTGTTGGCATTAGTTACTGGACTTGCTTATTAATTGTACTTAAACAAAAAAAAAAATTAGTCTATTTAAGTAGTTAATTGCAACTTCCTCTAGGGTTGCATTGTGGGGCGTTACAATGGTAGCCTAGACCTAGCATGACTTCTCATTAGCCACTTTTTGGGGCACACCTAGTGGACAACGAATTTCACTAGCCCATGTGAGAACATTTTATTTACATAGTGGACAATGAGTTTCCACTTGTAAAATTTTTGTACAAACAACTAAGGCTTGATCCGCACTAGTTGGACAAATAGTTGAGGCTTGATCCACCCCTCTTTCTCTCTTCTTCTTCTCTAATTTTGACATTGTATGCATGTGTATCTTGTCTTGTTGCTGCATATTTAATATAGACATGTGTCTCTTTGTGCCTTTTCTGGTTTTTTGTGAGATCTTAGATCTTGGGAGCTTGATAATCCTCCTTGATCTTTATTTTATTATCTTTCCAACAGTTGTATAATTAGACCTCTCTTGACGCTTGTTTGACTAATTTAGTGTGATTTTGAGCATAGGGTTCATTCTCTCACTAAAGGGGGCTAAATGTAGTGTCAAAAAATGTAATCTTTTACATTTTCAAACTATGTTTGGGTCACTTAATAAATTGGACTTAATTAAGCCTCTAATTACCTAAATTTTGCATCTATAAGCCTAATTACTTGAAATTTTCGAAAAGGGAATTATGTTTTAATTAATGAATTTATTATTTTTATCACCCTGAAATGAATAGGTCCTGATAATTTAGGTCAAGACCCATTCAAGTTTTAAACATATTTTTGGTGGAATCCTAAGGTCCTAAATTCAATTTTTAAGTGTCGGCTTGTAATGTTTAATTTTTCAAGAAATTAGAAAATTGTCTATAAAAGCAAGTTCTTTTTATCAATTCAAATCCTAGAGCATTCATTTAAAATTCACAAGAGCTAAAATTATTGTCAAAGGTGTTCAAGAGGAGATTTCTCAAGCATTTGTTATAGCATTCAGATCTCAAGCATCATGTCAAAGTTATCAAGCATCATGCATGTTTTTGGAGCCAACATTGTGATGTAGGTTTCAAGCATTCAATTCAAAATTTCAAGCATCAAGATCACATCATCAATGAATCCATTTCATGCAAGATCAAGATCTTGGAGATATGAATTAAGTTTTAGTCCTTCAAGGGTTTCAAATCAAGGGTTTGGTGAGTTGCAACATAACACTTATTCATTCATCATTCGTTTCATGTTTCAATATTTCAATTCAAGGTTTAATTCACAAAACAGGGTTTGACCAAGGCAAACTCCCATTCACCATAAATAAATAATTTTTCCCCTCTTGTGTGTTTTGTAGATCTTAGGTTGAAGAAAGATTGAAGATCTATCCAAAAGTTGTCAAAGTTGTCGTCAAGCCACGAAAACTCACTTTCAAAATTTATTTCCAATTTTTTTAGTATAAATCTCAGAGGAATCGAGAGTGTAGACATAGGCCTAGAAGATTGTGAAAGAATTTTTTCAACCCCTGTAGCTAGACCTATTCACCCTTGGGAAAATGAATCCCAAAGGATACTCAACAACAACATTTTGGTGAAAGATACAAAAATACTTAAGCTTCTCAAATCTGCCATAAATTTTTAGGTTCCATTAGATTAAGGTTTAATCTTATGATTTCAAGTGTTACTTTGCATTTTTGAGCTTATTTACTATTTTTAGTCTTTCTCCCAAAAGTGATGTTTTAGAAAATCTATCTCATCCTAGATCGTAAGGAAAACAACAAGATCTCCTTCAAGGTCGACTCACCTAAGGGTTGAAATTCAATCTTGGCTTAAGAGATCTCTTTTTCCTAATGAGATTGAGGGAGATAGGTGCATTATACCCCATTTCCCCTTTCTATTTATAGTAATTTATTGGTGAACCCCCATTTTAATAGAAATAACCTCATCTCCCTTCATTTTAGAACCATACATTCTATAGCCTTTAATCCACACATGAAAACCTACCATTTCTTCCATCACCCATAAGAAATTACCACACTTCAAATCAAAATCAGGCTATGAACACTCTTACATAAGCTTCACATGCACAGAGTTAATTTCATCTAAAGCGGTAGGTATGCATACTAATTTTCCATAATTAATATAGATTTCCAATGCTTTCAATATGTCCTCATATTTGATTTTACATGCTTAAAATTCATTAATCTTATTTCCATAATCAATAATCATTCCCTTCGCCTAGTAAGTACATTGAAGTGAAGTCACTTCAAGATTTTAGTTGGGGGGGAGATAGTATATTATTTCAGGGTTTTCAAATTTTGCCACCAAAAGAAACAAGCATAAAAAAAACACACAATCCCTTTTTCCCCTTTATGTAACCTTCTTGTCGTTTGTTCCCTAATTCCAAGCCAATTTAAGCTAAAACAACTAAAACAGGGAGAGAAGACATAGCAGTTGAAGTTATAGTTGAAGAAGTGCATGTAATTTGGTAGATATAAAGGGTTGGTGGGTTGGTGAATTTGAATTGTGAACTAAAAATTCTAGAGTTTGAGTAGAGCAGAGTAAGGATATCCCATCATGGGAGGTGATATTGTCACCTGAGGGAACTGTCTACACACCAACAAATATTGGAGGATAGATTAGTCTTGCCCATTTTCAGAAGAGCGGGGTAGTTAGATTACTTCCTGAAGCTAACAAAATACAATGAAGACATGACAAGGAAGTTTTTAGCAACACTCCAACATGATGAAGCCACTATCAAAGCAGTGAGGGTGGATGCATCAGAGGCTTCAATTGTAGAGGTATGTGGTCTGCCAAGAAATGGAGCCGAATTCCCTATTAGAGAAAATGTAGTACCTGCCAAGGACAAATTTAGGGATCCTAGAGAAAATCTTGACTCATCATCAAAAGACACCAAGAGATTGTCACTTGGACATGGGTATGGGCTTCTTATGCTTCTTAAATTGTTAAATATATCACTTGTGATGGTAGAAAATCCCTTCTATATACTGTACATTTAAAGCTTTTGAGTCACCTCTGTCACAACAAATTGGTTAATGTGCCTAATTTCCTCTATAATTTGTTAAAGAGAACAGGGTTTGAGTATCAAAGAAAAATAAATTATTTAGCTTTGTCACATTACTATTTGGTTACCCTATTAGTAAAAAGAAGCCTTAGGGTTCAATATCCACATGTTTCTTGGGAGAGATTTTTGATCTGTGAACACATTAACAATATTCTTGAGGGACCAACAGTCCCAAAAAACTTAGAGTCACTTGTTGCTTCATTAAGGGAAATGCCCCCTATTTCACCTACTACTTCACCTACCTGAAGTAGGGGAGAACCAGAGGAGAAAAGTGTGCAAAGATCACCACACACAACATCTAATCAGCCTACAACAGAAGAGGCCCATGAATCCCCAACTTCATCTAAAAAGCCAAAAACCAAAAAGAAGATAGGTGGTTCTTCTACACCTTCAAAGGTGCAGAAAAAGAAGTCCACCCAACCAAGGTGTTCACACTACCTAAAAAGGAAAGGTGTCATGAGGGGTAGTATTAAGAAGCAAGAAGAATAAGACATTATGATAGTAGGGACCAATTCAAAATTAAAGGACAATATTTCTAAAAATGTGCATGTTCCCACAAAAAGAAAATGGTACATATCCACCACCTCTGAATTAGATTCAAAGGATATTTTTGTTGCAAAAAAACTAGGAAAAAAACCCCAACTAGCCCTAATAGTGAAGGTTATGAGTACACTAGGGGTGGTGATGAAATTTTTTTGGAGAAGGATGATGATCTATTTTTAGAGGAAATAAATGTAAGGAAGGAATTACAAGAAGAACTGGAGAGGATTAAACAATTAGAAGAACTGGTAAAAACTTATGAAAAAAGGGACAAGGAAAGATAATTGAAAATTTAGGAGTTGGAGGAGAAATTGCATACTTATGGGCATAGATCAAAATTATACTTTCTTGCACAACTTGCAATGGTAAAAGCAGGAAACAAAGAGCTTGCAACTGAGAACAAAATACCCCCTGTTGTAAAAACTCCAACCTATCATACAACCATGTCTCTGGGTTACCAACTATGGAAAGTTACTCAAGAATTCTCTCAGCAGAAGGAGAGTTGGAAGAAAGAAAAAAAAAACAATGGTTTTAGAGCACACTAGAGATTTGGAGAGTAAAGACATTGAGTTGAAAAATTTAACAATCAAGCTTGAAGAAGTAGCAAACAAGGATGCTTAGATTGTTAGGTGCAAACCTCCTACTAGAGCATATGCTTTATTCTTTAGGAAATTTTTTTGAGTTATCAGTTTAGTAGATTGATTAGTAATCTACCAATTGTAATGAGTAGGAAACTTGATATTCTCAATATTTTTGTTGATGCCACACTTGATGAACAAGGCCAATTATGTGAATTTTATTTACATAATTATGTTGTACCAGATGATACAGATTGGAACCCATTAATGTTTGTGGGTGATATACAAATTGGGGCACTAGCATCATACTTTAGGAATGAAAGACAGAGGAGAGATTATGCAAGAATATGTTGAAAGGGAGAAGTCAATTTCCTATCCAATTAGAAAGGAATCCAACAAACCCCATGTGATCATAGAGGAATGGACAACACTCCTATAGTACAAAGTTGTGGGCAAAAAAATCATGAATTTGAGGATCAAGGACTATGATAGATTGCAAAGATTGACTGTAGGACTCATTCATCATTGTTATTCATTTGCACAAGAAAGGTGGGATAGCTTAACGCCTGAGTTGTGAAGAAAAGATCCCCACTCTATTTATTATTTTATATGAATTCTTGAGAGAACATGTAGGTATATGGATATTGCCAAAGAAAAAACACTTAAATGGGCACCACTCACTTTCCAGCCACCAATGCTTCTCTACCCAATGCCACATTGGACAGGGGAAAAGAATGAGGAACGTGATGAAGCTGAGGATACCAGGATGGACAAACTTGCATGCTATGGAGGATTTTATTTGAAATGGACCAGTGGAGTGAATACTATTACATATCTTAGGGAGATCACTTTGCATTACAACCTCCAACCCTAGTTGATTTGCTTGAGGACAAGCAAATAGGTAGTTGGGGGGAATGATGACTCTAGTTATTAGTTAGTTTTCTGATGTTTTTGTGCATACTCAGACATTTTCAGATACTTATCTCATACATATTCCTACACTTTACTATCTTTTATGCTCATTATACAAACTTGAACCTGATTTGAAGTATATGGAAATATTGTTATAATGTGATAGTTAGTGTATAATTGATGTGTGGATATGTATGAATTGCAATGAATATCTATGCTTAAGCTATGGTTATTAGTATTATGCAGTTGTTCTATGAACTAACTCTTTGCAACCAAGGAGCTAGAGGAGGTATATTGTAGTCCGCAACAACTGGGAGGCGCAACCCACAACCAAAGGAATTTCTAGAAAGCATTACAGGGGAGGTTCCAGAATAAGCTCAATGCAACAATTGTAAAAATGGATGCATTTATTGAAGATGATTGTGCAGCATTATGACATTCAATAAAGAAGCCAAAGGAGAAGAACTCTATTACAATTAGGAGTCCAGGATATGACTATTTCAATAGTCCACATTCTAATTCTTGTTGTAGCAAAGTCATAGTTCTATTTGGAATTTTCTTCCCTTTTTAGTTATGGTTTAGTTGATCGAAATTTATCACACTCTATTATGTAGCGAGTGGTAATTTATGGTTTCGATTTAGAGTCCTTATTTCAATAAATTTCCCTGTGCCTATATGTATGGTTTGGTGGTTGAGGAGTTAGTTAAGTTGGTTAATTATCCAGTAGCAGATATAGTAAAAGATGCTTTTAGTTTTAATTTTTATTTTTACACAAACAATGTCCATGATTTCATGAATAAGATATCTCAACAAAATCTTAGATTGTGATATTTTGAGTTATGCAATGATTGGTTTTTCATTATTGTCATGATTATGTTAATATGAGGGACTAGATTTGGGTTAAATCTGTGGAGATAGTCACTTGAGCAAGGGCCACTCAAGGTAACTGTTCCCCACTTTATCTTTTGTACATTTATTTATGTTATAGTATTTATTTCATGAATGCATGTTCTTTTAATTAGATTCCTTATGTTATGAATAAATCCATGAACAAATCTTGTTTTACATTCATGCTTTAGTTTGCTTCAATTTGTTGTACTATGTAGTGTAAGTTCAGTTAATAATATTGGTTAATTTTAGAATTCATTCCTTGACAATGAACTAGTCGCAGTATTACACTATAGGGACCTATAGCAATAGTGTCAACATTACTTCTTTTATGGTTATGTAGTTTTGTGATTTCTCAGCAAGTGTAAACACCTATGCTAGGATGATCTAGGTAGTATTGATTCTTTGGAAGCACATACACTACCAACATCATCACAAGCCTATGTTAACTCTGGTTGATAATTTAATGAAGGTCTTTTCAAGGGTTTAGTGGACTATTCAGTTAGGTTTTCCTCTGAATTGTGTGTCTGACACCAAGTCTATTGGACATTAGTAGGGATTCTACAAGTTTCATTTATTTATTTTAGTTATTCCTTAAGTTGTTTTAATTAGGATGAAGGTGTGTGGACATCCCTATATATTATGCCTATAGATAAGTAAGAGAAAGGCTTTCCCAAGCCATCATAATTTTTAGTATTGAATTCACATCATTATTTTATGAGTAAATTAGAGGTCCCTCCTCAAAGTGATATATTCTTTTATTGATTTTTACATTTATTTCCAAGAAATATCCTAACAACAATCATCTTTACATATGCTTTCACTAATTTCTTCTATTTATTTGTACTTATACACTATCTTTTGACTTGATCACATACTTGATAAACTTAGATGATCTTTATCTAGCCTTTGGGGCCATCCTTGTTTATCATTTGCCTATTTTGGGGGCAACTTTATTATACACATCTTGATGCTTATCTCTTATCTATGTGCTTAAAAATTACATCATACTTATCATGCGCCTATTCTAAGGGCAACCTAATTCCATGTACCTTGATAATTATCTTTCATTTATATGCTTACACGTATATTATACAATGCTATACATACTTACATGTGCTTACATTTTATTTAATTATTTATTGTTATGATTAAATAATGTATTTTTTTCTCTCTTTTAATTTCTTATATTTATTGGGTTCAACTAATTAAAAAAAGAGGATTGTCTATGTTTTGACCAAACTGTGACTACTTCTTAATTTTTAATAGTAAGATTTCAAAACCCCTTTAAATGAGAATGTAGACAAGCGAATGTTCTTGCTTTGGTGGGTGTGAATGGGAGAAGTGGGAGAGAGAAGCATATCGAGGGGGGCCCAAAGAAAAACTATTGTTAAACGAACAAGAAAATGGTTCACCTAACAAGTTTCGTCATTGTATGGGAAGCATAATAAGTAGGTGTTGTGTAAGTCAAGTGAAACCAATAAAACTACAAGGTCAACAATAGACAAATGCCAGTTCAGCTGTAAATTGGGTATACTGATGAAACTGTCATTATTTAACAAATGTACAAGCTAAGGGAAAGATGGTGAACAAACGCGTATTGGAATTGGTCTTCCATCACTCTCCTGTATTTTATTCCCACAACTACCTCTGCTTCTCCCTATATTATACATCGCACTTGCTCAAATACCCCAACAATCATACTTCCCTACATTCAAGCTTGGATTTTGAGGAGGGAAATTTGAAGGAAGAAAACTGTTACAACTTCAATTATGGGGCGCCCCCTGTTCTTGATATTAGAAGCTGCTGTGCTGATGTTTGGTTGGAATGTGGCTGCACAGACTTCGGATTCAAGTTGCCCTTTAAAATTCACAGTTGGTGAGACCAAAACTTACCAATTCTGTAACAATCTAAATGCATTAGGAGCTACTCTGTCATATATCCACCATGTGGGGAATGGGTCATTAGATATAGCTTTCAAGGCTGCTCCTGCTGCTTCTGGGGGCTGGGTAGGTTGGGGCATAAACCCACAGGGACTAAGAATGATTGGCACACAGGCTCTGATTGCCTTTCGATTGAGTAATGGATCAACTGTGGTGGACACATATAATGTGGCCTCTAAGACTGCTGCTTTGAATCCTTCAAAGATTAGCATCACTGTGACCAGCAAGAGTGCTGTGTATGAGAGTAGCAGTGGGAAGATAACAATATTTGCATCCCTGGTACTTGATTCTAACCAGACCAGTATTAATCAGGTGTGGCAGGTGGGCAGTTCAGTCAGTAACTTGAGTCCTGCCATACATAGTACTGCTGGGGCAAATATCAGGAGTCTAGGGGCACTCAATATCAAGAGTGGAGCCACCTCTGCTCCTTCTGGCATTCCTCACCAGACTCTCAAAAATGTAAGTACTGTTTTTTTTTAACATCCATATGTTTTCAATTCAAAATCTTTGCAAATGCTTAAAGTTTAGAGGCATCAAGATGAACATTAAGCCAGGCTTTGTATGTTTATATAGATCAAATATAGATGTAGAGCTTAAACAGTCAGTTGTATTTTGGCCTTCACTTTTTAGTTAAAATTGTATTGGAAAGTCAGGCCCAAGTTTAAAAAGAGTAGGATGATTCTATCATTCTATTTAAATAGTATTCAGTTTAACAGTCAAAATAGTTTAGTAATTTTACATCTCATGGTCAGGAGGTATTTTTCACAGCGTGTCAAATTATGATATTGTTATCAGGATAGTTTTTGAGTCATGAGAGATGGGTTCTTGTGAATCACTAGTCATGAAACATGGGTTAATGAGTTTGATATGATATTGCTATCAAGGTAGTTTTTGAGGCATGAGAGATGAGTTCTTATGAACCACTAGTTATGAAACATGGGTCAATGAGTTTGACTCGAAAAAACTACACATAGCAATATCATAATTTTACATTTCATCATATTAAAAGTGATAAATATTTATTGTATTTTTATTAACTAAATTAGATTATATTAAAGAACCCCCATTGACACCTAAGAAATAAATGCAACATTTTAACTCAAAATCTTTTATTGAAAATTTAATTAATTTTTTTGAAGAAGCCAATAATATCTTTTGTAAAATTATGTTAGATAGTTTAAACAGTGGAAAACCAGTATATACAGATTAAGATAAGAATGACTTTTACTTTTCAGATCAAATTGCTTTATAATTATTTTTATATTGATTAAATGAAGGACTTAACCCCTTTTTTTTAGATTTGAAAGTATGTTATTATAGGTATTTAAACTATAACAAATTGTGTGTCTATGCACAATTATATTTATTCAAAATTTGTTATTAAGTCCATTATTTATATGCTAAGATAAAATTTGGATCTTTTACATGCATTTAAATTAGTAAGTTTAAATCTAGTATTTAACCTTATGCAAAACCCTCTTTACAAGAGAGGAAAAATAGTGTACTATTAAGAGTTGATCTGTCTCCTTTATAGTTTTCTTTCCATTTATAAATACTTTAATCAATTTTAAAGCTTTTATCCAACTATTAAGAATTAAATAATCAAAATTTAAAACTTGTAAATCATTTGTATATTTTTATGGTGCACGTTTTCTAATTTATTTAATATAGAAGGTATACTTACTATTTTTATGTACACATGAGGTGATAAAGAGATATATTAGCTATAGGTGTTAGTGTAAATAGTATCTTTACATATCTAGTTAGGATATCACCTTGTTAGGATTGACATATTCACACTTAGCTTAAGTTTACTTAGGCTTTTTCATGTTTTTGTCTCATCTCATGCACGGTTGAGACACATGTCCTCATCATTTGAGATACCTAGTAAATGCATACTTGCCACTTGCTCACACACTTGTCAAGTGAACTCACAAGTATTGCACCTTTGGAGGGGTAGCTAGCTATTGTCTCCTACCTTCTCACCTCCTCGTCCTTGTCTATATTTGCAAGACTTCTATGTAGATTTTGTATACTCTTCATTTAAATGATAAACATAGTATTGTTCTCAATTTAAATGAAGTGCACATGTTGTGGGAGCAATCAATATGAGGATGAATTATGTCCTCATGTCTCACATCAACTCATTGAGTTCTTATTGGAGCTTGCAAAACACTCTCATTTTATATATGATAAATATCATATTGTGCTCATATTTTGTTCACTAGGGAAGGTTGTTTCGTGCTTTTAGATCTTGGGATTCTTCAACAATAGGTCCATAGAAAAAATTCCATATTCAAATTGATGATTATACTTATATATTTAATTTGTTAAAATCTTCTTTTAACATTTTTGTTAATTTTCAATTTTAATTTATTAGTATCTATTTAAAATTCAATTGCCTTTTGTATCTTAGTAGCTCTTTGTGAAGTTGTAGTTTGAAGATACATATTCCTTAGATCAAATATATTTTTCTTACCAATTTTAATCATTAATTAAGGCAAATCATTTCTAATATTGTATTACTAGTAAAGAAAATCTCCATTGAAACATCAAATAAAAATATTTAATAAAATACTTATAATTTGTTGATTTATTATAGCTAATCTATTTTTTTTAAGTTGATTGCCGTAGAACACATACAATACAATATGAATTATATTAGTATTCTAACTATCTTATATTTTTTTGAATTCAGAGGCATGGGATAATTAATGTTGTTAGTTGGGGTATATTGATGCCTATTGGAGTCATGATTGCTAGATATGTCAAGACATTTGAAGTTGCAGATCCTGCATGGTTTTACCTCCATGCCATATGCCAATCCTCTGGGTATATTATTGGAGTAAGTGGTTGGGTGACTGGCTTGAAGTTGGGCAACTATAGCAAAGGTGTAGAACAAACTTCACACAGATTAATTGGGATTGCACTTTTCTGCCTTGCAACTTTACAGGTAATGTAAATAAATGATAGAAAGTAATTGAAACATTAAAATCAATGCATTGGTTGTATATGTAGGAAAACTTATCCTACATAAACAACCTATGCATTGACTATAACACACTAGTTGTTTAAACCTTTCTACAAGCAAGTGCAATAAAAAATTAAATGCTTTTAATCAATAGTTTCTTGAAATGTTGCCCTTTTGATCAAGTTTAAAGTTTTAATTTTCTTAACTTGCAGGTATTTGCACTACTCTTACGGCCTAAGAAGGATCACAAGTTCCGTGTATATTGGAATGTATATCACCACTCCATTGGCTATTCAGTGATCATATTGAGTATAATAAACATCTTTAAAGGCTTTGACATCTTAGTTCCTGAGAAAAAGTGGAAGGATGCTTACATTGGTGTCATTATTTCTTTGGGTGCAATTTCTATCATTCTTGAAATTGTAACATGGATCATCTACTTCCAACGCAAGTCAAGAAATTCCTGCAAGCCCACTAGTGAAAGAAATGACAATGGTCAATTCAATGGGAATGGTCTACATCAATCACATGTTTAAAAGAGTAGCTTTATTCAAATTTTGAATTTTCTTGTTGCTACTCTTCTTATTTGTGATTTAGACGATATAATTTTAATAGGTAGTATAAAATTTAAAACTAGCTTAGGAATTGATTATTTTATTACCTATTTTAGTTAGTAATGTATATATTCTGGTTGGGGCACATTTTTCATGTAATGTGTGTCCTTTTATCATGTGTATTATGAAATTCCTTGTCTATTTATTTTTATTAATAGAGAGTATCTATTCACCCTATGTTTAGGGGTATGAAATATTTTGGACTTACTTTTCTCTTTCTTCATTCTTTCATTGGAGGATAAAATAAAGCTTTGAAAAGTTTTGTTTTTTATTTAAGTTAATTAAGTAAATATATAATTAAATAAGTACAATTAGTTTAGATCAAGCAAACATAGTATCAAGAGTTATAGACTTAGAAAATTGATGTTTTTAAAATTTTAGAGGTGGATAGTGACCCTACGCTAGATAATTGAAGAATGCTAGTAATGAAAGATTCTAAATTTTATATTTTGTCAAACCAAGAGAATAGATCCTTTCCATTAGTGTAACTATTCTAGGTTTCTACACTAGATCTCTACCATATCAAATGACAAGTTCATATATCTAGGGTAGATTTGTGATTGTGGGATTGTACTTGTTCTTCAAATTCGCCTCGATAATGTTTAAAATTTTATAGTGTAAAGTTTCACTTGATGTATAGCCTTTTGCTATGTTTTTTTGAGAATTGAGGACTAGTGATATTGATAAATACCTTGTTAGGTTATTATATGACCGAGTTATGAGGGCACTATACCTTGATTAACCCCTTGAAATTGAACAATGTTGAAAATAATAGGCAAGCACCTAAAATGCATATTCTTTACTCTTTTTACTGCACCAAATTTAAGTGTTGCTATTAATTGCTCTCTAACATTATTTCTTGAGAATTTTGTGGATAAATAAATATAAAAATATAATGTAAATAAATGAAAGCTAAAAACTCACATATGATATCATATTATTTATCATTATATACATATATTAAGATATTACTTCAAAAAAAATATTAAATTAAATTAAAAATATATAAATATATAAATAATGTAAAAATAAATTAAAGAAAGAAGAAATCGTCAATCAAGGTCTATTAATGATGGATGGAGTTGGGTTTCATATAATCAATCGGATGCCCAATTTCGACCCCCTAACTCACACAATTGGGAAAACACTAATGTGGGTGAGATTATACAATCTGCCATCAGAATACTAGAATAAAGAAACCCTCAAGGTGATTGGAGATGCCTTGGGATCATTTATCAAAGTAGAGGAAAATTTTCAAGAAGAAGAATTCAAGATGTATATAAAAATCTGTGTTGAATTACACTTAAATTCAACCTTCTAGGATGAGATGGAGATAATCAAAGAGATTGGGAGGTGTAAGCAGAGGATAACATTGGATTTGTCCCCTCCAGTTTGAAAAATCTATTATAAAAGAGTAAATCTAGAGGAGATATGCCCAAAATCAAAGAAGTTAACTATGGAAAAAGGCAAAGGAAAAGTGCTAGGTATTGAGGAAGAACCACCGATTGTAAAAAATAGGTTTTTTCCTAAAAAAGTGAAGGTAATTTATAGAAGGAGAATATGAATATTGTTATCCCACCGTGGAACAAAATATTGGATGACATTCTCAATTATGAAATTGACGAAAAAATACCTCTAATTTGGAAGAGGCGTGTGAAATATTTGGAATTACAAATAGACATAGAGTAGGTTTGCAAGAAGCCAACCAAGAGGAGATATTGGTAAATGTGATGGAGAACAACAAAATATAAAAGATAGAATCCTTGGAGGAAGGAGAGATAGAAGTCGAGGAAGGGAGAATGATATGAAAATATATAGAAGGGAACAAAGAGGATTAAAACTAGTATGGCTACCATGGAGAAATTAGGAATAAGCAAGAAAGAAACAGTTAAAGTTTCTTCATATTGTGGAGAACAAAAGAAAAAAGGTAGAAAGAAAAATAAAGCAAAATTAAGTCAAGATGAAGATGATAAAGGGTAGATAAAAATTAGTAGAATGTTGAGATATGGGAAGGGAAATTTTTTTCCAAAGAGCCATGAAAATATCCTCATGGAATGTTAGGGGCTTAAATTCCCCTAACAATAAGCGCTTGCTAAAGCACCAGATGGAAATATCAAAAGTGGATATATTCTTGATACAAGAAACAAAATCATCTAGTTAATAAATGGAGCCAATGCAGAGAAAAGTGAAATTTTGGAGTATGGAAGTGGTGCTAGCTAAGGGTGCCTCTGGAGGTTAAGCAACATTCTGGAAGCATCAAATAGTTAAGGTGACGAATTTTGTAGAGAATAAGAATTTGCAAGGTAGTAAGGTTAAAATTCTAACAAAAGATCTTCATTTTTTCCTAATAAATGTATATGGACCTTCCTCCCCACATGAAAAGAAACAAGTATAGTAAAAAATAGAACAAGTCATAAGCATACATCCAAATGATCTATTATTTCTAGGTGGGGACTTCAATGCAATTTTGAATAGCCAAGATAAACTAGGAGGGGTCCAAAGAAGATACCAATCGTACTTTAATTTCAAAGATTTCATAGGAAGGAATTTATTAATAGAGGTGCCGATGAGAAATAGTACATATAATTGGACTAATATAGGGTTAGGTTTTAGCAACATCGTAGAGAAATTGGATAGGTTTCTATTTAGATCTAATTTAAGTATTTTCCCTTTCACATTGGAATGCAATTTGGTCCCCTTCTCTAGCTTTGATCATTTCCCAAACCAGCTGAGCATAAATGGTGATAAAAACTAGAGAGATGCCCCTTCAAATTTGAAAATATATGGATGAAGGACCTAGAATTTCTCATCTTAATATCAAGATGGTGGAAAGAAGGCACACATGTAGGAACAAAAATGTATTATGTAGTTTCCAAGTTGAAGTAAAAAAGAGGCAGATGATTCAATGGAATAAAGATCACTTCAAGAATATATTTGTGAAAAAGAAGGGAATAGAGGAAAAAATTCAAGCTCTTAATAAATAAATATTTCTAATAGTAATGGACCAAGGTAGATATTTGGCAAAGAAAGAACTCATGGAAGAGTACTTGGAGGTGTTTGCAAAGGAAGAAGTGTATTGAAGGAAGAAGTCCAGAGAATTTTGGTTAAAGGATGGAGATAGGAACTCTATTTTTTTTCACAACTCCACCAAAATAAGGAGAAAACATAATGGAAATATCTCCATAAAATTAATAGATGGCTCAACAAGTGACAACCCAAAAGCAATAAAAAATTAGTGGGGGTGATCCCAGAATACCGGTTTACAATTTTTGGCCAAACTGGACACTGAATTGATTTTTTCTAACTAAATCTTCACTTTCAGACACCTATAGTGGCTAAACCGTGAGGAATTTGAAGATGATGCAAACTAGTGATTTGTGAAATTTTGTTTGTAGATTCTAATTATATTATTTTCAAAAAAATTGGAATCATATTGCACTTCTTTTTCCATCTCCTTCGAAAACTAGTTTTTTTTTAGTAAACACCATTTTTAAGGAGTGACGCTCACCGTATAACACATAACATTTTTTCCATGAAGGTTAAAATTCTAATTTTTTTCAAATTTAGATTTGTAACTACGATATCTAGTGCTTCCAATTGGTTTCATGGTGTTTTATTAAATATTTTTTCTTTAATCAAGTTTTGAAGTCAAACCAATTACAATTCAAACATAGGCGGACTGTATAACACATAAATTTTTTTGTATGTATCGAAATTCAATTATTGTTTTTGTTGGATCAAGGACTTCAATATCTGGTGCACTCATATTTTTCAAAAAAAAATTTGATAATATTCTATTTTTCCACATGTGCAGAACAAAGAGCTTGATTTTTGGTGAAAAACCTACATTCACAAGAAATAAAAAATAAATATAATAATAAAATTAAATTTATTTAAAATTATACTTTTTGGGAAGCTTATAATAAGGACTACATACTTACAAAAAATAAATTTTAAATTAATTCATTTGATCCCCCAAAAGGTAAATCAAAAGTGATTTTTTATCAACATTTTGATAGGTGTAAAGGAGACTTCGTTATAGGTATGGTTTAAAACTAGTGGGGTTCTATCCAAGGGGGGTTTTATCTAAGGTGGTTTGATCAAAACCTCTTCAATTGGAATCCTTAAAATGGAATTTTTTAAGGCTTAAATCATTATATTTTAAAAAAATATGCGATTTCAACAAAAATTAGAATCTCTCGGAAATTATAAACCAGCATTGTGGGATCACCCAGTGGATTACTTCAAAAATCTGTTGAATAACTAGGAGGGATCAAATTTGTCAACACAAAATCAGTTAATAGAAAGTATTCTAAATTTGGTTTTAGAAAACCATAAGAGGTTACTAATGGAAGAATTCTTAGAGGATGAAATAAAAGCAGTAGTTAGGTAGCTCCATTTAGACAAGGCACCAAGCCTTGATGGGTTTCCAACAATTTCTTACCACAAGTTCTGGGATATTATTGTAAGGATGTAACATAGGCCATTAAAGACTCAAGAAAGAAGAGTAATCTACTAAAAGAAATAAATAACACCTTCATAACACTAATCTGCAAAAAGGAACAAGCCCTCTCGATGGATGAATATCGAACTATATCTCTATGCAACCCACTCTACAAAATTCTAGAAAAAGCAGTGGCCAATAGGCTAAAAAAATCCTTCTAGACATCATAGTAGAAGAACAAATAGGCTTTGTCCTAAGGAGATCAATAATGGATGGGATCATCATTGCATAAGAAGCAATTCATTCAACATAGTAGAATGGTAAGAAGCAAATGCTAGTTAAGTTAGAAATTAAAAAATATTATGATTGAGTGGATTGGTGGTTCCTCTTCAAAGTTTTAAAGGCTTTTGGATTGGACACATATTAGATAAATTAGATCTTCATTTGCATAGCCAGTCCAAGATATTCAATCTTGGTCAATGGTTCTCCTAAAGGTTTTCAAATTATCTCAAGGTCTTTGACAAGGAGACCCACTGTCACTTTCCTATTTGTAATAATGGTTGATGCTTTGGGAAGGGTGGTAAAACAAGCTCAATTATTAGGTAAAATAGAATGAATCCAAATTATGGGCAATTTGCCTCCAGTATCGGGTAATCCCACAATAGTGGTTTACACTTTCTGGGAGATCCTAATTTTTGTTGAAATCACATATTTTTAGAAAATATAATGATTTAAGCCTTGAAAATTTCCATTTACAGGATTCCAATTGAAGAGGGTTTGATCAAACCACCTTAGATCAACCCCCTTGGATAGAACCCCGCTAGTTTTAAACCATGCCTATAACGAAGTCTCCTTTACACCTATCAAAATGCTGATAAAAAACAACTTTTGATTCACCTTTTGGGGGATCAAATGAATTCATTTAAAATTTATTTTTTTAAGTATGTAGTCCTTAATATAAGCTTCCCAAAAAGTATAATTTTAAATAAATTTAATTTGATTATTATATTTATTTTTTATTTCTTATGAATGCAGGTTTTTCACCGAAAATCAAGCTCTTTGTTCTGCACATAAGGAAAAATAGTAGATTATCAAAACAAAAATTTGAAAAATATCAATGCACTAGATATTGATGTCCCTTATCCAACAAAAAAATTGAATTTCGATACATACAAAAAAAGTTATGTTTTAGCTAGTAAATCATATCTAAATTATAACTAGTCTGACTTTGAAACTTAATTAAGAAAAAAATATTTAATGAAATGCTATGAAACCAATTCCATGCACTAGATATCGTAGTTAAAAATCTAAGTTCGAAAAAAATAGAATTTAATCCTTCATAGAAAAAAAGTTATGTGTTAGCCAGTAATGTCACTCTTTAAAAATGGTGTTTACTATTAAAAACTAGTTTTCGAAGGAGATGGAAAAAGAAGAGCAATCTAATTCCAAAATTTTCGAAAAAAATATATTTAGAATCTATAGACAAAATTTCACAAATCACTAGTTTGCATCATCTTCAAATTCCTCACGGTTTAGCCACTATAGGTGCCTGAAAATGAAAATTTAGTTAAAAAATTCAGCTCAATGTCTAGTTTGACCAAAAATTGTAAACCAGTATTGTGGGATCACCCTATCACATCGGCAATTTGCTAATGATACAATGTTATTTGGATATGCTAAAAGGAAAGAAGAAAAACATATGAGGGAAATCTTGAATGGATACACAAAGGCCTTGAGTCAAAAGATTAATGTTGATAAATCAGATATTTTCCTCTTTACCCCCGAAGGAAGCATAATGAAATATTAAGAGTCCTAAATTAAAAACACGGGAAATTTCCATGCACTTATCTAGGACTCCCACTAGCAATGGGGCTAAGATCAAGTAGTTTGTGGAACACTTTATACGATAAAATTCCCAATAAGATTGCAACTTGGAAAGGTAGATGACTTTTGTGGGCATGGAGAATAATTATGCTAAAAGCTATAATCTCTACCCTACTAATCTATTTAATGGCTTGCATAGACCTCCCTATAGGAACTAACCAACAACTAAGTCAATTAATGAGGAGGTTCTTTTGGTAGGATTTTTCAGACAAAGATAAGATAACACTCATAGTATGGGATAAGATATTTAAAGAAAAGGAGGAAGGGGGCATTGGTCTAAGAAAATAACTATCCAAAACTAGAGCACTAGGTGTCAAATTGGTATGGAAAATGTTTGAGAAACCACACCTTAAATGGGTGAAAATACTTCAAAATAAGTATCTAGACAATAACAAACCCTGAAGAATCTTTACAATAGATAGGCTCCCTTGAGGATCTAGGATATGAAATTTTATGAGTAATTGTAAATTGATAATAATAGAATAGCTAACTTGGGATATATATGATGGGAAAATAACTCTCTTTTGGGAAGACTCATGGGGTCGATATCCACCATTGGATAATATGGAAAATATGGCTAAAAAAATAATAATAATTCATAATTTGGGCACCAAAGTCATAAACTATATGGAAGACGTTGTCCCGGAAGGGATGATGCTATAGAGATGAAAAATAATAGAATTTGAGAATGTTCCAATAGAAGAAGTAGAAATATTGAGAAATAAATTAAAAGAAAGGAAAATAGTAATGAGGAGTGGACAAGATGTCATATAGTGGAATGGGGCCAAGAATGGTCAATATAATCCAAAGGGTGGATACAAATTGATAGAAAATAATGCTAGACAAATATAACTCCCAATCCACTTGTTTTGGAATAAGATTTTCCTCCCCAAGGTTGGGGCATTCGTACAAGGTTGAATACTGACAATAGATAGATTCACCAAAATGGGATTCAATGGCCTCTCTCGATGTCCCCTTTGTAAAAATTAGGAAGAAAATGTTGACCACTTGTTGTTGGAAGTGTTCATTTTCATAGAAATGTTGGAAATGGATTTGTGCCAAATTAGGTTGGAGTGGAGCCCTCCTTCGACATGTGTTAAGCCTCTTTAAATCATGGGCAATCCTCAATTTGTATGCTCCTTTCTCTTGTCTATGGACAATAGACCCTTCTATCCTTATTTGAGAAATATGGAAGGAAAGGAACAAAAGGATATTCCAAGAAAAAGAAACGGCAATGCCATCCTTGCTAAATAAGCTAGAAGTAGTAATAATAGGGTGGAAAATCAACAAATGAATAAATTAATGTCAAAATGGGATAAAAAATGTTGAAAGGATGGTTTTTCCTACACCCTACTTAAGCGAAAGGGGTAGGGGGGACGAGCCGAATAGCTAGAAAACTAGAAAAATGGAACCCCCACAAAGTGGTTGATACAAGATGAATTTTTATGAAGCATCTAGAGGAAATCCTCAAATCTCAAGAGTAAGTTGTATAATTTGAGATTGGAAGGGGTAAAATATATGCAATGCATCGATGGCTCTTCCTCAATGGCTCTTCCTAAAGGAACAAATAATGAGGCTGAAATACAAGCGCTCATCTTTGGACTATGGTTATGTCTAAAGCTTAAAATAAAAAAATGTAGAAATCAAGGTGACTCTTCAATAATTATAAATTCAATAAGATCACAAATGATCTAGAATTGGAATCCAAAGGCGCATTTAGAGGTGGTGATAGAACTCATGACTAAATTTAACAATGCCACTATTAATCACACGTATAACTAGGTCAATGTGGATGCAAACTTACTAGTGAATAAAGTGGCTAATGGGACCCAAAATATTTCACATTGGGTACTTGGTAAGGAGGAGGGTGCGATCATTATATAGAAAGGGGACACTAACACGATTACCAATCGAGAGCTGTTTGAAAGATAACTAGTGTATACAACACTCAAACTGCCACACGCAAAATCAAAATAAGGAATACAAAGGGGGTAAACATCTACGCATAATAAATTCTATACTCCAATTAATAATTATGAAAACACATGATTGATAGTTTTTTTTATAAGAACATTTTTTTTAAAGAAGATTGAGTCTTAAAAGAAATTTAAAGATTAATTATCATGTGACAACATAATTTTTGTTAAATACTTTTATTTTCATTATAGATTTTGTAATGTTTTCATTTTTTAGGTCGAGATATTGGATATTTAATTTTAATTTATATTGTTTTTTTTAATTTTAATATTAATCTATTATATATTATTATAATTATAAAATTATCATATTTATATAATTTCTTATTTATTTTGGTAGAATATTTTAATGTAATAATAAATTTTAAGTGATATATTTTGTATTTGTGTTTGGTTTGGTTTGTGACTTAATTCATATTTATCTTTATTTATTCTTGTTAACATTAACTATGCAAGTCCATTGGTTCCTGCTGCCTCTTTGGGCTTGATTTGAAGGATGTCTATTGCTGGCACCCCAACCCTTTTGGGTGTTTTTATTTTAAATATGTTTATACTCTTATTGTTGAAGATAAGGAGGATTCTATGTTTAACTGGAACATGGTTTGGAATAATAAAGTTTTACCAAAAATCAATTTTTTTGGTGGGCCACTATGCACAACAAGATTCTTACTAAGTTGATAACATGAATAGGAGGGGCTTCTACCTCGTGAATAGATGTAGCCTATGTTGTAATATGGAAGAAAAAACTAAGCATATTTTCTTCCACTACGAGTTTTCCAAAAGGGTTTGGGAAGTCTTAAACCATATGTTAATCTTTTAGACTTTCCATCTGTATCTCAAAGATTTTTTTACCTCCTGGCATTTGGGTCCCCCCTTCAAGCATCCTATCATCTGTGAAATATATAACCAAACCCCTTATATCGTCACTTGGTAATTGTGGAAAGAAAGGAATAATAGGGTGTTTTGGGACCAACAGAGAAACGCCATTTTATAGATCATCAAATGCAATATTCAAGATAACATAAATTCTTCGACCTTTAAACTCTCAAAGAGAATTCTGACTTATATAGAACTAAGAGTGAAGCAGAATGAGGGAATCTCCCATAGCCTAACCAATCTCAATTGGTTTAATATCATAGCCAAAAGGGATACCAAATGGATCCCCCCTACAAGGGGGTGGGTTAAGCTCAACTTTGATGGTTGTTCCAAGGGAAACCCTAGAGAGGCAAAAACAAGATATTTAATAAGAGATGATGAAGGAAACCTAATTGATGCATGATGGGAGGTAAAAACTATTTTGAGATTGGGATTCCTAGTGGCGAAAATTGAAGGACTCTCAAATTATTGTTAATCTCCTTTAGAATAACATGACCCCTTCATGAAGAAATTAGATGTCCATGATGGCTACGTCTGAGGGAGGGAGACTCACAGTGATTGATGTAGCTATGAGGCCATGAGCCTCTTTTGAAACCACTTAGGCTAAGGCATCTCTTCCTTCAGCCTATGCCTTTTTTTGTGCCTTTGTTTTGCAGTGTGTCCCTGTCTTCAGGAGTGTGCTTGGGTTTTCTTGCAGGTCATGAAGGGGAAGGTTTTTTCAACTTTCTCTATTTGATTGTGGTTGCATGTGGTAAGGGTGTCATGACTATAGTGGTGTAGTGCTCGGTAGGAGATCTTGGTGCTGGGTTTGGGGTTTGTTTCTTTAGATGACAATTTTTTTAGGGTTTTTTTCCTATTTTTATGATAGTTGCAAACTTAGAGGAATCAAGGAAAATGAAATTCTCCAAGGTTTTGATGGGGAAGACCTGTCCTCATCAATCCACTCCAAAGTGGTAAATTTTCTTAGCAATGCTTTATATGAAGGGGGCTCATCACAAGTCAAGGGTCCTCAGGCTTTGAATGCATTTAAATGGATGCCTAGAAAGGAATAGTACTCTCTTGGTTATTCAACTGGAGTTGGTGGCTAATGATGTTAGCTATTTGTGTGACCATGCCTTAATTTATAATTTTATGGGGATTTGAGCCTCCCTTCCTTTTTTGGAATCGTGGGATTATCACACCTAGAACTCGGAAGGAGACATGAATGTTATGCAAGTTGCTAATAGTTATTTCATTGTGGTGTTCTCTTGTATGGTGGATCAGTATAGGGATTTTGAAGGGTGTATTTACTTCTAAAATTAGGTGGGTTTGGGTGAGGCTCACTTGGTTGCCATTGGAGTTTTGGAGAAATGATATTTTGCACATGATTGCATTGTTGTTGGGAAAACTAGTTGGTATGTCTCAACAAACACCAAACAAGAAGGTAATATCATTTTCTCGTGTGTGTATTGAAATTGATTTAAATAACCCATTTCTGGATTCAATGGAAATTCAGGTTAGATCCACTTCGTGGATTCAACAAATAGATTATGAAGTGCTCTAATTTCATTATCAAAGCTATCATGAGTATGGGAATTTGTAAAGGAAATGTCTTAAACTAAGCTCATCAGGGGCTCCTACTAATGGAACTTCTGTAAATACTTCTTCACGACAATTTCCTTTGAAGGATAAATGGAAATCGCCCTTGTTTGATGAGGAAAGTGATCAAGAAGGTTTCATTCTTGTTAAACCTCACAACAAGGGAAGAGGTCTGAAGAGAACTCTTAAGGACAGACATGGTGATGTAACTTATAACTGATTTTAGGCTCTAAACGACACTATTTAGTATGAGAAAAACCCAAGAATGCTCCCTGAACCAAATTTGTTAGGGATGGATTAGCTGGCCTCCCAAGAGAGATTCAGGCATAATAGTTTAGTGACTAAGCGAATTGGATCTCAAATGGATACATACCAATTTCAAGAAATGCTTGGTGAGACACTTCTTCCTGAGAAGGTTGTGTTGGATGATGTATTGAGCTTGGCCTTGATTGAGCAAGTACTGGAGGTTGATGCTCAAGAACCTAGTAAAGGCAAAAAAAAGGTACCTATGTTGGGGATACAAAAAAAGAACTTCACAAAAGGAAGCTTAGAGAAGTCTTCAAAGCTAGGAAGGAAGAAAGATCAAGATAAAATTAAATTAATGGGGGAGAATTTGGTGGAGTCAAGCTCAGTCAAAACTATTGACTCCCACTTTTCTAACTCTCATAAATGATAGTTTTGTCTTGGAATGCAAGGGGCTTGAACAACATCCCTAGACAAAAGGTTGTTTGAGATATGATCAAGGTGCATTCTCTTGATGTTGTAAGCATTCAAGAATCTAAGTTGTCAATGGATGGTATGTTAAAATTTGCTTCCAAGTTGTGGTGGAGAGGTCATTGTTAGCATTACCTAATTTTTCTTTTGGCTCAATCAAGTAGAGTTGGAACAACATTTGCAACTAAAGATAAAAGGTACACATAGAATTTCTGCTAATATTTTCATCATTACACAAAACATGCTATCAAATGAACTTTCAATTTTATTATGCAAGTGTTTACAAGAGAAAATATTGCACAAGTTTTGCATAAAATGTTGTCTTTTATTCATAGTTACAAATGTATGGTGTCCCACACAAGCGATGGTAATGACTGATTCAATGCAATACAAAAGTAAACTATACATATGAAGAAAAAGAAGAGAATATGAAAGGAATAGGGATCTGTCATTTCCTGAATGATGAACCCCAAGGTTGAACTACTGCATCTTCAACTCCTTTCCCTTGGTTTCTCCAGAAGTTGCTCTATTGCTCCAAAAATGCCTACAAGAGATGAGAAAATTTGGTTTTAGAGCTTAGGATACATATTCTCTCCATACACAACATCAACAAACATATAATTTACTCTCATAAGGCATTGAAATCAGTTTTACAGTTATCACAAATATCAAGGAAAAGAAGAAGATCGTCATCAACATCCATCAAATTTTGAACTTCATTGTTTTATCTCATGTTTGTTCACTGTGCAGGTATAGGTGCATTTTTTCATTGCTAAATTATTTTGCATTGAAATCACAACATGTGGAATAAAATGGGATCCCACAAGGGTTGATCCCAACATGCTTCCCTCTTAGTTTTTTAAGAGGGATAGGAGTGTAAACTCATCATACTTTTCAACATTCAAAACAAGCACTCATCACTCATACAATGCGTTGACTAAATTTACTATCATAAATGACAAATACTTGTTCAATGGAATCACAATATGAGAAGGACAATAATAACCATAACAATCCATGAATCCCTTCAATGACATGAAGCATCAAAGAGCATCAATGACTACCATAGAAGCTAGAGACAGTCCTCCACAAGAGCAATAAAAGGTTAGTGACAATCTACAGAAAATGAATGGCATCATGATAGTGTCCAAAGAGCCTCATCAAAGCAATTCAACAAGGAAACCCACAACCTATGGTTTTAGGGTCGAGCCCAAGTAATTGCAACAAAAATGTAAACATTATCATTTTCAAAAAATGAAGAACATGCATAGAGCCAAAACCATGATAGAGGATATTGTATCTTTGCATTTTCCAGAATATGAAAGTAAAGCCACATCCATAGAGCAAAGAGAATGTGAAAATCAAAGGGTCGAGAATAGAAGCAAGAAGGAGTAAACCTAGAATCTTCAAGAACATAAAATAAAACCCACGACCATAGTGTAGGATAAACCCTCAAAAATCTTACAAGCATGATGAGACTGAGACAAAAGATAGAGAGATTTCATCATTTCTTACAATGGAGATAAAGATAAACAATAGAAAAATAAAGCCCTTGTTTTCCTTTTTTCTATTACAAGAAACACAAAGAGTAGAAGTCCTTGTATTTTTTCTTTTCAGAAAGGAAAATTTCTTGCATTTTTTAATATGAAATACACAAGAAATGAAAAAGGGCTTCATATTTTCTTTGTTATAGCTGCAAAAAGTAACCATTTGTTTCAAAAAGGGTGAACACAAACATTTTTAGCAAAGAATATTGCTTACCCACATGGTTTCCAATATGTATTTTGCATTGAAAACTTCAAGAATCTCAAGTCAGAACCTCAAAACCATGGTAACACTCACAAACAATAGAGTGCAAAAACTGAGATGCAAAGTGTTTGGGCTGAGTGTTTTGTGTCTTAGGGTTTCTTTTGCCCTAAATTCGTCGATCCCCTTAATGGGATTTTCGCTTTTTTTTTAAGCATTATTTTGCATATCATTGATACATTGTGTAATGTATTTGAAACTACCTTGTATTTTCATAGTTTCCAAACAAAGGTCATATGTCCCTTTTACATTTGCACAAGTTAAAACTAATTTCACATTTGAAATGTAAAAAACATTGATTAAAGTGATGTAATTATAAATCACTTTATTAAATGTTGAATATAGTGCAAGATAAAGAGCATGCATTTTCAAGATTAAGTCAAAAGGAGGCAGTTTGAGGATTTATGTGCAAGTTCCAAGGATATAAGAGAGGTTGAAGAAGTTGACAAACAAGTGGAGGGAATATAGGAGTGATTTTGAATTAGTTTTGAAGGTCTTGGAAAGCATATAGGGGTGATTTTAGGTGTCTTTATGGTAGGAGAGGTCAAGACTTGACCTTTTCTTCATTCTAGAGCCTTTTTGGAGTCTTTTAAGGGGCTTAAAAATAGGCTTTATTGTTGGGCATGGCCAAGGGAGTTTGAGATTCCTATATTTGTGCAACTATTTGGAAAGAATAAAGTAACTTCAAATATCATTTTTGAAGTTAGTTCTTTTCATTCTCATGCTACATTGTAACTTTTTTGGAGGTTCTTTCAGTAGGAGATAGCATTTGTAACTCATTTACAGACATGTTTAGCAATATTACACCTTTGGAAATCAATAAAGTTAAGCAAGTTTTGCCTTCTCAAATTCTGTGGCATTGTGTGTGTTTAAGTGATTAATGCAATTTCTTTGTGAAGTATCTCATCCTTGTTATTGTGTCTCATTAGTAGCACCTTTATGCAAAAGAAATATGTATGTTTGTAGGTTGTAAGTTGCGTTGGAATGCAAGTAGTTGAAGTTGTGAAGAGTGTATTTCTTCCTTCTAGGATTGTGAGTGTTATAATCTTATTATGAAACATTGATGCAAAAGAATATGAACCCCCGAGTTGTGCATGTAGAAGCCTTTTGTTGATTAAAACTGTGTGTAAAAGTAGTCATACAAGTTTTAGATTAACATTATGGTGCATCACCTTAGGAGCTAGTTTCATTTTCATGTTTTCTCCTTACCCTTTGCTCTGCAAAAACATTAGTTTAGTTAGTTTTAGGTGAGTACCATAAGAGCCAGTTTTCTCTGGAGGTTAGCTTCCATTATCTAAGCCCACAATCAGGGAGGCTTTACAATGTTTCACGAATAGGTTGAGTTTATTCAACAAGGGTGCACTATTAGGAGACAAAAATTAGTACATAGGAGCTCACGACAGTGCTGAAGGAATAGTTTGTCTTTGGTATGTGGCGACTGATCATGCTATACTGTACAGTCTTCATGTATCCTCGTTGGGGTCTGGGGCTGGGTCGAGCCTCGGGTGGGGGTTTGAGGGTGAAAGTCACTAAGAAGTGGGGGTTCAGAGGCGACAGCCCCTGAGAAATTTTCTTTTCCTACTTTTTCACTTCATCACCAAAAAAGAAAAAAACTGACTTTGTAGAACCCTAATTTCTGGAAGCTTCTAAAAAGCTTGTAATAAGTGGTTGGGATGAGATTTGCAGTATGGCATTATTCACAAGATTGTAATATGTTTTGTATTGGATAATAAAATCATTGGATGGCTGCAATTTTTTGATGTAGCTCGGATTGGGTGAACCATGCTAAATTCTTTGTGTTGTCTTGTTTTTGCTATAATTTTCTTTGTGTTTTATTTCTCTATTTTATTGATCAAATATTCATTTAACTATTAGATATCTTCCTTCTAACCCTAAAAAGTGGTATCAAAGCAAGGTTGTGTTTAGTTATCCTTTGTTGAAAGGTCTCATGGTTGAGTGGGAGTCTCACGGCTGAGTGGGAGTAATGGAAGATGAGGGTGAGTTGAAGGTTGAGAAGTTCAAAGGGAAGAAATATCAATTATGGAAGATACAGATGGAGGACTACCTCTATTAGAAGGATTTATGGCGGCCATTGGAAGGGAAAACCAAGAAACTCTCAACAATGTCTGATGAGGACTGGGATATTTTGGATAGAAAGAAAATTGGTAGTATTTGTTTATGCCTAGCATAATCGGTGGCATTCAATATTACAACAACAAAGACAACTCAAGAGTTGATGCAAACTCTGGAAAATTTATCTAAAAAACCTTCCACTTCGAATAAGGTATTTCTTATGAAACATTTATTTAATATGAACATGGTAGAAGGTGGGTTAGTTGCTGATCATTTAAATGAGTTTAATATGGTTACCAACCAATTAACTTAAATGTAAATGTAAACTTTGATGAAGAAGTTATGACTCTTTTGATTATGTTTTCTTTGCCTGAAAGCTGGAATAGCTTGGTAATGGTTGTTAGCAATTCTATTTCTGGGTCGAATACATTGAAATTTGATGATGTTGTTGGTGTTATTTTGAGTGAGGAAATTCATAGGAAAATCTTAGGTGGAACATCTACATCAGGTTGTGTTTTGAATGCAAAAAGTAGGGGTAGAACAAAGGAGAGAGGAAAAAATTCTCGAAGTCATGGGAAGTCATGAGGAAAATCAAAGGATAAAAGGTCCCAATCTAGAGACAAGAGGGATTGTTGGTACTCCGGTAAGCCGGGTCATTTAAAGAAAGATTGTTGGTCTCAGAAAAATAAAGGAGACAAAAAGTAAGGAAATAAAGAGGAAAATGTGGTAAGTAATAAATTTGATGAGGATGCTTTGATTCTTTCCCTTGACAATTTGATGATTCTTGGGTGTTAGATTTAAGGGTTTCATTTCATGCTACACCCCATAGAAATTATTTTCTTGATTATGTCCAAGGGGATTTTGGGTTGGTTTATTTGGGAGATAACGAACCCTGTCATATTGTTGGAAAGGGAAGAATCAAGATTAAGTTGCAGAATGGGAACCATTGGCTACTACATGAGGTAAGGCACGTTCCAACGTTAAGAAAAAAATTAATTTCAATGGGGCAACTAGATGATGAAGGCTATGTTGTTACATTTAGTGATAAAAATTAGAATGTTACAAAATGTGTCTTAGTGTTAGCAAAAGGTGTTAAAGTAGGAACCTTATATCTTTGTATAGGTCATATTGTTCCTTCTACTTCAACTATTGCAGATAAAAATCAATGTTCAGGACAGTTGTTGCAGTTCAGCAGGCAAAAAATTAGATAGTTGTTCTGGATTCTGAATCAGCACTATAGCATAATAGACTTGGGCATATGAGTGAAAAAGGTATGAAAGTAATTCATTCTAAGAATGTTTTAACATTTCTAAAATGTGTTAATATAGATTTATGTGAAAGTTGTGTGAATGGAAAATAAAAGAAAGATGAGAAATTAGAGCTTGTGCATATGAATGTATGGGGACCAACTCAGGTATCTTCTCTTGGTGGCTCTCAATATTATGTTGCATTCATTGATGATGCAACTAGGAAGGTATGGATTTATTTCCTTGGGCAAAAATTTGATGTATTTGAAACTTTTAAAAAATGGAGAAGCTTGGTTGAGAATGAGACGGGTAAAAAGTTAAAATGTCTTAGATTTGATAATGGTGGTGAGTATTGCAGCAAAGAGTTTGAAGATTATTGTTCCTCTAATGATATTCGTAGGTAGAAAATGGTTCCAAGGACTCCATAGGAAAATAGAGTGGTTGAGCACATGAATAGAACAATAATGGAGCGTGCACGGACTATGAGATTGCATGTTGGGTTGCCTTTAAACATGTTGATAGAGGCTGTAAACACTGCTATTTATTTAATTAATAGAAGTCCTTCTAATCCTTTGGGTTGTGGTATTCTAGAGGAAGCATGGACATGTAAGAAGGTGAGTTATTCTTTTCTCAAAACCTTTGATTGTGAAGCATTTGCACATGTAGATTCTGAAAATAGAACCAAGCTTGATGAAAAATCAAAGAAATGTATATTTGTTGGATATGGCATTGATGAATTTGGTTTTATAGGCTTTGGGATTTTAAAAATAAAAAAATTGTGAGAAGCAGGGATGTCATATTCAATGAGAAAGTGTTGTACAAAGATTAGTTACAGTAGCATGAGAAGAAAGAAAATGATTATGCAGTGTTGGATGATACTCCAAACAATGATTTTCTAGTGGTTCCTCATGCTCCGCAACAATAGCAACAAAAAATACCACAAACTCTAGTGAATGTTAGACGATCTTCAAGGATAAGTAGACCTCCGAAAATATTTTCTCCCTCTTTGTATTATATTTTATTAACAAATGTTGGTGAATCGGAATGTTATGATGAAGCTATGTAGGTGGATACAAAGGTTTAGTGGGAGCATGAAATGGAAGAAGAAATGGACTCCTTGCAGAAAAATCAGACTTGGGAATTATGCAAGTTGGCCTCCAGGTAAAATTGCTTTACCAAACAAATGGGTTTATAGGCTAAAAGAGGAGGATGGAGGTAAGAAAATATTTAAAGCTAGATTAGTTGTAAAGGGATTTGTATAGAAAAGGGTATTTATTTTGATGAAATCTTTTCTTCAGTTGTTAAAATGACTTCTATTCATACTGTTTTAAGTATTGTGGCTACTGAAGATTTTCATTTAGAATAGCTTAATGTTAAAACAACCTTTCTCCATGGTGATTTGGAAGAGGAAATATATATGGAACAACCACAAGGATTTGAGGTCAAAGGTAAGGAGAAACTAGTGTGCAAATTGAATAAAAGTTTATATGGCTTGAAGCAAGCACCTTGACAATGCTATACTAAATTTGATAGTTTTATGGTTGAGCAAGGCTCCAATAGGTGTAATTCAGACCATTGTGTTTACTTTAAGAGGTTAGATGAAGATAGCTACACTATTTTATTTTTATGTGTTGATGATATGCTTGTAGCAGGGTCTAACATGGATCACATAAAGGAGTTAAAACAACAGTTAGAAAATTCATTTGCTATGAAGGATTTGGAGGCAGCAAAACAAATCCTTGGTATGAAGATTACAAGAGAGGAAAAATAGAAAATTGTTTTTAACTCAGGCTGATTATGTTGAAAAGGTGTTGCAGGGATTTCATATGGAGAATGCAAAAGTTGTCACCACACCTTTGCCTAGTCATGTCAAATTGAATAAGGTTATGTGTCCAAAGACACAAGAGGAGGAAGAAAAAATGTCCAAGGTACCATATGCTTTAGGTGTAGGTAGTTTAATGTATGCCATGGTATGCACAAGACCAGATATTGCACATGTCATAGGATTTGATAGCAGGTATATGAGTCATCCCAGAAGTTGAGCATTGGAATGCAGTAAAATGGATTCTCAAGTACTTGAGAGGTACATCCAATAAATGTTTATGTTTAGGAGGCTCTAATACTGATTTAAAAGTTTATGGTGACTCAGATTTGGCAAGGGATATAGATACCAAGTGGAGTACCACAAGTTATGTATTTACAATTGGTGGGACAACAGTGAGTTGGATTTCTTGATTGTAAAGGTGGTTGATTTATCCACCATGGAGGTAGAGTATGTTGCTGCAACAGAGGCAACAAAGGAGATGATATGGCTGCAACTTTTCATGGAAGAGTTGGGAAAACAATAGTCTGAAAATCACTTGTTTATAGATAGAAAGAGTGCTATACATCTTGCAAATAATTTTTCCTTGCACTCCAAAACCAAACACATACTGTTGAGATATCATTTCATTCAGTCAGTGTTGGAGGATGGACAAGTAAAGCTAGAAAAGATGCATACAGATGCCAATCTAGTGGATATGTTTACAAAGGCAGTGACAAGGGAGAAGTTGAGCTCCTCTTCAGTTTCAGTTGGTCTTCATGGTTAAAAGTATAACAGAGTAGTAAGGTCCAAGGTTCTTATTTATAGTGGGAGTTGCAAGTGCAGTGGTGTCATCCAAGATCAGTCTCCAAGTGGGAGATTGTGTTGGTGTGGAGCTTGATCAGTCTCCAAGTGGGAGATTGTTGGTATGTGGTGACTAATCATGCTATATTGTATAGTCTTCATGTATCCTCGTCGGGGTTTGGGGCTAGGTCGGGCCCTGGGTGGGGGTTTAAGGGCAAAAGCCCCCGATAAATTTTATTTTCCTACTTTTTCGCTTCGTCACTGAAAAAGAAAAAAGATGACTTTGTAGAACCCTAATTTCTGGAAGCTTCTAAAAAGCTTGTAATAAGCAGTCGGGATGAGAGTTGCAGTATGAAATTATTTGTGAGATTGTAATATGTTTTGAAATGGATAATAAAATCATTGGATGCCTTAGGTTTTGTGGATGTAGCCTGGATTGGGTGAACCACGTTAAATTATTTGTGTTGTCTTGTTTCTGCTATATTTTACTGTGTTTTATTTCTCAATTTTATTGATCAAATCTATATTTAACTATTAGATATCCACCTTATAACGCTAACATTTGGGATTCGTGTAGGATCTCCCCTTTGTGGTGGCTTTCCAACAACAACTCTTTATCTATGGTCACTTTGAGTTTCAAATATGGGGAAGTTCTCTTGTTTACCAATGCTTATGCCCCAACAGATCATCTTAGAAAGAGTCATCTCTGGTCTCATATAGGGTATGTATGCTCCCTAGTTCCTTTACTCCCTTAAGTGTTGGCTAGTGACTTCAATGCTATCATCGGTTTGGAGGAAAAGAAAGGAGGAGTGAACAAGCTTGAGTCATCCTCATCAATTTTTAGAGAAAATATTGCATTACTAAACCTTGTAGATATAAAAATAGGAAATGGTATGTTCACATAGAGAAATAGGAGATGTGGAGAGCATTACATCTTTGAAAGATTAGGCAGGTTTTTAGTCTCCAGCTTTTGGGTTGGCAACAACTGGATTACTAGCTTGGAAATCCTACACTAGAGAGGATTTAATTACTAGCCTATCATATTTTTGGTGAAAGAGAGGGGTGCCTCTAAGAACCCTTTGTTAAAAGTCTAGCTTATGTGGTTGTGAGAGCCATCTTTACAAGACCTTGTGAGTGAGCGGTGAAGAAAAGACATGCCTAAGCATGAAACAACTATGTATTCTTTTGTCAAAAGGCTTCAATTTGTGAAGTACTATCTTAAGAAGTGGAATAGACAAATTTTTGGGAATATTTTTTCAAAAAAAGTTAAGGCTCAACAATGTTTGGACATCATCACTAGGAAGAATAGGGATTTTGGGCTTACAAAAAAATCCCTTAAAGAAGAAGGGGAAGGTTTGAAGGTTTTAGCTAAATGAGAGTTGTGTGAGGAAATTTATTGGAAACAGAAGCCTAGGACATCCAAACAATCTATTCTTTCTATTTAGGGACTTCAATGCAATTTTTAATAGCCAAGATAAACTAGGAGGGGTCCAAAGAAGATACCAAATTGTACTTTAATTTTAAAAATTTCATAGGAAGGAATTTCTTAATAGAGGTGTTGATGAGAAATACTATACATAATTGGACTAATAGAGGGTTAGGTTTTAGCAAAATCATAGATAAATTGGATAGGTTTCTATTCATATCTAATTTAAGTATTTTCCCTTTCACATTGGAATGCAATCTGGTCCCCTTCTCTAGCTTTGATCATTTCCCAAACCAACTAAGCATAGATGGTGACAAAACCTAGAGAGATACCCCTTCAAATTTGAAAATATATGGATGAAGGACCAAAAATTTCTCAGCTTAATATCAAGATGGTGGAAATACGACACACAAGAAAGAACAAAAATATATTATGTGTTTGCCAAGAGTTGAAATACAAAAAGAGGTAGTTGATTCAATGGAATAAAGATCACTTCGAGAATATATTTCTGATAAAGAAGGGAATAGAAGAAAATATTCAAGCTCTTAATAAAGAAGTATTTCTAGTAGGAATGGACCAAGGTAGATATCTAGTAGAGAAATAACTCATGAAAGAGTACTCAAAGGTGTTGGCAAAGGAATAAGTGTATTGGAGGAAGAAGTCCAGAGAATTTTGGTTAAAGGATGGAGATAGGAACTCTAGTTTTTCATAATTCCACCAAAATAAGGAGAAACCAAAATGGAAATAGCTCTATCAAATTAGTAGATGGCTCAATAAGTGATAACCCAAAAGTGATAAAAAATAGTGGATTACTTCAAAATTTGTTGAATAATTGGGAGGGCTCAAAATTTTCAACACAAAATTAGTTAATAGAAAGTATTCTAAAATTGGTTGTAGAAAACTAGAATAGGTTGCTAATGGAAGAATTCTCATAGGAAAAAATAAAAATTAGTAGTTAGGAAACTCCATCTAGACAAGACACCAGGCCTTGATGGGTTTCCAAATATTTCTTACCACAAGTGTTGCGATATTATTGTAAGGATGTAACATAGGCCATAGAAGACTCAAGAAAGAAGGGTAAGCTACTGAAAGAAAGAAATAACACCTTCATAGCATTAATCCCCAAAAAGGAACAAGCCCTCTCAATGGAAGAGTATCAAACTATATCTTTTGTGCAACCCACTCTATAAAATTTTGGAAAAAACAATGGCCAATAGGCTAAAAACCCCTTTTAGACATCATAGTAGAAGAAAAAATAGGCTTTGTTTTGAGGAGATCAATAATGGATGGGATCATCGTTGCATAAGAAGCAATTCATTCAACATAGTATAATGGTAAGAACAAATTCTAGTTAAGTTAGAAATTAAAAAATATTATGGAGTGGATTGGTGGTTCCTCTTCAAAGTTTTAAAGGCTTTTGGATTTGACACATATTCGATGACTTAGATCTTCAATTTCATATCCAGTCCAAGATATTCAATCTTGGTCAATGGTTATCCTAAAGGTTTTCAAAGTGTCTCAAGGTCTTTGACAAGGAGATCCACTGTTGCTTTCCTATTTGTAATAATGGTTGATGCTTTGGGAAGGGTGGTAAAACAAGCTCAATTATTAGGTAAAATAGAAGGAATCCAAATTATGAGAAATTTTCCTCTAGTATCATACCAATAATTTGTTGATGATACAATGTTATTTGGATATGCTAAAAGGAAAGAATAAAAATATATGAGGGAAATCTTGAATAGATACACAAAGGCCTCGAGTCAAGAGATTAATGTTGAGAAATTGGATATTTTCTTCCTCTTTACCCCCCAAGGAAGCATAATGAAATATTAAGAGCCTTGAATTATAAACAAGGGAAATTTTCATGCACATATCTAGGATTTCCACTAGCAATGGGGCTAGAATCAAGTAGTTTGTGAAACACTTTAATCGAAAAAATGCCCAATAAGGTTGCAAATTGGAAAGGTAGATGGATTTTGTGGGTAGGGAGAACAATTATGCTAAAAGTTATAATCTCTACCCTACCAATATATTTAATGGCTTGCATTCCCCTCCCTATAGGAACTAACCAAAAACTAAGTCAATTAATGAGGAAGTTCTTTTGGCAAGATTCTTTAGACAAAGATAAGATAACACATAGTATGGGATAAGATATTTAAAGAAAAGGAGGAAGGGGAGTTGGTCTAAGAAAAAACTATCTAAAAATATAGCACTAGGTTCCAAATTGGTATGGACTATTTTTTAGAAACCACACCTTAAATGGGTGAAAACACTTCAAAATAAGTATCTAGACAATAAAGAACCCTCGAGAATTCTTACAACAAAAAGGCTCCCTCGAGGATCTAGGATATGGAATTTTATGATTAATTGTAAATCAATAATAATAGAATAGCTAACTTGGGATATATATGATGGGAAAATAAATCTCTTTTGGGAAGACTCATGGGGATGATATCTACCATTGGATAATCTAGAAAATATGGCTCCAACAAAATGAATTTTAATTCAGAATTTGGGCACCAGAGTTAGAAACTATATAGAAGACGTCATCACAAAAGGGATGATGTTGTAGACATCCAAATTTGACCTCTCACATAACAGTCAAATTCATCCCTTTCATCCATCCATTTCATCTTCCCAATCAACATTAATTAAATCATTTATTTAATTAATATTTCTTCCTTATTCTAATGTTCCTAAGGTATTTAATTCAATTAATTAAATAATTTGTCATTATCCCATTTCCCCTCTAAATTAAATAAATTATACTCTCATTTATTTGATTTAGTCATTTGACCCTTATGAATTTAAATCAATTTTAAATTCATTGTTTTCTCTCTCCTTGTCCCTTCCTCCATAACCCCTCCTTAATCTGGATTAATTTAATTAATCTTTAATTATGGATGTGCACACCCTTAATTGGGATTAATGTCACATCCTCCATCATAACCCACTTTCCTTAATTCTTCATTAGCCACCTAATCCCTTGTTTGCACAACTTAATCACTTGATTAGGTCAGCCTAATCTTCATGCCATTTATGGCATATCCACAAGTCAACCCTTTTATTAAATGCTTTCTCTTTTAGGAGAAGGCAACCCCTTCCCAAGGTGAATTTTAAATTCACTTTTATTCTTCCAAGGTCTTTTAAAGAATTTTTAATTCTTCAAAGGTCAAATCACCCACATGGGGACACAAACCTCCATTATGAGGAGATCTTGTCCAATCCCAAGGTACTAGAAAGCACCTCCACCTCATGTCCTATTTGCCACATCACCCGCCACATGTCAAGATGTGAGGGCTTGTGAGTTCTCAACTCACCTTAGCCCTTGATCTTGTCCAAGGTCATTGCATCTAGACCATTCACTCTTTAGTGGCCTTTCCCCTAAAATTAGAGGATTTTCCCTCATTTGCAACAACAATTGGACAATCACAATTTCATTCATCAACATTCAACTTGTGCTCTCAAGCCTTCAAGCACTTGCACTCATCCTCCATTTCTGCAACTTTTAAGCTCACATTGCATCCATATACAACACATCAAAATACCCACATGCACCATTTCATTCCTCATCATCTCTACTTCATTTTGCATCCAATTTTATGCTATTTGACATTGAAGGAGCACACAAAACTGAGAAATCAATAGGGTCAACCAAGCAATCAACTTGGACAAGGTAATACCGTTCCTTTTCTTGTATTTTGTTCAAGTTCAACTCGGGTTCAATCTTGAGGTGTTGTTTGTGTTTTCCCTATTTTCACTTCGTTTAGTTTTGCACTTTAGACTTGGTAAAAACACCTGAACACATATGCTATGGAGATGAAAATACTAGAATCTGAGAATGTTCCTATATAAGAAGTATAAATCTTGACAAATAAATTAAAAGAAAGAAAATAGTAATGAGCAGTGGACAAGATGTCATATAGTGGAATGGGGCCAAGAATGGTCAATATAATCCAATGGATGGGTAAAAATTGATAGAAAATAATGCTGGACAAACATAACTCCCAATTCACTTGTTTTGGAATAATATTTTCCTCCCCAAGGTTGGGGCATTCCTACAAGGTTGAATACTGACAATAAATAGATTCACCAAAATGGGATTCAATGGCCTCTCTCAGCGTCCCCTTTGTGAAAATTAGGAAGAAAATGTTAACCACTTATTGTTGGAGTGTTAATTTTCATAGAAATGTTGGAAATGAATTTGTGCTAGATTAAGTTGGAGTGTAGCCCTCTCTATAGATGTGTTAAGCCTCTTTCAATGATGGCCAATCCTTAATTCGTATGCACCTTTCTCTTTTCTATGGACAATAAGCCTTTATGTCCTTATTTGGGAAATATCGAAGGAAAGCAACAAAAGGATATTCTAAGAAAAAGAAATGGAAATGTCATCCTTCTTAAATAAGCTAGAAGTAGTAATAGTGGAAACAACAAATAATAGGGTGGACAACCAATAAAAAAAAAATCAATGTCAGAATGATATAAAAAATGTTGAAAGGACGGTTTGGCCTATACCCTCCTTAGGTTAAAGGGGTAGGGGGGGTGAGAGTCGAATAGATAGAAAACTAGAAAAATGAAATCCTCGCAAAGTGGTTGGTACGAGATGAATTTTTATGGAGCATCTAGATGAAATACTAGAATATCAAGAGTAGGTTGTATAATTTGGAACTAGAAGGGGTAAATTGTATGAAATGAATCAATGGCTCTTCCCAAAGGAACAACTAATGAGGCTGAAATACAAGTGCACGTCTTTGAACTGCGGTTATGACTAAAGCTTAAAATAAAAAATATAGAAAAATCTTCAATAATTATAAATACAATAAGATCCCAAATGATCTAGAATTGGAAGCTAAAGGCTCATTTAGAGGTGGTGACAAAACTCATGGCTAAATTTAACAATTCCACCATTAATCATGCATATAGGGAGGTCAACGTGGATGAAAACTTACTAGTGAATAAAGTGGCTAATGGGACCCAAAATATTTCACATGGGGTACTTAGTAAGGAAGCGGGTGCAATCATTAAATAGAAAGGGAATACTAACATGATTACCCTCGAGAGTTGTTTGATAGATAACTAGCGCATACAACACTCAAACGATTATAGATTTTGTAATGTTTTCATTTTTATGGTTGAGATGTTGGATATTAATTTTAATTTATATTGTTTTTTGAATTTTAATATGATTTGTTATATATTATTACAATTATAAAATTAACATATTCATATAATTTCTTATTTATTTTGGTAGAATATTTTAATGTAATAATATATTTTAAGTGATATATTTTTGTATTTTTGTTTGCCATGGTTCACGACTTAATTCATATTCATCTTTATTTATTCTTGTTAACATTAACTCTACAAGCTTATTGGTTCATGTTGCATCTTTGGGCTTGATTTGAAGGATGTTTGTTGCTGACACCCCAACCCTTCTAGGTGTTTTTCTTTTAGATCTACTCATACTCTTATTTCTGGAGATAAGGAGGATTCTATGTTTAACTGGAACATGGTTTGGAATAATAAAGTATTACCAAAAAAAACTATTTTTAGTGGGCCGCTATGCACAACATGATTCTTACTATTGATAGCATGAATAGGAGGGGCTTCTACCTTGTGAATAGATGTAGCCTATGTTTTAATATGGAAGAAATGACTAACCATATTGTATTTGACTACAAGTTTTCCAAAAGGGTTTGGGAGGAGGTCTTAAACCATTTGTTAATCTTCTAGACTTTCCTTCTATATCTTAAAGATTTTATACCTCGTAGCATTTGGGTCCCCCCTTCAAGCATCTTGTCATCTGTAAAATCTTAAACCAAACCCCTTATCTTGTCACCTGGAAGCTGTGGAAATAAAGGAATAACATGGTGTTCTAGGACCAAAAGAGAAACAACAAGGTCATTTTATAGATCATCAAATACAACATTCAAGATAACACAAATTCTCTGACCTTTAAACCCTCCAAGAGAATGTTGAATTATACAGTACTAAGAGTGAAGAAAAATTAGGGAGTATCCCATAGCCTAATGAATCTCAATCGGTTTAATATCATAGCCAAAAAGAATACCAAATGGATCCCCCCTCCAAGGGGGTGGGTTAGGCTAAACTTTGGTGGATGGACCAAGGGAAACCTTGGAGAGGCAACACCATGATATTTAATAATAGATGATGAAGGAAACCTAATTGAAGGATATGCTCAGGCCATTAGATACAAATATAATAATGTTGTTGAAGCTATGGATACATGGTGGGAGGTAAAAAATCTTTTGAGATTGGGATTCCTAGTGGTGGAAATTGAAGGAGACTCTCAAATTATTGTTAATCTCCTTTAGAATAACATGACCCCTTCATGAAGAAATTAGATGTCCATAATGGCTACGTCTTAGGGAGGGAGACTCACAATGACTGTTGTAGTTCTTAGGTCGCAAGACTCTTCAAAAACCACATAGGCTAAGGCATCTCTTCCTTTAGTATGTGCCTTTGTTCTATAGTTTGTCCCTATATTCAGGAGTGCACTTGGGGTTTTTACAAGTCATGAAGGGGAAGGGTTTTTTCAAGTTTCTCTATTAAATTGTGGTTGCATGTGGTAGGGGTGTCATGGCTTTAGTGGTGCGGTGCTCGGTAGGTGATCTTGGTTCTAGGTTTGGGGTATAATATTTTAGTGTCTGAGCGAATTGGATCTCAAATGGATACATATACCAATTTCAAGAAATACTTGGTGAGACACTTCTTCTTGAGAAGGTTGTGTTGGGTGATGTATTGATCTTGGCCTTGATTGAGAAGGTATTGGAGGCTAAGGCTTAGAAGCCCGATAAAGGAAAAAAAGAGGTACCTACATTGGGGTTGCAACAAAATAAATTCAAAAAAGGAAGCTCAAAGAAGTCTTCCAAGTTGGGAAGGAAGAAAGATTAAGATAAATTCAAATTAATGAGGGAGAATTTGGTGGAGTCAAGCTCAATCAAAAATATTAACTCCCACTTTTCTAACTCTCATAAATGATAGTTTTGTCTTGGAATACAAGGGGTTTCAACAACATCCCTAGACAAAAGGTTGTTTGAGATATGATCAAGATGCATTCTCTTGATGTTGTATTCATTTAGGAATTTAATTCGTTGGTGGATGATATGTTAAAATTCACTTCCAAGTTGTGGTGGAGAGATCATTTCTAGTGCATAGAAGCTTAAGGAAATGGTGGATGAATAGTTTTTCTTTGGGATTTGCATAGGATATCCCCTTTGTGGTGTATTTCCAGCAAAAACCCTTTATCAGATGGTCACTTTGAGTTTTAAATATGGAGAAGTTCTCCTGTTTGCCAATGCTTATGCCCCAACAAATCTACTTGGAAAGAGTCATATCTAGTCTCATATAGGGTATGTATGCTCCCTGGTTCCTTTACTCCCTTGGGTGTTGGCAGGTGACTTCAATGCTATCATCATTTGGAGGAAAAGAAAGGAGGGGTAGATAAGCTCGAGTCATCCTCATCATTTTTTATAGAAAATATTGCATTAAAAAACCTGATAGATATAAAATCAAGCAATGGTATGTTCACATGGAGAAATAGGAGATGCGAAGAGGATTACATCATTGAAATATTAGATAGATTTTTAGTCTCCAACTTTTGGGTTGGCGTTAATTGGATTACCAACTCAAAAATCCTAGATTCTAGAGAGCGTTTGATCATTGATCTATCATTTTTTTGGTGAAAGAGAGGGGTGCCTCTAAGAACCCTTTGCTCAAATTCCATCTTATGTGGTTGTGAGAGCCATATTTGTAAGAAATTGTGAGTGAGTGGTGGAGAAAAGGCATGCATGAGCATGGAACAACTATGTATTATTTTGTCAAAAGGCTTCAATTTGTGAAGTGCCAACTTAAAAAGTAAAATAGGTAGAGTTTTGGGAATATTTTTTTTAGCAAAAGTTGAGGCTCAACAACGTTTGGACACCATCACCAAGAAGAATAGGGATTTTGGGCTTTCCAAAAAATCCCTTAGATGAATAAGGGGAAGCTTTGAAGGTTTTAGCTGAATGAGAGTTGCGTGAGGAAAATTATTGGAAACAAAAGTCTATGACTATCTGACTTCAGGAGGGAGACAAGAATACAAATTTCTTCTTCAATTTTGTCAAAGATAGAATTCATGGTAGCTCAATTTCTTCCTCGGTGTCTTCTTGGGGAGTGCAATCCACTTCATTCAGGGATATATCGTAGGAAAGCATTCATCATTACTTTTTGCTCTACTTTGAGGACTCTTCGCTGGTGGAGGTGGAAGAAAATCTCATCTTGGAATGTATTTCTTCTATTGTTTCTAGTGAAGCAAATGAAGTGCTCATCAACCCCATCCTTCTAGAGGAGCTTGAGGAGGTTTTTGTTGAACATATGTTTTCATTGATGTCAAAGGAGTATTTTTCTTGATGACAAAAGTGCTCACTGATGTCAAAGGAGTAATGTTAGAAATTGTGTGAGAATTAAATGTAATCATACTTATTGAATTTGGGGTGTATTTATGTCATGTCATGTCTTCAATGAAGAAGAGTGCTTTTAGTATGCTTTTAGTATCATACTACACTTATTCATGTTGATAGAAGTACTCTAGAAGTTAGATCTAGAATCTTTGAAGTAATTTACCCAAGTAGAGAGAATGTTTTTGTAAATATAGTTTCAATATGTGTTGTGCCTGTTGCACACATGCCCCGTTCAGAATGGGGACCCTCTCTTCCCTCTTTTTTGATTGCCAGGCCCTTTTTTCTTTGCCTCATTTTGCATGCCCATTTTTGTGCCCTAATAGGTCAACTCACCCTTCAAAATCACATACTAAGTTTGACCGAACTCGACCCCTTTGAAAAATGCTAAATCTAAGTTCAATTCGGGTTCTCCTTGTAAGAATGTCTTTCAGACATCTGTGGCCCCTTCTGGGTCCGGAACCTCGGATTTCCGTTCTAGGTTTGTTGTTGCTGGCGTTCGGCACCTAGCATCTTTCTGAACCCCGGACCCCGGACCCCGGATCTCGGATTTCCGCATCCGAAATTCCGCTTGAACTTTGTCGTTCCTGACGACCGCGACTGGATGTCTTTCCAACCACCAAACTCCAAGTCGCCCGCCGCCGTCTATGAGATTTGAACTCACCAACTCTATGGTCGTCGTACGAGGGAATTAATTATGGTGTTAATGACAGTTTAGGCTATAAAATTGGATTTTTTGGCTATCATTTTCACGCGACTGAAGTTATAGAAATTTGGAGAGCTCTGAAACATCCAACATTTTCAGCCCCTGAATCCGAGCTCTTTTTTTTGACATTCTCTATGCAATGAACAACAGTCTCTTTGGGATTTCGAGGTGCGTCTACAGTCCGTGTGCCTTGTCCTTTATTTTGTGAAATTCTGAGTCTTGAAAGATGTAAAAATGCAAAGCGAGGTTAAAATCTGGTAGGCAAGTACCCTCCCCTAAAAACCCATGTTTTGAATTATGAAAAATCAATCATTTGAGGAGTCAAAAATCAAACCGAAGGTGGACCTTCCCATCGCCGTTCTTCAGAATAGGCGAACACCTTACCCAGGCCTGAGCTTTCCCGCGGCTGTCCGCGTAAACTCAAACTTAAAAACTCAACAATTCATGCGGCCAAGCTCATCTCGTTTCCCGGGCTTTGGATTTCCCCTCGCGGGTTTTTGTCATGTCCTTGCCGTTCTAAACGGACTCCCCCGAGTGTCTTTCCGACTCTCGAATCTCGACCGCATGAAGTATGTGTCAAACCTTGGGAAAATCAAAAAATCAGCAAAGAAGGAAACTGTCCCCGGGATCTGATCCTTAGAATTTTGTGTTGATTTCGTCATTCTGATGGCCTGTCTCCAACGTCTTTCCAGACCTTGAACCCCAACCACATGGAGCCCAATTCCAAATTCTGTGAGAGCAACCAAAATCCAAACTCACTTCAGACCCTAACCTCCGAAATTCCATTCCCGAAATTTCGTGTCGCTTTTGCCGTTTTACACGGCTGTCCCGAGACATCTTTCTGAGTCGCGGACCCCGGTCCTCGTTTCGCCTTGTAAGAAATCCGAACGAAAAACCAAGCACCCAAGGTGTATCTGGACCCCGACCCTTGGATTTTCACTTCCTGAATTCCATTCCATTGGTGCCATTTTACAGAGCGAATTTGAAATGACTCTCTGACCTCTGGGCCTCGACCATCTGTTTACCGCTATGCTCCCAAAAATCCTAAAATTTGTCTCTAGGGATTGTCTTCCGGAATTACCCTCCCAGACTACCTCTTGCATTTCGTCATCCTAGACGGCTGACCCATAACGGCTTCCCAGCGATGGCGGTCCGAGCTTCGGATTTCGGTGCCTAGAGTTCTGTATTCTCTGAGCCATTTCCAATGGTTGTCCTGCAGCTGATGCCCGAACTCCCAAATGAAGGATCAAATTACCTCCAAATCCAAAATGGATTTCGACCCACTTGCTAAAATTAGGTCTTCCTTCACGCCAACCCTCATTTGACCAAATCCAATGCTAGGAAATTCCTTTGGGAGTTCCATACCTAATTTTCCCTTCCAAACGACATTCTACCAAGGGAACTCCGACATTGGGAACCTAGGTTATCTACCTTGCTTTCTAATGATGTTGTATCAAATATTATGTGACTATTGAATATGAATAATGATTACAGGGCTAAATTTGGTGAGCAGGGACTTGTCCGGGGCCATTTTTCATGTTTAAATGTTACTGATTCACATCTTTTGTGTAGGATTTATGGAATCTGATGCAGAAAATTCTAGTGCCTCCAAGGAGAAGGGGAAATGAATAGCAAAGAATCCTCGAGGCAAGGAGGATAAAGATCTGATGAAGTACAAGTTTCAAGGGGTCCCCTTACAATCCAGAGTCACCACTCTATGGAGAGATGTCACAGATACAAACATCAGTCAGATCGATGTTGATGAATTTATATAGAGAGTCAGGGTGAACCCCAAGATAGAGAATGCAAGGTTGATAAGGAGCAGCGGAATCGACAAAGCTACAAGCTTCCTGCCATCCTTGGTGGCCCCAGAATTGGTAATGGCATGTGTAGAAGCATATCAACTTGAGACCCGAACTATAGTGCACCGGGATGGGAATGTCTTTGCAGATATGTCCCCATCGGGCATAACGACTACTTTCCACATTCCCGGCTTTAAGAGCATGGAGAACCCCACCATGGAAGAATGCAAAGAGCTATGGGAACAGGATTTGCTAAGGTGTAAGAAATTAATCAATCAATATTGGTTAAAGGTCAAACGGGGTAGTGCCGACAAGCTCCCTCAAGAGCTTTTTCACAGTGATTTATTTGAGGATTACCATGACCTCGTGACCTTGCTAAGTCAAGTGATGAGTCTTCCTACTACGGCCTTCTTCCAGGAATGGATGTTTTATTTTGTGGAGCAGATTCTCCACGGGGACGACAACGCCTTCTACTAGGGGGAGATAATCAGTGACTGCTTCCACGAATAGTTTACAACTCTGAAAACTCCCAAATGAAGGATCAAATTACCTCCAAATCCAAAATGGATTTCGACCCACTTGCTAAAATTAGGTCTTCCTTCACGCCAACCCTCATTTGACCAAATCCAATGCTAGGAAATTCCTTTGGGAGTTCCATACCTAATTTTCCCTTCCAAACGACATTCTACCAAGGGAACTCCGACATTGGGAACCTAGGTTATCTACCTTGCTTTCTAATGATGTTGTATCAAATATTATGTGACTATTGAATATGAATAATGATTACAGGGCTAAATTTGGTGAGCAGGGACTTGTCCGGGGCCATTTTTCATGTTTAAATGTTACTGATTCACATCTTTTGTGTAGGATTTATGGAATCTGATGCAGAAAATTCTAGTGCCTCCAAGGAGAAGGGGAAATGAATAGCAAAGAATCCTCGAGGCAAGGAGGATAAAGATCTGATGAAGTACAAGTTTCAAGGGGTCCCCTTACAATCCAGAGTCACCACTCTATGGAGAGATGTCACAGATACAAACATCAGTCAGATCGATGTTGATGAATTTATATAGAGAGTCAGGGTGAACCCCAAGATAGAGAATGCAAGGTTGATAAGGAGCAGCGGAATCGACAAAGCTACAAGCTTCCTGCCATCCTTGGTGGCCCCAGAATTGGTAATGGCATGTGTAGAAGCATATCAACTTGAGACCCGAACTATAGTGCACCGGGATGGGAATGTCTTTGCAGATATGTCCCCATCGGGCATAACGACTACTTTCCACATTCCCGGCTTTAAGAGCATGGAGAACCCCACCATGGAAGAATGCAAAGAGCTATGGGAACAGGATTTGCTAAGGTGTAAGAAATTAATCAATCAATATTGGTTAAAGGTCAAACGGGGTAGTGCCGACAAGCTCCCTCAAGAGCTTTTTCACAGTGATTTATTTGAGGATTACCATGACCTCGTGACCTTGCTAAGTCAAGTGATGAGTCTTCCTACTACGGCCTTCTTCCAGGAATGGATGTTTTATTTTGTGGAGCAGATTCTCCACGGGGACGACAACGCCTTCTACTAGGGGGAGATAATCAGTGACTGCTTCCACGAATAGTTTACAACTCTGAAAAATCCCTCCAAGTTCTTCATGAACTCCTACCTAGTGTACTCCCTCATAGACCAGTGCAACTATCAAGGATTAACTGCAGTACTTAGTGAGGCATCGGGGGTAGAAATCAAGCCTTATGATAAATACCCTCAACTACTGTACCGAAATTTCAAGAAGGATTATTGTAGGGTGAATGATGCATTCATCTCCTACATCATTCGATCCCTAGGAGGCGACTTTCAGAGAAGAGTTTCACACAGTGCCAGATCCCTCCTCAGGCAATACACTTTTTTATACATTCAATTTCCAAGGTTCACTTACATCCGTGCCTAGGGATTCACGGAAAGACCAAACAAGTTGCCCTAGTACCCCAACGACTGAGTCATACTATTAGAGTTGACTTGGCAGCTACGACACATCCATAATATCTTGAGTAGCAAGCATCTAGCGGGTACACCTTACCCCATTGGGCTCGGCCAAGGGATGTACAAGATTCATACCTCCTAGTATGCGGGGTACTCAGAAAGGGAGTTGGCCGAATACCACTTCCGGCAATATACAGCTCGGCCTCGAATGGACCCATACAGACATATCAGAAAGGCACTGGGACGGGAGTATGCCCACCTCCACAACATAGAAGATTTTTAGGCCAATTGTAAAGATGATCTTGAGGTGTGGCTGCGGCACTACATGCGCATGACTGCTCTTTACGTGCAGAGAATAAATTTGTGCCCAATTATTGATCAGATTGAAGAGGATGAGGATACGGTGATCGATCCAAGGTAATATGCCTTTGCCAATTTTCCACTTCCTATAATTGACTGGGATGAGTGAGAGCTTGATGACCTTGACATACTCACTAAGCCCGTCGAGATCTGAATGAAGACATGGATCCACCAATAGATAGCCTGATTGAAACAACAAGGAGTCGCCTTAAAATTTAAGGGACTAAAAAGTGAACCAAGTGGCTCCGATGGAGGGGTAGCTTCTCCTGCAACTAGGGAAACATCCAAAACCCCACCATCGATCAAAACCAAGAAGAGAAAAGAAGCCAGTGAGTAGCTGCCCAAACCAAAGGTTTATGCCCACAAGGCATCAGAGGAGGAACCCTCCAAGAAGAAAAGGAACTTGGATAAGACTACAAAAAACTAGTTCTGGCAGGTCTGAGACATGGGAAACACAGGTATCAACTTGGTTGTTCAGACAACAAATAAGTTCCTAGAAGTACAGAGAACCCTTGAGGGTACAAGGCAGGTCTGCGAGGAGTTCCCAAGAAAGTATAGAGTAGCCTACCCAAAGATTGAGGCTATACTCGCATTGCCAAGCAAGGTTTGGGAGAAAAACCTTGCCCTTAAGGACGATGACCACTAGTTAGTGGATGTATGGAAAGAGAGGAGTGCGCTCGTTACCTCAAGTTAATGATGGGGTATGAGCTACCCATTGTCGAGATTAATCCTGAAAGCATAAAGCCCCACTTCTTAAAGAACATGGAAGATGGGATGTCAGCTGAGGTTACCATGGACTTCATGAGTTTTGCTGCCCGAGCCTTCGCATAGTCAGAACTTTTTAGAGATAATGCTACCAAATATGATGATGACTAGAAGAAACTCGTCAACAACTCCTAGGAATGGAGCTATCAGATTTTGCGGTCCGACATCATGGAGTTGGACAAGTTCCAGTCATTGATCTTGAGCTTTATGGAGTATGCAGCATTGAAGAAGCACGAAGGCAACCCAGTCATCGATGAAGAATTCCTCAGAGAATAGCTACAGCAAAGGGCAAATAGCTACATGAAAAAAATGGCTACAGTGATGTCACTAGATGACAAAATAGGGAAAAGACAAGAAATGTCTTATAAATGAAATGTATTTGAGGGTAGGTGAAACCCTAGTGTAAATTGAATCTTGACCACACAATAGAATCAAATCCTATCCATTAATTTTTCTTTTTGAAAACTATAAATAGGGCTCTCCTCCTCTCATTTTAAGAGAGTTGAGTTGTTGTAAAGGCATGTTGTAGAAATTATAATAGAAAATACAGTCATTTCCTAGTGTAATTCTGGGTTTCTCTACATGTTTCATGATTCTTCTCCACTTAGTTAAAAATTTATTTCAAATTACTTTGTTGTTCTAGTTTCCTTTAGTTAGCTGTAGTGGATTTAGTATGTTATCATTGGTTTTGAAGCTTTCTATTGTGTCTTTTCTTGTCCATACTTCTGGTCATTTGTTGTTGGTGAATGACTATGTAAAGTTAGTCTGGACCATAATCTCATAGCTGCTCATTAAAACTTGTCTTTGTTCACATTTACATGGCAAATGAATGATGAATATCTGCAGTCCTTAGAAGATAGCATAGATTTCATGACAATGTGAGAATTCAAATTAAGTGAAATTTTGTTTAAAGAAACTGTCCACAGCAGGAACCTCCATGATCATTGTTCATCAGTAATTGTAGGTCTAGGAACCATCCTCCTTCCTCACCCCTTTTTCCTTTTTTTGACCAACAATTTGTGCTATGGTTCATTCCACATTGTAAAGCCAAATCTGACGAAACAATGGAGTCCAAGACTGCTATCCAAGCCTACAATGAAGTGCAGTAATTTCATATTTGAAGAACTCCATTCACTGACCCAATTCTCCTACAACTTTAAACCAGGTAAGACTACCTTGTGATTCTAGCAAATCACATGAATCAACTGATATATTCCAAGCATTGTCAAGACTGGACATCCGAGAGACCTTGGGATAGTGTTCTGTAATTTGATCGTGGAAGATTGTTTTTCAAGAGAGGTAATGTACCTACACATTACCTATGTTGTGAAGTGCATAAAAACACCATCAACAAAACTAGCGCTAGAAGGAGGGCCCTGAAAGGGTAAAGCTGGATCGAATTGCATCATTCTCCCCTGAGAGATTCCACCGAGTCGTGAGGTCTACACCAAACAAGGGAGAGTTTTAGAAATTACAGCCCCTTGTCTAAGCTAGAAGAGCTAAACAAGGGGAGCCACCCATCACCGATTCGCCAGAGCAGCTTGTTGCTTTTCCACCTCTATCTCCTTCATCTTCACTGACAGCACCACCTTCTGCTCAGCCAATCCATACAACCTCCTAGGCTACCTCTCCATCTAGATTGAGCACTGCCTTTAGCCAAACATAGACACCAACCCTGCTACCGCCTCGTCACAGTTATAGACCAATCTTGCACAACCACATCCACTACCTTTTTCAATGGCATGGCTGGGTAATAACCCATCTCCTTTTGCCTTCAACCTCTACCATGATATGCCAAAGAATCTTGAGAATTTATGCACGAATTTCAACTCTCGGGATCCGTAGAGGACAGCCGAGGAGCATGTCAAGATTTTCGAAATCGCCCTAAAGACTATGTAGATCATATATGAAGATGTGGCTTGCAGGCTCTTTCCCTAATCCTTAGGGGAGGAGGCCTTCTACTAGTACGTCAATTTGTCAGCCGAAACTATCAACACATGGGATCTTTTGAAGAATGCATTTCTACAAAAGTTCAAGACCCCAGTCAGCCGCACAGATTTGTATCGACACTTCATGTCAGTTCAAAGGGAAATCAATGAACCGATCAGTTCCTTCAATGATCGCTTTCACAGAGTGTACACTCGACTGCAGGCCCTATACGTTTTCAACAATGCTATTGTCCTACCTATTTACTATGCAGCTTTGGACAATCTCAATTCAACCTTGGTGAATAGAATGAGACCACCACCAGCTAGGTTGGTTGATCCATACGTTGAAGCCATTATCGCCAACATGGATTTGGGACAAAACATATCCGATCCATTGCCTTCTCTTGGGCAAACCGTACACATAACAAAAATTCAGGGACTCACTCAAGCCTTCCAGCATCAAATGCCCTTGTTGAATCTGGTGCCACAGCTACCTCTGGTTCCACACCCTGGGTAGTCGATGAATCAGGCATATCCAGTACCTCACTACCTACTACCCTAGTAGAAATAGTCACATCCTCAACAATCCCAGGTGCTTGTGTACCTGCAAGCATCAGAATTCCCACCCGCTCATCAGAAATAGCCGATGGCGCACCCCATGTTCCTTCAAAATGTCATGCCGCAACCGAAATGACACACTTAAGGAATCAGAACAACCAGTTATAGGCATTGCAAAAGAAAATTCAGGCCAACCTTAATAGGGAAAACTGAGATTAACATGAAAGTCGAGACAATCGGGATGCTAGCACATCGTCGGGACAGAATTATGATAGAAATCAGAACGCGGGTCAAAACTTCGACAGAAGGCCCTTCCAAAGGCAAAACCGAATGTGGAATACATGCCCCAACAATTGTGGCATTCCCATGCCTCTCCATCAGCCCAACAACAACAACAATGAAAACCCCACAAGAGGATTGTACTTGGCAGAGGCTGCTTTATCTGGTTGGTGTCGCATTCACAAAACGAGTCGCCATTCCAAACTACATTGCCTGGAATTCCAAATTGCCGCCAAGATTTTCCAGGTGGAAGTTCAGAATGCAGTCGACAATTCAGGATGCAGAGACATTATCTCGTCTGACCCATATGATTCCTTGGTGTTGGTGCTAAACCAGGCTCCCTTCCCAAGGGAAAAATGTAACACACCTGAACTGGAGAATGTTGATTCAAACAACAACGATACGGTGAAAGGGGTAAGTTTTGAAAGTCCTTTAGCTCAACTTTTTGATTCAGTAGATAATTGTCCCAAAGATGATGAAGAAGAGCCTAGGGAGGATGAAGTCCAAATGTTTCACCAATGAACCACCCCTTACAACCAAAGAAATAGACAAGCTGGTGGTCATGCTAGAGGTCCTTTTACGACCTCCACTCCGTCGAACAATTTCAGCACCCGTCCCGATCCGAATGCAAATAATAACTCGGGTTTTCCCCATACACCCACATGGTACCTCAATAGAAATAAACAACAAATCAGTAGCCAAAGCCAAGCCACCACCTCCTCCCAAAATGTGTCATGTGATCAATAAATTGAGCAGATGGGGAAGTATATTACTGAAGAATTTAAGAAGGTGAAGCTGAGCGTGTCGGCATTTGAACTTCTAAAAGTGTTTGTCATTAGGAACACCTTTTTCAGAATGATAAATGGGACTCCACCATAGGGGTCAACTTAGGAAGCTCCAGTAAAGAAGGTTTCTTTTGGCGATCAACAAAATGAGTCGATCGTCAAGTAGATTTTCAATGGCAAGGTTGACCCGCGTCAGCAACCAAACAAGCAGCCCGATAGGGCCGCTAATCAGATACAAACCTAGAGCAAGGGAAAAGAGAAAGATAAAGGCCAAGTCGCTTAAGTGGAAATTTCCAAAGGATTGTTTCAAGGGAAATTCGAAACTCCTCCCTTTCTGACCACCATCCGCGTGTTCAGGAAGAACCTCCATAATTGCTTGCCTGATTCAAGAGACTTGACCAATGTTATGCTCCTGAGCATATGCAAAGCACTCAAAATAATGCCAACTCTCTCCCAGCGAAAAGTAATGCAGCTTGACAAGACCGAAATCAACATAGTAGGGGAAATTAACAGAATGCCCATGCAAGTTGCTGTTGATCCCCGGATCTAGCAAACCATTGACATTCAAGTGGCCGATATCCCGGATACATACGGTATAATCCTAGGAAGGGATTTCATTTGGGGATTGAACAGATATGCCACGATTGATTATTCACATATGTGGCTGTGATGGAAAGGGATGCCGAATCAGATCAAGATCGATCAGGAGCCACGAATGAGGTGTTGTATACTGAAATAGGTTTGGGAAATTATTCCCCAATGTCATATCAGAATGAACAGGAATACCCTAAAGATGAAGGAACAAGCGAGGTTTTCCTCGTGCTATGCAGCCTGCCTGCTAATTTGACCAATGTTTCTCAAAGCACTGAAGTGCTCATCGAATTTGATGATGAAGAATTAGGAGAGAATGACACTCGGGGATTGCTCGATGGTTTCCAGGACTTCATGAAAAAATGTGTTCAGGACCAGCTTAGCTTGGGAACTCGAATAAAATTTGAGGAGCTCTTGCTCCCTAACTAGTGCAGGGTACACAATGTTGCTCACTCAGAATTCGACTGCTGCCTGTGTCAAACGACAGTTGAGCATGTCAAAAAATAGACTACTCCGATGGAAAAAATAGGATCTGCACTACCTAAACAAACATGTTCCATCCCCACACCTCCTAAAATAGTTACCGAAATGAAGGCTCCATCGAAGGTGGAATTCAAGGTTGTCGGTGCTACGTCCAAGGATTCTCTTGGCTTCTAGACATTGCGCTTTCACATATCTAAATCTAAGCACGGAGCTGGGGCAAGTTTCGAATTGATCAATCCCAAAGGTAAATCATACTTTGCTGGTCATAGGCTTTAGTTTTATTGTACTAATAATGTAGCGAAGTATGAAGCCTTGGTCTTGGGCCTCTTAATGACATTAAGGAAGGGTGTCAAAATGCTCCAAGTGTATGGAGATTCAGAGTTAGTTGTAAAACAGGTCAGGAAGTTGTATTCCTACTATGATCGAAGACTCATTAACTACCGACACCGTGTATGGGATTTGCTTGAAGGGCTAGACACATTCAATGTTCAATTGATTCCATGCACTCGGAATCATACTGCCAATGCCCTGGTGCAGGTAGCAAACGTTGCAGCCGTTGTCTCTATCGGGCCTAAGAAGATTCATGGTGGAACTCACCTTTGTCCCGTCAGTTCTAGATAATGTGGCTGATTTCCAGGTATTCAATGACAACAAACACATCCTTGATTTCATCACCAGTTCGGATGTGTTTGCTATGCAGATAATCGACGAGGTCGAACCCCAAGAGGCGGATCTGGATATAGAAGGGATTATCAACCTGAAAACCAACACCATCCCCAGGGGAATGCTTCAAATAGAGCGAATCTTTGAACTCGATCAGATCAGAGACCAAGATCAGCAAGCTAAAAAGGATAGCATTAGTGGCCAATGTGACACTTACAATCTAGGGATGGCTGGAAACGCCAAGAATGTGTTCATAGGTAAAGTGTGTGCCCATGAAGAAATAAAAGGGATAATTGAGGCCCTACGAAAGTATCACGACATCATCGCTTGGAGTTATGACGATCTCAAAAAATATGACACGTCGATTATCATGCACACTATCCCTCTTAGACCAGACGCGAAGCCATTCTGGCAGCAACATCGCCCTGTCAACACTTTATTGGAACCAATAATATATAAGGAAGTACAAAAGTTGTTGTCAGCCAGGATCATCTTTCTGGTTAGACATTCCACATGGGTAGCGAATTTGGTGCTTATCGGAAAGAAAAATGGGGAAATCAGATTATGTGTGGACTTCCGCAATCTAAACTGGGCCTCGAAGAAAGACAACTATCCTGTACCCTCATTGGACAAGGTGCCACAAGTAGTAAATGGCTCCTAGATGATGTCCTTCTTGGATGGATATTTGGGATATAACCAGGTCATGGTGCAGTATGAAGATCGACACAAGACAACATTCACCACCAAGTGAGGAACCTTCGCGTATAGGAGAATGTTGTTTGGGCTAATCAACGCTGGCGTCACTTTCCAGCGCGCCATGGATATTGCATTCAAGGACCTAATAGGCAAATGCATAATCATCTACATCGATGATTTAACAATATTTTCAAAATAGTAGGATAATCACATCGTTGACTTATGCAAGGTCTTTGAGAGGTATTTGCCATTCGGGGTTTCCCTTAACCCGAGGAGGTGCATCTTTGGGGTCATTGAGGGGAAGCTCCTCGGACATGTCTTGTCCAAGCGGGGAATTTCTATCGACCCTGAATGTGTCCAATCCATTATGAAAATCCAGCTGCCTGATAGTAAGAAGGAATTAAAATATTTTTTTGGAAAGATTAACTTTGTCCGCAAATTCATTACTAGTTTCGCGAAAATAGTCAAACCGCTCAATGCCATGCTAAAGCAGGACGCTAAGGTCGAGTGGACTTCCGAAGTGAAATAGGATTTTGGGGAATCAAGCAAGCAATCGCTGACGCCCCTGTGCTGGTCAACCCCAATTACCTAAAGCCCTTCTACATTTACTCTGTTGCTTCAGATCATTCCTGTGCTAGCATCTTGACACAAAAGGATGATGAGGGGAGCAAACATCCTATCTTCTTCATGAGCGCCCCCCTGAAGGATGCCAAACTATGCTATCATAACATTGAAAAATAGGCTTATGCCCTTGTTAAGGGAGTCAAGATGCTCTGGCATTATATCTTACACAACAAAGTGTTTTCTATAGTTCCCAACCCCGTAGTGAACACATTACTTATATAGAATGAGTTGGGGGAACGAAGGGAAAAATGGATTGTGTTGCTGTAGGAGTATGACATGGAAATCCAGCCAATGAAGCTGGTAAGAGGACAAGCACTCACCCAAACAATGTCAGAGGTAGTTATTGACATTGGGCCTGAACTCACGGTACAACAGTACCAGTTGGAGGATGTCTCCCCAAGGGAGTGGTATGATGACATAGTGTACTACCTATTGAATCATAGATGTCTACCTCATGTGCAGAGAGTCCAAAGGCAAGCCCTTAGGCTGAAAAACAACAACTATATGTTATAGGGCGCCATATTGTACAAAACGAATCATGAAGGTATCTATTTGAGATCCCTGGGTAAGGAGGAAGTTGATCGTGTTCTTAAGGAATTCCATGACAAGTTCGAAACTGGCCATGGTTCAAGTCTATCAACTGCACACCAGATATTGAGAGCTAGATACTATTGGCCCACCATTTTCAAGGATGCCCATGGTCACGTTCATACCTACCACGTGTGCTAGACTGTGGCTGTCAGAGAAAGGAATGCCAATGTCCCACTACAACCTGTTCTGGAGGTAAGACCTTTCGTGCAATGGGGTTTCAACTTCATTGGCCTGGTAAGCCGTCCATCATCTGTAGGACATAGGTACATTCTAACCACTTCTAATTATTGCACTAGATGGACAGAAGCAATAACTTGTAGGCAATTTACAATTGAAGTTGTAACCAATTTCGTAGAAAGTTTCATTTTAAATCATTTAGGTTGCCCATATGCTCAAGTATGTGATAACGACCCTGCGTTTACTTCATTGAAATTCATGAGTTGGGCCTTTGACTATGGCATTGCCCTCAAATTTTCATCCAATTATTATCCTCAAGGTAATGGCCTTGCTAAGTCCACCAACAAGAACTTGATCACGGTGATCAAGAAATTGCTAGATAGGAATCCCAAGGATTGGCATACCCAACTCCGTTTCGCCCTATGGGCAGATCGCACCCATCAAAGGTTGCCCTCAAAGATTCACCATACCATCTAGTCTATGGCTTAGAGCTCGTCTTTCCCATACATTTAAAAAACCCTACCCTCTAGTTTGTCAACGACTTTTATGAAGGAGGAGACTGCGGAGAAGCTCACCTCCCTGAGCTGCTGCACCTTGAAGAAATATGAGACTGTGCAATAGAAAATTTGTCAAACATCAGGGCATAGTCAAAAGATGGTTCGATCGCCGAGCCAAAGTTAAGGCCTTCCGCATTTTTGATCTAGTCCTTTACTGGGACAAGGCCCATGAAAATAAAGGGAGACACAACAAATTCGACAAGCTTTGGATTGGCCCCTTTAAGATTGCTGAAATCCTTGGAGATAATGCCTTCCACCCAAAGACTCTCATTGGTGAAGACGTCTCATTTCCTGTCAACTGGAAGCACCTTAAGAATTACTTCCATGCCTAAGCTCTTTTGGGAGTTGTCTGTGTAAATACCTGTACATAGGTTAGAATAGGTTTCCCGCTTTGTCCTTCGGTTTTGCTCTTGTCCTAGCTATTTTTGTCTTGTTTTTGGAAGAGCCTCCTTGTTCTGTTGTGGTGGCCATGCTTGGCCCGACAAATGGTTAGCCCTGTTTCCCACTTGTGTGTTGTTCTTTAGATAAGGATTCATTCCCTATTGCTAACCTCTAAAAGCCCTTACGTGTTGGTTTTCAATTTTTGAACTCTGAATTAACCTAGGATGGTTGTCCACTTGAATCCCCTGCATTTATCATGGAACACACAAAAACACATTCTAATGTTTCCAAAGAATGGTATGGTGACTACTAGGAAGAAGGGATAAGTGAAAAATCTAAAGTCTGCTCCAGTCACCACTGCGATTCCCAAGCCCATTGTGAGCTTCATTGCTTATGCGGTTGAATAGAAAGAAAAGAGAAAGTGTTGAAAAGAAATATCAAACAAAAGGAATAAATAAGGTGAAAATAACAACCGTATGGGTGTGCGAATATCTCTACCGAGGCTATAGACGCCTGGCTGGCAGTAGAGCTATGTTCATGGGGTCACAACGATAACTCCGTCAGGGCTATGGATGCCTGACTGGCAATGGAGCAATGTCCAGATTACTTTTGCGGTCAGGCCAACTACGTAGCTTATCTCCCCCAACTAATAGTTGCTAGTGCTCTCTCCGAGAAAAGGAAATGAACTCACTATGCACACAACTCCATGATGATGTTGCAGTTTGATTCAATCCTAGCTTCCTTAAATTGTTGTTAGTTCACCTTTGAAAGTCAGGTTTGGTCTATGAAACCAGAGATCATGGGTTTAGAATGAATATTTATCTCTAAAATGCCAAGAGCATTCTCCCAGCGGAGTCGCCTTTTTTTGTGCCTATTGTACACATGCCCCGTTCGGAACGGGGACCCTTTCTTCCCTCTTTTTTGATTGCCAAGCCATTTTTGCTTCACCTCATTTTGTGTGTCCATTTTTGTGCCCTAATAGGTCAACTCACCCTTCAAAATCACATACAAAGTTTGACCAAACTCGACCCCTTTGAAAAATGCTAAATCTAAGGTCTATTCAGGTTCTCCTTGTCAGAATGTCTTCCGGACATCTGTGGCGCCTTCTGGGTTCGGACCCTTGGGTTTCCTGTTGCTGGCGTCCAACGCCCAGCGTCTTTCCGGACCCTGGACCCTGGATCTCGGATATCCGCATCCGGTATTCCGCTTGAACTTTGTCGTTCCTCACGGCCGCGGCTGGACATCTTTCTGGCCACTGGACTCCAGGTCGCCCACTGCCACCTATGAGATTTGAACTCACCAACTCTCTGGCCACCATATGAGGGAATTAATTGCAGTGTTAATGACAGCTTAGGCTATAAAATTGGATTTTCCGGTTGTCATTTTCACGCGACTGAAGTTATAGAAATTTGGAGAGCTCTGAAGCATCCGGCATTTTCAGCCCTTGAATCCGAGCTCTTTTTTCTAACATTCTCCATGCGATGAACAACAGTCTCTTCAAGATTTCAAGGTACGTCCGCCATGTGCATGCCTTGTCCTTTATTTTGTGAAATTATGAGTCTTGAACGATGTAAAAATGCAAAATGAGGTTAAAATCTGGTAGGTAAGTACCCTCCCCTATAAACCCATGTTTTGAATTATGAAAAATCGATCGTTTGAGGAGTCAAAAATCAAATCGGAGGTGGACCTCCCCATTACCTTTTTTCGGAATAGGAGAACACCTTACCTGGGCCTGGGATTTCTTGCGGCCATCCACGTAAACTCAAACTTAAAAACTCAACAATTCATGCGGCCAAGCTCGTCTCGTTTCTCGGGCTCCGGATTTCCCCTCGCGGGTTTCTGTCGTGTACCCACAGTTCTAAATGGACTCCCCCGAGCGTCTTTCTGACTCTTGAATACCAGCCCTGCGAAGTACGTGTCAAAACTTGGGAAAATCAAAAAATCAGCGAAGAAGCAAACTGTTCTCGGGATCCGATCCTCAGAATTTCATTCGTGGAATTTCGTGTTGATTTCGCCATTCTGACGGACTGTCTCTAGCATCTTTCTGGACCTCGGACCCCGACTGCATGGAGCCCGATTCCAAATTCGGTGAGAGCAACCAAAATCCAAACTCACTTCGGACCCCAACCTCCGAAATTTTGTTCCCGGAATTCCATGTCGCTTTTGTCGTTTTACATGACCATCCCGAGATGTCTTTTCAAGTCCCGGACCCCGGTCCTCATTTTTCCTTGTAAGAAATCCGAACGAAAAACCAAGCACCCAAGGTGTATCCTGACCTTGACCCCCAGATTTTTGCTTCTGAAATTTCATTCCACTGGCGCCGTTTTACACGACAAATTCGAAATGACTCTCCGACCTCCGGGCCTCGACCATCTATTTGTCGCTATGCTTCCAGAACTCCTAAAATTTGTCTCTGGGGATTGTCTTTCAGAATTCCCCTCCCGAACTACCTCTTGCATTTCGCCGTCCTAGACGGTTGACCCGTAACTGCTTCCCAGCAACGGCGGTCTGACCTCTGGATTCTAGCGCCTGGAGTTCATATCCTCTGCGCCGTTTCCAATGGTTGTCCTATAGCTGATGCCTGAAGTCCCAAATGAAGGATCAAATGACCTCCAAATCCAAAATAGATTTTGACCCACTTGCTAAAATTAGGTCTTCCTTCACACCAATCCTCATTTGACCAAATCCAACATCGAGAAACGCCTTTGGGAGTTCCATACCTAATTTTCCCTTCCAAACGATATTCTACCAAGGGAACTCTGGCCTTGGGAACCTGGGTTGTCTACCTTGCTTTCTAATGATGTTTTATCAAATATTATGTGACTATTGAATATGAATAATGATTGCAGGGCTAACTTTGATGAGCAGGGACTTGTCCGGGGATATTTTTCATGTTGAAATGTTACTGATTCATGTCTTTTGTGCAAGATTTATGGAATCCAACGCAGAAACTTCTGGTGCCTCCAAGGAGAAGGGGAATTGAATAGCCAAGACACCTCGAGGCAAGGAGGATAAAGATCTAATGAAGTACAATTTTCAAGGGGTCCCCTTACAATCCAGAGTCACCACTCTATGGAGAGATGTCACGGATACAAACATCGGTCAGGTTGATGTTGATGAATTTATAAAGAGTCAGGGTGAACCCCAAGATAGAGAATGCAAGGTTGATAAGGAGCAGTGGAATTGCCAAAGCTGCAGGCTTCCCGCCAGCCTTGGTGGCCCTAGAATTGGTAATGGCATGCGTAGAAGCATATCAACCTGAGACCCGAACTATAGTGGACCGGGATGGGAATTTCCTCACAAATATGTCCCATCGGGCATAACGAATACTTTCCATATTCTTACCTTTAAGAGCATGGAGACCCCCACCATAGAAGAATTCAAAGAGCTATGGGAACAAGATCCTCTAAGGTGTAAGAAACTAATCAATTAGTATTGGTTAAAGGACAAACGGGGTAGTGCCGGAAAGCTCCCTCAGGAGATTTTTCGTAGCGATTTCTTCGAGGATTACCATGACCTCGTGACCTTGCTAAGTCGAGTGATGGGTCTTCCTGTTGCGGCCTTCTTCCAGGAATGGATGTTCTATTTTGTGGAGCAGATTCTCCACGGTGACAACACCTCCTTCTACTAGGGGGAGATAATCAGTGACTGCTTCCACGAATAGTTTACAACTGTGAAAAAGACCTCCAAGTTCTTCATGACCTCCTACCTGATGTACTCCCTCGTGAACCGGCGACACTACCAGGGATTAAATGCGGTACCCAGTGAGGCATTAGGGGTAGAACTCAAGCCTTATGATAAATACCCTCAACTATAGTAATGAAATTTCAAGAAGGATTATTGCAGGTTCAATGATGCATTCATCGCCTACATCATTCGATCCCTAGGAGATGACTTTCAAAGAAGAGTTTCACATAGTGCCAGAGCCCTCCTTAGGAAATGCACTTTTTTATACATTCAATCTCCAAGGTTCACTTACATCCGTGCCCAAGGATTCACAGAAAGACAAAAAAATCTGCCCCGATACCCCAATGACCGGATCATACTATTAGAGCTGACTTGGCAGCTACGACACATCCATAATATCTTGAGCAGAAAGCATCTAGTGGGTACACCTTACCCCATTAGGCTCAGCCAAGGGATGTACAAGATTCATACCTCCCAGTGTGCGGGGTACTTAGAAGGGACTTGGTTGAATACCACTTCCGGCAATATACATCTCGGCCTCGAATGGACCCACACAGACATATCATAAAGGCACTAGGATAGGAGTATGCCCACCTCCACAATGTAGAATATTTATTGGCCAATTGTAAAGATGATCTTGAGGAACGGCTGCGGCACTACATGTGCATGACTGCTCTTTATGTGCGGAGAATAAATTTGTGCCTGATTCCTGATCAGCTTGAAGAGGATGAGGATACGGTGATCGATCCAGGGATGATGTCGTCACCAATTTTCCACTACCTGCAATTGATTGGGATGAGCGAGAGCTTGACGACCTCGACATACTCACTAAGCTCATCGAGATCCGAATGAAGACATGGATCGACCAATAGGTAGCCCAATTGAAATAGCAAGGAGTCACCTTAACATTTAAGGGACTAGAAAGTGAACCAAGTGGCTCCAATGGAGGGGTAGCTACTGCTGCAACTGGGGAAAAATCCAAAACCCCACCATCGATCAAAACCAAGAAGAGAAAAGAAGCCAGTGAGCAGGTGCCCAAACCAAAGGTTTATGCCCACAAGGCATCAGAGGGCGAACCCTCCAAGAAGAAAAGGAAAAAAATTGGAGGCATGAAGATGTCAGTGGCAGCCAAAGGTCCACCTTGGGAGATCAAGGGAGAAGGATGTAACTCACCAAGATCTCCTTCTACTGAAATTACTACTATTGCTGCTGCTGCCACCGCCCCGCATACTTCCCTTGTAGTTTCCGCTTCTTCCCTGCTTGTCATGGAAATCTCTATCCACCTTTCTTCCACCTCTCCAATCATGTAGATTATTCCCGTGGATTCATCCTCTGCCATGACCTCACCGGTCTCCTCTTCCTCTATGTATCCTTCCCTTCCCTTCGTTTCTACTACTATGATGCCTGCCCTTAGCCTCCTAGAATCTTTTGTGAAATCCATGCAAAATGTGCCATCTGAGCTTTCAGGGATGCTTACTAATCCAGTGGTGCAAGCTGCAATAGCTCAGGCTATGGCCCACACTCGAGTTCTCCCTCCACCTTCTGAACCACCAAGAATGGAGGCAACAATGCAGATATCTGATGAACTTGAATGATGACAGGTAGAGGCTGCGACAAGGCCAGAGGATGAAGAATTTAAGTACCATGAGCATCCACTGTTCGAACACCGGGAGATAGATGAGGTAGCCTATGAGTCCTCTAGTGAGAGAAACAAGGAAATGGATGCTGAACTGATAAGAGAAAAAAATGACCCCGAACTCAATGAGAGTGGGGCAAGCATCTTAAGGAAATTGAGAATAAGGAGGTCGAGGATCGACTTGCACGAGAAGAGGGAATTGCTGCTCCAGGGACTAAAGGCAGTAGGTCTGCAATTGAGGGGCATGGAAAAACCCTAGAACATGATGAGGAGGCAACCCTCCATGAATATGAGCAAGAGGAGAAGCCCGAGGAACATGAACAAGGCCAAGATGAAGAAGAAAAGGGTGTTGAAACAGAGGATCCCTCCAACGAGCAGTTTTGGCCAAGTCTCCTACTAAGTATGTAGCACTTGAAGAGGACTCCAATGAGGAGAAGGGGGATGTAGGAACTGAGAAGAGTGCTCTTATTGTCAGAGCCATTGAGCTTGAGGAGGAGGACAACAGGAATCAAAGTGAACCACCCAAGGACAAGCCCCAAATGCCCGATTGGATAAAAAAATAGTTGAGACAAAAGAATCCCACCCTAAAAGATCCCAAGGCAAGGGTGGAAGCCATTCTGGCGAGAGCAAAAATAAGCACCGAGAAAGAGAAGAAGTCGAAGATCAGATTGAAGGTAACCATGGATGCCTCAAGATCTAGGGCAGTACAAATAGCGATGCCGATGGTTGGAGAACAAGGAATAACTTATAACGTCTCCACCATCGACTTGGGAGTGGCCACGAGGGAGCAAAAGGTCGACCATCTCTAGGAATTGGTCACCACGGTGGTGCATCTTATCCAATAGGATAAGATTTCTAAGGAGGAACTCAAAGAACAAGTGGCTGATCTAATGACCTATATTCAACAATGGTCATCCTCGGATGAGCAGCCCACAACGTCATCCACCCCACCTCAGTTGCTATCTCAGGAGTAGATCAATAAATTAGAAAAGACAAGGAACTTGGATAAGACTATGGAAAACTGGCTCTGGTAGGTCTTAGACATGGGAAACACGGGCATCAACTTGGTTGTCTAGACAACGAATAATTTCTTGGAAGTACAGAGAACCCTTGAGGGTACGAGGCAGGTCTGGGAGGAGTTCCCAAGAAAGTACAAATCAACCTACTCGAAGATTGAGGCTATAATCACATTGCCAAGTGATGTTTGGGAGATAAACCTTGCCCTCAAGGATGATGACCACTGGTTAGTGGATGTATGGAAGCGAGAATTTGACCATTAGAAAGGAAAGCTGGAGCAGATTCTGGAACGGGTTGTTCCGGATATCGAATGGGCCAGGGAGACTAGAGAGGAGCGTGCTCAGTACCTCAAGTTAATGTCGGGGTACGAATTGCCCACTGTCGAGATTAATCTTGAAAGCATAAATCCCCACTTCTTAAAGAACATGGAAGATGGGATGTTAGCTGAGGTTACCATGGACTTCATGAGTTTTGCTGCCCGAGCCTTCGCACAGTCAGAACTTTTCAGAGATAATGATAACAAATATGATGATGACTGGAAGAAACTCATCAACAACTCCTAGGAATGGAGCTATCAGATTTTGCAGTCTGACATCATGGAGTTGGACAAGTTCCAGTCATTGATCTTGAGCTTTATTGAGTATGCAGCGTTGAAGAAACGCGAAGGCAACCCAGTCATCAATGAAGAATTCCTCAAAGAATAGCTACAGCAAAGGGCAAATAGCCACATGACGAAATCACTACAGTGTTGTCACTATATGACGAAATAGGGAAAAGACAAGAAATGTCTTATAAATGAAATGTATTTGGGGGTAGGTGAAACCCTAGTGTAAAGTGAATCTTGAACACACAATAGAATCAAATCCTGGCCATTAATTTTTCTTTTTGAAAACTATAAATAGGGCTCTCCTCCTCTCATTTTAAGAGAGTTGAGTTGTTGTAAAGGGATGTTGCAAAAATTATAATAGAAAATAGAGTCATTTCTTGGTGTATTTCTAGGTTTCTCTACATGTTTCATGATTCTTCTCCCCTTATTTAAAACTTTATTTCAGATTACTTTGTTGTTCTAGTTTCCTTTAGTTAGTTGTAGCAGATTTAGTATGTTGTTTTTGGTTTTGAAGCTTTCTGTTGTGTGTATGCTTTCCTTGTCCATACTTTTGGTCATTTGCTATTGGTGAATGACTATTTAAAGTTATTCTGGACCATAGTCTCATAGCTTCTCATTAAACTTTGTATTTGTTCACATTTACATGGCAAATGTATGATGAATATCTGCAGTCCTTAGAAGATAGCATAGATTTTATGACATTGTGAGAATTCAGATTAAGTGAAATTCTGTTTAAGGAAATTGTCCATAGCAGGAACCTCCATGATCACTATTCATCGATAGTTGTAGGTCGAGGAACCATCCTCCTTCCTCGCCCTTTTTTCCTTTTTTTTTAGAAACAATTTGTGCTAAGGTTCATTGCACATTGTTAAGCCAAATCTGACGAAATAATGGAGTTGAGGACTGTTGTCCGAGCCTACAACGAAGTGCAGTAATTTCATATTCGAAGAACTCCATTCACTAACCCAATTCTCCTATAGCTTTTAAACCACGTAAGACCACCTTGTGATTCCATAAAATCACATAAATCAATTGATATATTCCAAGCACTGTCAAGATCGGACATCCGAGAGACCTTGGGATAGTGTTCTGCAATTTGATTGTGGAAGATTGTCTTTCAAGAGAGGTAATGTACCTACACATTACCTGTGTTGTGAAGTGCATAAAAATAGCATCAACAATATGTATTTCTTCCTGGATGTGATTTTTGGTCTATGATTAGAATGGAGAGTATGTATACACATGTTTTATCTTATTCTCGAGTCTCCATAATGGATTTTGATCAAACACAAATTTTGAAGTCATAAAAGGTTACTATGTTGGTTATCAATCAGGTTGATGCCCCAAATAAATATGATAGTGGCGTGTTGTGTGTGCTCTCTAAAGATAGTGTTGAAAGGTGAAATAGGTCTAGGTTAAGCTCCTTGTGGAAGCACAAAAATGCATGTTCTTTTGGCAGCAACAAATTTTATTTAGGACTAACCTACTGCACGTAACATTCAAATTTGAATTTAGGTCCACCTTAGCCGGCCTGGCTAATTATGAATGGTGTTAAGGGATTCTAGGCCGACATGAAATCATGTTAATGTAAGGAGATGTGTATAATGATTAATCATCATATTCTAGATGTGGTTAAGTGTGTGAGTGTATGTGAGAGCAATTATGTGAGCAAGTATAATTCATTTGGATTTATATCTCAATAATTGTGCACCATCATTAGAAGATCATAAGTTGTGTAGGAGAGTGTTTGCAGGAAGATTAGATTGAGTGCAAGCTATGTGATCAGTGTTGAAGATTCACAAGCTTTATCTATGTAATCTAGTAGGACTAGTGTCTTACTTATTGAGATAGTGCTCATATCTTTGTATTAGGGATTGGTGTCTCTAGTAGGTTGGTGCCTAAAAATACAATAGGGGATTGGTTTCTTCAGTAGGTTGGTGCCTACTTCATGATTGTAATTTATTCATTATTTCTATGAGGCTATATTTGGATAGTAGCTCCAAGCAGCTCTTCTCATCGTGGTTTTTTCCATTCCAATTTTCCACATATATTTGGTGTTTATTGTGTGAAAGTGTGTCCCTAGATTAATTCTTGCTACTTTGATAATTTAAGATTCATATATTAATAAGTTACTAATGATGATTCATGTTGAATTGAAGAATTTTAAATAGACTTGATATATTGATTCACCCCCTTCTCACTATATTATGTACCCTTCAATTGGTATCAAAGCTAAGTTCCTTTGAAAAAACTTAACATCTTGAGGTAGATTCGAGTTGGCACACTTAGTGGCTCAAGAAGGCTTGTCCTCAAATAAGGCACCACTTTTTGATGGATCCAACTATGCCTTTTGGAGTATAAGGATGGAAGCATATTTTATGTCCCTAGGTTTTGTGGTTTGGAAATCTATTGTGGATGGATATGAAATTCCTAATAGTCCCCCAAGAGATCAAGCCAAAAAGAAGTCTTGTGAGAATAATGCCAAGGATAGAAATGCTATTCTATGTGGTCTATCTAACTCTGAGTTTGTAAATATTATGCATTGTAGGTTAGTGAAAGAAGTATGGGCTGATTTAAATAACATCTATGAAGGTAATGAAAAGGTCAAACAAGAAAAGCTTCTAACCCATAGAGGTCACTTTGAAATTTTGAAAATGAAGGAAGAAGAAAATATTGCTAGATTTTTACTCTAAGTTGATGAGGTTTTCAAATCCATTAGAGTTCTTGGTGAAGAGATGAAAGAAGCTATGATTGTGAAAAAGGTACTCAAATCCCTTCCCTAAAGGTTTGATGCAAAATTTTATGTTTTTGAAGAAGCTAAAGATTTGAATATCCTAAGTATGGATGATTTACATCAAATTATGACCAGATATGAGATGTGGATTAATAGTGGAAAATCCACAAGGAAAGAGGTGGAATTCAAAGAGTCCAAGAAGAAAGATGGTCCAAATTTGAATGATGGATCAAATCCGGAGGAAGCACACTTTGTTAGAAAGTTAGAAAGATGTTCAAGAAAGTATGAAGGTAAGTTTCCTTTCAAATGTTTTAATTGTGATAAAGTATAACATTTTATGGCTAAGTTTCCACACAAAGACTCTAACAATAATGATCAAAGGCATGGAAATAAGTCTTTTCCAAAAGGAAAAATTTTTTAGAAGAAATATAAAAGTTTCTTCATCAATGAGGAAGGCTATTAATTTGAAGGTGATGACAAAAAATTTCCCAAGATAAAAGAGAAAATGCAGTATTCATGGCTATTGAAACTACTAAAGATTATGCAAGAATGAATTTCAGAAATGATGAGAAGGCCATGAAAATGGTTATTGATCTGAAGATTTAAGTGGAAGAAGCAAAGAGGATTGAAGAAGCTATGACATAAAGGTTGCTAACAAGAGATAAGGATTGTGAAAAACTTGAAGCAAATATTATGTCTTTAAAAAAATATCTTGAAAAAGAAAATCATCATCTAAAGTTGAAGTTTGGGAAGAGCAATAAGATCTTGAATCAAATAATAGAAAGCTAGAGATCACTTTATATCAAAATTAGTCTTGGTTTTACTAATTCATAGAACAATAAGGTGATAGTGCAGTCCATGAAGTTTTTTGTTGAGATTCTAGAAGAGAATGGATCCAAAATTTCTGAATCAAATTTTTATATACCAATCAATGAAAGTAGATTGCAATGGGTAACTCTGAACAACTTTTAATTTTAGGGTTAGGTACTATATAGATGACTGATGGTTACATTGAGGATTTTCTCCTTGTTCCTAGTATTTCTACAAATATTCTCCATCTACTAGATTTTCATACTAGGGGAGTAAGATAGTTGAGCTTTCACCACACAATATCATCATTCATGATATCCATAATTAAAATATAGTTATCTCTTCAAGAGGATATAATCACGAGTCTAGATTGAATAGGTTTCATTCTTTTTGAGTCATACAATGTTTCATCACATTCCCCATGAAAATTCCTTGAGTAAAATTTGACATGAATTTTTTGGTCATGTCAACTATAGGTATTTATAGTAGTTGAGTACATAGGAGATGGTACATGTGAAACATAGAAAAATAGGTTCCTTTAAAATGAGGGTTCACCAATAATTTACTAAAAAATGGAATGGGAAAAATGGGGTGTAATGAACCTATATTTCTCCAGTTTCATTAGGAAATGAGATCCCCCAATGGTAGAATTTACTTTCAACCCTATTGGAGATCTTTCAAATTTCCTTATGATAGTGGACGAGGTCAAATGTGCTTGAACAACACTTTTAGGAGATAAAAATATAATAGTAAAGGAACTCAAATCTGCAATGTAAGACCTGAATCATGTAGATTAAGCATAATACTAACAAAAACAACAAACTTCTAATAGATTTGAAGAAGGTAAGATACTGAAAACTTGTCACCAAAAGTGTCGTAAAGAAAATCCTGAATTGGTGAATAGGTCCTTGTACAAAACTTTTCCTCAATTTTCAGGAGCCTTTGAAGATGGATCTAAGATGCCTTTTCCCATAGGTTTCACTGCAAAAATTTCAGAAATGAATTTGGAATCTGATTTTTCACGGCCTTGACAACTTTTCAACTTTGACAACTTTTGTAATTTTTCACTTTTGAGATTTTCAATTCCAATCCTTTGTTCAACCTAAGATATCTACACATACACAAAAGAGGGGATTTTTTTTTTTTTTTGGTGAATGGGGATTTTCCTTGGTCAAACCCCATTTTGGTAATTAAACCTTGAAATGAAATAATGATAAAGAGAAGGAATGATGAATGAACACTAGCTTGTTGAAACTCACCAAACCCTTAAATGGTTGCCCTTGGAGGATTTAAATATAACATCTCTTTAAGATCTCGATATTGCATGAAATGGATTGATTGGATGTTGATGTTGATTCTTTAATTGATTCTTGAATTCTTGAAACCTACATCACAATGTTAGCTCCAAAAACATGCATGAACACACATAAAATTTGACATCATGATAGGATCTTGAAATTTTGTTGTAGATGACTGATAAATTCACTCTTCAATGCTCTTGACAACAATATTTTCTCATGTGAAAGTTTCCCTCTTTTTCCTAATATTGAAATGATAAAATAACTATGTATTTATAGATGATTTTCTAATTTCTCGACAAATAAAGTTCAAAAGACTACAATTGCAACTTGAATTAGGATCATAAAAATATCACCAAAAACATATTAAAAATTGTGGTCCTAAACTTAACTGGGACCATTCACCCTTGGGCGAATGGGTCCTAGGCCCCAAACCTAAGACACACCAATTTCAAGGCAATTCAATTAATGCTTATAATTTTTTAATACAAGTTTCCCTTTGGAAAAATGAGATTAATTAGGCTTTTTAATGCATAATTGGGCCAATTAGAGGCTTAATTAAGTCCAATTTATTAATGGACCCATGTGAAAATGTAAAGGTGTATATTTTTCTACACTACATTTAGCCCCCACTTTAGTGAGAGGATGAGCCCTATACTCAAACTCACACTAAAGTAGACAAATATACGCCAAGAGCGGTCCAAGTGTAAAAATGTTGATGGGATAGGATGAAAAAGATCAAGGAGGTGGCCAAGCCCCCAAGATCAAGATCCCATGGCGAACCAACATAAGCACAAAGGGACACACATGAATGTATAATATGAAGCAGAAAGACAAGATACACTAACATATAATGTCAAAGTTAATGCCAAGATGAAAGAAAGATGGACTAGCAAGTTATGTTATGCCACATCCATTGAATACACTCATAAGGATGCAAAATCACTAATGAAACACATGGCTCCACAAGAAAGAAAGTTGTGTTATGCTTGGTGGCCATGAAAAATGTGCTCAAAAGGGCTAGTGAAACCCGGTGTCCACTAGGTGAGTCCCCAAGACAAGTGGCAATGGAAAAGTCATGCCAGGTCTACATGCTCCCATACATGAACCATACAAAAATTTATACTCCCTGATAAATTTGATAAGGTGCCACAACATGATCAATATGATATGCCAATGCTACACTAAATTCAACTTCCATGACAAAGTGAAGCAAGAAACTCACCTTAGGGGGTGCAAATAATAGTGCCAATGTAATGATCACACTTCCTAGGATATGTATGATATCATCACTAAGAAGGGACATGCGAAAAATGAACGAGGGACAATATGCCCCCACTTAAAATGTCAACATACTTGTTATGTTGGTATTTTAAGTAGAAAGGGAGAAAGAGAGAAAGAGAGGATCCTTGGAAATAATTCACACCTCCCAAAACTAGTTATCCTTGATCCCCAATCACAGAGACAAATTCAACCACCAAGAACTATCATGTTACTGCCAAGAGAAATATGGTTGCACCTAATATTGTACCACCATGAATGGCAATGAGAAAGACACATAAAGCTACTAATGCCACATAGTGATGAGCAACATGATAGGATGAAAATCATTATTAGTTAGAGGAAGTAGGTGCATCAATACAAGGAAGAGCACCACAATCCTTAAGATGTTTAATTTTATTACTTAAATCCTTACATTCATTGGTAGAATGAACATGAACTTGATGATATGCACAAAATGAGATTTTGTTATAAAATTTCTTTCATGTTCTTGGAGGGAGATATATCAAGCGAGCTTGGAGAAGCTTCGACAAGGTACTCTCATGATCAATAGTAGAAGATGTTCCTTTCTTTTGTGGCAACGATATTTCTTGCTTAGTACAATGTGGCATACATACACAAGACTCTTTAGATTGTGAGATTTTGTACCCTCCCTTAAAGGAGGGTGTAAAATATAATGAACCCCAATCATTACTAAGACGTGTGTTGAAGATGTCATAGGAGTATTTTGCATGATGACATTGATATTGAGTGAAGGTTTATTTGATTCTTTTGTTTCTTTAGAAGGACAATAACCAAGACCACTAGTTGTTTCTTGTGTGTTAGGCTCTATGGGGACATAGATACCTTATTCTCTAGCACCACATCCTTTTCCATTATAGAAAAGTTGTTTCAAAAGTTTGTAACCTTGTCCATAAATCTTTTCCATCTCTTTTAGATTTGTTGGTTTCTCATGATCACACTCTTCATATGTGGATGTTTAATTGTTGTTTTCCTCTTCTTTGCTAAAATTTGTGGACTCACATGCTTTTGATGACTCATCTTGTGTTGATATTATGCCAAATTATTTATCTTTTCTTGTTTTGTGTGTAATCTTGTATTCTACCATGAATGTAGGTGAAAAATCCAATGAACCCCAATCATCATCCAATAGCTTTGTGACTTCTTCAATAGTCTTCTATTTTTCTCCCTCTTGCACGGGTTCTACTTTTTTAGTTGGTGTCAATGTTGTAAGAGGATTTTTCATTCTTTTTTCATTTTTTAAACAACTCTTAAGCTTAGGATCAACTTTTATTGTATAAACCTTGTTGTTATAAGTGTACTTCACTAGAAGATGTAATGTGGAAGGAATCACATTCATTGCATGAATCCATAGTCTACCTAAGAGAAGATTATATGAAAGGTCATTGGGCATGACATGGATAGGAGTTTATAATGTAACCCTACCACCTTTAATAGGTAATATTATCTCACCAAACGGTTGTTTTCCCACATTGTCAAAACCACATATAGATAAAAAACGTTGAATTTTAGTCTTGTCCACTCCAATTTTATCCAAAAATTTTACACTACAAACATTGAGCACTAAACCATTATCAATGAGAGTGCGCTTAATGCCACACTTGTTAATACTAGCTAATATCATCAAAGAATCGTTTCTTTTTTGCTTTTCTAATGGAGGTAACTCATCTTGATGAAAGGTAATGTCTAAGTTGCATGATTCCATACCTTGAATTAGGGATGCTACATCATTTGGTTATGCACTAGGAGGAATAAAAACTTGTTGTAAGGAATTTTGAAGCATGCTATGATAATTAGTTGATGCTTGAATAAGATCCCATAAAAAAATCTTAGCAAGAGTGTTCTGAAGTTCTTCTACAAGATCATACTCCTTTCCATTATGTAAAGGAAAATTAGGAGCACTAGGCAAGATAGGTTGAGGAAGTGGTAATAAAGTAGGTATGGTTTGTGGTTTCCTATTCTTTATAGTGTTGTATGTATGAGCAATGATATTATAATTCGGTTGCTAAAAAAAATTGTTACTAGTGAGTTGCCTTGCAAAGTTTAAGATAGCTCTTGGAGGTTGTGGTTGGTGTTTTGGTGGTCCTATAATAAGAAGCAACTTAGGAGATGACTTGGGAGGTCCAATAGTTAGAGGAATCTTAGGAGATCCAATGATTAGAGGACCCTTAGGAGGTCCAATGATTAGAGGACTCTCATGAGGTCTAATAATCAAGGGAGATCTAATGTTTAGAACCTCAAGAAACTTATCCTTATTTTGTTGATCTTTTAATGAAGGGGTGTCTAATTTCACCTTATCATCCTCTTGCACCATGATATCTTCCCTAGTAGAATAATTTTTAGGAGAGGAGAAAACTAGATTTTCATGACATTTAATGGTTGGATCTTCTAAAATAACTTCATCACAAGTAGGGGAGATATCAATGGTTGGATTTTCTTGCTTATCAATGATTTCATCCTCTTGTTCAATAATGTCTTCCCGAGTAGGAGAAGAGAAACAAATAGGATTATCATGGCTCTCAATGATGGGTTCCTCTAACACCAAAATATCTTCTTCACAAAGAGAAGAGATATTAGGAGAAGAACAAACTTGATTGTCATGATTGTCCAAGATTATACTCTCTTTCAATAATTTTCACACACGAGAGAGAGATCAATGAGAAACAATAAAAGAGGGGAAAATATTTCATATTCATACGCTTGTAACAACAATTTCTTAGAGTATTCAACAAAATCTGAAAATAGAACATGAAGTAAGATAACAAGAGACTTTTGTAATGAAAAAATGATGAAATAATTGTTCTACAGATTTGAAATGCAACAACAACAAAAAATCATTTTTTTTCAATGCTTAAACTAGATGAATGATTAGACCTAATGCATAAAACAAAAATTCCCAAAAATTGACAGATTGAAACAGAGGTTTACCAACAGAAATGGGAAGTGTAGGGGACCAAAAAAATGCCCATAAATGATGGTTTTGATAGGCCCTCAAGGACTGATTCACCCAAGGGTGAATGGGTCATTGTACAAGGTTTAAAAAAATGAAAAATGCAATTTTTGGGTTATTATTTGCATTATTTGTTTCAGGTTAGAAACTATGGTTTCTACAGTAGTTTTTTCTAGATTTTGGTGTCTAAATGCAAGTGAATTTAGTGACAAATGATGAACAATGTGACACTTTTTGAAATAAAATTTTGACTCAATTTGTGAATGTGAATGACTGAAAATACACTAATATGCAAGTACTATGCAAAATCAATGTGATTTGTATGCATTTTTTTTAGATTTTTCATATTCTAAACAATGCAAAATACAAATGTAAAACCATAAATGAAATGCAAACTAATGCAATTTTGACAACCCTAGATGAAATACAAACTAATGCAATGCAATGCAAACTAATTCAAATCCTAGATCTAGGGATTTTAATGAACTCCAAATCAAAAAGTTTATAGTGCAAGAATATCGGGTTCACCAAAATGAAACTTAGAAAAATAGGTTCCTTTAAAATGATGGTTCACTAATAATTTACTAAAAATGGAATGGTAATAATGGGGTGAATGAACCTATATTTATCCTATTTCATTAGGAAATGAGATCCCCCAATGGTAGAGTTGACTTTTAACCCTAGGTGAGTCAAACCTATTAGAGATCTTGCAAATTTCCTTAGGATAGAGGATAGGGTCAAATCTTCCTGAACAACACTTTAGGGAGATAAAAATAAATTAGTAAAGGAACTCAAATATGTAATGTAAGACCTGAATCATGTAGATAAAGCATAATACTAATATAAACAACAAACTTTCGATAGATTTGAAGAAGGTAAGACACTAAAAACTTGTCACCAAAAGTATCACAAAGTGTTCTGAAATGGTGAATGGGTCCTTGTACAAAAATTTTCCTCAATTTTCAAGAGCCTCTAGAGATGGATCTAAGATTCCTTTTCCCACATGTTTCACGGCAAAAATGTCAGAAATAAATTCAGGATCTAAGTTTCAGTGGCCTTGACAACTTTTTATGACAACTTTGACAACTTTTACAATTTTGCACTTTTGAGATCTTCAATTCCAATCCTTTCTTCAACCTAAGATCTCACATACACAAGACAGGAAGAATTTGTTCATTTTTGGTGAATAGGGGTTTTCCTTGCTCAAACCTTGTTTTGGTAATTAAACTTTGAAATTAAATAATGATAAAGAGAAGGAGTGATGAATGAATAATTGCTTGTTGCAACTCACCAAGCCCTTTAATGGTTGTCCTTGGAGGATTGAAATCTAACACATCTCTCCAAGGTCCTGATCTTGCATGAAATAGTTTGATTGGATGTTGATAAGGATACTTGAATTGATGCTTGAATGCTTGAAACCTACATCACAATGTTAGCTCCAAAAACATGCATGAACACACATCAACTTTGACATCATCATATGATCCTGAAATGTTGTTGTAGATGAATAATAAATCCACTCTTCAATGCTCTTGACAATAATATTTTCTCATGTGAAAGTTGCCCTCTTTTTCTTAATGTCGAATTGATAAAATAACTATGTATTTATAGATATTTTTCTAATTTCTCGACAATTAAAATTCAAAAGCCAACAATTGCAACTTGAATTGGGATCATAAAAATACCACCAAAAATATATTAAAAAATCGGGGTCCTAAACTTAAGGGGGACTCATTTTTCCTTGGGCGAATGGGTACTAGGCCCCAAACCTAGGACACACCAATTTAAAGGAAATTTAATTAATGCTTTCAATTGTTTAATACAAGTTTCTCTCTCAGAAAACGAGATTAATTAGGCTTTTAAATGCATAATTGGGCCAATTAGAGGCTTAATTGAGTCTAATTTATTAAGGGACCCAAACATGGTGTTAAAATGTAAAGGTGTACATTTTTCTACACTACAACAAGTTGTTCATAAGGTATCATGCATTGAGGGTATTTATCAAGGTCATGTTCTAGGAAAACATCATTAGAAATCCTTTCTTAAGGGTAAGGCCTATTTTGCTTCTACCTTAGTGGAGTTGGTTCATAGTGATCTTATCTCATTTCTCACACCCTTTTAAAGAGACAAGTATGTGATTAACTTCATTGATGATTAATCTTTTAGGATATGGGTGTACTTTCTCAAGTATAAGACTAATGTCTTTGTCAATTTTAGGACATTTAGGGTGTTCATGAAAAGGCAATCAGTTATTCTATATAGATGCTAATCACATATAATGGGGGTACTATGTGAACTGAGCATTTTAGGATGATTTCATTGAGCATGGAATTCATAATAAAAAAATTATTCCTTATACTCCTTAGCAGAATGGTGTTACTAAATGAAGGAATATATCACTCAAGGATATGACTGATTGAATGCTTCAATGTCTATATATGGCTCAATACTTTTGGGCTAAGGAAATAAATTGTGCTAGTTATATTTAGAACCACATTCTCCACAAGTTAGTTATGAATATCACTCTAAAGGAGGCTTGGTCCAATATCAAGCTTGATGTTACCTTCCTTAGGGTATTTGGTAGCAAGGATTGGGAATCCATACCAAATGGTTGAAATAAGGTAATAAAGAAGAAGAATCAACCATTCATTTTTTTTGGCTATTATGAGGATGTAAAGGCTTATTAGTTATTTGATCCTACAATGAGAGATGTCTACTTTCATAGAGATGTATACTTTGATGAGTTTTTTTTACGTTCGGTTAGATTATACATTTATTTATTCCTCACTAAATGCTCCAAATTCTTTATCTCATGAGGATATCTATACATCAAGGAGGATCCATCATATGATGGTTTTGTACCACCACCTACTACTCCACCACATCCATTTCCTACCACTCACATTTTTCCTTGGTGGGCTTGCAATACTATTCATGAGGTTGTATCTTTAGTTGGCGATCTTATGACATCTCATTGCACTCACCCACAATATTCTAGCACTAGTCTTCTAATTAATTCTATATATACCAATCCATAGAGGTTTTAAGGGCTTCAAGTACTCTAGAATTACATCATGCTATGGATGGGGAGTATTCTTCATTGATGAAGAATCACATAGAGGATATGGGTTATATTCCTCTAAGGAATAATATGGCTAAGTGCAAGTGGGTGTATAATACCAAGTATACAATTGATGCTCCTATTAAGTGGTACAAGATGCATTTCATTGCTAAGGGTTTTTCACAAGTTGAGGGTATTAACCAATCCAATAAATTTTCCCTTTTATCCAAGATGGACTCTATTTTTCTTTTCATTTATATTATTGCATCTCAAGGTTGGCATATTTAATAGATAGACGTGAAGATGCATTTCTTGCATGGTTATCTTCATGAGGAGATCTACATGGCATATACTCCTAGGTTTGTGCAAGACTCTTCTTTTGTTTGAAGGATATGACATTTTTTTTATGGTATCATACAAGCTCTTAGAGCTTGGTATGAGAAGATAGATGGTTTTCTACTTGCATTTAGTTTCATACATTGACAATTTGATCACACTATGTATATTTAAACATATGGAATGATATTTTGGTACTGGTCTTGTACGTAGATGGTTTGATTCTCACTGGTAGCTCCTCCTCCATGCTTCAAGATACATGGCACTCATTGATGGAGGACTTTGGCATGATAGATCTTAGGATTCTACACATATTTATTGGTCTAAAGGTTTTTGAGTCTAATGAGGGTATATCCATATATTAGTAGAAGTATGCCATTGATATACTGCATCATTTTAGCATGGTTTATTGTAAGCCAACTCCTACACCACTTCAATCAATTTTTATATTAACTGTCATTTACACCACACCTAGTGTTGATGCCACTTTGTATAGATAGTTGGTGAGAGGTCTCTTATATTTCACACACATGCATCTTCATATCACATTTACTATTATTATTGTCTCTCATTTTTTCATGATCCTCATGAGAGTCACTAGAAGAAATCCAAGTGCATTTTGAGGTATATTAAGGGCAGTACACATTTTAAAATTTAGTACACACAAAGAGCTTCACAAATAGTAGACATCGCTGATTCAGATTGGGTAGTTGATGTTGACTGATGGAAGTCCACCAAAAGGTTTATTTTTCCTTGGTTCTAGTCTAGTTGTTTGGTCTTACAAGAAATAAAATACTATTACATTATCATCCATTGAGGTTGAGTATTGAGGTGCAACTCTTTCTAGCTAGGAGGTTTTGTACCTTTAATAGATTACAAAAGAGTTTGTTCTATCGCCTAATAGTCCTACACTTCTTTGGTGTGATAACCAGATTTCCATTCACATTACACACAACCTAGTTGAAAATCAAAGGATTGAAGCACATCAAGATACATGCACTTCATTCAACATCTTATCCATGATGGTCATATCTCCTAAGAGTATTTCCCTATTGAGGAGGAGGTTGTGGACATATTCACTAAACCTTTGGTGTTTCCCCATTATCTTCAATTATGATTTATGCTTAGGGTGAATAAAGTTGTCATTGGGGGGTCTTCTTGAGTCATTCCTTCATATTTTTCATCTCGTTTATGTAGTATTTCTTTCCTATGAGGTTTTCTCTTTTTTATCCATTTATGAGAAATATTTTTAGTTTGTACATGGGTACCTCATCATGCCTAGTTTTTGAGACCCATTTATTGTGTTTTCTATATTGGTTAAGTTCTTCCCTAGAAGTTACACTTAAGGGGATGGTGTTGGTGTGAACATGATAATTTATATAACCACTTAGAATTTAGGACCTATTCACACCTTAGTCTTATGTTTAATTAGTTTCTTTTTGTTTCAATTCACAGGATTAAGACACTTGACACAATCTTGTGAGCAATAGTGATTTTTCCTTTGCTAATATAGCAAGGTTATTTTATTTCATTGCATTATCATGTAATTAGTTTTTCTCGAGGCAATACAACAATTTTTATTGCAGCTCTTAATTGTGGAAGGTTTTATTTAATTTTGTTGATAGATTGTTGTACTTGTGGGTTCACCATTTCCCAAACAATTTTCTCCAAAAATACTAGTACTTAAATTTCTTGGTCAAATTTCAAATATAAATTCAAGCTTGGTAATCAAGATTAGATGTCTTATTAAAAAATTATGGACCTAGCTTGCCCTAAAATGGTTCACATGGTGGGAATTTTTGCATCAAACCATGGTGGAAGGATTAGAAATGGTTTCTAGATACTCCTTTTAGGAGTTGTAAAATTTGCAAAGGTTACTCATGGATTTCTCCTTACCTACATATGGAGACCAATCATAATATGAGGTGGAACTTTTAGTCTTCTGCATCTTATAAGAGACTACTTATAGATAGAGGTTGGCTTTGTGTGCTATATGGATCATTCTTTCCTTGGAGGGAGGCCTAAAAATTTCTCTGGCATTGCATTGTTTCTATTACTCCTTCTAGCCATAGTTTGTAGCATGGTCAAGGATTCCAAACCATTCTCATCATGAAGAAACTAGTGCAAATATAATGCATCTTTGTTGGCAAGAGCATTTGCATGCTTGGGAGTCTATCAATTCATGGCTCATTTGGAATGGGAATGACTTTAAAATTGGGATCTCCATTAGCCAACATTCATTATGGTGGTCTCCTTTGATCACTTGCTAGGATCAACATCTTATCAAAGTTCTCTAGGTTAGTGCTTTAAGGCTCTACAAGTGAGGATTTTGCACCATTTCTGATTTTCTCTCTAAAAATAGTAGGATATAGATTTCTTAGCTATATTTCAAATCTAAATTCAAGATTGGTATTCAATATTTGGAGTCTTATCAAAATATCTTGCACTCAATTTTACCTAGAATAGTTCACAAGGTAGGAATACATTGCATCAAATTGTAGTGGAAGGATTGGAAGTGGTTTCCAAATGCTCTTTACAAACTTTGCAAAGGTTTCTCGTGGATTTCTCCACACTTGCCTATGGTGACCAAGATTAATGTGAGGTGAAATATTTAGTCTTCTACCTCTCACCAGATACGCATGTTTCAAATATCTGGGACACTTAAGTTGAACCCAAAATAGCTCAACTCACCTAGTGTCTTCTCTACTAGGGTCTCCCAATGGGATCTTGCTAGTATTGTATTATTCTATTTATGACCATTTGGAAACCATTAAACATCTCTTCTAGTTTTGTCCTCAAATCCAAGTTATATGTTGCTAGATTCATTACTTCTTTAAGCCATTTCAACCTGAGCCCTTTTCATGGCATATGGTACTTCTAAGTGGCTATCCCAAGATTCCTACAAAATATACCTAGATGTGACATGCTTCTAGAGTGGAGATTCTTTTCTAAATTTGGAAAGTTTCAAATTCTAATTTCTTTGTTGATTTGTCCATTGATAAGAACTTTTCAATGTATGCTAAAGCTAGTATGTGTTCTAATGTTATGCTACATATCCATGTCTAAACCAATAAGGTGGCCCTTGGGGTTGCTCATTTATAGAATTTAGGTGGGCACTAAGTGAACACCCTTTGTATAATTTCTTGTGTACCTCCTTCCCTAGAAGTAGAGATGACTCTCCACAATGGGGGCATGCCTCTCTATCATATGAGTGTCAATAGGATCACAATCATAACTTTTAATGAGGCCATTGTTCCTAGGGATCTCTACATCACCAAAACTATTGGTGGACCCCCTATGCCATGTGGGCATTTCTTTGCATCTCAACATGGACATATTGGTTGCCCATATAGTGGGAAATTTCCTACTTGGACCTAGTGATTTTGACTATGTATATGTTTTCTCAACAAATAGAAGATAATAATTAGGATGACACCCTCATGGATTGGGAGCCCATTGCTGATGGCCAAGACCTACCAAATATTTGGAGTAACCCAACTAATAATGATCCCCCTCCGTCTTCTACTAGCATAACCATGACAACTTCATAGTCTCTTCACTTTTAATTTTTCAAACAAATTAATAAAAAAAATACAAAATATCACTATAGAGAAAAACATAATACCTCTACCTAATCAAAGAGTAAAAAGCTTGATTGTATTACACACCCACTTAGAAATTTTACTTAGTCTTGGTAGGTTTGAATGGCAAAAGTTGGAGAAAGACGCATATGGATGGGCGCCACTAAAAACTATCTTTGAGCCAATGAAGAAAAAATTGAAGTCGATTCACTACTTAATAAGCTTCCATATATGTGGAGTGGGAATAATCAGTAGGTGTTATGTAAGTGAAGTTAAGCCAATAGAAGGTAAATGTAAACATTAGACAAATGCCAATTCAACGAGAAATTGGGTGAAGACCGTAGAAACTGACATATAACAGAAGTAGAGGCTAAGTGAAAGATGGTGAACACCTAACCTGTCCACTTTTCTCGGACTTCATCATCGTGCAATTGGTCATCCATCACCCTCATGTTTTCTATTTCCACAGCACCCCTGCTTCTGTTTCTCCCTATATTACACATTGTAGTTGCTGAAATTCCCCAACAGTCTTACTCCCCTTCATTCAAGCTTGGATTTTGAGGACAGAGATTTGAAGGAAAAAAACTGTTACAACTTGAATGATGGGGTGTCACCTGTTCTTGATATTGGAAGTTGCTGTGCTGCTGTTTGGTTGGCAGGCAGCTGCACAGACTTCCAATTCAAGTTGTCCTCTGAAATTCACAGTGGGTAAGACCAAAACTTACCAATACTGTAACAGGCTAAATACATTGGGAGCTACTCTGTCATATATCCACCATGTAGAAAATGGGTCTTTAGATATAGCTTTCAAGGCCGCTCCTGCTGCTTCAGGGGGTTGGGTAGGTTGGGGGATAAACCCAAAAGGGCTGCAAATGATTGGCACACAAGCTTTGATTGCCTTTCGATTGAGTAATGGATCAACTGTGGTTGACACCTATAATGTGGTCTCTAAGACTGCTGCTTTGACTCCTTCAAAGATTAGCATCACCGTGACCAACAAGAATGCTGTGTATGAGAGTAGTAGTGGGAAGATAACAATATTTGCCTCCTTGGTACTTGGTTCCAACCAAACCAGTGTTAATCAGGTGTGGCAAGTGGGCAGCTCAGTTACCAACTTGAGTCCTGCCATACATAAAACTGCTGCGGCCAATCTCAGGAGTTTAGGGACACTCAATCTCCAAAGTGGAGCAACCTCTGCTCCTTCTGGCTATTCATCTCACCAGACTCTCAAAAATGTAAGTACTGTTTGAAGATAGAGGTGTCTTAGTTCATTTTTCACCAATTCTTATCTAGGTGTCTTAGATCAAATATAGTTCATTTCAGACAAATAATTTTTAATAATAAAAGGATAATTTATTTCATTTTTAAATATAAAATTTAAGAATATGTTTGAATGAGATATCTATTATTAGTTGGTTTTGTAACATTTTAATTTATTATCATTATAAAACTATTTGTAAATATAATTTTTTTATCAAAACATCAACAAAAATGTTTAATAATATATTTATTATTACTTTTTTGATGATGGATCACTGAGTGTGATCTGAAATGTCGATCTAAAAACATACACAGTTGAATTCAAAAGCTTGCTCTAATTTACTTCATGGACTGTGGAAAAATCATACCAGCTATTACTTATTATGTGTTGATTAAAACTCTTTTTTTTTTTTAAAGTTTGTTTATATTTATCAAATACAATATGGATTATATTTATATCATTACTGATCTTATATTTTTTGAATTCAGATACATGGAATAGTTAATGTTGTAAGTTGGGGCATATTATTGCCCATTGGAGTTGTGATTGCTAGACATGCAAAGACATTCAAAGTTGCATATCCTACATGGTTTTACATCCATGCCATATGCCAATCCTTTGGATATATTATTGGAGTAAGTGGTTGGGCTATTGGCTTGAAACTAGGCAGTTATAGCAAAGGTGTAGTACAAACTTCACACAGAATAATTGGGATTGCAATTTTCTGCCTTGCAACTTTACAGGTATTGTAAATAAAAGACAATAAATAGTTGATTTGTTATAATCATTGTATTGGTTGTATATAATAGACTTGGTCCTACAAAAGCAATCTATGCGTTGTGTATAAAACACCAATTTTTTAAGTCTTTTAATGAGGAAGTGGATTAAAAACTTCAATAATCTTAGTCAATGTTTTCTTGAAATGTTGCTCTGTTTGCTCAATTTTAATGTTTGGCATTTCTTAACTTGCAGGTACTTGCACAACCCTTACAACCTAAGAAGGATCACATGTTTCGTTTATACTGGAATATATATCATCACTCTATTGGCTATGTTGTAATCATATTAAGTGCAATAAACATATTTAAAGGATTTAACATCTTAAATCCTGAAAAAAAGTGGAAAAATGCTTTCTTTATTATGGGTTTTTCTTCGGCTGCAATCGCCATCACTCTTGAAGTTGTAAAATGGGTCGTCTTCTTCCGACACAAATCGAGAAATTCTTCTAAACCCATTAGTGAAAAGAATGACAATAGTCAATTGAATGGGGATGGGATTTAATTTTATTAGGGAGCAGATAATTTGAGATTAGCTTGGGAGTTTATTCTTCCATTAGCTATTTTGGTTGTAATGTATATGCACGACTAGGTGTGTATTTCTCAAGTAATGTATACCTTTTATATTTTTTATTATTGAAATTTCATGTTTATTTATCACCATTAATAGAGAGTGCAAGATAATGCTTTTGAAATTGACAATGGCTTTCCTTTTTCGCATCAAGAAGCACAATCTTGCACTATCATATAATGCCTCTCATTAATAGAGACTATTGATTGACCCTATGTTACGGGCTATGAAAAATTTTGGACTAATCTTTTTATTTGTGCATATCAATAGATGTTATGCTATTTTGTAAATTCAAGTCCCCAATTAAATTATTAAAAGAATTAATCGTTGAAAAATGTACTAGTAGAAATTTAATAAGACACTAATACATGTACATATACATGTGTAACTACACCCTCCAAAGTGTACAAAATAAAAGACAACATGATTGTTATAGAGGACCAATTCCATACATTATGAGAATCTCTAAAAATAAAAATAAAAACATATTTTTTAATAATTATATGTATACATTTTATAGAATTTGTTGTTTCGAAAAGATACAAAAGTTAAATGGGTTCAAATTAGATATACATGTGACTACTTAATGGTCCATAAAATATCATAAATAAATGTACATCTCCTCTACTTAGGCCTTCAAGTGCATATTTATCCATACTTTTTCTCAGTTCATCTTAACATCTCCAATTTAATTAAGACATCTACACAAACAATTATTGGTGTAACATTTTATATTTTCTCAACCATTTTTTTAAAATTCCAAAATCTGCACTTATTTATAAATTTAGTGTTACACTTATTATATTTGCAATGGTCATATTTATAGTTTCTATATGCTTTTATATTTTTTAGTATGCTTCATAACCTATAAATATTTGTGCACATATATTTATGTAACTATATATACTTGTGTATATAGTTATATTTGCATATATATAGTTGTATATACATATATAGTTATGCATTTACAACTCTAAAATTTATATTTTATTTATAATTTCTATATTTACTTTTTGTTATATTTTTCATATGGTTTAATACTTGTAGAGGTTTGTGCTAATATATTTATGCAAGTGTATATACTTATATATAATTATATATATAAAAATATAATTGCATATATAGCTGCATACATATGATAGTATATGTATATATAGTTCCACATATTGAAGACTAAAATTTTATAATTTTAGAATTTACACTTGATATATTTATAGTTTCTAAATTTACTTTTTTAATATGTTCTACATGTTTTAACACTTTCAAAGGTTTTTATAAATGTATTTAAACAAATATATACCTATATACAATTATATGTACATATATACAATTGTATATGTATATATATATCCATAAATACCATAACCTACATCAATTTATAGTTGTTAAATTTATATTTGATATATTTATAATTTTTAAATTTACACTTGATATATCTATAATTGTTAAATTTATAATTGATATATTTACATTTATATGCAATAAATCTACTAAATCTTTATATTATATGTGATGACTTTCATGGAAGACATGTTGGAGGTACTACAAAAATAGTATACACAATAACAACCATTCTCTCCATGCATGCCAATTAAAATACACAAACATAAAGAAAAAATAAAATATAATGTCCATAATGAGTGGATCATAACCATTATGATAAATTTTAAGTGGATGTTACATAGGTCCATATAATTCAAAGACAAAGAAAAGTCTAATATCAGACATTTCCAAAGTAGAATTGGATTCTTTTTTAGATACTGCATCAAGAAAGTAAGTAGAATAATTTTCTCTACCATTATAAGATTTGTGTATATGAGATGATATGATAAATCATATCAACATTCAATACAAGTGAAATGTGCAATATAAGGGTAGATATTATGTACAATATTATTCGATTATTTTATCAAACTATGTAAAATTCAAGCACATACAAGGATACACTATCACAATTAAGGGATTTTGTGAATGTTGTCATAAAATTCTCTCACAAGTATCTACCCCTTTGGGTTCCCTCTCATAGATTTGGGATTTTGACATACAAAGATACCAAGTCCATAAATAATTCTCCACTCTAAATTTACAAATTCAAATAAATGAATGAATATAAATTGTATACTGAGTTCTAATTAGAATATACTCCCTCTCATGTATACAACAACACTTTTCTAAGAAGTTGTGACCTCCATCTATGTGTATATAGGTATTCTCTATGTCCCATGGAAAATGAAAGCACTTCCTCTCAAGGAAGTTGAAGATTCACATCCAAAAATTTAGAAAATATCATAAAAATGTTGGTTTATCTTCATATTATCTTGTCATTTTAATGAAACCTTGAACAATCTAGAGAAAAAAGAGTAATAAGATTTCAAATAATGATTTCAAACACTATTAATGAGGTATGTGTCCACACCTTAGATATTACAACTAGTGTCTACAATTCCAATACTAATAATAACATAAAAAGTGTGAAAACATTAAAATAAAATAAAATACAAACAAATAAATTTAATCTTTAATATATCAATGTGAAACACATTTGATTTACTTATAGAGTTAGCAATATTTGATTCTAAAGAATGGGCCCTAATTATCCTACTATTCAAAGATAATATTTTGTCTTGATCCCATGGTCACCTTGATTATCCTATTATTTAAACAAAATTAATGTACTAAGATTCTCATAAGGAATATATATCAGCATTGGTGGCCACTTCTATGAAATTAGGCTCTTACAAATTATTGGACAAATAATTATCATATACTTAAATAACCACAAAGATAAGTATTATTAGCACACAAAAAGACTTCTTTATATGAATAGAAATATAAAATTAAGATAAGTATCATTAGCACACAAGAAGACTTCTTTATATGAATAGAAATATAAAACTATTAATATAGAAAGTTCATGTATTGATAAAATCAAAATGCTACATGTTCATTGTATATCTAATATATAGAAATCTACTAGTTATACTAAAAATTTATCAAATTGCTTGTATATGACATTCATTTTAAGTTTATGGAGCCCAATACACTAATCATATATGAATTACACTAAACGTTGAATAGATCTATTTTTTTGTCACTACAAATCAATGCTCGTACTATATAAAACACCACAACCACTTGATTAAATTAAATACCATAACAATAATGCAAATATTTTTAGTGTTTTTTAACATTAATCACCTCAAAAACTCTTTTTTTCAGGGTCTACACTCATAGCCAATGATGTGTGTGGTTGGACAACACTAACAAGATTATTTATGTGGTTTATCTTTAAAAAAATATCTCAATAGCTTTGTTCTCATTGTGTTGTTGGGGAGGATTAAGGCATTAACCTAGCAACAAGTCTAGTTAGTAGCTAGTATATCTAGGAGAAAGTGAGTGATATTTATATTAATAAAATACATGTGTAAGGGATAAATGCATCAAATTGGAAGATAAAAAAGTAGAAAAGTAGACTATTTTGAATAAAACTTAATCATGCACATGTTATGAATTGGTAAATACCAAGTCATAATGTGAGTATATTATATAGTGCATTTGTTTTATATAATATGAACACATACATGATTATATAATAATAGTGCATGCAGTAAATAACACAAGTTTGTTATATAATACACGTACATTATATAATGTATAAAGAAAAATTTCCACCAAAGCGAACAACCAACAAATAAAATAGTTGCAATTGACTATAACAAATTAAGAAAATGTGTACATGTTTTAGAAATTTGATTAAATTTCCAAACCCCATCCAAATTTTTCCTTTACCACATTATAAGAGATGTAAGTGGTCAAGATATTTATTTTTCAAAATCAAATTTTATTTAAATTTTCATAAATTTTACAATTTTAGAATATATATATATATATATATCAACTCCTCTAAACACTAACTTGGAACTTAATTTAGATAAATAAATTCTTAAAGAGAACCCCACATCACATGAATCTCCTTATATAGTTTCAAAAAATTCTAGACAAAGCCAAGATGATTTAATAGGGCATTTAGACAAAATAAAATTTAAATTGTAGAATTAGTTTCAATATTGAATTAATCCATAGAAAATCCACACCAAGCATTAATTGCATCATAGTTTGAAGAAAGTATAAATCAATTTGTCTAAGTGACAAATTAGATCCATCAAGAGAAAAATATTAGAGATGCATGCTACCAATTTTAAGTCACAAATTTATCCTATGATGAAGTGAAATGAAAAAAGATAAAAAAGACTAAATTTATGTTGTTTTTACCAATTATTTAAAACTAATGCAACTATTTATGTGATTTCAAATATATTACCTACCCATTGATGTTATTGGGACTCAATTTGATTTTATCAAAATTTTCTTGAGTCCCAACTCCTTTATACATTTAGGCCTCACTTTTTCTTATCATAAATAGTCAATCTAAGAGAATTTCAAGTGGACTCTCTTTTGTAAAATTTTCCTAATGAGAGAGGGAAGGATAGAGAGTGTTAGAGATAGTGATAGAGATAGAGAGAGGGAGAGATAGGTGTAGAGAGGGGGAGATAAAGGGAGTGGGAGATATCTAGACAAATATAGAGGGGGGGAGAGATAGAAAGAGATAAAAAGAGAGATAGAGAGATAAAAAGATAAATATAGAGGGGGAGAGAGAGGGATAGAGATAGAGAGGGATAGGGAGAGGAGAGAGAGGGAGAGGGAGAGAGGGAGAAGGAGAAAGGAGGGAGAGGGAGATATGGAGAGATGAATGATAGAGGGAGAGATAAAGATAGATATATAGAGAGGGATAGATAGATATAGAGGGAGGAGAGATAAAGAGAGATAAATAGAGAGTAGAGAGGGAGAGGGAAAGATAGAAAGAGAGGTAGAGGAATATATATATATATATATATATATAAGAAGAGATGGAGTATAAAAAGGAATATTTTGAGGTTGATAGAAATGGAGAAAGAGAGAAATGTTGGAATATGAAGTCAATTTGATCATTATTCTACTAGTGACGAATATTCAACATTGAGCACCTAGGTAGTTCTTTAGTTATCTGCCTAGCATGGCTAAAGGCCTTCCATTCAATCAAAGTTTGAAATGATAGGGGGTCCTAGGGGGGTTGTTGTAGCCCCTTGGATGTCGAATAGTGCTTCGTTGAAGGCATTTTTGGTGAAGCCAATTTTTTTTGGAGACTCACCATTTAATTTTTACAAATATTTACATGTAGTTGCATTAGTCAAAAATTATATTTTTGGAAAGTTTTATTTGACAAGGATTGTGTAACTTGGTTTTCTTATACTCTTTTATAGTCATGTTTTCAGTTACAGTTAGAAGATTATTGTAGTTGTGACTTTTTTCATAAATAAAAATACGAGAGATATTTTCCCATGGTTTTTTCTTGATATAATTTTACTAGGGTTTTCATGTAAATACTATGTTAAATTTGTGCTTATTTTTAATCTCCATGTATATTCTTCATGTTGTAAATTTTCCTACAAGAAAGAGAAAAAAGAAAAGATAGATACGAAGTGATATGAAGAGAGAGGGAGAGAAAGGTGAAGAGATAAATATAGATGGGAGGAGATATATAAAGGGAGATAGAGGGAGAGAGATAGAGAGATAGAAAGATAGATAAATAGGGAGAGAGAAAGATATAAATAAAGAGAGAGAGGGATGGAGGTTGGTAGGGAGGTAGACAAAGAGAAATAAAGATATAGATATAGAGAGAGATTTAGGGGGGGGGGAAGAGAGAGAGCTTAAGTTAGAGATAGAGATAGAAATAGAGATATAGATGGAGAGATAGATAGAAATAGAGAAAGAGGGATAGAATGAGAAAGAGATAGAGAGATAGAGGGGGGAGGGGGAGATAGAGGGAGAGGGGGAGAGATAGATAGGGGAAGAGCAAGGGGGGAAGATAGTGATAGATAGATAGAGAGAGAGAGAGAGAGAGAGAGAGAGAGAGAGAGAGAGAGAGAGAGAGAGAGAGAGAGAGAGAGAGAGAGAGAGAGAGAGAGAGAGAGAGAGAGAGAGAGAGAGAGAGAGAGAGAGAGAGATGGATAGTGAATGAGATAGAGAGATATAGAGATAGAGTTAAATAGGGGTGAGTGAAAATGAGATATGGAGATAAAGAGGGAGAGATAGAGAGAGAGAGATAAGAAGGGGGTGAGAGATAGAAAGATGTAGGGAAAGATAACAAGATAGAGATATATATACAAAGGGAGAAATAAAGAAATAGAAAGGGAGATATATATATATATATATATATAAAGAGATAAAGATACAAAGAGTGTTCAATTATTTTCATTTAAGAATAATATTATTCCCTTTATGCAATTTGATTCTAGAGTTAAATATGAGAGTTCTTAAAATATATTTCTTTGGAAGAATTTTTGATCTGTACATGTTAGGAATTAGTTAGATAACCTAATCAAGAAAGAAAAACTGAAACTAGCAGTGTTTAGTATCAATGATGCCTCTAGCTCATGTTTATGTCTAATGTTATCGTTCTTGAGCTACTTCATGTATAGCCTAACCTAGATTTAAGAAAAAACATATGTGGTATCGTCCCTATAAATCATCAAGGAGAAATAAAGGATATATTGTTGATTTAGATCCAAAGGATGGAAAATCCCCATTGGATCGATAATTAAAAAGATAAAAGTGTTAGACACATAAGACAACTGAGAGGGGGGTTAGTCAATTGTACATTAAAATCTTCAAACCCTCATTAATCCTTAAACCCTTATTAACTTTCAAATCCTTATTATGCATCAGCATAAAGTAAACATATGAAACATCAACACAAGAGAACACTAGATTTACATGGAAAACCCTAATTAGGGAAAAACCACAGTGAGGATTAACTCACACATATATGAATAGAAACATTGAATACAATAGGCTCACTACCAGAAGGTCTCACAACCCAAAAGAGAAGAAAGGCTCACTACCAAGGGCTCACTACCTACATAATTCACTGTCCAAAAGAAAGAAGAATATAAGAAGACTATTACAAGGAGGTTCAATACCTCCAAGAAATAGGAAGATCTGCCACTATAACTCTACACCATCCGCAACCTTCGACACTGCCTCCAAAAACTTTACGTACACTAAAAATGTAGACACCTACTCACTGCATCTAGTAGCCTTAGGCATTTAAGCTCACACTTAGATCACCACACTTGATCACATTCACATCATCACACACATCTACAACATCTCCAAAAATTAACCTTGCTTATATATCAACCACAACCTCAAAAACCTTCTCCATGTTAGCCTCAATGAAATGTATGCACCTTAAATGTGCAAACACCAAATAGGTCAGAGCCAAACACTTCCACAATGGAAAGAAGTGAATAAATACCACACAAAGGGTTAACTAGGACCTAAATCTACACTAACACACTTCACCATGCTTCCATAAACAACAAACAACCTCCACAATTAGTGCTAGCATGTCAGATCGACCAAACATGTACTAACACTAAAAAGAAACCACATACAAGCCTCTCCAAGTCCAAAAATAACATACATACCTCATGGAAACACTCCACAACATCCAATAATATTCAACATCATTAGAATATCCAACACTACTAATGCAACCACCTAAAACTAAAGAACACTTTCATTCTGTGGAACTAGCCACGCTACCATAGACATAAAACTTACTAACCAACCTTGTGAAACAACTAAAAACTGAACACTCTAGGGGAAAGTAGATATAAGCAGTATAAGCATGTTCCCAAATCCATAAGACAAGAAACAAAAATATAGAGAAATGCAGATCAATTCCATTTCTCCCAAACACCCTTCTCCATTATTAACACACTATTAAACACATCTTCTACTATTGCATGATCCAAACCTGAAACTATGTATATAGCACCACTAAACACCTTTGATCATTATATCCAAAATACACAAGAATATCTTCAACCATGAAGAAATATGAAGTACAACACAAAACACACCTCTATCACACTATACACTCTTTATATTAATTGTATTAAAAGCACTTGGAAATCAAGTGAACCTACCACATCAGCAACATCAAAAACATCTCCTTAACACATCCACAACATATGCAACACCTACTCAACACTTCAACACCTTCTCATCACAACCACACTAGGGGTTGACATCAATAACAACATTAATGACAACATAGTGTAACACTCTCCAACAATTCTAATAATCTCCGCATTAGGGGTTGAAATCAATGAAAACACTAATGACAACGCCAACAATCTCCCCTTTGTCATTGATGGCAAAAACAGCTCTAAAAACCATCAACAACAAGAGAACCACTCCAACAACTCTCTTCCTTACTGGGGAATCTCTTACACTTCACTCTCTCTCCCTTTACATATGTCTCTCAAAAAAATTATCTTCTCCCCCTATATTTTTTAGACAACACTTTTCTCCATGTTTTTTACACTTCACTCTCTCCCCCTTTGACAACAATGACAAAGGACAACACTTGCAACTTAATTTCTCTCCCATTTGCTTTCTATCCACTACACTCTCCTTTCTCCTTCTCTCTTCCCCTTTGAGGAACAAGATATGCTCCCCCTAACTACACCAACCAAAGACACTTCTACCTACTCCCCCTAAGAGGTAGCCTTCATCAGTCCAGGACCAAGATTGTATCTTGAATTTCTCCTTGGATAGATGTACCATCTTATGAATCTAGTTAAGAGAAGGAGGGGAAATAAATCCTTAATTATTTTGGAGATACTCAAATGTATCTTTTGGAAGAGCCTTTGTGAAAATTTCTATAGCTTGATCCTTTGTAGGCACATACTCCAACTTCACTTCACTCTCTACAAATTTCTCTCTTAGAAACTGATACTAGATAGAGATATGATTTGTCCTTGAATGCATTACCGGATTTTTTGAAATGTTAATAGCACTTGTATTATCACATAAGATAGAAATAAGTTCATCATATGATACTTTGATATCCTTTAATGTTTTCTTTATCCATAACACTTGTGCAACATGATGTTGCAATGCTAATATACTCTACTTTTGTAGTAGATAATGATATTGAATCTTTCTTCTTACTTTAACAGGAAACCAATCTATTTCTAATAAAGAAAGCACCTCCACATGTTCTTCTTTTTTCATCTACAAAACCTACCCAATCTGCATTTGTATAAGCACTCAAGGAGAAATCAATATCCCTAGGATACCATAGACCAAATTTTGGAGTGTGCTTCAAGTATCTAAAAATCCTTTTGACTACTTCCATATGTGATTCTTTAGAATCTTCTTGAAATCTTGCCACAAGACAAATTCCATGCATGGTATCTGGTCTAGTAATAGTTAGATATAGAAATCCACCAATCATTGATCTATACTTGATCTAATATTTATTAGGAGCTTCATCATTTTTTCTTAACTTGCAACCAATAACCATGGGATTACATACTAGTTCAGAATCCTCCATTCCAAACTTCTTCAACATTTCCTTAACATATTTTGACTGCAAAATGAATAAATGTTTTTTTGATTGATTGATTTGTAGCCCAAGGAAGAAATTCATCTCCCCAAACATAGACATCTCAAACTCATTATGTATTTCCTCTACAAACTTCTTACACATTCCTTCAAATTTTCATCTAAATATTTTGTCATCAACATACATAGCCACAATTAGAATTTTATCTCCCCCAACCTTGAATTAAATACTTCTATTAGAGTGCCCTTTTTTAATCCTTGTTGCAACAAGTATCTATCAAATTTTGCATACCAAGCTCTAGGAGCTTATTTGAGTCCATACAATGATTTCTTCAACCTACAAACCATATCAACATCTTCTGATAATTGAAAACCTTTTAGTTATTCAATGTAAACCTCTTCTTGTTACTCACCATTCAAGAATGTATATTTGACATCAATCTAATATACCTTGAAGTCCTTATGTGCAACAAAATCCAAAAACATTCCAATAGCTTCTATTCTTGCCATTGAAGCAATAGTATCTTCAAAATATATTCCTTCCACTTGTGAGTAGCCCTTACACAATTCTAGCCTTTTTTTCTAACAAATTTTCCATCCTCATTCTATTGGTTCCTAAAAATCCATTTAGTTCCTATCACATTCTTGTATGTTGGTCTTCGAACCAATTCCCAAGTCTGATTTTTCTCAAATTTTCTTAATTCTTCTAACATAGCTTTGATCCAACACTCATCCTTACATGCTTCAATTAATGTTTTAGGTTCTTCCTATGAAATTAAACAAAATTTTATCTATTCCTTTGTCATAGTAGCTATTCTTCTTGTCAACACACCTTTTCTCTTATCTCCAATGATTTAATCTTCAAAATGATTTCTTTGCACATACTTAGGAGTCTTAGGATTCTTTTTTAGAGCTTCTTCCTCTTCCACTACCATCTCTTTTTCTTTCACTTCTTCTTTTTCTTCTTCACTACAAGGAGATTAATCAAATTCATATCCTTTTATCAAAATTAAACTTTGATGTGGTTCTTCATCCACTTTGACACTCATAATTTCAAAAATCTTATCCACCCTTCTGTTATAGAATCTATATGCCTTGATCTTTGTAGAGTATCCAAGGAATATTCCTTCATCTAATCTTGCATCAAACTTTCCTAATTTTTCTTCATCTCTTATGATATAACATTTTATTCCAAACACTCTAAAATATTTCACAATAGGAGGTTTTTCATACCACAACTCATAGGGATTCTTTGAACTGTTCACTCTTGCACGTCCTTTGTTAATAATGTAAACTATAGTATGAATACCTTCTCTCCAATAGACATTTGGTAGATTTGATTCCTTCATCATGGTTCTTGTTGCTTCTTGAACTATTCGATTCTTCCTCTCCACAACTCTATTCTGTTGAGGAGTCCTAGAAGTTGATAAATGTCTATTTATACCACATGATCTTCATAAAAACTATTAAACTGATTGGAGGTGAACTCACCATCTCTATCACACATCAAGCATTTTATTTTCAAATCCATCTCATTCTCAACCATAGACTTAAATGCTTTAAGCTTATCTAGGTTTTTTGATTTTTTCTTTAAAAAATGTTACCCAAGTCATTCTAGAGTAATCATCTTGAGAGATTCTTATTTTGGTAGGTTCATATAGGTTTTTATGCACTAACTCTAGAGGTCTTGTAGTAGAATATTATTTAGTCTTGAACCTCTTCTTTATCTGCTTTCCAAACTGGAACTCCTTGTAGATTGCATTGATAAGATTTGTAATTCTTGGTAAATCTAGATTACATTATTAGTAGAACTAATCTTTACCAGGCTATAAAAATTCATGTGACCCATCCTTCTATGCCATAGCCAATTGATTTGAGACATTAATAATTTAACACCTCCACATTTAAGCTGATAAACATTTCCTTCAATCCTTGTTCCTGCAACAACCAAGGTTTTGGAGCTTCCTTTTTTGATTTCACAACCATCATCCTAAAACACCAAGTTGTATCCTCTACTACACATGTTTCCTATAGTGAGAAGATTATCTCAGAGACCCTTGACATAAATAAAATCATGTGTCTTATACTTTCCATCAAAACTAATTAAGCCTTTTCCATAGATCTTAGTAGATGTATCATCACCAAATTTAAAAATACCACCATCATACTTATGAAGTTTAACATACTTACTCTTATCTCCTATCATATTATTTGAGCATCCACTATCAATAATCCAATATTGTTTCTCTCCTCTCTTGCATAAAAATAAGTCAACATAGTTCCTTCAATATCATGACCTATTTCTAGAGCACTTTCCTCCACACATCTTTTAGGATTAGTAGAATTAGTTCCAACATTTAAAGCCATTAACAATAATTTATCACTTCCATCATCTAGATAGTTTGATTCCTCATAATCAGATACACCACTGTATTATTTAACATAATAACTCTTCTTGACTGATTTACCTTTATGATCTTTATTTTTGTCATTTGAAACTTTGATTGGACATTTAGAAGCATAATGACCTATCTTTCCACAATTAAAACATTTAAAAGATAACTTACCTTTGTATTTTATAGTACCCTTTTTCAATCTCCTAACCAAATTTTCTTCCACCTCATCAAGATCATCTAAATCAGATTCATCATTCTTCTCTTTTTTGCTGACTTTGAGAGCACTTTCTTTCTTTGGATCATCTTTTTCAAACTCTCTTAATTCAAATGTAGTTAAAGTACCAAACATTTGATCTCTAGTGTATTGATCCAAATTTTGAGCTTCCTCAATAGCATAAACTTTAGCACTATAATATTTAGAAAGAGTTCTCAACACCTTTTTCACAACTTCGCTTTCCTCTAGTTTTCCACCAAGACCATTGATGATATTGATGATTTCATCCACTTTGAGCATGTAGGTAGCGATGTCTTCATCTTTTTTCATCTTCAAGTTCTCAAGTTTAGCTTTGAAATTCTACATCTTTGCTTTCTTGACCTTATCATCTCCTTCATAAATGATTTGCAACCTTTTCCAGATCTCTTTAGCAGTCTTAAGGCTTGCCACCTTTACAAGTTTTGAATATGAAAGTCCACTCAAGATAGAATTCCTTACTTTACCATTATTTTCATAGTCCTTGATCTCACCATCACTTTTTAGAGTAGTAGTAGGTATAGTATATCCATTCTCCACTGATTTCTAGACACCAAACCCTAATAAAACAAGAAAAGATTTCATATTAGCTTTCCAAAAAGCATAGTTTGTTTCATCAAACATAGGCACTTTGACACCCTTCCTGTGTGCCATCTGGATCTACCTCAAGAAGTTAAGCTTCTTCCAAGGAACCATAGATTTGATACCAATTGTTCAACACATAATACAACTAAGAGGGGAAGTGAATTAGTTGTACATTAAAATCATCAAACCCTCATTAATCCTTAAACCTTTATTAACTTTCAAATCCTCATTATGTATCAAAAGAAAGTAAACATATGAAACATCAACACAACAATAGCCATACACAAGAGAACACTAATATTTACATGAAAAACCTTAATCAGGGAAAAACCATGGTGAGGATTAACTCACATATATATGAATAGCAACACTGAATACAATAGGCTCATTGATAGAAGGACTCACTACCCAAAAGAGAAGAAAGGCTCACTAACAAGGGATCACTTCCTAAAGGACTCACTATACAAAAGAAAGAAGAATAGCGAAGAAGACTATTATAAGGAGGTTCACTATCTTAGACCAACAAAAAGATCCACCACTTTAACTCTACACCATTGACAACCTTCAGCTCACTGCCTCCAACAACTTTAGGTACATTGAAAAATGTAGAAACCTTCTACTCACTACATCTGGTAGCCTTAAGCATTTAATCTCACACTCAAATCACCACACTTGATCACATTATCATTATCACATACATCTACAACATCTCCAACAATTAACCTTTCTTAAATATCAATCACAACCTCAAAAACCTTCTCCATGTTGGCCTTAATAAAACGTATGCACCTAAAATGTGCAACCACCAAATAGGTTAGCACCAAATACTTCCAAGGTGGGAATAATTAAAGGAAGAACACACAAATGGTTAAATAGGACCTAAATCTAGACCAAAACTCTTCACCACACTTCCATAAATAACAAATAACCTCTAAAATTAGTGCTAGCATGTCAGGTCGACCAATCCTATACTAATACTAAAAAGCAACCACCTACATGCCTCTCTAGGTTCAAAAATAGCATGCAAAACTCATAGAAACACTCCACAACATCCAAGAATATTCAACACGAACAAAATATCCAAAACTACTAATGTAACCACTTAAAACTAAAGAAAACTTTCATTTTGTGCAACCGGCCACACTGCCACATACATACAACTTACTAACCAACCTTGTAAAACAATTGAACATTGAAAAATCTAGGGGAAAGTAGATATAAGAAATATAAGCATGTTCCCAAATATGGAAGACAATAAATAATAACATGGATAAACACGAAGCAATTCCATTTCTCCCAAACACCCTTCTCCATTGACAACACATTATCAAACACACATTTCAATGCCACATAATCCAAAACCTAAAAGTCTAGATATAGCACCTATGAAAACATTTGATCATCATATCCAAACTGCACAAGCATATCTTCAACCATGAATAAATGTGGAGCACAATACAAAATACACCTTTGTCACACTATACACTCTTTATATTAATTTTCTCAAAAGAACTTGAAAACCAAGTGAACCTACTGCATCAACAACACAAAAAACATCTCCTCAACACATACACAACATATGCAACACCTGCTCAACACTTCAACACCTTTGAGCATCACAACCACACTAGGGGTTGACATCAATAACAACACTAATGAGAGCATAGTGCAACTCTCTCCAACAATTCCAACAATTCCAACAATTTTCATATTAGGGGTTGATGTCAATGACAATAGTAATGACAACACCAACAATCTCCAACAAAAAGAAATGAATCAGAGATGTTAGTATCAGCATAGAAAACCCTAGCAACCACAGAGGAATTGTTAAGGCAATATATCCCTAGAAAGAGTTGCATAACCACTTAAATAGTCCACATAAACTTAAAATATAAAACATTACTACATATGTTATGCCTTGATCCTGTTTGGAAGAAAGGTATGTAGGAAATATAGGAAACAAAGGATGTTCACAATACTCAAGTGTTCAAGGATGGGGTTTAGAGTGAGATTGATCAACTAGATAAATCTGAAAGACTACTAAAATAAAATATATTCAAACTATATTTGGAAGGATCTTCTGTGAATTGCTTGATTCCCTAAGGCTTTAGGCCATATACCAAGATAGTATTCAATCCTTTGAATATTAAATATTTACCATTGAATTATGATGACCTTGGTAAAATTATAGTGGGAAGTGTGGTCTTCAAGGAAACAACTCAAAACTGATTAGTCTTGATGAGTCTAAGACACTGGCTAGAGAAAATAATTATCTTGCGATATATGCCTACAATGTTTTGGGTGGATGCCTATTGCAAATAAATGGATAAATGGATACATCTTCTATATGAATAGATGACTAACCATATGATTGGTTTTTGTTCTAATTTTGATAAATACTTACCACGTATGGATAGAAGTACCTAGGTATACTTATGATTGAACACTTATTAATTTGAAAGAAAAAAATTAGTTGAGTTTTGGGTTGTTACATCATTTAATTTTTGTGTGTTATATCATAAGATTAAGACACTTTTCATTATCCTAGTACATCCTAGGGTTTCGTTATTATCTTTATAACAAGGGTTTTCTTATTTTATGTTATACTAATTTTTTATTTTTTTATCTTATGAATTCTTTGTTTTTATAGCATTTTCATCACTTCTCTCATGTGGAAGGTTTTTCTAGTTGTAGGTGATCCTTGGGATACTATGGGGTTTATCGACAATTCTCTTACATGGTATTAGAGCTCTAGATTTATCATTCCTTATTTTTAGAGAGTTTTGACCTAGATATTTCCAATATTATATCACAGTACCAAATAGACCTTACGAATGAGTTAAGAAGGTCCTAAATTCATAAAATGAATGAGAGGGTTTGGTATCAAAATATTTTTTAGCTTTTTGGGGGGTTAACAAAAATTATCTATTAAAATCATATAGTTTTACAATCAACTTACTATTTATTACTTTTACTATAGAGAATCAAAATCTACAAAGAATTCTCTAGTCACCTACATTATATCTTCATCATACTGGTATGGTTTACAAAAAAAGGGGGATTTTTTGGGGTGGTACAAAATATTCAAGAGGTGACCCCATCCCCATAAACATTATAGTCTCAACTTTTAATTTATAAATCAATTAAAGAGAGATGAATATATAGATTCTCCCTTTGTAAATTTGACTCTAAGGGATGATATCCTAGACAAATAAATAGATAAAATTACTACTAAGTGAGCTCTAAATCCATGGTTTCTACTTGTCCCTATGAGTATAGAATATCCCCTCCCAAACCTATATATCCCATATTTTTATCTATGTATCTTGATCAACACTAGTAACACCTATGATTGAAATATACCACATAGATATAAGTTTTAATATAGAATAAGTAGTTGCTTTCTAACAAATCAAGAGGATTTTCCCATAGCTACTTAAGAATAATCATATTTTTGTTATGTTGAGTAATCTAAATCATGTTTTAGTTTTTCAAAACTAACTCATTCAACTAGAATATCTCATTTCAATGGATCTAATTATATGTCCATAAAATAGTGGAAACTTATACTAAGTAAATGGATTTTGATTGACTAGATGTTGGGATGTAAGTTCAAACCTAAATTTTCTTCTATCTACTCGCTATCAATTCTTCACTTTACCCCACCCTTAAATACCCCATACCACTAAGTTTTTTGTACTCCTACCAATGGATAGACTTATTATATATTATTTCTTTTCTCCAAAGAGAGAGGTAGTCCTCCCATAGAGATATAAAAGATATCATTGATTCAATGGTGGGAGTGTTGGACCAATAGTTAGAAGATGATGGAAATATTGCTACTAGAAATAGTTTTTGGAAATGGAAATAGATTAACCAAGAAAAAATCTAGTAGAGATACATACCCATAGTCAAAATTAGATGCATAGGAATGTATACAAATAGTGCCAACAATATGTCCATGTATCTAGGTGTATAGGTTAACTAGTCAATTCTTTAGTCTACTATTTTCATCTAGTACTAGTAGTAACATATATAATAGGAAAGCTAACAACACTATTAGGTATATGTTAGGACTAATCAAAGGAATAAATAGAAATTAAATTAGCAACAATATCAAAAGTAGATTCTACATAAACATATCCTATGGTAGTAGCATATGAGGTAAGTGTAGGTACAAGTGTATTAGATATCTAATCAATGAAGCACCTGTAACAAAATCACAAGTTGGTCTATTAATGTGTCCCATAGAGAGAAAGGAAAGAGTAGTAGAAATGGCACTAGTACTAGAACCATCACTAGAGGAAAATGTAGAAACATCTAAGCTAGTATGTACGCTAGTTGGCTTCAATCACTAAATAATTATAAGTGGTTAATCTTGATCCAATTGAACAACATAGATCCATTTCTAGATATAGCTTATTTCATAGAAGTAAAGGTAAAGGAAACAAAAAAGGAAGGATTTAAAGAACTACCATCAGTATTAGCCTAGGTTGAAACATACATAATTTTATGTTCTACCATTTCCTCCTATAAGTGAGCATGTGCGACCACCATCTCACTAAACATCTCTTATGATTTTCAAGCCATAGGTGGACCATTATAATGTTTATCAATAAGCACATAGCCTTTGAACCCAAATTGAGAACCATTAATGTGGGTATGAAATCCAATAATAGGTGGTAGAGCTTATTGATGAGAACAAAAAGGGTTGCACTCCTTCCAATCCTAGGTTACCCGAGCACCTAGTTCCATATTTTGGGTAGGGTACCTTATAGTATAGGAAATAGGGGAGGTAGGAGAGACAAATAAGCAATAGAAATTTTATTAAACTATATAATTCATTAGATGCAAAATAAAATTGGTAATGACTTGTAAATTTTTTAAATTTTTTTTAAAAATTGAGCAATAAAATTTTTCTACGAGGTGACATCATCACCACACTAGCCCTCATTCTTGAGAACCTAGTCACATGGGTGATTTGTACCCAAACTATGATGCTATATTTTGAAATCCCTAAAGGAGAATTTTTATAGAAAATTCCATAGCTTGTGCATATGGTATCAATTTTTTATAAACAAATAGGCATGGGAAAGCTAGTCCTAAGAAATATACACCCATCTACTTGGTTTTTCTTGATTTTCCCAAGTAGCTATTACTTCAATTTGAAGTCATTTTTTTCTATTTTTACTTGTAATTTATATATCTTGAAAAATATAGAACCATTTCTTATGTTTTAAGAGTTCCAATTAAACATGTTTTGATATATAATATAATATATCTAGGGATTATATCACTGTAAAAGGATCTAGGATACCAAGAATTATCATCTAATACTCCTCCTCCTACATATACATTCATTAATTATTTGGCTTCTAGGACTCCTAATACAAATTCAAAGGCTTCATATTCTTTATATTTGATTCATTTCCCTACGATTGAGGATTCTTGCATTATACCATTGGTAGATTTTATATCTCCACATGTTCATATTCAAACATCTCACTAGCTCATTTGACTGCAAAATACAAAAAAAAATTATGACAAAAGTTGTTCAATTAGATGAATCATCGGGTACATGGGTACTTTTTATTTAAAAAAAAAAAAATTGTGCCCGACGTTCGTCGAAATTTTGACGAACAATCAGTTTCATCAAAATTTTGACGAATAGTGAGTTTAACAAAGGGTTCGTCAAAATTTCGACGAACCCTAAGTTTTGTCAAAATTGTGATGAACGTCGAGCACAAATTTTAATAAATAAAAAGTTAGTTCAACATTTTATTTATACTTGCGACAGTGTTTGCGAATTTTCCCTACTTGCGAATTTGTGATACATGCAGTGACTGACAGTTTGTGGAGGTTATAGGCTGAATTTTTTTAATTTGGTGCAAAATATTATTAGATTTTGTTACTTGTCTATGATTAAAAATTATTGGAGTGTGAGTTTGATATTTTTTGAAGACTTGAATATTCAAGCTTGGTAAAGAAAATGTCAGATAATATTAGTGCAGAATAAAATGAAATGTGGGCTAGATTTAAAAGAAAGGGTGATGGGAAATGTTATTGTCCTTGCAATAATTGCAAGGGCTTAAAGACGAGAAGACTTTTAATCACAACAGTTGAGAGACATTGCAGGCAGCATGGTCACTCTGAAGGGGGGCATGATTATCATCCATTGGTAAGTTGTTCATTATATGTCTTTATATTGATTGAATTTGTAAATTCTTATATCGTTTTAACATTTTTTATATATTAAAAAAATCACTTGATCATGATAATGGTTTATTTGTGTCAATCATTTTTATAAAGGTGGGGTTCCCTAGGACACATGATATGGATTATCATGGCCCAGAGAATGTGGTTTTGCAAGCGGAGGAACATGGAGCTGTGAATATCGAAGATGAAGTTAATGATCCTATGGAAGAAGATGATCATGTGCTAGAAAACACAGTTGAGGATGATGGTACAAATACATTGATCCATGACACATTTAGTGGCGCAGCTGATCATGATGATCGAGATGACTTTGACAATGTTTATGATTTACCTGTACTTGAGAAGGCATACGAGCCCCTTTATGAAGGCTCCCAAACAACTCTTCTCTTTGTTGTATTATTTTTGGTGAACTTGAAGATTATGAATGGTTTATCCAACATAGCAATCTCACGAATGTTAAAGTATGTCATATATGTCATCTATTTTAATTGTTGTTAGTTCATCACTAGTAAATAAAGGATGAAATGTGTACCATTAATATTCTTTATATTAACAAATTATTTTTTGTTGTAGATTGATAGGTGATTTTTTGTTACCACCATCAAATATTTTACCTCACTCATACCGAGATTTATCTGCCATTATGAAAGATATTGGAATGGAGTATCAAGCAATAGATGCATGCCCCAATGATCATATTATATATCATAAACAACATGAATTTGCAACAGAATGCCTAGAATGTCATATCAATAGAAATCAAACAGATCAACTGACAAAAAAGGTGCCTCACAAGGTTCTTCGTTATATTCCCATTATTTCACGTATGCAATGATTATTTAGGTGTGAAAGCTTAGCACAATTTATGGATTACCATGCACGTAATAGAATTGGAGATGACATTCTTCGAATGGCTGCGGATGGTTCTGCATTTAGGGACATGGAGGAAAAATGGCCACACTTTAAAGAAGAACCTCGTAATCTTAGGCTTTCATTGGTAGCGGACGGTGTCAATCCATTTGGAGAGCTGAGATCTATTTACTCAGTGTGGCATGTTTTTGTTATCAACAATAACATTCCTCCATGGAGAGCTGAGATCTATTTACTTGGTGTGTCATGTTTTTGTTATCAACAATAACATTCCTCCATGGATGTCAATAAAGAGGGAGCACATAATGTTGGCAATGATTGTTCTAGGTATCTGTTTACATAAATTTTCTTTAATGTAGTAGCATCTCATTTGTCTTATTTGTTGCAAAATGACTTATATTTTTTTCATTTAATAGTCATGTACATTAATTTATATTTATTACAATAAAATGGTTATAATAATTATGTAATGTTTATGTTCATTCAACTAGGTAAGTGCCAAGTTAAAGATATAAATGTATATATCGAGCCTCTTATCAACGAGTTACTAAATTTATGGAATGGCATCACTATGTATGATGTCTCTAGACCAATAAGACAAAGACAATTTCAATTCCATGCAATGCTTGTATGGACAATTCATGATGCCCCAGGGCTAACACATTTTTGTGGTATGTTATAACGTTCAAATGCACTTTTAACGATATTTAATTTTATAAAGTAAATATCATGCATGTTTTTTAAATAATCTATTCATTATATATAATTATAAAAATTGACATATTTAATCCAATTATATATGATCTTGTAGGTCTTCAAACAAAGGGAGAATTTGCATGTCTAGTTTGTGGTCCAAAGATGAAATCTAGTTGTGCAACAAGTTTAGGAAAGCAGGTGTTTGATGAGTATAGGCACTTCCTCCATAGAAATCATAAGTATCAAACTACTGAAAAACATCTTTTCAATGGGAAAGAAGAGACTACATCAAAACCATGAAGAATGACACCTCGCCTATGGAAGCTGGAATATAATAGAATTAATCATCAAGGTTATACATCGGATCAAATTGTGTATCTATCATATATGATATGTTTGGAATTTATATTTTTATATTGTTTTTTGTTTACTCATGCTATAATTGACAATGATTGTCATTGTTAATTTTTTTAACTTATATGCTTCATGAAGGTCATCAAGACTTGATAATGGTCGGCTTCCATAGGGATTGAAAAGTTATCCCAAACAATTTAGTAGGTTGCCCTACTATGAGCAGCTACAAATTGTGCATTTGTTTGACACAATGCATATTAGAAAGAATATAATAGAAACCTTATGGAAAATATTGGATGGAAGGCATGACAAAGAAAAAATTGTCAAAATTTGTAGTGACATTCAAGAAGCCAATCATGTAATGAAAAATGTCATTCAATTAAATAGCTATGGAGACCAAATTAATATAAGCGACCTTCCTTGGTTATTAATGGAGCAGCAAAGCAATGCTATAAAAGAAGTCATACAAAATTTTTGGTTTCCCACAGGATTTGCTATGAACATAAATAATATCATAACAAAGAAAGGTGAATTTGGGTGAGGGATGAAAACACATGATTGGCATACCTTCATTAAGGTAATTATTTTGGTATATATATATATATATATTTGTATATTGCATGTACTTTTCAGTGTATTATGTTTACTACTTTTGGAAAAATAATGAAAATATCATTTTATAATTGTTGCAGTATGTTCTACCTCTATCTCTATCAGAAAACTTTGACAACAATGTCAAGCAAGTTATATATGATCTTGGAAAATACATGAGGTAAGTAGCGATATTTGTTCAATTTGTTGTATAGATCTTATTTTCCATTTGTTTTACTTTTTATGTAATATATTGTATATTTTTGTTAAATCTTGTTAATATATTTGCGCCTTGAATCAGTTGTAGATGGTTGTGATCTAAAGAAATCCATAAAGAAGATAAAATATTGGAAAAGAAAAATTCCTCGTCTAATGTGTGAAATGCAAAAGTGTCTACCTTCGACATTTTTCAATGCACAAGAACACTACCTCATACACCAAGTTGAGGAGATTGAATTGTGTGGACTTGTACACACAAGGTCAATGTGGATGGTTGAGAGGCACTTGAAATTTTTGAATACTTTGGTTAGAAAAAGATCACATCTTGAGGGTTCTATGGTGGAGGGATATATGGTATACTAGACCATGGTGTACATTACCTAATATATTCCTAAGTTTGCAACAAAGATCCATATAGATCGCATTTGGGATCCCAACTCTATTAACAAATTCGAAGGTGAGTACTTGATGGGGAAAGGTAGATTGAGGAAAGTGGCAGGTAATTATAAGATGGTCATGGATTAATCTTCAATATACATCAATTATAAATTAAGTTTGTATACCGTGGTAATTAACTAATTATATGTTGTTTGTGAATTTCAATTTTTTTTGATACAGTTGGTCGAGAGTGGGATGCACTACATTTGTATGTCACAAACAATCTTGATTGGATGACAATATGGATTGAACGATGTCAATAATCTGGTCGCACATTAACATGGGAAGGTGTGGCTTCATTGGTTAAAGAAGCTCATCGTAATGGAGATTCCAATGTTACACCAAGGGAAATTTATTTAGCATATGGTTTAAGAGATAAACAGGTACATATAAATATATTAATCACCCATATTATTTAATTATTTTCAATTATATTGATGTATATATATGTTGAGTTTTTTTCTTTGCATACATTCGGACAAGAGTAAATATGTTTATCAACTGATGATGAAATAATTTTTACATGTTTGACATATTGCAGGTGAAACACCACAAGGCTATGTGGTGCAATGGTCATAAATTTCGAATCAAAAATTTGGATGACACAAAGAAAACTTGTGAATTTGGGATAATTGCAGTCTTTCAGGTGACTAATGTTTCATCTAGAAGCGACATACATTCAAAAGTATTAGAAAATCGATAATATGGGATTTTGGATAATATACTTGAGTGTGACTTTAAGTCCTTAAAATCAGTTATGTTTTTCATCCAATGGTACAGGCTACGATTGAATGAAAATGATCCCGAGAGAGCTTTTATTGAACATGATAATAGATTTACCATGGTTAATACAAGGTCGATCGAGCCAGCTAGAAATGAGCCTTATGTTCTTCCAAGCCAATGTGAGCAGGTATTTTACTCAGAGGTTCTAGGTAAATGAGGTTGGTCATTTGTTGTTAGACATGATCCAAGAGGAAGGTTGGTAAAGTATAATGTGGTGGAAGAAGAAGATACCGAAGAACTAGAGGATGATGTAGATGATGATCAAGATCAACAGTTAGTTGATGATGTGCCTGATGAAGATGCCGAAGAAGAGGAACTAGATCATGATGATGTAGGAGTTAATGTTCATGAAGATGATATATGTATGGATGATGACATTATTGAAACTGATATCAATGACGATGATGATGATATGACCAATCCTTACAATGTCGAATCTAGATCGGATGATGCAGACAAAGAGTTGGATGAAGAAGAAGATGAATGACATTGAAATGTATGAGTTATTCGATTATATTATCTATTTGATATTGATTTCTTGATAGAATTATATTTGACTTATATGGTTACATAATTAATTCATGATGTACATGTGACATTGTATGCATATATTTATTTCTTGTATATATTATAGTCTTACCAACAAATACTATTGTATGCTTGCATGGCTTCTTAGTTAATATATATTTTTTATTATTGATCTTTTTGATATTTTCTATAAGTTATTATTAGATGATACACATCAGATTCCTTTTAATTTTTTATATTTGAAGATACATAACTAATTACAAGGATAATATAAAGAAGATATATCTATATATGTATCATTTATGAGTTTCTAAAATATTTTACTTCCATGTCAACCACTTTCTTTACTTCAATTGAGAAACATAATACCTCTATAATCTTGCAGTTATCAAGTATCAATAAAATAAAATTCAAGTCCTTAGCTATCAATTTTCTCTTGATTGATCTAGTAATAATATACTAGCCAACTAATACTCATCCAATGATATCATCTTGCATTGATTTGTGTTATAAGGTTTATCTTGTATGTTTAAGGTATGAATTTAAGGTTCTTACAATGACTTTTAAACCAATGGTTATATTATTCTATCCTATCTCTACCTTTCTAGTTCTAAAATAAAACATACAAATCAAACTTATCTAGCAATCACTTAAATATTCCCATCATTTGGAGAAAACTCTACAATATTCCCATCACTAAAATGAAAAATATAATAAATATAAATAAGGTTAGTAGAAATATTAGGAACAAAGAGAACATCATTGATGCAACCATCTACCAACTATATATTTCTTGATCCTAAAAGTAAAACTTGTGGAGATTTTTCAAATATTTACTAAGAAGTGTTACTATTAGGAAGTGAAGAAATAAGATGATTCATATTATGTGAAGCACCTAAATCAAGTATCTAGCTAGAAAATGGTGTATGTAAATCCCAAGCAGAAAGGGAATACCCTTTATAAGTGGAAGAAGGTTTGGAGATAGAAATATTTTTCTACTACATGACTTACTCTAATGTCTCTACCCTCTTCCAACACCTAGATTTAACATGCCTAATTTTTCCACAATAATTTCACATGTCACTTGACTTCTTCCTTGTCTTGGAGCAAGACTCACTAGTCTTAAAAGTGGGAGGTGTGGATTACTTATTTGAATTACATATACTTTTGGATGGAGAGTTACTACTAGTATTTTTTTAAAAATATTTTACCTATTTTTACCTTTTTCTATTGGAATATTGATCCATTAATGCTTGACTTACAACTAGGAAGAGCACCCAATTATCTATAGGAAAAATGACTATATAGGCTCTCCCCTTCACCTCAAATCCTTAAATCAGAATCCTACATGTTAGTCACATGTATTTCCATCATTCCTAAGTGTCTTCACTACCAAAATCACCCTAGTTAAGCAAAACTCCACTTTTTGATTCAGAATCTAGGCCTATCACATGAGGATGCCAGGCTTAGAACATTGAAAAAATTCCTCCAAATAGCTTGCCATTCTCCAAGACCCTGCAATCATGAAAATACACACCAAGATCTTCCATCCCACCAAGATTGGGAAATATTACAACGTGGGAATGGAAGAAATGACCATTTTTCACTCAAAACCCTGGTTTTGATGGTTTTCAAACCAACCGATAGGAAAATGAATATATCTCCCTTGTCCCTTGATGAAAACTCTCAAATCCAACACAAAAAAAAATCTAATTCAACCCTCTTTCAAACCATTATAGCCTTGAAGTGTGAAACTAAATCTACAGGTCGTACCAAGTATGGGATCAACAATTTTTGCACAAAAACTTAGGAAAACAGCAATCTCTTTATTGAAAACTTCTTACTTTCTTCATCAACAACCTTACCTCAACCAAGAGAGGAATATTTAAGGTCTCACAACCTCCCTCCATCATCCACTAACTGCATTTTGAAAAGAAGGAAGTTGGAAACCAACTAACTCCTATTTTGACCTCTAATTGCCTAGTTAAGGCAATTTGTGCAACTTTCACCAAATCGACCACAAAGATCCTTCAAGATGTGTCAAAGACATATAAAACCCTTCCAATTATCAAGGTAACTCCCCTCAGATGACTAGTTGCATCATGGAATTATTATTCCTTAATTTTCCAAGGTGCACCAAGCTTACAAAGTGAGGATGGAAACCTTGTATAGTACATTGAAACCATTGAAACAAACCTAAGAAAACTATTACAAACATTTGAAATGGTCCTTAGGACCTTATTTAATCACAAATCCAAAAACCAAAACATAATAGGCCCATTGGACCCATAGGTTCTCCTGCACCATTCTCATAGAAAATATCTAGGGCGGGTATCTTAAAGTTAGTTCATATTTCATTCGTGGTGAGTCAAAGGTAGAGGAGAACACCTAAAAAGGGCCCTTTACCTTAGAAAAATTCAAGAAGATACATTCCTGATTGATTTTTTCTCTTAAACTACCCTTCAATTCAATAACAATAACTTGAAATTTTTAAATAAATCCCAATCAAGCAATGAACATCATGAGAAATATATATCAAATTTTCTTCTAATTGTAATGCATAAAACTCATTAATGCTACCAAATAGATCATGAAAATAATCATTTACCTTTTGAGGTGTTGTGAACTCCACAATATAATTTTTTTTTACCTAAATCATGTAATCCAATCAAACCCATGGCTTCACCATTTTTTTTGTAAATATTTTTTTAAAACTCGTTAATACATATAAGTGGTTCGATAGCTAACATTTACCATAGAACCTTAGGTTTTTTTCAATATTTAATTTTTGTGTGATAGCTATGTAGGGATAGCATCTCAATATCCCTAGATTCATCTGTTAGGACAAAAAATACCAAGAGAGAGAAAAGGGCAATGGGCACTTAAATTTTTCCTTTTAGCCCCTCAAATGAATTAATACACATGGTAAATTTTAACAAAGGAAAATAAAAAATCAACTATTAATAACACAACATATTTTATAATTTATAGGAAAATAGGATTTTCAAACAAAAAATGGAGGTTACAAGTAGATTCCTTGTATTTTCTAATCAATTTAAAGAAGTTAGCCAATTTTGACTCGTGGATGAAGGTTATGATAATCACAAAAAAAATTAATAAGATGGTTCAAATAGAAATTACTATTACCTAGATTAATACAATTAGTAAAAATATGTGGATCATACTTTAGAGCTCAAAAATATCTTTTTAATAAGAAGTATAAAATATGACATCATAGGAAAAATTTGTGTGATTTTGAAAGAAATAGCCTCAAATGGATGAAAAAGGGCCACTATGGTATATAAGTTGGATGATGGTTTTAGGTGGCCTTGGTCACTACTGGAGTGACAAAATGGTTGAGATACCTAGTAGAGTAGAGATGACTAAGGATTTGCAATGTTGGTGGTAGTCCCAAGTGGTGTTCAAAAAATATTTAGTTCTTATGTGTTAGGCACTAAATATTATGACTACATGGGGTTCTATCATGAGGACTATAAAATAGGATCTACCATATAAGATAATAACACTAATAATTTTAAGTAAATTGATCTTTTTGATATTTTCTGTAAGTTATTATTAGATGATACACATTGGATTCCTTTTAATTTTTAATATTTGAAGATACATAAATAATTACAAGGATAATATAAAGAAGATATATCTATATATGTATCATTTATGAGTTTCTAAAATATTTTACTTCCATGTCAACCACTTTCTTTACTTCAATTGAGAAACATAATACCTCTATAATCTTGCAGTTATCAAGTGTCAATAAAATAAAATTCAAGTACTTAGCTATCAATTTTCTCTTGATTGATCTAGTAATAATATACTTGAAACTTGATTGTTAAAACAAATACTATTAAATTTACCAAATTTACATAGAGTTCTAACTAAGAAATTTTTTGTAATAGTTCTTTTAGATCTTTACAAGACTAGCAAATTTATTTTTAGCAAGAATGATTCTCCTCTTATTCTCTTTATTTTTAAATCTAAAATTTATGTTATCTTTATGATTTAGTGAAATTAATATGATTTATCAACATGATAGATAATTAATATATTCAATTCTTCTTCGATTGAACCCCTTCAACTATTTAATATATATCTAGACACCCTCTCTTGGTTACCTTCTTGAAAACCACACCCAAGGTGGAAAATCACACCCAATCTTCAAAACCAGAGTAAATGGAAGATGTGTACCAAACTCAAAGTTCAGAAGGTCTACAAAGGACTCTAAAAAAAATTCAAGGACATAAGGGATGGAGGGTAATGTTCCCAACACACCCCACTCACTCTCCCTTCACAAGGAGGACCAAAATGACACAACAACATGACCCTACAACAAGTTTACATACACAAAATCAAGGTTAGAGAAATAGATATATCTAACATTTTAATGATACTATAGAATTGAATATTTTCTAGCATATTACATCTATTATAATCCCAAATCAAATATTCTCTAGTATCAATAATGAGTAAAATCAATGTGAAATGAAATGTGTGTTTGACATTGACATCAATACACAATAAAATAAATGATAACTCTATCATCACTTATGTGGGTAGTTTACAATCCACATAATAGGAGGTTCCAATATAAATGATATAATTAATATATGAGAACCAAAATATTCTGAATTATATATGTATAACATTATTATAAATTAAAATCAATAAGGATATGAAGCATTTTCCAACTTGTGCATGATCTTATGCCACTTTAATAGATTTTCTAATCCATAATAATGGTTGAATACTACTCAGTCATATGGTTCCTATAGGTCCATCCCATTGTGCTAGGAGATAGACACATAGAAACAAAAAACACACTCACTTGAAATAAAGGATATGTATTACACACATGCCAAATACTTTGCATACAACACAAGTATGAAATCATACAATAAAGGTATCAACCAACAAAAATATACATGGTTAGAGATGATTTTCACATTAGATAGAAGTGTCATTGTAGTAGTTCAAATTGATGGCTAAGTGGAGATTGAGTATGCATCCCATTCACAAGGCAATGGTACCCAAGTAACATATTTTCTAGAAACTCTCAAAGTGTAGCACATCCTTCACACTCACATTGAGTCTTTACAAGTGCTTTGAAAATATATTGCAAAATTTTAAAACACATCTTAGTTCATTTCATTTACCTTATAAAATTTAGGTATCACTTAAATTAATAACTCTACCCATTTTGTTTCCATGGATCACTTTGAATCTTGATTAATTAATAAATCTATACCCATTTTGTCTCCATACATCATTTTCAATCTTGAAATTTTTGAATTTCACATTTTATTTTGATTTTTGGCTCGTGCGCGTAGGAGATCTTAGTGCACAGAGACCCTAACTAGAAAAACAAGGCAAGAGGAAAGCCAAAGTGACAAGTTTGAGTGCAAGCACGACATAGCTTAGTGCACGGAGACCCTAATTGGAAAAACAGGGCAGGAGGAAAGCCAGAGCGACGAGGTTGAGCACACTCAAAAAGGGAAAATCGATGACCAAGGGACAATGAGTATTGTAAGTGATTTATATCTTTTATATTGGCAACCCTATTCTCTTTAACCTGTAATTTTCTTACCAATCGACGACCAAGGGACAATGAGTACCAAGGGTAGGTCATTGCTTGATAAGATATCTCCATTCCTCCCTTCCATAGCTGACTTACAAACCAAGTTAGTGCTTACACTTTTTTGTCTTTCAAGCATAGTTCCTTCATCATTTTGTCGCTTTCCCTTGCACCAACAGACAATAATGAAGATAGGAATGCAAATGAATAGAGATTATAAGAGGCTATTGGAAAGGAAATTAGGAATACAATAGATGAATAGTAAATGACACAATGGAGGTAGGATGACAAGGAGGATCTAGCTATGATGAAGAAGAAATTGGCAATGGAGGATCAAAGGAAATGCAACTATGGATCCTTCTGTAGATATGTTCAATGTAGTAGCTTCAAAAACCCTATAGCATGAGAGAATAAATGAAAAAAATTGTATTGGGAGAAAACTTGTGATAGCTTTACATCATGCCCCAAGTCTAAATGACCATTTGAAAGCATGTTAGGGCAACTTAGAGATTGGGGTTATAGCTTTGTGTAAAATTTCAAATTCCCAACTTAACCCAAACACTAGTGTTCGAAGTGCATAAGTGTTGAGGACACAAGTGTTTGGAGGGCGTAGGTGTCTTTTTGGGTTTAGATCTAAAAATCTTGGGGTAGTTTTTATGGGTTTGGAAAGGCTTAGAAGTGATTTTAAATCAGTCCAATGTCACGTAAAAGGACTAGAAAAGTCACAAATGAATCTTGGAACACATCTTTGAGTGTAGAAATGTAAGGCAGATATTGCAAAGTAGGCAATTTCCAATCTTACAAGAAGCACCAATCCATCTTTTAGAGGATCACAAAGCTCAATTACAACAACTTCAGTGCTAGAACCAATCTATTTTTAGTAGGGAAAAAATAAATCACAATTTTGTGGTGGTTGTGTAATGCCTAATTTTCATTGAATTAGCATGACTCTGTAATGCCTAATTTTCATTATCAAATTGGCTTAGGTACATCCCCATTGTTTAGCATAGTGTTCTATTGTTTGCTAGGTCTTTGATGATGTAATCCTCTATTCTAAAAAAATTGATTATGTTCTTAATCCTTGTAAGCCCATTAGTTACTTGTGTAAGTGTCTTCTTTAATTCCTCTCATTTTGATGTCAAATGTGAAGTCTAATCATGAGATAATTGTGTAGCACTTGATGATATTATTGTCTAAATTTTTGATTGCATAATAGTTGTGGAAACTTAATTTTTTGCTTGTTTATCAAATAGTGTGTTGTTAGAAGGCTAAGGTACATTAGGAACAACAAGATTATTTTTAAGTTTCCCCAAATAAGACAATCTGATCACACAACTTGACTCACACAACCAGACATCACTATAGGACTTGGGGATGTTTTGGACACTTTTAATATGACAAATCATGAAAAAACAACCAAAATTTGCTCATAGAAACCCTCACTCCTCCATCGCTTCCAACTAGCCCATGCATTCCTTGTAGCATTGCCCAATAGGACAACCATTATAAAAACTAGTTAAAGACAATGAACAGACAAAACATCTTGTTTTAAGACATCCAACATAGACCCTTACAAACACCCAAAAGCACAAGACTCAATACCATAAGCAGTTGCCTCAAGGGATTGTCCTTCAAGCCACTAGAAGGCCTAATTTAGACCTGTGCAAAGGAAGTTTTGGATTGTCAAGGCTCACCCCAGCACCCCTAAGCCTTTAATAGGTTTCAAAGCGTTCCCCAAGACCTTGTACATCACTTCCATCAATCATTATTACTCAAACATTTAGGAAACTTCCATGCTCCAAAACTGTACACTGACAATTCTAACTAACTCATGAAACTTCCATGCTCCGAAGAAGTAATGGAATTCATAAGGATTTCATACTCTAATTTTAGATCTTAAAGGGTTTCCATCCTTAGGTCAGATTGAACTACAATTCCATGCTCCAAAAGAAGTAATAATTAGACAATTAAAGATATATTTCATATCATATGTTATTCCTTCTCCTTGCTTGTTCTTCCATAGATACCTTTTTCCTTTAATGGATATAACTTCACATGCCCCTTACCTTTTTTTCTTTGTGATGTGATTAGATTTTGTTGCACACTCTGATATAGTTAGTAATTGGGACCTCTACACCAAGTGATGCTTCTCTAATTGTCTCAATTATGTCTAACTCTATAGTACAATGATGTCCCTTTAGAATTGTTACTTTACTTGCCTTAGCCAAGCTACCAATATAGTTTTCTAATATTATAACAAAAACAAAACCAAGAGTTGAAAATTGGCAAGGTCTGTAATTTAAGATATGTTTTCTCTCAATCTTAGAAATAATAAACAAAAAGACATTTGCATATATTTTGAAACCAAGTAAAGGAAGCATCAATTTGAAGATCAATTTTCTTTTTGGCATCAACTGCATCTCCAAAGAACTAATTGGGTTGGTCCAATCTTTGCATAGTTTCATGAATCTCTTTGAACCAAAGCAAGAAAGTGAGCTTTCCATATATTAAGGTGAGGATTAAAGGCGTGACACACATCTATGACCTTAACTGCAATGTTTTGTTTTAAAATGATTTCATATCTTTTTGGTCCACTTTTGATATTCTCTAATTCTATAATTGATCTGATCAAAGAGTGTCCAAAAATATCACATAATTCTTCTCTCATTCTATAACTGATCTAATCAAAGAGTTTACAAAAATATCACATAATTCTTGTCTCATTCTATAACTGATCTGATCAAAGAGTTTCCAAAAATATCCCATAATTCTTCTTTCATTCCATTGGATAACTCAAGTTCCATGGAGTGGTTATCATAAAAATCATTACTTGTTCTAGTAATCACATTTATTGTATTCTCATATTCTAAATATTGCTCTTCAAAATAGTTACCATGAGTTTCTAAAACAAAACCTATCTTTTCCACTAGCTAAAGTATGGATATCCTCATCTCTATCAAATTTAGAATTTATAGTAAACTCAAATAGAGATTTGTCTATTGGGTTGTCAACATGTATATGAATATTGAATTGTGTAGGAAAATCTGATTCACTTTCCCTATTACTATCATCTTTGCATTTCACGAACCGGCTTGTGAGATTATAGTCACTGTCAAATTCATCAAATATACTTCTTGCAATATGAATGCACTCCATCTTTTATCACTTGTTTGGGACCAACACTAGATTCAATAACTGGAAAATTTAGTGAATTATTGACCTTTGTATTACTGTTGCATTGCATGCCAAAAGTGTTGACCTAAATATGACAATTTAGGTTGCCATCTCTAGAACAATAACTTGCAAACATTGATTTGATTTGTGATGGACACATTTAGATGGTAGTAACAATAACTTGCAAACTATCAAGACTTGATTAACTTATAACCTGCCAAATTCTAGCGATGAAATGATAGATTAATCATAATGTCACCTTGGGATCACATCACCATGAAATAACTTCATACAACATCCTTATGACTATAGGTACCACCAAATAGGTATTTTTCAGATCTGTCTTCCTTGAGCAAGGGAAATTCAAGAAGAGAAGAGGAAAGCGAGACATGTAGTAGGTCTAAAAGAGGGATATCAACTAGAGGTCAAAAGATTAGAAGAAAATTTCATAAATGCATGGAATTTTTTCTTGCTAAAGGGGGGTCATGTTCTTATGATGATGAGAGCATAGGCGACATCGAGGTGCCCTTGAGGTACAAACATCTATGGAAACAATGGGTACCCAAGGAACTCCCTCCAATAAACACTGATTTTTGTGTCAACGAGAGGATATATCACATAACACTATCGTCATTACATGGTTTGGGCCTATTTTGCATGGACGACATAAAGGTTTGTTATAGAAAAGTTACTGAATTGATGGAGTATGTCAGACCCTGTTAAAGTTACAAAGATTGGATGCAACTGGTTCGATATACACAAAGTATGCGTAGGTATGCACTGTCAGCAAATTATATACAGGTAAAAGATAAGGATCAAAATAAAGGAGTGGCTATGTACATTTACGGAAGGCCAAAAGCATCAAGGAATATTGCAAGGTTTATAAATAGTACACGATGTGGGTCAACAAATAAGCAACCCAACTTCATATTCGAGGCACGCGAGCGAAACCGTGTATTCGTATGTGTGATAAAATCAATAACTTCAGGGGAAGAGTTGCTAATCGATTACAATTTGAATCACATAGATACAAACACAGTTATTGTGGGGGTGGTATGTACTATATACCATTTTACCCAACCTCAAATTAATGACTCCAATATACCATTTTATTATTATGTTTTTTTCGTAAGTCTATTGATTTCATTTTGGTAATGTTTTTTTATATTTAATTTTTGTCACAGCGGGACATTGATCGTATGGGGAAGGCTCTGACCCAGAGCACAAATCCCAATGCATCTTTAGGCACTTCTACTTGAAAGTTTTACCTCATTGTAATTATGCAAATTAGATATGAGAAAAATATTTTATTATTATGTTTTTTTCATAAGTTTATTGGGTTAATTTTGATAATGTTTTTAATATTCTTGTCGTAGTTGGCTGATCGGGGAAAGGCACCAGCACTATTAGAGGAGAGCATCCATACGGAGGTGCAGTCACTATTATGTGATGATCTCATCTCATATTTTTCAAACCCTGTGGATATGATGAGGAAGACCCAAAAAAATACAATGAAGAAATCCTTAAGTTGGTATTCATAGTGCCTCAAATAGATGAGATTTGAGAAAGGGTTAAAATATTGTTTGAGAGAGCACATAATTTGCAAGTAAGTTGTCAAGAGATCTTTAATTATAACAGAAGTTAGTTCATGGTTTTATATTATGTACTCTTTTATGTCATGAACTAAAATATGTGTTATTTTTACTAGATTATTTGCATCTTCATGATGTTGTTGGCCATGATCAGGGTACTGTAAGTGTTTCCCGAGGAGTAGGGGTTGGTACAAGTGTCGATCTTGATCTTCCTGCACATACATCACATCATCTAACCCCATCATCCATGCCTATATTGTCAACTAATATGTTGACAACACATACCATGTAGACATTGGGTAGTGCACTCTTTGGCAACAAACACATGCCAGAACATGCACATGACATGTACCTGGGGATGCAGAGGCCACTAGTACTGGTTATTATTTATCAGCATTTCCTGGATCTTCCCGTATTACTAGTACGGGAACATTTTCGGTCACATTTGTGGTGACCGAGGATTTCCTTCCCATAAAGATAGAGAAGGTCCAAGGTACTTTAAAATGTTTTAATTATTATTATATATAATCCAATTGAAATTTACTTATTGATCACTCTTTTTAGACTAATCATCCCATGATCCTTTTGTAGGAAATGATGTTTTTTATATAAAAATATAAATGATATTACATTGGAGATCTTCGGGCCCACCATACATACATGGTGGAATGCCCAAAATGAAGATTTAAAAGATGAGCTCATTAACCGTTTAGTTGTGATGTTTGGTAATACCACATTCAACTGAACCAATGTCCTTAAGAAAGTTGGTACCTATCTAAAGTATGTGAGGTACCAATATAGGTCACATTTAGAGAAGAGAAAAAAGTATGAGCATCCCACCATGATTCTAAAGAGGGAGTGGAAGGACCTTTTGTTTGATGGAAAGGATAAGTCTGAAAAGAAAAAAGGAAAGACACCACCAGGCCAAGGAAGGTATGTGATACTATCAACAATGTAATTATATACTAATTACTCTTTCTTTTTACATGATCTGATGTATTTCAAACTTTTCATAGGCTTCCCAACACATCGAAGGCAACAAAGGCAAGACTAGAAAAACACGGGCAGCACAAACTTGGCTCTAGTGGTTATATGAAATTAGTCGCACGAATTGTAAGTATCAATAAATGAAATATTGCATCCAAATATTAAATTGCAAACAATTTTGGTTTTATCACACCATAGAAGCAAAATTCATGATGTTATGCAAAATTCCAGGGCTCTGAATTCAACAAAGTGCCCACAGAAGAGGACATGAAGATTTTCTTCTAGCAAGGCTATGGAGCCCTAGCTAAATGCCTAAGACTCTTGACTAGGAAAACATAAACTACCAGTGCATCCGACAGATAGGTAAATAAACTCAATGAAGTTTATTTAAAATTGAATACTTGTGCAATCTATTCAATATTAATTTCCATCATAAAGTAATTATGTGTCTATTTGTCTTAAATAGGAAAGAAATGATAATATTGCACGTGACATTGGAATGCAACCTGGTGAGGGTGGAGTACAACCTGCAGATGAAGGTCATGGTGTGTATCCTGGTACTGTATGTATTCATGTGCTATACAAAACACAATATGGATTAATACAATTAAACATCTTCAATGGCAATTGGTGTATTAATTAATGTAACCTTTCATGTTTCAACTTTAGAGCATGTAGAGCGTGATCAACATGTTGAGAATGATCAGGCTAGACAATATCAGAACATGATGTGGCCCCATTAGGTAAAGAGGACCACTCTAATGTTCTTTTAAACATATTTAATTGTAATTGGTGTATTAATTAATGTAACCTTTCATGTTTCAACTCCAGATCAGGATTTAGAGGTTGTTTATCATGTTGAGCATGAGGCTATAAGACAAGATCAGGAGCATGATGTGGTCCCATCAGGTAAAGAGCACCACTCTAATGTTCTTTTAATTAATGAAATACTTGTAACAATAATAATAAAACATATCAATATAACATGTCTTTGCTATTGCAGCAGACCCCCCCATGTAATGGTGTCCACATTGTGAGTACACGACTAGGCATACATTAAGATCATGAGTAGAGGGCAGAACAACTGAAGGGGGGATAGATGATTTAGAAAATGATACTCCACTTCAGGATTTTTTAGCTTCAAAAAAGAAACAAAAAAAAAAGTGATTGTAATCATATTATGACATACATATTTTTGATAATATGTAAAAACTGAAAGAATGAATGTTATATGTTAATGAATGAATGTGAATATTTTAATGAATGAATGTTATATGTTGATGAATGAATGTTATATGCTATTAATGGATGAATGAATGAATGTTATATGTTATTAATGGATGAATGAATGAATGTGAATATGTTAATGAATGAATGTTATATGTTATTAATGCATGATGAATGAATGATTAATGTTATATGATCAAGTATGGGGAATTGAGAGTGATGTGAGGAGGGGGGAGGAGGGAGAGGGGGATGACCTTCCACCTTCACGTGGTTGACCCTGTTAAGTAGAGAATATTAAACTATTCTCAAAACAAAGAGAGGCTCAATAAGGTAATGCACTTTTCAATATAAGAAATGCATCATTTGAAGCATCAAACCAATATGCAAAGATGAAAGAAAGTGCTAACTTTTCACTATGGTGGTAGAAAAATGATTCTTTATACCTTGATGCCTTCATTTTCCAAGCCAATTTCAATGCTTTATTATATATGGGTACATGCCTATGGAGAACACCTTAGTCCTCTACCTATGCTTTATTATATATTCACATATTGTTTTTGCATAACCATAATTATATTTTATTCATTACTTTGTTGATTCACTTCAATGCACCTGGTGAGGATTTTCAAGCTATATTTGACTGAGTGACTAATAACTATTGCAAAATTTGAATTTCATAACAGCTGGAGTTTTTTTCACAATCAACTATTTGTAAAATTCTATTGTTGGCCACCTGCATTTGCAAAATTAGGTGAGAAGACAACTCTCATATCTCCAAACGTACTGATCCAACTATTTGAACAAATTAGTATATTTTTTACTATGAATGAAAGAAGTTTTAGATTTAAATTAAAATGGACTCTCTCTCTATTTAACCTTGTGACTTGTATGTTTGTGGATTTGGGTGATTTTCTCTTGCATCAGTGGTGGATACTACGAATCTTGATTCATAGGAACATGGTAATATTTTATAGTGTAGAGGATGATTTGAGGTCACTAGGTAGACTATTTGGGAGTAGTAACCTCCCTTGAGATAGATGGATTTGAACATGGGTGTACATGTGGGCATGGTGGAAGAGTTGCCCTAAGTGATTGTAGCCCTTTTCAATTTCATATTACTTTCTAACAAGAGGGTATGCAATTTTCTAGTTGGAATGGAAAGTGTATGCACACAAATGAAAGAGAGTTGCATAAATTTAGTGTGGGGGATTTTTGTATTGACCTAGGTATGTAGGGATATGCACATGTTAGTTTACAAAGACCCTAAAAAATTTCCTCAACATACATATGATGACAATTTAGTCATTTGAATCCAATCTCAAAGTCAGATTCAACTAAATCTTCAAAACTCACCCTTTTGCAACTGGTTGTCCTTGTAGCACTAAGAATTGGCTTTTGTGACTCTTGACCAGATCTTTCCAAAACACCTCAGAAATAAATCATGGATTAAAATACCCTTTTCAGATCTATTCAATATATCAAAGACCCAAGTACAACTCTTTTGGACCAAAAGCTTCAAAATAGAGATTTTCACAGTTTTAGGCCTCCAATTAGGCCACTTTTCCATAGGGACCACCCTTAGATCCTCACACCAGACTTACAAACCCAAAAATAATCTTTACTTGTGTTTCAAAATAAATTATTTTTTTGATCTTGGGACCTTACACGCTCAACTAGGCTTCTAATACAAAATCCCTCATCTTAGCTAAGAAACTAGGGGTTTTAAGGCACCCTTCATGAATCTCTACCTTCCCAAACACTCCTACTCAAAAACCTTTCAATAGGTCCCCGCATGCGTAAGAGACACTAAATTAGCATTGGACAGCACAACAACATCAATTTGCAGATTTGAGCCACCCTTCTCAAGTGGGAAATCAATATTTCCAACCCTTCCTCTCACCATTCTCTCCAAAACTCAGTCCTCCAGAACCTCCACCATTGATACACCATTATCTAAAATCTAATAAGTCATCCCACTGAGTCACATTGGCATACAGTAGGTGGGATGACAATTAAGTCACCAAATATCTACAAATCCTTATACCTTGTTCAGGAACCCGCTAAGAAAAGAAATGAGATTTGAGGCCTTAAACAAAAGAAAGAACACCAAACTACAATGCAATTGAGAGTTAGAACATGGATCTATAGTCTCACATTAACTTATAATACAAAAATTTTGGTACGGCCTGTAAACAGGCTAAGAACACAACAAAATCAGAGTTTTTATTCTTCTCATCAACTTCAATCAATCACATTCGAGCCTCTCAAGGCTTTTCATACAATTATTAGCCTCCTTCGACCGACCAAAGCCCCTAACCACCAAACAACCAACATTTGAAAGCATGTAACTGTTGGATTACAAATTTGTTGCAAAATGCAACTCACAAATTTGAAACCTTAAGACTCTACCTCCATGACCCCATTACATATAATCATATATTATTTCCTTTTCAGGCTTACAAATGAAATGTATTGACTCATTAAATCATAGGATTACTTAGACCCAAGAACTTGCACCTAGGTGATATGGTGCCCCTACACCATACACCCCCCCTAAGAAGAATTCATGCCTCATGAATTGTGGATGATACCACCATACCCAAGCTGGATCAAAACACCATTGTGTCACAGGCCATTTCCACTATCCCATATTGGTTTGTGTTCCATCTTGTTCCACCTTCCTACTATTTCCTACATTCTTGACTGTAGTTACATGTGAAAGTGACTATGTTTGCACATTCAGACCTATGGTCTAATCCTTCTCAATTCTTAGTCCAGAATCTACTTGTCTCCCATCACCTGTACCTGCACATAAACCAAGTTCATCCAAACCATTACTATGAATTTCCTTTGACTTAGTCCCATCAGTTTGCTTAGGTTTGCTTTGTCCACTCTGTCCTTGCACCCCTGTCATCAGTCCCTTGCCTCTGCTAGTCCCTTGTTCTCCTGATTTGACAATCTTTACAAATGTACCTTCTCCTTTATGGCTTACCACAAGACATACAACGGTCCCAACCAACACACCTTCTTGTGTGCTCCCCTTCAAATCACATTTTACCTTTGTTTTTACAATCACATTTGCTGATCCTGCACTATCAGGCCTATACCTGCTCACAACATCAAAAAATTTGATTTCTTTCACAATATTCATAGGTTCTTTCCTACCACACATAATTAATTTTGCTTTACCCTTCTCATCTTCTACCCAAGGAGTTAAAACAAACCTTTAACATGTGCATATCCTTTAAAATAATATAAGTACTTTATTGTGAGGTATAAACTAGACAAATTTTGTAATGGTATTTTTTCTTGGGATAAGGTGTGATAGTGAAGGGGGCATATTTTTGCATAGGTCACATAGGATGAGGGAGTATGGGGATCATTGATAAATTTCAGGATAACATATAGATTTAATGGATCAAAACACATTCACTGAACATATGGACCATTTTGCAACTAGATTTGGAGGATGTAGGAGTTACTATATATTATACAACTTGGTGGTGGCCATTAAGATTAGTGTTCATATCATCTCCACATCATAAGGAGTCACAAGAGTATATTCAAGTAGCTATTGGTGAGGTGGAGAGGATGCGGGTTGAGGAAGAGTAGGGAGAAAAAGAGGCTAGGGGACATGATGGAGATCAACCTTAGGTGTAGGAACAACCATAGTCATAGACATAAGACTAGGGTGGGCCAGTTCCCATGGATACAAATACACAAGAGGAGTAAGGAGGTAGAGAGAATGAGGATACATAATTGCAGTTAGCAAACTTGATGTCAAAGTGGGATGCTAGGAAGGTAGAGTGGGATAAGGCAATGGAAGATTGGGACCAACCCCATGGAGAGTGGGAGATATTGAGGGTAGATTAATATAGGCTATAGGTAGAGATGGATAGATTGAGGGAGGATTAAGATACTTGGATACTAGAGAGGAATTATATTTAGGTATAGTTACAAAATGCCTAGAAATATGTCCAAAGATTATGGGCACAGAGATTTGGCACATGTGGATTGCTTGGTCCATAGCAAGGATTGAATAAAGCTCTCATAGAGGTAGAGTGAGCAAGAGAGAGGACAAAGTGGGTAGTGTGGGAGTTCTAGTATTATAGGTCTTTATGTGAGTAGGTGGTGCTTTCCAGATAGAGGGGAACCTACATATACAGAGAGATTAGGGATAAGGGATAATAAATCAAAGAGATTAGGGATAAGGGATAATAAATCAAAGAGATTAGGTAGATTAGTCTAATAATTTATTTATTTTAAACTTCAACGAAACGTACCGACGAAACAAAAACAACTTCCGATGAGGTTGCTATACCTCCGACCGAAGTTTCATCAAAAATTCAACTCATGTTATCGGAAAACCGACGAACAATTGTTGTTTTTTGGTTGCTTTCTTACTGACAACCGACAAAAGTTTGTTGCATTGTCGTTGATAAATAGACGTACAATTTCGTCAATTTTGCGACGAACCCCACCAACATTTTCTGTCATGTTGACTGATGCTTCTGGGTTGCTGTTTCGACGCAAAAAAATTGGTCAATAAACTGACAAAAACCCATCGACGAAAATGAAAATAGTGTTTTGTTAGAAATTCGACAATAGTTTGTCGAAATTTCAACGAATATTCATCGGAAAACCTATTCAAATACAATAGTGTCTTATGTGGACACACCATCATGAGATAACTAGTTTATTTAGATAATATATATTGAGATTACATCTCCATATTGTGTTTCTTTAAGTCATTCTTTATTTTGGGTACATCATAGTGTTTCAAATTTGGTACATTGGGATGAATACTTGACAATTATTATAGGTTCATTTTGTATGTTGTATCTTGTAAATTTGATAGATGAAGGACATTCATCTCCTCTTTGATGACAATCCTAGATCCTAGTTATTGTCACACCATCTTCATCTTTGGATCTTGTTCTTCATTCATTTACACATGGTCATGGCTTGTAACCTTCTTCATTGATTAGAAAAGTGTACCTAATTTAATTGTGGCATACTTGCATACAAACACATTGTGACATTTGAGTAGAGATTAGAAACATCATCATACACCATGGTTCAGCTCCTTCATAGTAAGATACCCTACATCTCTACGTGGTTTTATTTCTTCCTAAGGGGAGGAATTCAATTCAATGTTCTTGGATCTTCATCATAAAAATTTATTAAGCATCCAACATCACTATAGGAGATCATACATTATGAGGGGCTATATAATCTCTATTTTTCTCTCCTATATGGGTAACCATGATTGTATGTATTGGTGATAAAATTATTCCTTGGGGTTCATGTTGAGTCCTCCTTCCTTTTATCATATATGCATGTTTGCTTGCCTCTTCTCTTTCGGAGAGGGGTTTATTTCTATCAATTTTTATCCTTTACTCTATGTATGAGAGATTTATTTATTTTTATATAGTTACCTAACATTGTCTCATAGTTGGGACCCATATTTGCATCCTTATGTTTTCATATTTTACCATACCCAGACCTAAGTTGCACTTAAGGAGTGTTGTCAGTGTGAACATGATATAAATTACCTAACTAATTTATTATATTAGATCTTATTCAATATTTTTGTAAACTCATATCATAATATCAAAAAAATTGGCATGATCTTATTATGTCCTAGGGTTTCATCCTTGTCTTTATAAATAGGGTTTTCTCATCAAGTATAGTGTACCAATTTTGTTTTGTATGTAATGAATTTTCTTGCTTCATAGCATTTGTATTTCTTCTCTCTTGTGTGTAAGGTCTTTTTGGTTACAGATGATCCTTGGGCTACAATGGGGTTGATCAACAACGCTTACATTCACCTATTCTTGTTTCACCTTCTATAGTTAGATTTTTTCTTTTATTTTCCTTCATATGGCCCATCATTCTTATCTCATTTTCATGTTAGCACCTATACTTCATCGTATGTCAAGATTTAGTTGTGCATTCTTACATATGTTTTCTTATTTTCTTCTACATATTGTTAGTTTAAATAAACTTTTATATTTTCTCATGTTCCACATTCCCACTTTGGGTATTTACATGTTTTGTGTTTACACATGTTTTCATGATCTATGCTACACACTTGTAATGCCATCTACATACCATGACTACAATGATTTTTATGCTTATCTTTATCATGACATGTGTATTTACTTATTATTATCATATCTCCCTTCTTAATATGACCCCATGGTTTTTACTTTATGCCTATAATTTCATTCTCATGCTACCATACCTTATGATCTCTTTACAAGAACTTCATCTTTATGATTACACATTTGAGACCCTTGTTGTGACCTTATCTTATGCATCTCATTTATATTCTTATAATCTTTATCTTGTCTTTAAGATCCACTTCATCTTATCATTTTATCTATATTGAGGCAATATCTTTACACATATTTACTATTATATATACATACACACTTATTTTTAACTTAATTATATATTCAATATACTTAAATGCTCTTGATCGAACCTTTTAAGACCATCCTTATTTATTATATTAAAAACAACTTTATACATCCTAATGCTGATTTCCCATTTATATGCTTAAATGCTACATCACACTTACCTTACCATGTAACTACTCTAAGAATAACCCAATTCCATATACCTTGATAATTATCTTTTATTCATATACTAATATGCTTGTTACATAATCATATACATAGATGCTTACATCTTATTTGATTATTTATATTTTAACAATATTCTTTTCCTTCCAATTCTTTCATGATCAAAAATATAAAAATCATCTTGCACTAGAAAGAGACTCATCACCCACTATCGTTGAACAAGAAAATGAAGGCGATGCACGTAACAAGTTCGTCACTGTGAGGTGGGCATGATAAGTGGGTGTCATGTAAATCAGACGAAGCCAATTCAACTATAAATTGGGTAGACTAATGAAACCCTCATACAACAAATGTACGAACTAAGAGAAAGATGGTGAACAACTAATCCGTCCATTCTCTTCACAATCGTAGAATTGGTCCTCTATCACTTTCTTTGTTTTCTATTTGTACAACAATCTATGTTCCTTACTGTACCTCTGCTTCTCCCTAAATTATACACAGTACTAGTAGCTGAAAGTTCCCATCAACTTCCCTTCATTCAAGCTTGGATTTTGGGGAGAGAAGTTTGAAGAGAGAAATTTGTTTCAACTTGAATGATGGGGAGTCACCTGTTCTGTATGAGAGTAGTAGTGGGAAGATAACCATATTTGTGTCCTTGGTACTTCATTCCAAACAAACCAGTGTTTCTCAGTTGTGACAAGTGAGTAGCTCAGTCAGCCAATCGAGTTCTGTTATATATAAAACTGTTGTTTATCGTTTTGATTTAAACAGCGTACTTTCAGTTTTGATTTGTTTAAATGACTCACTTGAAATCGCACTAACTATTAATGTCGAAAATTTAGAAACAATCCATCTCCAAAATGGACCACCCTCTGCCTCTTCTGACTATTCATCTAACCAGACTCTGAAGAATGGAAGTAATGTGTTTTTAAACATCCATGTCTTTAACATTTAAAACTCTTTCTCTTATGTTTTGCAAATGTTTACAGTTTAGAGGCATCAAGATCCAGCTTAAGCTAGGCATTGTGTGTCTATTTATAATAGATATATATATGCATAAAGAGTTTAAACACTGATATGTAATTCGACCTTCACTTTTTTGTTAAATTTGTTTACAAAGGTGCAATTAAAACTCAGGCCCAGCTTAAAGAGTAGGGATGTGCTTAGCATGTGAGTTTGGAATCTAGTAGGTGGAACACAACATGTCGACTCTTTCAAGTTTGGTTAGAAAGTTTAGTTGGAGAGTTTAGAACACAAAATGTTTGTTTCGAAAAGTTAAGTAGTTGGACATGGTGCTAAGTCAATATTTACTTAATTATCCCCATGGTTCATATAAGAAGATCAATATTTTTAGGTTGATAAATAAATTTCAATTATTTTTTATGTTGATTGAATGGGGAATCTAATCTCCATTCATTATAAGTTAAATTTTAATGATGTATTTATATATAATTATATTCATCCACAATTCATTGTTATGTCAAAAATTATTATTTATGAGTTAAAGATAAAATTTGGATGTTTTACATTCATCTTTGAGGTTAAATTTAAATCAAAATTCAAATCTACCATTTCATTTTATACAACATTTTTTGGATCCTTTTTTCAAAGTACTATTAAGAATTGATTGTCTTCTCTATTAGTTTCTTCCCACCAATAAATATTTAATCAAACATTTCTCTAACTATTAATAAATTAATTGAAATTGAAATCTTTTAAATGAATTCTATATAAAAATCACTTTTAATTAGCTTGAATTTTTAAAGGGAATGAGCACATATTTTCTTTTTAGTTATTTATTTTAAAATAGAGTTTATATTTATATTTTTTATAAATAATTGAGGTGATAAAGGGATTTACAAACTATTAATTATTAATTTCAAGAATACAGATTTTATATTCAAAATGTTGATTATGTTTATTTATTTTGTTAAACTCTTCTTTTATAAATAAATAATTTTTTTATTAATTTTTAATTTATTAGGGTCTATAAAATTTAATTATTTTTCTAATACTGGTGACTCCTTATTAGGCCATGGTCTAAATATAAAGGCACCTTAAATTAAACATAGTCCATTTCTCACTATTTTTTTTATCATTGAATATTGAGGTATTTTTTTATAAGTGAATATGCATGAGAGTTGTAGCCTATAAAAATAAACATTATGCAGTTCACAATGGTTTTTTCCTTAGGAGGGACAATAGTTTTCTATTGTATTTAGTGCTTTACATTTCCCCCATCATTTGCAATTGTCACCTCCTCTTCATCCAAGTCTAAATCTTTAGTCTCCACAACAAATGACCAATCCACCCTATTAGTATTTGAAACTCTAGTAGCCACCTTCTAGAATTCCAAACCCCACCTTGCTCTTTTATTGTAGTCATCATCCCTTTCACCTATTAAATGTCTTGATGCAAATAATCAATGAAACTCATAGACGAGTCAATACTAGATTCAAATGTAGAAATAGGTGATTTTGGCTTTGCAATCCAAAAAATGAGTTGGATGATAGAATGTGACATATGAGGAAAAAACTCATCCCATGTTGATTAGTCCCATAATATGTGCATTTCATAAATATGAATGTGATATTCAAGTATATTTTCTAGACTTGATATAATTAAGAAAAATATGAATGTGAAATTCAAGTATACCCCCTACCCACCTCCACCCCCCCCAAGATGACTATTGTTGAAGCATAGGCCCCCCCCAACATAATGTGTAAGAGAATTACAACTTTGTGTGAAGATTGAATGCCAAATTGAATGTTTGTAATGCATGGTAATTTTTAAAAATTTAATGAAAAATGGGTAATTCAAATCTTTACATTATAAGAAAAATTAAATTCTTTACAAAATTATGATAGAAATCAACAATAAAGTTTGTAAATTTTTTATAGTAGGATGATAGTTATGCCTCGTCAATTTATTTTTTAAAATAGTGACTTTGAAGGCTTAAAAATGCATTAAAGTAAGACAATTTTCAAATCATCTTGATGTTAAAGTGTTTGTCTTGGAAAGAGATTTATGTTTTTTATAAGATAAGCAACATTTACATGGTGATGTACCCTTTACACAGAAAGTCCAAAGGGCCAAAGAAAAGCATAGTTCAAAACAAAACTTGAACTAGAAGGACAAATAGAAACAACTAACTGTCAGCTGTAGAACAACCAAAAAATTAGACAACCCCTAAACCAAGGGAGTCCAAACTGACTCCCTAAACCCGAGGTTGTGAAGAGGCAATGGATTTGGGGAGACCCTTCTTCTTTCTCAACACAACCGACCAGGAAGGCTCAGAATCGAGAACAAGCAAGCAAGGCGAGGGGATCAGATCCACAATAGCCACCCAAGGAGAGGAGCCACCATACAACAAGGGAGCCGACAACAAAGCAGTGGAGATGGGATCAAATAAAGGTCCAATAGAGTCGATCAACATAGGACGTGCAGGTTCTGACAAAACAACGTCAGCAGAAGGTTTTGACGAAACAGAGACAACATAAGGCTTCATGGAGAGGGAAGCCAGAAGAGGATCCTGGGTAGTCATGGGAGGGTCAGCCTCCAAAGAAGAACTATCCAAAGGAACTCTCGAACGAGGAGAATTTCACATTAAGATGGTCCGAGAGAGCATCCTTCCACCAAGTCGCAACACCCTTGTGGTGGGCAAGAGGGCAAGTCAAGGCCAAGTGACCCACCGAAAAGAAACTCCTATGCTGAAAGGGGAGACCCTCATAGTCCAAGAGCTACTTCCAAGGTTTGTCCTCCACTAGCAAGACCACATCACCATGGAGAGGTTTGGAGATGTCCAGATTGACCAACAACCAAACTACCTTAGTATGCCCTACCTCCCTATTTGTAGAGTCCACCATTAAGAAGTGTCCAATGGTGTTGCCAATAGCTTCATAACAAGATTCCTCCCAAAACTGGAGAGGGAGATTCGGTAGACAGACCCATACTAGTCTGATGTTCAACGACTCTGTAAGGGGATTGAACGAGTGAGACCAAGGCCTGATGGACAGAGAATGAATACCCGACATCCACCCCCTGTCCAACACACAACTTCTCTTAGCAGTGGAAGCGAACGTAGCAATAAAAAAACCCCTAGTGCTAGGGTAGAGTTCAATCTCCCCAGAGACCAATGACTTCCAGGAGTCAAACACCCAAGTATGGAGATCGGGGAGGGAAGGCCACAAGCCATTAAACCTGTAGACCACACCCTATGCCAAATAATAGACCTCATTCTTGACAACCTCAGAACCACAGACAACCACTAGAGAATCTTGAGCACAGGGCAAAGGCCGATGAGCCAAAGCAGGGGGCCGAGCACCCACCTTAGTAGCCTTCGAAAAATATTTCGCACGGTCAAAAGAACCCCTAGCAGGAAGTGGGAAAGACGACCCAAGAACAGAGTCCTTCATAGGAGTAGCAGACAGAGACACCTGCACATCGCCAGGAGAGGGAGCATGCCCAGTAGAAGGGCACTCACTGACCACACCCCCAACCAAAGAAGACGTGCCCAGGCCAAGCATGCCAAATGCACCCACGTCCAAGAAAACTTTATTGCCATTTGAAATTCGAGTTTTCCCACTCAGACACAGGCTCGACATCATGTTAAGTGTCAACTTGTTGATAAAATGACACTACTAGTGAATTTTTGAAAGAGATTTATGTTGACTAATCACACTTGAAAAAAAAAACACACCCTTACCCCTCAACCTTTGCAAGTTATGACAAAATTAAATAAAACACCCCCTTCACAAACGCTTTGATAGTTAAAATAAAAACTAGTAGCTTAAATTTGACTATTTAAAAAGCAACAATTGGGCTGTTTAAAATACCACAAATAGACATAATGAAACCATTTAATTCAAACTAGTATAATATTTATGAGCCAAATGCTGTCCTTGAAGGTGCTAAGTCAAAGATGGCTGTTGGAGTCATTGGAGAGTTGATCGAGCCGTTGATGCTATGTGGAGGTAATGTGCTTGGATGAAGAGTGAGGCAAGGGCAAATAGCTATTGAGATTAATGCCACATGGAGGAGTTGGCACCAAGTTGGAGTCGTTGACGGAGGACTTGTGTGAGGGAGTAGAAAGAAAATCCTCGAAGTATGGTTCTTTGTCCTACACAAAAACTAAATGGAGGTTGATCTGCAGAGTGGTTGACCGCATGTGGAGGGTGAGGTGTTGACAGAGTCTTTTGCATAATGCTTCCAAATGCCACGAATTGGTTTATATGAATGCAGGTTTCCACCAATGGTCGCGCAGGGATAAAGATAATAAATGGAGGCTGATCAGAAACCATAAGGGGCGCACGATGGGTTGAGTTTTAAACTGAGCCAAGGCTCTTACTGGCATGAAGATGAGCCACGCCCCCTTTACAAGTCGAAGTCTCCAAGACAAAATGATGCAGATTTGCACTTCTCTGATAAGTCTCATCGTAGAGGCATACAAATAATATATGTTTCCACCTGCTCCAAAAAACAAAGGCATCTCCTTTAACTTTCAAACCCTGAAATCTGTTGCAGATTGCAAAAAGCGTGCCAAATTTGCAAACAAAATTACAGTCAAAATATGGGTCGTTGGATGGTGAAGGTTGAACAAAGGCCAAACCCACGTAATCGTTGTAGAGATGAGAGTTGACTCAAGCTAATTTTGTAGTCGTCGTGTGAAGAGAAGCTGAAGAATGGCCTGAATGTGGCCAGAAAAGACAAAGAAATTGTCCTCATACATAGGGCATCCAACCTTGTATTGTGATCTGTTATAAAACAAATCACTGCCTTCTAATTCAAATGCCAGAAACCATGAACCAACAACTTGTAATAAAAGCACATAGCCTGCAAAAATACAATTTTCGACCCAAATGGGATAATGGGAAGAGGGCAATTTTTTTTTGGCCCTACGCTAAAAACAAGGATTCGTAAGGCACAATAAGTATAGGAAATTAAAAATTGCAAATTATTGAAATGAAAGGTATCATTTCAATTCTCACGTTTTCCAAATATAATGGCAATGTTTGTTTGTCTCTACAATTCTATAATGATAGGGATATTTGTGGGAGTCACTTTAATATGTGAAAGAACGTGCTCTCATGGTTCTAATACCATGTTGGAGAATGTCAAGATCAAAGAGCTTAAATTGATAACCTTGCACAAGTGAAACGATAAACACAATAGGATATCTATCAATATAATATGAAAAGTGTGTAAATACAATGAGAAACCTTGCATATATAGGCAAGGTGGATGAGGTGAGAAGGTAGGATACAATAACTAACAAACCTTCCAAATGTGCAACACTTGTGAGCTCACTTAAAAAGTGTGTGAGCAAGTAGCAAGTATGCATGTAATAGGTGTCTCAAGTGACGAGGACACATATCTCAATGCTATGAAGTGAGACAAAAGTATGAAATAGCCTAAGTAAACTTGAGCTAGGTGTGAATAGGTCCTAGAAAGGTGATTAACTAACTAGGTGAATAATGACTCTATTTATACTAGCAGTTTACCATATATCTATGAGTTATAGAAAAGAATGTATTGCCAAGCACCATCCTCACAATGTGCAAAAGCACAATAAACTTTGATTTAAACACCTTATTCAAGAATAAATCTAAAATATTACCCCTTAAACTTTTCTCTTTTTTGGTGTGAGGCATATTGCCAAATCCATATTTGCATATGCAAGAACTCTCCAAATCATTACCAATAAATCTCCCATCACACCATTCATAAATCCATGTCATCATTGTGCCCTTCTTAAATGTGTATCATCTCAACCACCTCCCATGAGTGGAAGGACCATTGAGGACATCCACTACACACCATTTCATTGCTTGATAATGTCACAAAATGGTAGATCTCTATTTAAAACTTCCCATACATTACCCAATCTAGCATCCAACAACATGCCTTCCGCTTTAACTACCAAATTGACAAGTTTATTTTATTCTTTATTAGCTTCCCTTTACATGTGTTCCACATGGAAAGCACAACATTGCATAATATTGTTCAACCTCTAGTTTGGGCTCTTTCCACTACAAATGTCATTAATGTTATTAATGAGTCTGGACCTCAATTATTAATATTTTTATCCCAAGTTTAGTTCCCTCTCATATGTAAAATAGAAATGCTTGAAATTCAATCTCATTTTTTAATGCCAACAAATAATTTTTTTACCCCAACCGTTAACACAATAGCAACCTGATTCCTTAAAATCCATCCTACACCCAACAAACCTAGATTTCCCCTAGATGCGTCGTAAAAATTCAAATTGACCCAACCTTCCTCTAGTGATATCCACATTGCATTTTCTCTTGCATTTTTAATTGGATTATCCCTAGTTTTCCCATGAATGGGGGTGAATAAGAGGTAATTAATTTTTAACATTTTTTTATCAATAAATTATAGCCTTGGGGACCAATCCCTTTATAATATAAAATATTAAAAAAAATATTCATCTATTTTTAGAAAAGACCATTATCCTCATACATGTGCAGAGGATTACATGTGAAAACCCCTAGTTACTTTTGTCAGTGTAAATAGGCTCATAATCCATTTGGTTAGTCTATCACTTTTTCTAAGTTGACCTATTCCCACTTAACTTAAGTTTACTTGGATGTTATCTATTCATTTGTCTCATCTAATGCAGACTTCACACATGTCCTTCACACTTGTCTCATGTAAGAAAACTTGTGTTGCACATTTGGAAGGGTAGTCAAACATTAGTCCTACCTTCATAACTCCTCTTCCTTTCCATTATATGCAAGGATCTCACTATACATTTTATACACTCTCATTTTATTTGATAGACATGCCTACTTGTGGTTCTTTCATTTGTGAAACTTTATATTGAATTTACATTCAAATATTGGTTGCTCCAACAAATTTGACTATATTTAGACTTTTAATCTAACTTCTATCAACTAGCTATCTAGTTATATATATATATACTATACAATATTTAGACAAACCACCAACAACCATAAATTCATATTGTTTACCCACTGTTAAAGATTCAAAGTATAAGCATGTTGATTCAAGATATACCTTCTATTTCCTTAAATAGTGGAACCTATTTAGAAATTCCAATCCTCTTGTTGCCTTATTTTTCCTTTGGGTTTCATTCTTTTGTTACCCTATTGAAATTAATGAACTTCATTATGCCAAAGCCACTCCATTGCTTGCTATCAATGTCCCATCTAGAGGCAGTAAAATTGCATCATAAACTACTTCTATAATAAAATCATCTAAACCTCCTAATAACTAAATTCTAATCAAAGTTATGATCTCTTTATCTTCCTTGAGATCAAATATTAGCGAGATGAACATTGAGGAAATATCAAAATTTACTCTATAACAATGATCTACTTCCATAAATTTATCTCATAGCACCCACTAAATAGGGTGCAGAATTAATCCACTCGTAATTTTTTGTATTAATAAATAGTATATTTAAAAATAATTACATATTTTTTCCATAACTACTTTTCGAACATAGTATCGTGTTTACAATTGTCTTTCATATTTTATGTCAAAGTATTATATAACTAATGTCACTGGGTATATACAAAATCAATGAGGTTGGGAAATTATAGGCATATCACTAATATACAACATGTATACAATCAAAATATTATTAGTTTATACAAAATAGTACACGCCCTTAGTATAAGACATATTAACATATAACCAATATAAGATTAACTGTTAGATATAAATCATCGCTGTTTTGGTTGTAGCCGATAGAATCACCCCAATCAGACTCCCTTCTAGGAGGCTATATGTTGGACCTAACCTCCTTTGTAGTTGAGATGGCATCCTCGTTCCCTTGGAGTCCTACAAGGTGTGGATCCTTGTGCCTTTCTGCATTCAAATCTATATTGTTGAACATTCTTTGGAATTCATTCAAAGCCCTAAGGAATGCTTTAGCCTCCTCATGGTTGTGTTATGTGCATGCCCACACCTCACTTCCTCTTTGTTGACTAACACTGAGCCCTCCCTAATCAGCCTCCTAAATTTGGCCATGGAAATCTTCAAGTGGACTGAGACCTACAAAACAATGATAAGAAAGATGAGTCTTTTGAAGGCTTGGTAAGCACCCTCCTGCACCCTTGAAATTTATCCACATTTCTTGTCTTCCAGATATACCATAAAATTTTAGCAGTCCCAAAACACATGATAATCCTTATTTATTTTCCTACTATTGAGAAAAAAATCTTTCCACCTAATTCTACCATCTTTATCCCAAATCATTAAATTGTTACAAGAGATTTTCCAAATTTCCTTTGCATAGAAACAATCAAAACATATATGCATTATAGATTTTGGAGTTTTACAAATGCTACAAATATCAACATTAGCACAATTAACTTTGAATGGAATTTTATGCAGTAGAATGAGCCATCTAAAGCATGTCTTCTTAGGTTATTTGATATTATGCCAAATAGAACCAAAACATTTATGCTCGATATCATCAGAGAGGGAAGTCCCCTAGCAATAATTAGCATGCTCAGCGATAGAAATTTTGCTAGTTAACTCTTTATAGTTTGGGTTTTTCTTTGACCACAACTAATCTAGTGCCATATTTCTTGATAAGGTCACAAGTTAAGTCTAGGTCCTTATCAAAATTTATAGGAAAACATGCATCTTTGCAGGCTTCCCCCAAGATATTATATGTTCTTATATTTGAATCTAGAAGGTTAAATTCAGAGACAAGACTATCCCAACTTCTTAATTGACCATTAACAAGGATATTTTGAAAAGTTTGGATACCTATTTGATTCCACTTTTTAGCAGAACACCCTTGGAACAAGGAAATAGGTTTGTTATTATGAACTAGGTTCCACCAAATGGAGCTACAAGAATGACATTTAATATCTTGGTTAATTGAAACTGTAGACATCATAATTTGATCACACCCATATGGTAAAATTCCTCCCCTTTTATTCCTCTATCCCGCATCCCTCGCCTACCTTAATTAAATTTAATTAATATTCCCCTTTTTCTAAAGTTCCTAAGGTATTTAAATAAATAATTAAATACTTTATCCTTTATCCCCTTTTTCTTCTCTAAATTAAATAAATATTCTAATTTGTTTAATTTAGTCATTTTGGCTTTATGAATTTAAATTAATTTTTAAATTCATTATTTCTCTCCTTGTCCCATCCTCCATAATTCTTCTCCAATCTAGGTTAATTTAATTAACCTATGATTAGGATGTGCACACTCCTTAATCAGGATTAGTGTCACATCCTCCATAACCCTCCACTTCCCTTAATTTGTCATTAATTCGCCTAATCCCTTGTTTGCACAACCTAATTGCCTAATTAGGTCAACCTAATCCCTATACCATTTAAGGCATACCCCAAGTCAACCTTTTATTAATTGATTTCTCCTTTTGGAGAAGGCAACCTCTTCCCCATGTGAATTTTAAATTCACATTTATTCTCCCTCGACCTCTTAAGGAATTTTTAATTTCTTGAATATCTTATCACCCACATGTGGAAAAGGACCTACTTTATGAGGAGATCTTGTCCCACTCTCAAGGTACTATGTAGTACCTCCACCTCATCTACCCTTTTGACATCTTACCCACCACATGGAAAGATGTGAGGGTTTTTGAGTTCTCAACTCACCCTGGCCCTTGATTTTGTCCATGGTGGCTTCATCCTGAACCTCCATTAGTTTAGGGGCACTTCCCCTAAAATTAGAGGAATTTTCCCTTATTTGCATCATCTCATTCAATCAACACACACACAATCAAGCATTCAAGCATTAAATCATCCAAAAACCACCATTGTTGCAAGGCCTCTTGCATCCATTGTAATACCCATTTGCATCATTGCATTCTTCATCCATGCATGATCATTTAGAGGTAGGTTTTTCTAATGTTTTCCATCCAAAGTAGAACACAAATCAAACGATCAATAGGGCCAACCAACTTGTCAACTTGGACAAGGTAAACATTCTCTTTGTCTTATGTTTTGTTCAAGTTCAACTAGGATAATTGTTGAGGTGTTGTTTGTGTTTTTCCTTGCTTGCATTTCCTTTTATTTTGCAATTTAGACTAGGAAAATTCACCTGCACATATTTCTGACATGCTCAGAGGGACCCACGTCACGGTTCTAGTTAACATTTGTTGTTGTTTTAGTTTTGCAGGTTTCGATTTCATATGCAGGGGAAAAACCACCCTAAAGGGAAAGCTTTCCTATTACAGAGGTGAATCTGTAATCAACAGAGGCAAAAGTGAATTCGCCCTTTTTTAAAAAGGGACAAACTTGAAACAAAGGGCAAAGTTGCTTGAAGCAAAGGTGAACATGTGAAGTTTTCCTAGAAATAGGCAAGAGTAGGGTAAGTGCACCAATCTGTGATGTAATTTCAGTGCCAAATTGCCAAAAAAACCTGTAATAGGCCATATTGCGCTCACGAAATGGCTTGAATTTCGCAATGAATGAACAAGTGTGAGTTCTTTTTTTTTTGCAATGAATTTTGGAATGCATTTTCCTAAACTCTTTCATTTTCACTTTCTCTGCCAGGGAAACTATATACATGAAATAAGAATTTACATATAAGTTTACATTTACATATGGAAATTTACTTTCTTATACTTTAATTTATATTTCATGTATATAGGCAAGATGTTTGAGAGTGGTTTCAGATCTCTAGGAGTTATAATGCAAATTATAGTTTTTGGAAGATCTTAAAAATTTCAGACTTAGTCAAATTTCAGTAATTGGCAATTCAAATTTCAGTAATCAGGAGCTCAAATTTTAGTAGTCAACAAGTTGTATCATCTTTCTCTCTCACTCTCTCCTTCTCTCTAATCTCTATCTCTCCACCCCCCCTCTCTCTCCCTTCTTCCCTCTCTCCCCTTTCTCTCTCTCACACACCCCTTTATCTCCTCACTACATCTGCCTCCCTCCCTCCCCTCTCTACTTCTCTCTATCTCTTCTCTTTCTACATCTCCTTCCCTCTCTACTTATCTTTATCTCCCCTCTCTCTCTCTCTTTACCTACCTCTCTCTCCATCACTTTGTATCTCACTTATGTCTCCCTCCCTACCTATTTCCCTCTCTACTCTCTATCTCTCCTCTCCCTCCCTTTACCTACATCTCTCTCTCTCTCTCTCTCTCTCTCTCTCTCTCTCTCTCTCTCTATCCTCTCTTCCCGGCTTTCTCTAACTCTCTCTCCTCTCTATGTCATAATTCTCTCTCCTCCCTCTCACTCTCCCTCTCTAACTCACCCTTCTCTCTATCTCTCTCTCTCACACTGTCCACTCTCTCCCTCACTAACACTCCCTCCCTCCCTCCTTCCCTCTCTACTTCTCTTTATCTCTCCTCTCCCTCCCCCTCTTGACCTCACCCTCCATCCCCTTCTCTTTGTCTCTCCTACAAATCTCTCTCACTATTTTCCCTCCCTCCCTCCCCCTCTTTCTCTCTCAATTGATCATTTTTCTCTATCTCACCATTCTCTCTCTCACTCACTCACTCACTCACACACACACCTCTATCTCCCTCCCTACCTCTCCCTCCCTCCCTCCCCTCTCTAATATTTATCTCTCCTCTCTCTTTCCCTATCTATACCTACCTCTCCCTCCATCCCTCTCTATCTCACTTATGTCTCCTTCCCTACCTCTTTCCCTCTCTACTCTCTATCTCTCCATCCCACTCATTCTCTCACTCTCTCCTCTATATCTCACAATGATCTCTATCCCTACCTATCACCCCCTCCTCTCTAAATCAACATTCCCTCTCTCACACTTTCTATCCTTCCCTCTCACTCCATCCTCTCTAAATCACCATTCTCCCTCTATCCCACTTTCCATCCTTCCCTCTCTATGTCTCACTTATCACTTTCTACCTCTCCCTCCCTCCAACCTCCCTCTATCTATTTATCTCTATTTCTAATTCTCTCCTTACCTCTCTACTCTATATCTCACCACTCTCTCCATCTCACTCTCCCTCCTTCTCTCTCTCCCTCCTATCCATCCCTCTCTCCTTCCCTCTCTACCTACCTCTCCCTCCACTACATACCCCTCTCTCCCTCCCTCCTCTTTCTATCTTACTCTCTCCTTCCCTCTCTACTCTCTATCTCTCCCCACTTCCCTCTCTACTCTCTTTCTACCTATCCCCCTTCCTCTCTCCCCTCATTTTCTCTCCTCTCACACACACTCACTTCTATCTCCTCCTTTCCTCTCCCACCATCCCTCCACTCTCTACTCAATATATATCATCTCTCTCTACATCTCCTTCCCTGTCTATTTATGTTTATCTCCCCTCTCCCTATCTTTACCCACCTCTCTCTCTCTCTCTCTCTCTCTCTCTCTCTCTCTCTCTCTCTCTCTCTCTCTCTCTCTCTCTCTCTCTCTCGCTCTCTCGTGCACATACACACACACAAACACCTCTATCTCCTCCCTCCCCTCTCTAATTATCTCTATCTCTCCTCTCTACCTATATTTATCTCCCCTATCCCTTTGTTTACCTACCTCTCCCTTCATCACTCTATAACTCACCAATTTTTCCCTACCTACCTAGGGTTGAGGTATTAAGGGTTAAGGGTTGAGGGTTTAATGTATAGGGTAGAGGGTAGAGGGTAGAGGGTTTAAGGGTTTAGGGTTTTAGGGTTCAGGGTTCAGGGTCCAATGTATATGGTAGAGGGTATAGGGGTTGAGGGATTAGGGTTTAAGGGTTGAGGGTTGAGAGTTGAGGGTAGAGGGTAGAGGGTAGAGGGTAGAGGGTAGATGGTTTAAGGGTCGAGGGATTAAGGGTTGAGGGTTGAGGGATTAGGGTAGAAATTTTAATTGGGTTTAAGGGTTTAAGGGTTGATGGTAGAGGGTATTGGTTTTAGGGTAGAGGGTATTGGGTTGAGGGTATAGGGTTGAGGGATTAGGGTAGAGAGGGATGGAAGGATGGAGGGAGAGATGGAGGGAAAAGTGAGATAGAGAGAAGGAGAGAAGAGAAGGGAGGGATAGATATATATGATGGTAGATGATCCAATGCATAGGATAGAGGGCTGAGAATTGATGGTTTAGGGTATTGGGTTGAGGGTATAGGATAGAGGGTAGAGGGTTGAGGGTTGAGGGTTAAGGGTAGAGGGTAGAAGGTTTAAGGGTTTAGGGTTGAGGATTTAGCATATAGGTTTAAGGGTATATGGTTGAAGGATTAGGGTTGAGGGTCTAATGTATAAGGTAGAGAGTATAAGGGTTTAGGGTTTAGGGTTTAAGGGTTGAGGATTAAGGGATTAA
>CM021107.1:461624466-461856922 GCA_007115665.2 Sequoiadendron giganteum
AGGGAGGGATAGGTAGGGAGAGAGGGGTGAGATAGAGAGAAAGATAGTAGAGAGGGAAGGGGAGAGAGAGAAGTGAGATAGGTGATAGAGATGTGTGATGGAAAGAAAAGTAGAGAGGTAAGGAGGAAGGTGGAGAGATTGAGAGGGAAGGAGGGGGGAGAGAGAAATATGTATAGAGGGATAGGTTAGATAGTGAGAAGTAGAGAACAATGGTGGGTGAAAGGAAGAGAGAGGGAGAGAGAGATGGGGAGAAAGAGAGGCGAGATTAAGATAAATAGAAAGGGAAGGAGAGAGAGGGGAGATAGAGAAAATCAGAGAGGGGGGAGGGAAGGAGAGACAAGTGAGATAGAGAGAACTAGAGAGAGAAGGAGAGAGAGAATGGCGAGATAGAGAGTAGAGAGGGAAGCAAAGAGTGAGAGAGAAAGAGGGGAGAGAGAGGGAGATAGGGATAGGTAGGTATAGAGAGAGGTGATATAGAGAGTAGAGAGAGATATATAGAGATAAAAGGAGAGGATGGGGAGATAAAAACATGTAGAGAGGGAAGGAGAGGGAGATGGACATGTAGAGACATAGTTCTTGAGCTCAAGGAAGAGATTGTCAGATAAAGGGATGGAGATAGTGAGTGAGAGAGAGAGAGAGAGAGAGAGAGAGAGAGAGAGAGAGAGAGAGAGAGAGAGAGAGTTATAAAGAATAAGAGATTAAAATGAGTGAGATAGAGAAATAAAGATGAAATTTGACCTCATGATTACTAAAATTTGACAACCTAATTACTAAAATTTCACATGCTAATTATTGAAATTTGACTAAGTCTGAAATTTTTAAGATCTTCCAAAAACTAGAATTTGCAATATAACTCCTATAGATCTGAAACCACTCTCAAAAATCCTACCTATATACTTGAAATAAGCATTTAAGTATAAGAAAGTAAATGTCCATATGTAAATGTCAACTTATACTTAAATGTTTATTTCATGTATATAGTTTCCCTGACAGAGAAAGCAAAAATCAAAGAGTTTACAAAAATGCATTCCAAAAGTCCTGAATGACATTAGGCAAGTGCCAAATTAGCCAAATGAAGCAGCCCATTTGGTTCACACAGAATTTGGCATGTGCCAAATAGGTTGCATTGGGAAATACCAACCCAATGGGTTGGATTTTGTATTGGGCATTTGACCCAAAGGTTTGTGTAATGCACCACCAAGTAACCCTAAAGGAAGTTGCAATTAACGTCTTAAGCGAACCAATTTTTTTTTAATTGAAGTGTAATTAACATACACATTCACTTACTAATTAACAACAACCTCTAAGGTTACAAAATTGGGATCACTTAAAACCCACACATACATACGTACATCCATAACATTTAATTACAAAAAGAGCCAAGTACACATTCATTCCACACATAATAAAGATACTTCATAGCATAAAGAAATGTACATCTAAAATCCATATTCATTAACTTAATCAAAGGTTACATCACTCATTCCCAGAATGAGCCAATAGTGCAAATGTGTTACAATTACATAGATCCACCTTGTAAACATAAGAGGGGTAAAATAACAATGTTACAAATTGAAATATTATAATGCTTGAATTAAAGCAAGAACTATGAGCTGTCCAACTAGATGTCTCACCACCAAGTACTAAAGATAAAAGGGGACCCAACGGTGTTTGGTGCATGTTTTTCCCAACCAAGTGGTACCCGAAGACCCACCCCCCATGCTAGGAGATAGTAACAATGTAACATGGAAAATCTCTACAACTTCTAACCACAGGCTGACTCATACTGACACAACCAAACAAATGAACTAAACAAGTACAACTCTAACATCACTGACATAGGTCACATTTCTTCTAGATATATAATTGATCAAGTATGTTAAGAAAACCATAGACATAAAAAAAATACCACTATTTTCCTAGATAGAGTGTCAACGCATAGCTCATAATGAGTTACCCTCAGTGGATCTTCATAGGCCCCGGTATTCTTGGAGACCTCAACCAACCCTCGGCCCTCATACTTACTAATGTAGAATCAAATACCTCTTGTATTGACAAGATAGATGACCTTGCCATTCAAGACCTTCCCACTCACTCCAAGCCTAAAAAAGCACTTGCGACTATGAGTGAAGCTAGAACTTATCTTTGTAGTGTGAAGTACTTCCTAAACTTCTAAGTACATTGTTTAGTTATCACTTGATTAAACTACTTCCAAAGGTTACCCAGTCTTACCTCTTACGAGCTCTGGTCCCTAATGGAAGCCACTCTTCTATTTGAAAACACACAAACAAACTAATAACCAAGGAAATATCAAGTGCATACCAACTAGATAACATATTCACTCCATCACTAGGAGGAAAAAATAATGGAACTCACTCCAAAAAATTGGAGGCAATAAAACACATAGTCCACTCCTTCCAAAGGAGGCACAAAACATCCCTGTTCATGGAAATCGGGTAAATCATTGAAAAGACACCATGCACTACCCAAGGGAAATACAAATGATTGACATAATAAATCGACAACCCCCATCCTCTAGGATCCTCTGGAAGACTTACAATTTTGGACTAACACTTAACCCATTTCCCCAAAACGCAACTTGATGAAATAGTTAAAAAAGAATTCAAGTCATAATTCAAATCTAATATTAGGATTTCCTAAATCCATCCTCAATCAGTGGATAAAATTATGAAAAACAATTACAAAGAAATAAATTAATTTCAGATTCACTAAATCCATTTCCCTTTCATATTCTATTCACAGTAAAACTAACGCTTACCCTTTCAATAAAGTTGAAATAAGTAATTAATTGTCCTTTTTCCCATTTACAGAGAAAGGAAAGACTAGTTTAAATACTTAAATCAAATTCATTGTTTACTTTTAAAACCAACATAAATCCTTCTGCAAATTAATTTCTTTTATTTTCCAACTAAATCACATAATTAGATCAATATATTTAATATATGCTTAAATATATATACACATGTTATATATATGTTAAATATATATTAATATATATTTAACTATATATAAAAACAATATATATACATTAAATATATCTTCTATTATTTGCAAAATACCAAAATGTTTAATTCAAAATAAAAATACCCTTTATTAACAATTTTCCAAAATATATTCATACATATAAAAATTATATATATATTAAATATAATACATATACATATATACAATATTTACATATATTATATATATATATATATATTAAAAATAAAAATAAAAAAACTCATAAATAAAAAATAATCTCAAAAAGGAAAAGGCGGACAAAATTTTTGAGCGAAAATTTATAAAATAAAAATAAAGGAAACTAAGTGATTGGGGAGGGGTCGGCCACAGCCAAACCCCCATCCCACCTCATATACCAGGGGCCTCCAATGGGGGTTGTGCTGCCTCAAAGGCAACACTTCCTCCACTTAGTGGAGGGTGTTGCCCCTAGGATAGCCGCACCCTCCTTGGTGTGGAGGCAATGGGGTGTGCTTTGCACCCCCACCAACATTCAACAAAACAAAACTGCGAATTAAGATTCACCCAGCTCAAAAACTCTTCCGCCAAACTCAATAATTACGAACGAAGATTTTTCAATCTCATTTTTTTATAAAATGAAATAAACATATATATATATTGTATATATGTATACGTTTGTATATATCAATATATGTACATTTGTATGTATTTATATAATACATATATACAAAGATCTCAATAATATTAACAAATTGGGAAAAATATTTAAAAAAATATTCATCTACAGTAGAAACAATAAAATTTTCAGAGAACACCTGAACTTTTATAGAGGATTTTAAATTAAATCTTTCAACTAGCTTTCAAGAAATCTAGTTGAAAGCTTTTGGAAAGAAATCAAGATCTTCCTGTAGTTACCTTTTTCTTTTCTGTGTATGAATTTGAGAAAGCTAGTTGAAAGATTTAATTTAAAACCCTCTATAAAAGTTCAAGTGTTCTCTGGAAATTTTATTATTTCTCCTGTAGATGAATATTTTTTTAAATATTTTTCCCAATTTGTTAATATTATTGAGATCTTTGTATATATATATATTATACATACATACAAATATATATATACTGATATATACAAATGTATACATATATACAATATATATATATATATATATATATATATATGTTTATTTCATTTTATAAAAAAAATGAGATTGAAAAATAGTCGTCCGTACTTATTGAGTTTGGCGGAAGAGTTTTTGAGCTGGGCAAATCTTAATTTGTAGTTTTGTTTTTCTAAATGTTGGTGGGGGTGCAAAACACACCCCATTGCCTCCACACCAAGGAGGGTGCGGTTGTCCCAAGGGAAGCACCCTCCACTAAGTGGAGTGGCTGACCCCTCCCCAATCACTTAGTTTCCTTTATTTTTATTTTTATAAATCCTCATTCAAAAATTTCGTCTGCCTTTTCCTTTTTGAGATTCATTTTTTATTTATGAGTTCTTTAATTGTTTTTTTTTAAATATATATATAATATATGTAAATATTGTATATATGTATATGTATTATATTTAATATATATATATATATATATATATATATATAAAATTTTTATATGTATGAATATATTTTGGAAAATTGTTAATAAAGGGTATTTTTATTTTGAATTAAACATTTTAGTATTTTGCAAATAATAGAAGATATATTTAATGTATATATAACATGTGTATATATATTTAAGCATATATTAAATATATTGATCTAATTATGTGATTTAGTTGGAAAATGAAAGAAATTAATTTGCAGAAGGATTTATGTTGGTTTTAAAAGTAAATAATGAATTTGATTTAAGTATTTAAACTAGTCTTTCCTTTCTCTGTAAATGGAAAAAAAAGACAATTAATTAGTTATTTCAACTTTATTGAAAGGGTAAGTATTAGTTTTATTGTGAATAGAATATGAAAGGGAAATGGATTTAGTGAATCCGAAATTAATTTATTTCTTTGTAATTATTTTTCATAATTTTATCCACTGATTGAGGATGGATTTAGGAAATCCTAATATTAGATTTGAATTATGACTTGAATGCTTTTTTAACTATTTCATCAAGTTACGTTTTGGGGAAATGAGTTAAGTGTTACTCCAAAATTGTAAGTCTTCCAGAGGATCCTAGAGGATGGGGGTTGTCAATTTATTATGTCAACCATTTGTATTTCCCTTGGGTAGTGCATGCTGTCTTTTCAATGATTTACATAGTTTCCACAAACGAGGATATTTTGTGCCTCCTTTGGAAGGAATGGACTATGTGTCTTTTTGCCTCCAATTGTTTGGAGTGAGTTCCATTATTTGTTTCCTCCTAGTGATGGAGTGAATATGTTATCTAGTTGGTATGCACTTGGGATTTCCTTGGTTATTAGTTTGTTTGTGTGTTTTCAAATAGAAGAGTGGCTTCCATTAGGGGCCATAGCCCATAAGAGGTAAGACTGGGTAACCTTTGGAAGTAGTTTAATCAAGTGATAACTAAAAAATGTACTTAGAAGTTTAGGAAGTACTTCACACTAAAAAGATAAGTTCTAGCCTCACTCATAGTCGCAAGTGCGTTTTTAGGCTTGGAGTGAGTGGGAAGGTCTTGAATGGAAAGGTCATCTATCTTGTCAATACGAGAGGTATTTGATTCCGCATTAGTAAGTATGAGGGCTGAGGGTTGGTTGAGGTCTCCAGGAATACCGGGGCCTATGAAGATCCGTTGAGGGTAACTCATTATGAGTTGTGTGATGACACTTTTTCTAGGACAATAGTGGTATTTGTTTTATGTGTATGGTTTTCTTAACATACTTGATCAATTCTATATCTGGAAGCAATGTGATCTATGTTAGTGATGTTAGAGTTGTACTTGTTTATTTCATTTTTTTGGTTGTGTCAGTATGAGTTAGCCTATGGTTAGAGGTTGTAGATATTGTCCATGTTATGTTGTTACTATCTCCTAGCATGGGGGGTGGGCCTTCGGGTACCACTTGGTTGGGTGGAATATGCACCATACACTATTGGGTCCCCTTTTATCTTTAGTACTTGGTGGTGAGACATCTAGTTGGACAGATTGGTGCAATTACGCAGTGCTTGAGTTACAGAGACGAGAGCGAATTGACCCCTCCTCTAGAAGAGGCAAGAGAAAATTCGCCCATCTTCATAGACGAGTGATTTTGACTAGAACGGATAGGCGAATTTTCTCTGCACAGGGGTGAATTTGAGGTTTACTCGAAACTTAATTTTTTCAATTTATAGCTTCAATTTGATTTTATTTTCGAGTATTGATGAGCTAAACTATCCGTTTGTGAGTGTGTTATTTCACTAAAAAATTATGCATCTTGTTCTCCTTTGTCCAAGCCAAGTGGTGTTAAATTACTAACATATTTTCTATAGGGTGATTGGTAGAAGACCCCTTTAGTTAGTTTGTCTGTTGATTTCCATACTAGCTAAGCACACATAAAATTAATTAAAGGGTAAATTTACATTGTTTGTTGTTCTTGGGAGTAAGTTTTTGACGTATCCACTCCCCTTTCGCCTTTTGGTGAGCCTAGGTGACAATAAATCACTGTTTATTCTAGTCCAGTCCAGTCTACCTAGGAGGTGCTAGTGCGTCTAAGCTTTCCCCTTACACTACATGCAAGCCTGGGGACCAGATGAAGTTTCTAGTATCTTCTTCCTTTAGTGGAACCTTCCTGAGATTTCATCACTCAGGGGATGATTCCAACCACGTTTTATCGACACATAAAGGGGGGAGAACAAAATTTGTACCCCAATCCAGTGAAGTCATGTTTAGTGAAGTGTCGAAGCTAGGGTGATACCTAGATAATATATGTAGAGTTGGTTTGAGTTTCTAGTACCTCGTTGGGGCTCTTGACTCACGCTTTGGATGGGCTGGTGTTCATGGTTGTGCCTCACGTACCTTGTGTATATCAAGGACACATGAGATAGCCTTGTATAGCCTAGATAGAGACTCGTGTTCTAGTCGCGGCTTGGTGTAGCGCAAGGGATGTGCACCGTACCCTGAAGTTACTCATCACGTACTTCCTTGGGTTGAGATAGGAATCCTCATGGTGGACTATGATAGTCCTCAAGTGAGAGTGTGAAGGTGAGCCTGTGGCATCTGTTGATGACCCTATGCCACTAGAATGATAGCTATCTGCCTTTGTGAGCAAGGGTGATCCAGAGAACCACCTCAGTATCATAGAGTATTAACCTTGGGTTTCCCACTCAAGGTGGTGGTCCTACATTAAGTTTGTAAACCCTTATCACTAATTTTTAGGATTGTGCTACTTGGTGTGTCTTGACTATGTGATACTAGTGTGTTTATTTTTAGTTGAGTTAGTTCAACATTTATGTCTATTGTTTGTCATGTTTGTTGTCCTTTGCACAGTTAGCCCCTACCCTCAGAGGTGAATTTGGTTCATATAGAGGCAAATTTGCACTATGGACAGGCGATTTTTCCCTGTAAAAGGGAAATTATGCGTCTAAGTCAAGTTTAGGTCATCCCTTTAGGAAAGTTCATCTTTGTCACAAGCGAATTTTCCTATGGGTCCCTTCTTAGGTGACCTCATTTTTTCTCGTTCTTTGGAATTGGTGAGTTTTCCCATCCTTTAATTTAGTTTGTGTCAGTCCTCACCCATCAAATTTTCCTATTCCTTTATCATAGATGAATTTTCCATCATCTGGGGCGAACCTGATGTCCATAGGTGCAATCCTATTTTTGGTCCAATTCCTTCCATCTGTACATCCCTTTAGAAAGGAAAACTTGTCCACAATGGTGAAGTCATTTCTGTATGTCTCTCCTTTGTCCATACAAGTCAAGAATTAGGCAAATCCATTTGTCTGATAGGCGGTCCTATTTTTTAGGTGAGTTTATTCTCGTCTCTATAGTTCAATAAATAGGCAAATTTTTCATCCTTGTTGGGCAATTTTGAAAATTAAGTCTGCCCATTCTCCTATGATCTTCTAAGGTTTTAGGAAATCCTGTTTGATTTAGAGGTGATTTTGTTAGAGTTTAGGTGAACCTGCATTGAGATAGACAAATTTGCATCATAGGTTTGTCGTTCTTGTGTCTCTTTCACATATAAGCGAATTTGCTTCACATATTCACCTATATTTCTTGCCAAACCTTCAAACTTAGGTGAATTTGAGTCCCTAAAATGGACAAGTTTTCTCAACATAGAGGTGAATCTATTTTCCCTAAATAGGAAAAGTCGTGACCTGAAGAGGCGAATTTGCAGTACACAGAGGTGAATCCGCTTCCCATACAAAATACAGAGAGTCAATATTTCTCATTGAAATTATCCTACATATTTCCAAGTCCAAAATAATAATCTAATCATTTCTCCTCTTCCTATTCATCCCCAAACTATCAAATTTTCAAACGAAACTAGGAATTTATTTACCCTGACTTGTTGGGGTCATAAATTTCTACTCAGTGCTCAGAATTCAAATCTATTTACATCATTGGAAAAGTCTCCAAGAGTACCAATTCATTCCCTAAAGAAGCATTCCCTCAAAAACCTATTTTTAGGGACCAACACAAATTTCAACCCCAAATTCTGCTCGAAAAACCTTTGAAAACGCAATTTACTACAACATAGAAAAAATTGAAAATTTTGATTTTCAGTGTTTCTCAATCCTGTCACTCCTAAACTATTCCATTAAATAATTTGAGCTTCAATCAAGTCCTAATCTAAGCTTCAATCCAATCCTAATAGAACCTTAAATTAAATCCCAATCTGAGTTTAATATACATCCCAATCTGAGCTTTTGTCCCTCCACATCTAAGGTTTTCTGATATCAAAACAAATCTTATGATCCCTTCTTCCATTTTATTCTAATATATCCTATTTATCTTATCATAATCCTTTCTTTCCATATTGATCTGATCCAACATCATGAATCCTTATTCTCTTCCTTCCCAACCAAAAATATTAGTCAAGGGAAATCCCAATTATGTTGACAATGGTAATGAAAGAATTGTTAATCAAGATGAGTATGAAATATATCCCCTTGATCCTATCATTACTAGCAAGCTTTCCCCAACCGTCTTCCAAAATCCAATCTCTCATTCAATTTATTCCATCACATCTTCATCCACATCTAATAGCAATATTTATGCTACCCTTAATAAGGGATTTCCAGTATCTCCCCCATCCACATATCCATCATATACTTTATCTACATCTCTCTCCTATCCAACATCCAAATCTTCCCACCTTAATCCACCATCCCAATATTCCTACCTTGATTCCCCATCCGATTTCTCCAATGTCAATCCATTATCTACATATTGATATTTTAACCCCCCATCTATGTCCTCCTATACTAATCCACCACCCATGTCCTCTTATTCTAATCCATCCTCTCAATATTCACGCATTAATCCACCATCCCAATGTCCCTATCTTAATCCACCATCCCAATCTTCCCAATCTAATCCAGCATCAACATACTCCTATCTTAATTCACCATCCACATCCTCCTATATCACTCCACCCTCCATTTCATTATATTTTAATCCTCCCTCCTATCCACCTTGCCTCAATCCTGCATCTAATCTTGATCCACTCACCAATCTGAATCCTCTACCTCCTCTTAGTCCTACATCCAATCCAATCCACTCGTCAAATCTTAACCCACCAATCCCTAATCCTAATCCACCAATCCCTAATCCTAGTCCTCCATCCATCTATAATTCTTCATCCATTCCCATCACCCCACCTAAACCTACAATTCTTAGATATCTCATTCTAGATGTTGTCCAAGGACTCATGATAGAGGAGACACCCCAAATCCACATCTTGATGTTGTGAAACCATGCCATCCTACTCTATCATGTATAGTAATTAGTGATGAGGCTCTTCTCTATCCCACACCTATCATCCCTATTATTGCTCCTAACACCATATGAACCATTGAACCCATCAAACCCATCAAACCCATTGAATCCCCATCTCCTATTCCTAGCACCACCCAATCCATTGAAGACACCTAAATCCAATCCGCTCCCCCTAGTCCTAGTATCACCAAAATCCAATCTCATGACCTTATTAAATCCTCCATCCTCCCATCTCCCCAACTTGAGGAGTTTTTCCAACACTCCTCAATCATCATTCCTCCCACACAATATTATCCATGCCAAGAGCTTGATCCAAACCATACCAAGATATCCCCTCCTCTAAATCATGATCCTATAATCCTATCTAATCCATATCTAGATTATATTCCCCCATCCATTCCATCTCATGATTCCTATCCTCAATCAAGTCATGATCCTACCATCTCATCCACCCCATCTCATGATCACACTAGCTCATCCACTCCATCCTATGATACCCTTCACATCCAAGATCCAATCACTCCATCTGATGAGCCCTTATCACCCACTGCCACAAATCCAAATCCTATCATATCACCTAATCCCTCTCCTAATCCCTTATCACTCACTTCTCTGGACCAAGATGTCATCATCCCATCATCTACATCTCATGATCCTTTATCACCACCTAACCCTACCATCTTGACACCACCTTCATATCACCTTGGTATCCTTACACTCATCCATGGTGGCTTTCTTGCAGAAGAAGAATAAAGAATATACACCAACCATCCTCGACCTAATAATGGACTCAAATAATGTTTCAAAAATAACAAGAATCATACCATAGATCGAATTCTCAAGATCATGAACCATCAAGTAAAGGGTTTATGCCTTCATGAGCAAGGTATTTTAGAGCCCATACAGGTCAAAGAAAATCCATGTGAACAAGGTCTTGGATATATCTCTCAGGGCCCACAATCCAAAATAACCTTTGTACATCCTAAGTGAGCCTCTTCCAAAAGAATAATAGGATCTTCCCATCACTCCATGAAACCATTTTTTACTATCCCCCATCCATCGTGTCACCTTAAAACAATCACCCATATTCCTCTTTCATCCTCCAAATCCATTTTGGGTCCTTATGTCCCTCCATCCACCATCACACATCATCCATGTACTAAGTCCATTTTGGGACCTTATATCCCAAAATAACCTCCATCTATCATATTCATCCTCTCATCCATCCATCACCTATCCCTAGTACACATCATAAAAATATTAACCTCAGAACCCCTGATCAAGCTTAGCAAAGGCACCCCTCCATGCATGCTATCTCACATCCTCCATCCAAACATCATCATCAAAATCCTCCCTCTATCACTCCTTCCACATCTCCCCAACATCATCCATTGCCTCATACCCATCCCATTGCTATCAAAAGCACTTTAGATGTCAAAGAAAAAATGCATGTCTAAAAATTTACATGAATGTAAATCTCCTCATGTCCCCTTAAAAAGACATGTAGAAGAAAAGAAAAATCTAATCCAAAATCCAAATCAATCCCAAAGGCTACAAAGGCCCACTAAAGAAAAAATCAAAACCATGTGGATCCCAAAGAAAGAAGATGCAATGCCTTCAAATGAAAAATTTGTAACAACATCCAAAGAGACTAATCCAAAATCTAATGGTTCACATCCTTTGTCTCCTAAATTTATTTTGGGTCCTTATATCCCAAAATTTACTATCCCAACTCCTTCTTTATCCCCACACTCTCCATCCATTTGTCCTCCTATCCTTTCACATCCACCACCATATGTGCCAATGTTGGTCCTGAAAACATTCCATCCATTATCCCACATATCTCCTCCATCAAATTTCTTTAATCCATTCTCATGCATAATCCATCCATACTAATAAGTTTGTACAAACATCCAATAGTAGCTTCAAACATGGGCTCTTATTACCTCGTATGGAACTTGATGCTTGAGTCCTTCATCCATCCCCTTTATCACATATCTTCCAAATCCATTTATCCACATCCTATCCAAAAAATCCAAAAAATCCAAAAAAAAAAAGAAGAGTAGAGAAAAAATCGTCCAATGGTGAAAACTTAGCAAACTAGCGCCTTGGATAAGTACAATGATGAAACTTGGAAAATAAGCATCATGTGTAAATCCCCAATATATTTTCTTTCCACACTTGGGGGAAACTTCATGTGATGCATACTCCTCATCCATCTCCTCCATCCAATTTATGCACCCATCCTACCCATCATATCCCATTTATCTCCAATTTTGCCATCATCCTTGTGATCTTGATGAAGACAAGGGAACCTATCTATACAATCTTTGGAAACCTCTTGGTATACATTCACGTCATCCATACACTACCATATTCCTTATCCTCCCCCATCTAGCTTCCTTATCCATGCATTCTATCCACATCCATCTCCCTTCCTTATCCCTACATCCTATCCATATCCATCTCACTCCCTCATTCATCCATCCTCCTATATGCCATCCCTCTTGCCTCATCACACATGACATATCTAGAGTGGTGCATCTCCTTCTTTGTGGCATAGTCCTTAGGGATAATGTTCATCCATCCTGCCATCCCTTCTATATCACTATTGTCACCTTCCCATCCCTCCATCCACTAATCCCTTCCATCTTCCAAATCCTTATCTTCCTATCCACCCATCCACTAGTCCTTTTTCACCTTTTCATCCTTATCTCCCCATCCATCTTTCCATCTAGTAATTCATTCCATATTTTCAAAAATTTATCCCTTTATTCATCCATCCTAACATCTTTCTATCTCACCATTTTTATCAATCCATCCATTTATCTCTATTTGTATTCTCTCATCATTGGTATCTAGATATAGGCTTCCCCCATGCAACTCGATGTCATCCCTCTCACTGTCATCAATCCAACCTCTTTCACACATCTTTCCCATCTCCTATCACTCTGCATCACTCATCTATCCATCATACCATCATCCCCATTCATCTTTTAATGATTTGGATAGTTATCCTGTCCCCGAGCTTCATGTGATCACCATCATCATATCCACAAGGTTCATCTTGTGTCATCACATTGATGCCATCATTGTAACTACTAATCATGGTCATCTCATCATCCCTTGTCATTTTTTTGTCATTTGTCTTTTGGTCAAACTATGTTGCCCCTGCTCTTTCACATAGGCAAGGTTGATCGTTTGATTAGGTAATTTTGTTCATCCAATCTTTGTCATCCATCGAGGTCTCCCTATTCCTCTTTCCGCTTTTGTCCACGGTTAGTTGTCAATCTTTTATCAAACTATGAGGGCTCTGTACTTTCACGTAGGCAAGGTTGATCTTTGATCAACCCCTGAGCCCCTAGGTCTTTAGGGTGTGTTTCAATGTCTTTTCATGTTGTCAAGTATGTCCCTATCCTATCTAGAACTTAAAATAAATGTCACTAGTATCGTGAGATTCAATTGGTTTCAAGTATCCTGATTCATGTCGATCACCTAGTTTAGTCTCCATCTTTGGTCTTAATAGGATGCATCCTTCCTAATTAGACCACATCAATCCCAATCACCCTTTCAATCCTGTAGCAAAGGAAATTTGAGATTTATTGCGATATTTTGATTCTTTTAACATTTTTTATTATCATTTGAACTTCCTATTATACTCTGTTAGGGTTGCCATGATCCATCATATCATGGTGTTCTTTGATGAGTAAACATAGGGGCATATCTTGATCTTTTGTTTGTTATTGTCTTCCTAGTTGTCCCGCATAGTGCTGACCAAGATCCTTGTGGTCTTGTGTTATGTTGGGACATCCTTTGTGTTTGTGGTTTCCCAACATTGGCCCTACCAAATCCCCCATGACTTTGGCATGTTGGACTAACCTTCTGTTTGTTGTGTCAGTCCTATGCATGTGATACAAAGTCACCTTGGTTCCTCATACCCTGGTTTATATTACCTCATGGTATATCAAATTAAGTTCTTAGTACATGGCAGCATAATGCATAACAATTGACTTTCTTTATTCGGTTACTATCCATTCATCTCTTCATCTCCCATCCTCTCATCTATTGAATACCCCTCATCCATTCACCATAAATATTTCTAATCCATTCAACCTTCATCACTTCCCTTCATCTATCTATCCTATCTGTTTTCATCCCCCCATAAGTCCCCCATCCTCATCATATCATCATCTCTTCAATATTCTTAGGATAATATAGATTTTTCATTCTAAACATATTTTCCTCCATCATCTTCATTCATTTCAACAATCTCACATCTCAATCCAATCCTAATCTATTCAATCTAGCACAAATCATCTAATCACATCCTTGGTCTTGATCCCAACCTTTCTACAAGCCTTGATCCAATCATCATCATCATCATCATCATCATCATCATCATCATCATCATCGGGATTATCCTTCCCTATCCTTGTGTTATTCTTGAATATATCGTTCCCTCATCAAAAACACTCCATCCATCATCAATCCATCTTGGCTTGTAGCTTGACTAGGGAAGCATCACATTTATCCTTGAATCCATTTGTGCTTGCTTAATTCTCATCTTCTCCTTTCGTTATTTCTTCCTCCTCCCATTCCATATTTTATCCATCATTTTGCATCATCTTCCCCATCTACTCTTTCATCATCTCATCCATTTCAAGAGCACACCCATGTTCTCTTCAACATGCATGTCCTCTCGAGGGGGCATCCTAAATCCCTAATCTTTATCTTCACTCCCATCATCTTTTCTCTTAGTCACTCCTTTGGATGACTGGGGCATCTTCCCTAATCTAACCATCTTATTTTAGGTGCTATGTTTTAATTTTATTTAAAATGATCCTAATTCAAAACACCATCTCAAAAGGACCTTGGAGGACAAAAAGGAATAAAAAATTCCTTGGGGGATGGGGAGAGTTGACCAAGGGGTGGGTTAGGATAGCTAATCAATGATTAGGTTGTGTAAGTGAGGGATTAGGAAAATGATTAGGCTGGTAATAAGGATTAATGAGCCACTTGCATATTATGGAGGATGTGACACCTCCCTAATCAAGGATTAGGAATGTGCACATCCTTAATCTAGGATTATGCAAATTAATCAGGATTAGAAAAAGATTATGGGGGATGTAACATGAGGGGAATTAAATAAATATATTATTTATTTAATTTTTGGAGGAAAGGGATAAGTGATGGGAGTAAATAATTAAAAGTAATTATTTACTTTACGCTAGGATTTAAAAATGATAGAAGAAATAAATTAGGATGAAGGGATAAGGGATAATGAATATTAATTAAATAATAGGGTAATATTTAATTAATATAGAGGATATGATATTGGTTGAATTAGGGGTAAATTGGCCAAATGAAAGTGGTCAATTTTTAGTCTCTACAGAAAAATTACTCAATTTGAATAAAATAGTAGGTTTAACCAATCACCAAGCCTTCCAAAGGCTTTTGAACACTAATGAACCTACTAGAACATAGGATATTTTCTTATGAGAATATCACAAACTAGTAGCCATTTACATGTCTTAGCTTGCTTTGAAGTGGCAATTTGGATATTGCTCCTTACCAAAACCTTCCAAGGTTCATTTCCTACCATTTATTTGGTAATCCATTTTAGTGCCAAAGAAAAGACCATGCAATCTTAAATCATTTAGGCCAATCCCACCATGAAATTTATCAATGCAAGACCTTTCCCACTTAGTTGAGTGTCTTTTCCTTTTTCCCTTGCCATCAGACCAAATAAATTTCTAGATTCTTTTCTAGATTTCATCAACCTGGTAGTTTCTAGAGAACCACACTAAGGCAAAGAAGATGTTGTATGTGTTATCACTAAATATGTACCCTAGCTAAATTTGCAAAGTCAACCTACTAGTGAAACATGCAAACTCTTCTAGGTTGTGGGTCACCTAAATGAAAAATAACCTCTAGAGATAGCTAGTCCCCTTGGTGTCTCACCTAGATGAATTAAAATAATGCTTTATCAAGGAAAAGAGTAGAAAGATGGTGTGAAACTAAAATCTAATTTTGTCACCAAAAATTGCATTCTCTTGAAGAAAGAGGCAATTTTGTGTCTAATTCGGTCTTATTTTAGACACCCTTGCATCAGTCACCCCTTAAAATATAATTTATAGGCCCTTAAGACTCATTATTGTGGACCTTTATGGTTATTCCACCCATAAATCATACAAATCTTGATGTAAACAACATTCAAATTATTCAAAATTTTGGAAAACCCACCTCAAAAACCCTTGGTGGGACTAAGTCGCTTAGGGTGGCGACTTAGTCCCTTTTGGGGGAATTTTCAATCTTGAGCGAGAAAATCACTGAAAATCAAATTTTTTGATGGATGTCAACCTCTTAGGTCTAAATAATTGAAAATTAGGTATTGATGCCTATAAATATATTTTTTTAGGTCATTGTTCACAAAATTTAGTCATTTTAACAAACAAATTCAAGAGTCAAGTGTTGAATATCTTTCACAAGAAGATTTATTAGTCTATCTACAACAAATTTGAATCTTAAGGCAGCAAGCTAAGGTTTTCACAAGTCTTCAAGCTCACTTTTTTTTTCCAAGATCTCACATTGCAAAGGGTTGATCATGGATGCCTATGGAGAATCATGGAGAAATCTTGGTTGAGGAGATGCAACTAGCCATCAAATCAATCCTAAAGACTTGTTTTCAAAGTGATTCCATCTTCCAGTTTCTCTCTATCTTCAGCCTAAGGAAGGTTTGCATGTCATTAATATTCATTTCTGATGTTATTTAGGGTCTCTTGGAATGATTCTTTCATTATTCTAGTTTCATTTATGCATCTTATTCTTGCATATTAGAATAGGGTTGCATCTTACTTCAGATTTCCTAGTCTTAGACACACTTAGGGGTAGGGTTTTATATAGATTTATTTATCTCTTTCAAGGTTTAAATACGAGCTAGGGGTTTTACCAAGGAAAACCCCCCATTAGAAACCAAATTATACTATGTTTTGTAGGTGATTTCATAGGTTTGGATCCATATTTCAATCAGAGAACAGAGTGCAAGTTGTAGGCTTTCATTTCCACTTTCAAAGTTTCAAAAAATCCAGAGTGGACTAAGTTTCCAATAGTGGCGACTTAGTCCCATTTCACATTTTTGTTAGAATTTTTTGTAGATTTGGATACCCATTTGGTTGAGATGGGCTCTAGAGTAGTTTCCCAAATCTGGGACTAAGTGTCCTAGTTAGCTATAAAATTAGATTTTTCAGAATTTTAGAGACATTTGAAATATTCATTTTAACCTCTATCAATTTCTAGGTGCACTCTTTCTTTTTAGCCCTTCTATCTTATTATATATTGCATTTAATCTATCTTTTTGCATATCACAATGTGTTTTCAAACAAAGTGCATTTTCTAGGTTTTACATTACTAGTTAGTTTATTTTATCAGTCTATTGCATTTAGGAAATTTAATTTAGGAAATTCTAATCATATTTGTATTAGTTTTCAATGAACCCCCAAGTCTTTGTAGAATGTCTTTCTCCTTTTAGGTGAAAAACCCTAGAAGTGTAAGAGAGCATACCTTGTACAAAAAATTACGGCTCACTAACTATGTGAGGTGATGTACCAAAATAATTTCTTAGGATTTAGACTATTGTTTACACACACAAAAAACCAATAAATCAACTATTTATACACAAATAAACTTAAAAATACTCATGTATCAGTGTTTTATAAAGAGGTTCAGTGATTCTTCAGTTCTAGAAGAAATAAAATGAAGTTTTCTTCACAAATAGAAGTTTTTTCACCTAAACATAGACTGTAATCTACACAAAATATGTTTTACCAATTAAAAGGTGCCAAAATAAGACATAAATTTAAGGATCCATGCATGAAATCATAAAATTAATATCAATTATCAGTTGCACACAATAGAAACAAGTCCTTGAAGGAAGAAAACTGATATCTTTATTGTTGAAAGGTGTATTTACAATAGTACATGCATGAAAATGATTAATTTTCTCTTCAAAATATGAAAATTACATTTGTTCTTCAGTCTCAAATATTAGTTTTTGAGTTACAATACAAAATTTTGCAAAAAAAGAAATGTTCAAGTTACAGGGCTACTTCAAAATACTGCAAGAACTAACTAACAATGAAACAGGTCACAAATTTTTGTATTCAAATATTCCTAAGTCCCAGTTTCAAGTTGCAATTGATAGATTACATGTGTCACAACTATTCTTTTTGAAAAATTCAAACTTTCCTTTTGGTCACCTAGCTGAGTGACTCCATTTTTTGCTCCTTCAAAGACTTTGTGGTGGAGAAGATAGGTAAAATTGTTTCTTTTGACCCTTTTTAATGAACATGCTCCTATATTCTCTCAGGTTGCTCAAAATTGCTCCTATATATTGGGAACTACTCAACTATTTGTGATGATGTCACATCTACCATTAATTCATTGAAATTGCCAACTCCAACCTCATTTGCATAATGATAGGGCATGTGCAATGAGTTTGAGATGAAATCGGCTCCTTTAAAGGGCGTAGGAGAGCTTCAAGGGATTGTAGCTGCTATCTCCTCATAAACTATGATACAATCACTAATGCCATGGATTGTCATTTACAGATTGGATTGTCTTTCATATGTTGCTCACCTTTTAATGATGATTGCACAATTATCAAGAATGATTCCCCTCCTTTATCGCAATATTGTTCCAAAGGTGACTAACTATTTTTCTTGTACTACTTCATAGAACACTTAATTGGTGTGGTTGCTCTGATACCAAATGTTGAAAATGAAGGTAAATTTGTAGCATAAAACTTATAAAACTATGTGATTGTAGATCTAATTAAGTATTCTTTGTCACAATTATTTGAGCATGATTAATCTATTTAGATCAATTCTTTGTAAATGATTATTCTCTTTAGATAAATTTTGTCATTTATAGAACTAGACAAAAGATTGTAGAAGAATGTAGACAGAAGATAGAAGTGACACATCATATATGTGGAGAAACCCTTTCAGGAAAAAACTCCACCTAAACCAATAGTGCTTGTATTATTTAACCTTAGAATAATATTACAATAACACAGTATCAATCCTTGATTGATATGCTTCCTTTTTCTTCAACAATGCTTCTTTACAACCTGCAATAAACTCTCTTAAAACTCTTATGCACTTTATGCAATATATAAACAATAATGAGCATTGTAAACTCCTAAGAGTTGAAAATTACAGTTAGAATAAATCTCCTCTCAAAAACCTATGTGTAGAATGTGCAAGTAGAGTTCCGCCATGTAACATGAAGTCAAAACCAAAGTCTACTCAATTTAGGCACCCCAAATTGAACACTTAACTGAACTCTGGTCACGAAGATATATTGTAAGCTCCTCCTCAAAGTTTGTGCTCAATAATGGGCCCCCCTTAATAAAGCATTGTAAATATCTTCTGATGCAAAAGGTGTTAACTGAAAGATGCCAACTTGGGCACCCAAGGTGGGCCCAATTCAATCTTAGTTAAGTAAAACATATCTCTCCATCAAATCATGCAAACTTTATGCATGATTGATCATCGCCATTTAATTGAAAGTATCCACCTATTATTTGTCATGCAACTGAAGTCATTATTCAAGTCAGCTAGTATACAACTCAAAATAACTACATGCAACTAAAGATAATTGAACGATAACTAAACTGAACTGATACTGAACTAAACTGATACTGAACTAATACTGAACTAAACTAATATTGAACTAATACTGAACTTAATTGATACTGAACTAATACTGAACTAAACTAATACTGAACTAATACTGAACTAAACTGATACTGAACTAATATTGAACTAATACCACTCCACTCTTGTAATTATCAATCCCTATTTTATAGGAACCAAGACATGCATTACTAAAGTATTATCAATCCAAACAATTAATTGAAACAAGGTGGGATCCACCTTCCATGTGGGCATCCCATGTGCTCCTATTATTTAGGAACTCATATTGGACGCCCTCACATATTCCTATTATTTAGGAATAATTACAAATGTCAATTTATATGTTCATTTCATTCGAATTTAATCTCTTTCTGGGTGATCCCACAAAGCTAGTTTATAATTTCTGAGAGGAACTGATTTTAGCTAAAATCACATATTTTTAGAAAATATAATGATTTAATCCTTTAAAAGTTCCATTTTAAGGATTCCAATTGAAGAGGGTTTGATCAAACCACCTTAAATCAAACCCCCTTGGATAGAACCTCACTAGTTTTAAACCATACCTATAAATGAGTCTCATTTTGTAATGCCCCGCCAAGTAACCCTAAAGGAAGTTGAATTAACGACTTAAGCGAACCAATTTTTTTTTTTTTAAAAGTGCAATTAACATACACATTCACTTACTAATTAACAACAACCTTTAAGGCTACAAGGTTGGGATTACTAAAACCCACACAAACATCTGACATTTAACCAAAGCATATTATATACTTTATGAAATAAGCATCATACAACATAAGGATACCACATAACATAATGAGATAAACATCCAAGATGCCATCTCATATTCATTTACATAATCCAATAGTTACATCACTCATTCCTAGAATGAGACAATAGTAGATAAGATTACAATTACAGAATTTTCCCTCATAAACATAAGAGGGATAAAATAACATATACAATCTGAAATATTACAATGCAATAATAACACAACCGCAAGCTATCCATCTGAATGTCTCGCCACCAAGTACATAAGATAAATGGGGACCTAACGGTGTATGGTGCATGTTCCACCCAACCAAGTGGTACCCGAAGGCCCACCCCCATGCTAGGAGATAGTAACAAAGTAACATGGACAAAGATCTACAACCTCTAACCAAAGGCAGACTCATACTGACTCAACCAAACAAAAGTACAACATAAGTACAATACAAGTATGACTCTCACATCACTGACATAAGTCACATTGCTTCCAGACATAAAATAGATCAAGTAAGTTTAGAGAACCATACACATAACATAAATACTAACAATTGTCCTAGACAAAGTGTCATCGCATAGCTCATAATAAGTTACCCTCTGCGGATCTTCATAGGCTTCGGTGATCTTGGTGGCCTCTACTAACCCTCGACCGTCATACTTACTAGTGTGGAATCAAATACCTCTCGTACTGACAAGATAGATGACTATGCCATTTCAGGCCTTTCCACTCATTCCAAGCCTTAACTAGCACTTGACTATGAGTGAAGCTAGAACTTATCTTTTTAGTGTGTAGTACTCCCCAAATTTTCATTTCAATTTTAGTTATCACTTGATTAAACTACTTCCATAGGTTACCCAAATCCTACCTCTTCCGGGCTCTGGCCCCTAATGGAAGCCACTCTTCTATTCGACAACACACAAACAAACTATCCACCAAGGGAATCACAAGTGCATACAACCTAGGTATCAAAACCACTCCATCACAAGGAGGAACAAACAATAGAACACACTCCAAACATCTTGGAGGCAACAAACACATAGTCCACTCCTTTCACAGGAGGTACAAACAACCCCATTCATGAAAACTGGGTAAATACTGATAAGACACCATGCACTACCCAAGGGAAAACAACTGGTTGACATAAGGAAAATGACAACCCTCTTAGATCCTTTAACATTCTCTTGAAGACTTACAAATTTGGACTAACACATGATCCCATATGCCAAAGTACAACATGACGACATAGCTACAAAAGTAATCAAGTCATTAATCAAATCTAACATTTGGATTTCCTAAATCCATACTCAAGCAATAGGTAACGTTGGCAAGGTCAAAGGTACGATAACTAGATCATCTAAAATAATCTTAAACCCTATTTTCTCTTTCATAATAGGGAATCTTAAACAATTAAAAACTCACATCCCTTTACGAAGTACGAGGAAATTAAATATAAAAGACAATCACGAGGATGTTATTATTTTGGATATACTAAATCCATAACTCTTTTATATTCCAATCACAATAATTAAATTGCTCTAAAAGAGATAAAATAAATTAAAGTAATTAATTACCTCATTACATTTCAGGGAAGGAAACACACCAACTTAATTAGAGGCAAAACATTTGATTATTTTAAAACAACATAAATCTATTTTAAGTAATCTTTCAATTTTCATTTAAGTCATGTAATTTATTCAATATATAATAAAATACATTTTTCCTTATCTAATTTACCATGTATGCTGATCTTATCTTTTAAAATCCCTATTCACAATAATATAAAACTTTTTCTCTTTCAAAATAATTGAAATAATTAAATAAGTGTCTTCAATCTACAATTATAAGAATTAATAATTAAACCAATTTAAATTGATATCAATGTTTTCTTTAAAAAGCAACTTAAGTCCTCTACAAGTAATTCTTTTCAAACACCCAACCAAATCCTATATTTCTTCTAATTTTCCATCTACACACTATGTCCATTTCATCTATTAATTTACCCTTCCAAACTTTTCATTGCATGCATCCAATTACTCAAACCATTAAATATACATTTCAATGTATATATTGCATGTAATATATATATCTCAACATTTTCTTCAATTATTCTTTCTTATATCTTTCATTGCATGCAATTAATTATTTAATAAGAACCATCCAATATACATCTTTATCTATAAATTTAATTGCACAAGTAATCCATATCAACATTAATCCAACTATAATTTTATTTCATTGATTCCAATAAATCATAAAAACATGTTACCCTTTTAAAAATAGAACAATCTAATTGTAAAAAAAAATATATATATATTAAATATATTTACATATTTATATTTAATATAAATACATATATACATTTATAGAATATATATATACATTTAATAAATGTATCTAACACATATCCTTATAGCATTTTAAATGCACCGAGACCGAGGCGAATTACACAGCCCGCACCTAACACAGTCAAGGGTTTCCATTTTTTTTTTTTAAATATAAGGTAAGGGAGAGGGGGCGCGACTATACTTCTACTGCTCCCCATACTCCCATGGAATGGTAAGAGAAGGTGTGGAGGGGGTCTCCCTCCACACAATCACTCCCATATGGGGGCGGTTGTGGGGAGGTAGATCCTCCGCAACCCCCTTACTCGTAAAAGCTAGAACCTGTGAATACAAATTTCGCAAAAACAACGAACCCGGTTTGCTTTTACATACGCGTTTTTAAAAATAAAAGAAATCCCTTTGCACTATTTGGAATTTCGCCCGCCCTACGGATGTCGAATGTAATAAATTAAAACCAAAATTTATATCAATATTAAAATTGTATATATATATAAATTCTCATATGTATATATATATATATATATATAGATATAAAGGCAGATTAATCATAATAAATAAATTGGGGGAATTTCAAGAGAATATTCACCTACAGGTGAAATTATACAAATTTTTTTGAGAGAACAATAAATTTCACAGAGGTTCAGAACTAATTCTTTTAAAACATTTTCCTAAATTCATATCAATAAAGGAATAAGAAAACTAAAATAGAGCCAGATTTAACTAGAAGTTTTCCATAAATTTTTCTATAGGGATTTCACAATTTCCTCAAAGAGATTTCTCGGGAATAACAAAAGCTTCAAAATTTAATTAATTAATTTCTTTCTTCTATTCAAAAATTCGCTTTCTCAATAGATTTTAGAACAATTGATTAATCACTACAATTTTGAAAGCATTCAAAGAACAAAACATAAACACAGAAGAAAACCTGATTCAAGAAGCTACAGGTAATGAAAATTTTGATGCAGAGTTTCCTCCAAAGCTTCTCCAGTTCTATCCAACAATTTAATGATTCCAACCAAGAAAGCAATCCACAAAAACAACAAAGATTTCCAGAATAACTCCAATGTAAATCCAAAACGAAAAATTTCCTCAAACCCTCTTTTGTGCAATTTTTCCAAAATTATCCTCTCACACCAGAAGAAGCTTTTCCTCTCCAAAAATTATCTCTCTTAAATCCATTTTGCATCCAACTCTTAATTTATAAATTAAACTCACACATGCAAGCCTAATTGAAAATATCTTCCACAACCAAATCTGATTTTGCATGCAAATCTCAAATTTAAAATATCTAATTATTAATTAACTCCAAAAATTGAAAACTAACTTTGCTTTTAAAATCCAATTTCAATTTCTAATTAAATTCCAACTTAATTGAAATGAAATTCCAAAATAATTAAATTCCCACTAAATGAAATAAAATTCCACAATGAATTTAAATTCTTTTATTTCTTTTAATTTTCTTGCATCACATTTAATTAATTAATTAAATTATTTAATAACTAAATTCAACCCCTTGGATTAAATTTAATCAATTAAATAAATTAAATATAATTAATTAATTTAAATATAAACTTTTATCCACATTGCATAATTTAAATTAAATAATCATCAACATGATATAATGCAATTATTCAAACTATCTATTCCCAAAACAAGAATCTTTTAGAATTAAATAACATTAAAGTAAGGCAAACAACGACTCGACACAAACGATTGATGACACACTATGGCTAGGGTGTATATTTGACACATGTTACCTAACTACTATCTCCCTTCAACTTAACCATTGGATTGACACGCTCAGACCTGTGAAACTAGGTGGAGTCGATGTCTTGTACCTACAAACCTGAAAACATAGTATCCAACATCATAAAATACACACCGTGAAGAAGAGATCACAGAATCGCAAGGTGCTCGCAAGTGAGTGATGCGAATCTGCCCCCTTCACCAATACACTCAACAAAACTAACACTTCCACAATACATTGAATATTCTCATAAGCACTAACATGTTATATCACTAACATCATTACACCATTAAAACATGTAACATAAATCATCAGATAAACCAAATCACATCACATAAAATAGTCTATCGCTCAATAAATGGTGATCCAATACACACACAAGATAAATTATCTGAATATCCAAAAGTATAAATCAACGCAAAACAAGGACACATTGTCCAATCCATAAAGCAAAACGGAGGGGTGTTACACATTTACACCTATCAAAATGCTGATAAAAAATCACTTTTGATTTACCTTTTGGGGGATCAAATGAATTAATTTAAAATTTATTTCAAATGATTATGGTATTCCATGAAATGAGCTATCCCACAAATATAATTTTAATATGTTTTGGTTTTATTATGTATGTGTTTTTTTAGTTTTATGAAAACATAGGTTTTTCACCAAAAATCAAGCTCTCTGTTTTGCACATGTGGAAAAATAGAAAATTATCAAAATAATTTTTTTTAAAATATGTGTATGCTAGGTATTGATGTCCTTGATCCATTAAAAAAAATAAAAATGAATTTTGATAAATATAGAAAACGTTATGTTGTATATAGTCCGCCTTTATCTAAATTGCAATTGGTTTGACTTCAAAACTCTATTAAAGAAAAAATATTCAATAAAAAACTACGAGACCAAATGAAAGTGCTAGATATCATAGTTAAAAATAAAAATTCAAAAAAATTAGTATTTTATCCTTCATACAAAGGAAGTTATGTTGTATATGGTGAGCGTCACTTTTTAAAAATGTTGTTTTCTGAAAAAAACCAATTTTCATGGGAGATGGAAAAAGAAGTGCAATCTTATTCCAAAAATTTTGAAAAAAATATTTTTGGAATCTACAGACAAAATGTGATGAGACTCTAGTTTGCATCATCATCAAATTCCTCAAGGTTTAGCCGGTATAGGTGCCCGAATGTGAAGATTTAGTTAAAAATAATAATTTCAGTGTCCAGTTTGGGCAAAAATTGTAAACCACTATTGTGGGATCACCCTTCTAATCCTAGTGTTGGGGAACACTTTCCAAGGACTTAGGGGATACCTAAAATATGTTTAGGATTGCAATTAAATGGCATTTTATTCCCAACACCTTCCTTTATCACAATATTGTGCCAAAGGTGGCTAATTATTTTTCTTGTATTACTTCATAAAACACTTATTTGGTGTGGTTTCTCTCCAATTTCCTAATGATTGTCATTATAGTCATCCACTATGTTGGCATCAAAGGACTGCCCTTAACTACACCACTTATTTCTCTCCTCTAGACATAAATTCCATGAATAATTACAAAATAACCTTATTAATATATTATCCCACTTGGTATTTGCATCATACTATCATAGTTGACTATGGTTTTTATTATACCTTTGTGATCTCTTTGATTGTTTGAGTCACACAATCCATATATCTTAGGGTCTGCATTAGTATTGTCAAAAGCATATCATGATCTACCCTTTTGACTGCCACTTTGGATTGGAATTACATTAGTTTGTTTATTCTTCTATAAGGCTCATGATATATCCCTCTTTATTGCTTCAAAGCATTCATGACATTATGATGACCCCTAATAGTCTTTATACCTCTACTCCTCTAGACCATGTCTTCTTCTTCTCACAAATATATCTAGGGTTGACAAAATTTGGTTAAACTCAGGAACAACTTTCAGGTTTAAAAAAATCTCATGGCACTGTCCTTGTTCATGGTTGTCATGATTCCCTTGGAGTATTGTTACTTTGCAACTACCACTTCACTTTTAGTTGTTCACTGTTTGGTAGCTACATTATGACTGTGCACATGTCTACTTTATTATTCTATTCATTGAAGCCCAATGTAACACTCTTTTACATGTCTCCTTAAGACATACAAGATTTAGCATGCTTTATATGTAATTTTTATGGGAACTATGTATCTCTTTCATGTATTCCTTCTTCCATTTATAAAATCATTGTATCTAAGACCTACATGCATTGAACATGTAAGAATTCATGCATTATTATTTTAATAATAACTTGGGGAGGTTATTTTGAAGATGTTTGGGATCCAACAAGAAAATTTATAGTACTTATTTTTATTATTCTAAGGAAATTAAGATCTAAATTATAACAAGAGGTTACTCATGTAGTCTAGAATACATGATTTTTATCTAGGCATGTATTTTATCCTTGTCATGTGCTTGTCAGAGAAGTCCTACATTATTGAAGAACTTTATATTTTCATTTTATAAGTATTTGAGACCATGAACCTCATATAAAATTAAGGGGAAGTGTTCAAGCATGACGCTTATTATGGGATTGAATTTATATAAGTTCTCTTAAATATCATTTATAAGACTCTAAGTTATAAGGTTAAGCATTATAAAATTTATTAATATGCCTTTTTTATAATCAGCTACGAGTAAATTTAAAAAGTTTGACTTTATAAATAATTAATTGATTTTATAAACAAAAGTTTATAAGGTAAAACTTTGTGGCCTAAACACCAACCCTCTTATTTACTTTACATATAGAGAACAATATTGAAAATGCATAACAAATTAATATGTTTTTGAGGTAAGACTACATTAGAGGTATATTTATGCATTGTATATGCATGTGAGGCCATTAAGGAAATAAGAGTAAGAAAATACTATGATTTATAATTTATAGGTTCTTTTTATGTCCATATAGACCTATTATAAATTTCCTCAATTAAAAATGATGTTATATGAGATTTTCGACCAAAATCTTTTCCGAGTGTAAAGATTGTGTTCTTTGTTTATTATTTATTTATATATGGTTCTTATTTTACTTTATAATTGTTATTTCACTAAGATCCTATTTTCTAATAATTATTTTGGATAGTCACCTAGTGACCCTAATGGTGGTGCTGCATAATTTATATTTTGGCATAAGACTTGGAAATGTTAGAACTAGTGATCGATATATTGAAAATCCTATTGTTGTTATGCTATGACGAATCAAGAACTCTTCATTTTGAAAATCCTTGACCAAGGGAGTTTGATTTTGAAAGCATTATTGTTTTGTTAATGAGTCATAGTGGTTATTTGTACATGTTTTGGTCTCCTCCAATGAGGGATGTTCTTGTGATTCCAATTGTGAAGGGTAGGTCCCACCTTTTAGGGTGGTATATAAGAGAGCCATACATATTTATAGTTGGTGGTAAATCACTCCCATAATGCTCTCTCCTTCATTTATTTGATATTCAATATGGTACATATATTATATGCATAATGGAAATATATTATTGGTGTTTAAAATGTACGATTTTTTAAGATTTGTAAATAATTTATGTAAGTAATTGCCTAATCTAACCATGATTTGTAGGTATATTTCTCATACACTATATTATGATTATTTGAAATAAATGTATTCTTTTGATGCATTAATATTTAAAATGAATTTTTGAATATGTTGTATAACTAGTTAATATTATTTATGTTTATTACATGTACTTGTTATCTTAATTTTTACATGGTTTTTACTATTTTTTAGTGGTGAAATTTTGTCAATTTGCACATGATTAAATCAAGCTATATGATTTTGGCTAATAGAATGAAATGGTAGAAGGATAAGTTGTCAATAATTTATTATAATTTAGACCAATGGATATTAAATCATTGCCCTATTATTTATGAAGCTTTTACAATGGAATTTTTCACCATGATTGACTATACATGATCAACAAGGACCCAACTAGAATTTAGGAGGCATGATTAATGTAACCAATATATTTTCCAATATTATTCAAAACCCATCTTTTATGAGGACCAATTTCATTATTACCATTATAAATCAACCCTAAGTTATTGGAGCCATAATTGTCTTAAAATCATCAATCATGTTTTGGACAAGGTTATAATCACCTAAATTTTAATTCAAAATATTTTATAATTAGGTTTGATTCACCAATTTTTAATCCACCATTTTACAATCTAACAAGTTTTTCCAAATCTTATTTCATATAAATACAAGTCAAACTTTCAAATTATTAATTTACACATGTTATCCTATTCTCAATTCAAATTGAGTTGATTGTTCAACTATTACATCCTTTAAAAAAATCTTATTTAGACTACTTTCTTGGGTTTATTCTATTCCTAGTAACCAATTCCTACATGGATTTGTTTTGGTCACCCATAAAAAATATAGGCACTAGAAAATCAATGAGAGGCAAGTGATAATTTATGTATTGCTTAGTGAATGTAAGATTGATCTTGTTGATTTATATTTTTAGTTACATTAGTAGAGATGATATTAAGTGTTGATACATCTAGGCCCTAGGGCTCTATGTTTTATTTTTCTAATTTTTTCTATTTAGTATCATTATTAGAGATGATATTGAGATTGTTTGTGTTGATTTTTTTACAATAAACTCAAACATAGTATAATTTTTATAGTGGATTGTGGGAGATTGGGAACAAATATGTTCTCATCACCATAGAATGGTATATGTACCATAATATAGAGTATTCATCTTTTAGTCTAATCATTAAATCATTCCTTCTAGAGATGCAATTGCATTGTGTCACAAACCTTAAATGAGTGAGGTGTGGTGCATTTCATGGCATTCTCTCTACTTTTCTAGTTGATTCAAGAGAATATACTAAATATATTGAAAATTATAATGTGTTGTAGAGATCAACTTATCATTCATGTGTAAACAACTCCAAGTGTGGTGGTGTGTAGTACAATATGTCTAAGGGTGTTCCAAGACAAAATCTAAGAATCATATGTAGGCATGTTCTTTTTTTCATAGGTGTGAATGAAAAAATAAAGAGAAGCATATGGATAGAACCCACTAAAAATTATCACTAAGCCAATAAATATTATAAGAGAATTAAATAGCTAATATAAAATGGATGTTATTCACCTACAAAAATCCTCATTGTTTGGTGGGTATAATAAGTATATTTTGAGGGAGAGGGGATAGTAGTTATGAGGGTTAACTTTTTTATGACATGGCATATAAATGGAATACTATAGGACTTCATTTTTTTAGGGAAGATGACATAAAATATTATCTTTCTATACCTGATTCTTGGAGGTATTACTTGTCATACAACTTGGCATACTAGCAAGCTTAACGTAAGGAGTCAAAAATGAATTTTAATAATATGAATAAATATTGTACAATAAACACCCAAAAGTTCAAAAATTATCAATTACATTACTAAACAAATATCATATTCTTATTTTAAATATAATATATACAGAAAACAATTGAACACATTATTCTATTTTGATAAAATATATATTTTATATTATTTAGTGAGATGTATATTGGACCCCTCACTCATAAGTTAAAGATGCAAACTTACATAATATAACTATAAATTTTAATATCAATGTTATTACATTAACATACCACTCATCTCAAAGCATGAATTCATACAAATCATACTTTCAAACAATAATAATTTTGAATAAAAGGAAACATATAAATGACCTAAAATTATAATCAATCAAAGTCAAGGCTCAAGGTTGATTCTCTATAGTCATCTTTTTGCAACATGATAGGGGCTCCTCAATAGTCCATTACATACCATCTTCGATTACATCATGTCATTCCATCTTGAGTTTCTCCACCTCTAATTTCCTACCATGCCACTTGTTGGGTCTCAAAAACGCTGGTTTGAATTAACCACGAGAGTTTGCCAAACTCTCACTACATTATTGGTCAGCTAACAAGGCCAACCAGTATGGTCAAACCATCTACTCTTAAGGCTCTGCTAGACCTAGGTAGGTACACCTATGTGAGCAGCACAAATTTTGAATTTATGTTTCCTACTTGATCTAACTATCCACAAATGGCAATTTGATAGTGGAAAGATATGATCCTAATTTGGTATAACTTGTATATTCAATACCAAGTTATGAATTAATATGTTCAATTAAAAAATGTCAAATGAGATGAATAAAACTAATATAATGAAAATAAGGGAGACCAGTGCCTTATTGGGTAAACTGGAGTCAAATGAAAGCCTATGATGAGTGGTTTCTATCTAGAAAACTCTCTAATCATTTGGCATACAATTATGAGTTTACAACTGGTATAAACATGCAAGGATGTAATTGATAAACCCTACTTGAGGCAGATTATCAAACCTAATTATCTAATTCTTCTTACTCATCCAAATAATATTCCAAGAATATTGTAATCAATTGAAAGGAATTTAATTCTTCATTAAAGAATCCAATAAATCACATCACACAGAAGCAGAAAATGTGCACTGATAAATCAAAAATATACTTGATACTTCAACTTAAAAAATCAAGGAACATCAGATTGGAGACAATCAAATAATTGTAGGAAACCAACAAACAATTGATACCAAAATGAAATCACCAAATCAGCAGTCTTTCATTATCTCCTTCAAAATTCATACATGCAGCATAGCCTCCTTGAATATCATTTTAAAAATATGGTGCTTACAGTAACCTATCCTATTCTACTTTTTTCTTCCGACCCCTTTTCTATTATCCAACAACGGATACTGATACATTTAGTTTGCAAAAGGACGTGCCTTTTTGAAAAGTCTTATGCATAAAATTTTAACAAGTTCATTAACTAATTTTTGTTAAGCCACAAATGAACTACGGACATGTGCTCTGTATAATCCCAGCGCTTATGTGTGTTTGCATCTCCTAACACATTACGGATCACAATCTCCATCATCATCATTCATTCATTTTCTTCACATGCTTCATCCAATGTTATTTCCTTTGCAGTGGTTGTGTTCAATATTTCTTGGAGCATCGATTCGCATTCACCTTTCTATGTAGTCGCTTCTTTCAGTCTTCCTTCATCATCACAGAACTTAGTCAATCTGTCATTAGTAGCTTCAGTCAATCCTTTTACATCCCCTTGTAATTCTTCAAAGAATTCCCTATCCTTATCCATGATATGATTGGCATTTTCAATTCCTACAGCACTAGGAGTACCCCTTTTCATTTCCTCAATTATTTCTTGGATCCTGTCTCCACTCTCTTATGCTCTTTTATAGAATCCACGTATTGTGAATGTTTTCCCCAAAGCTTATTTAACCAAGTGATTAAAACAGTCTACCTCTTTTTGATGATTGTAGTGAGTGTGTCTACTTTTCCTTGTGAGTATGCACTTGACCCTTCCCAATGGTCCCTTTTCTGTGAACTCTCACCTTGGGTGAGCATCTTTGTTGGCCCTGTTATATCACCTACCAAGTCTTTCAGAAATTAATTCTCTCTCAACATTCTCTCATTATTGGTTTTATACATTTCTCTCTCTCTGATCAATGTTTGGATCTGGGCTTTATTCAACTTGGTTATATTTATCCCAATGTCTACAGTTGCAATAGGATCAACCTCTCTAGCCTTCAGAGTCATGACATGTCTGAATTCCTTCTCAGTATCAATAAAAATTGACTTCTTGTGAGGGGGATAAAAGGCCCAAATCATCAATGTTTCATCATCAGGATTGTATCTTGATCTTGTATATACCTCTGTCACCTTCTCTATGCTGAGCTTGTGGGTAGCATTGTTATCTTTCAAGAAACTATCAAAAACTAATGCAAAATTTAGATCCAAACCTGGGAAAATCATAACACCCCCCTTTCCTAACATTTCCCTTCCCTTTTCAGGGGTCATGTTCGTCATCTCTTTGTCCACCTCATCCCTTAAGATTTTTAACAATTGATCCTCATTTCTTGGTGTGACATTGTCAACGAGTCCTCTTATTTATTTCCCTTTTTTCTTGTATAAAAATGTTTTGAACTCCGAGGTCTTCACAAATTCATCATTTGCTATAAAAGACCTATAATCTTCATGTCTCGTATTTACATCCATAGTTTCCTCAACATCGGTTTCTCTGGAAACATAGGCATAATCCTGAGTCCTTATTCTTGATACCCTCCTAGATGAGCTTTGTGGCCTTTTAGCTATTGATATTCCTTTAATGAAGGATAACAACTCAGCATCTACCAACTCTTGATCATGCTTCTCAATCACCATTTATGCTTCCTTTCCCTCCAAGTTTATGATTATGTCATTAGATCAATAGGGCACATGCTGGTACCCTCCAAAATTTATTCTTTGTCTAGCAGAATGGATATATCCCTCTAGATCAAAGTTCTTTCTTGATGGTACTTTTCTCATGTTGTAGTGCAATAACTTATCTAGAATCAGATTGTAGCCCTCCTTTGCCAATATAGTTAAATCACCAAAACATAGTGTACTGGGCATAAGGGCATGTTTCCCATATGAACTCAAGTTCATGACACTAGAGAAATCCATTTTCCTAACAAATTCTAATTATGCAATTCTATCTGGGATTGTTCTAGGCAGAATGAATGGTGTATCCTTAAAACAATAAACCCCAATCATTGTGGCATTCTCTAAGCAATACCAATCCCCCTAGTTGTGATTGATTGGTCCATTATAGTTCCTAGGCCTAAGAAACCTCTTTACTTCTTCAGATAAGGAATAATCACAATGATGATTAAAAATATATACAAAGGCTTCACAAATAACTCTTCAAAATGCAAGAAATTGGAATTAGCAAACTTGTTGTCCCAAACAGCGGTCCATAACTAAACAGGCAATGTCCTACCTTCCTTGTCAGATTGTGAAATCCTTAGCTCCTGGGGCCATAATCCTAAATCTTGTCCAAAATATAACACCGAGGGCATCAATAGTGAATAATTCCTGAGATGCATGACAAAGGCACTATTATTTATCGCTATCAACCCTACATCCAATTCCTTAAATACATATGAAGCATAGTCAAATTATTTGTAATTGTGATACTGAATATCTACAACAATCACCATGGGCACAACCGCCATATGCTCTGGTACCTCCATCCCCAATACCTGTCCCACTAAAAAATAAGTGTATTTCAGGTAGGGTTCAAAGAGATCCACATGAAATGGTGGTCCCTCACTGTCTTCCACCGGAGTAGGTTTGCCATGACACCTAATTCTATGCAGGGATAATCTCGACCCTTTATAAATGGTGTCCATCCTTCTGAATTCACTATCGAGATCCTCACTTATTATTTTCTCACTGCATATTCCTTCCATCCCGAACACCTCAGCTATTACATTCCCAGATATATGTATCAATGGGTTCCCTGACAAATCACATATAGCTTTATTCTTCGGGTTATTATGACCAGCCAACAATTTTACCAGTTCAACATCAATAAAGACATTAGGGTACACCAATTTTCCCAAATTGAGCCTCCACGGATTACATACTGGCTCAAACTGATTTTTGCTATGATAATGGAAATTGAACAACTCATACCCTCTAATTGGAGTCCAAAGATCCCCTATTAATTTGGATTTTTTGTCTAAGTTGTCAATTTCCACTTTGAGTTGCGTAGAACACCTAGCTTTAGGCCCAGAATCAGGTAACTAGTCTATGAGGTCTTGGTTTAATTTCCTTTCAGTGCCCTCTAGTCGCAATTCAATTTTTTGCTTCTTTGCCTTTGATTGGATACCCTCCCCAACTTTGCTTCCTTTTACTTTTCTTGAACTAGTGCCTTCCATATTCAAAAATTCATGAATTCTGAGAAGTTGGGAAACTTACTGTATTTTTCCTGCAAATCCAAGTTAGACGAATGCCCTAATTGTTCTGTTGGTTCCCCTGCTCTCCTTCACTGCTAATTCAGTGAAACAATGATTTCAATTGAGCGTACCCGTATATGCAAAATATTTTATGCTTCTTGGCTCCATTAATGTATTTACTGAGACATGAATGCTGCAAGTTTTTCCAAATTCTCACTGTCACATCAGGGATCATATTGGCAAGACACTTCAAATCTCTGACCGGTCTACCATTTCAACATTCACCCATCCGCTAAGACATCTCGCAGTTTCCTCGACATCACAAGTCTCCTTGATAGTTTCTTTCCTTTTTCTTTTTATATCACCTTGACCTTCACTAAAGCAATTATCGCCCAAACTTAATGAATCGGGCCAATGGTTCTTAATCTTACTCTGAAAGCTCTTCATCTCACCGAGGTGTTTATTTTATCGATTTATGTCATTGAGACCAAATATTTGTCCTTCCGATAGAATGATACTCGCCGTAATGTCTCTTAGATCTCCCCACTAAGACATATCTCACTGATACACTTTTTCTTCAGCGAGACCATGCACATTGTCTTCTTGACACCCTTTATTTCCACATACTCAGTTCTATCGGTTTAACCCGAGGGGTCGATAAGACTCTCCGAACTCTCCCCGACATCATTTGTCTTACCTAGTGGGTCCTCCTCTTGCTTTATTGGCAAGACTAGTAACGCTTCGGATAGTGCTTTGAAATCTCTCTCCAATGACCATAGTCTCTCTAATAGACTTTATTTTACTCCAATTGGTAAAAGGTAACCTAGCTCGATATGACCTTACATCATCACTTCGATACCTTTTGTCTTGCCGATAATAAATACAAACCCACATTCTCTTGGTGTATAACTTTATTGGTATGACCCTTCTGATGTCTTTCCGATATATTGAGGATATGTATATTATCATCGATGAGACCTAAATAATCTTATATCGATATTTCCATATGTTAAAGATTTAACGCCATATGACATTCATGGGGCTTTATGGCCAAATTTAATCTGGATTTTGGTAAAAAATGCTACATGTGAGGATTTTGATGTCTGTATTACAAACCTTTTGGGAGACTAATAATCATGAAGGGTTAATGAGATTGTCAAAATTTCATAGTTCCAACACCACTTCTTGAGATTTTCTACTATATTGCAAGTTCTCAAAAGGATGCCCAACTTCAAATTAGGACCCCTCTACATCAAAGATAAATACTCCACTTATTTAAAACTATTCAAGAGTTCTTTAGCACGTATTTCTACAACATCCTCAAGTTATTCTACATCTATCAATCCCCTTGAAATAAATCCTTTTTTATTTTTTAAGATATATTTTTATTACATAAAACTTCCTATTGGACTCAAGGGAATAGTAAGAGGGGGGGGGGGGGGTGGTGAATCAGTGTTTAACAATATTTGAACTTCATCCATTCAAAACATGAAATCATTGCATTAAGAGAAGATGCATGCTTTAAAATTAAACATCCATAACATCATGACACACAATTTTTTTCGTGGAAACCCTATTAGGGGAAAAAACACGATGGAGATTAATCCACAATTCGAGTACTCAAAATATAGTGTTTAGAAAAAGGAATGCACTTGCATTCAGGCACACTGCCTAGAGCTCACTACTGAAAAAGAGAAAGGCTTACTACCTACAAAATTCAAACTAAAACCATCTGAAGGGTGAACTGAGATAATAGCATCTTACCATGCCAGGTAATAGTTCTGGTAAATCTCATGGATCTTATTTAGGATCTTCTCTCTGACTTTACACTTTGCTCTACCATGTTCTTCTCTTTACTGCTCTTCACATCACTTATGATCAAATTCGCATTATTGCTCTTCTAGATCTCACAATTCTCACTTCTTAATATTTGTACACCTTTCACATATCATTAAATGATAAAAGAACTCTTTTATATATATCCGTAATCAAAGACTTACTCATCCAAAAGTTGGCTTCATAAGTTATTAAGATATTTTAATTTGTTGACTAGATCCACCACAAAATATTTATGCTCATCCTCCAAAGTTGGTTAAGACAAAGAGAGGACCCAAATAACACAATCCAACAATGAGACAAATAATTAATTCCATCTTATACATCTGTGAATTCCACCTTTTTCGGGTCGGCCTTCTAGCATAGATAATTAAAAAAATTAGTGCATCGTACCTCCTAGATCACTTACCAGTGCATGTGCATCAAAACCAAGATAGTACAAGCCTCTATAGACCTTCCTCAAAGATCCATAACCCAAAATATGTGCCTGGTGGGATGACTAGATCACCTTTTATGCCTTTAAATGGATCCTTTGTTCTGCCAGTAGGAACCAAAATAGTTTTTCTCATTCAGATGCAATACTTCAGTTGCATGACTTGGGTTGCCATCAATGACAACACCTATAAGCCAAAATGCTTAGCTATATGCCAAAAATATCCTCCTTTGGCATTGATGGCAACACTTAGTGAAAAATGACTAAGTGTCTGAATCACTATAGGTATATTGCCAAACTGCTAGATGCACTTTCTCCCCCTGAGATTCATAAGGGACTTTCTCCCCTTATAAGACATTTTTCACTACACTATCTCCCCCTTTGAAATCAATGACAAAGATGGTATGCCATATGCCAAAATTTGACAAAAAGTGACAAAACACGTGTTCAAAATTACCAATTCTTCAAGAATTTAGCATATATATGCTTACAACTATTCTCCTCTAATCAAAATTGAAAAAAATTGAAAAAAATTTGTTGTTATCTTTAGAAAAATAACTTATTGTTTTTCTTCACTTCTGAAAGAAACTTCTTCCAACCATTAATTCCAATTCCAATTTTGATAATCAATCCATTATTTTTGGAAGTCTTGTTGATAATCTCAATGAGAAATTCAGGAATTGTGATTGCTTCTTCCAATTTTTCATCAATTTATAAAATTTCCACCAACTGCTCTAACCTACACTCAATTAAGTCTTTTACCTTCCAAAAGGTGTACATAAGAACATTCTTGGATAGTTGAATTTTTATTTGAGTTGTTTGTAACTCCAGGATTCTTCTTCAGATAATGTCATCCGGATCCTGAGACATGTCAAAGTTTTTTCCAATTTCTTTCAGTTATGTCTCAATCTAATCTAGCTTCTCCTTGTAATTTTTGATTGCATGGGGCCAATAGACACAATAGTTTTAGATTCCTATGGCCAATTTAATGCACTGCCTCAACTCATTCATTTTCTTCTTAAGCTTGGCAAGCGATAGTCTGAATTCACCTTCTTCTTTTCCTTTGTCTTTAGAGCCTATTGATTCTCTGCTACACTCAATCATCTCTTTAGGTAGAATATCCTTTAAACTTTCCAATCTTATGTTACAATGCTCAATATGAGCATTCAGGACTTCCAAAATTAAGTCTTGATCATATGATGGTCTGACTAACTATAACCTTGCAATTTTATGCATACCACCTATACTTCTTCTTGCCAGATCTTAAGGCTTGATTGTAGTTTTTATTTTGACAGATCTTCTTCTTCCTCCTTACCTTTTTCAATACTGAAGTCATTTTCTAATGGATTCTCAGGTTCTTCATCCGAAATTTCCACAATTTCCTTTTCTTTCCCTTTTCCTTCAATCTTGGGAAATTTTCTTTTCAGAGGGTTGTATTCAATAATCTCCTGTCCTCTTTTATGTCCTCTATCAGTGCTACTGAAAGAGGAACCAACTTCCATTGTCCTTACTGGAGTGGAAATAATGACTGATCCACATTTTGCAAGCACATTTTCATATAAACTTTCAAACTCCGAATCCCAGTTAGATAGACTCTTAGAATAAGAGTAAATTTGGGTGCATATGTGTTTAACTAATGTCCATGCTACATTATCAATTTTTGGAAACACATTCATAAAATACATAACTAGACATATAATTAGAGTGCCAAACCTAAATGGATACCCTGACTCCTTTGTCATTTGAACATTCTCCATCATGTGATCTTTTAACAATCTGCATAGGTCAAATTCATGACCTTCAATTATCATTTTATGAGCAATGTATAATGCACCATTTGATGTAGCCCCTTCCTAATGTTGGTAGAAGATTTTATAGGTTATGTCATGTGTAATGTACTTTGTAACGAGATTCTTGATTGTTGCTATTAGTAGAGCTCTTTGATCTCCAATTATCCCAGTTAGGGTTTTGACCTCCTTGTTTCAGATAGATTTCTTCCTAGGAACATCATCGAATTTTCAAAATCCAGTTAATTTCTCAATTACCTCCTTTGAGATTGTGTAGGGTTTTTCCAGAGTTAAAACATCACCATCCAATCTGATCAACAATAATTTTATGAATTTTTCATTCTCAAGGTACGAAAACTCATTCCACATATCCAAATTTCCATGCTTGGTTTCACTCAATTGTTTTAATTCATCAGGAAGCAATAAATTTCTGATAGATCTGATCTTTGCACTATTGTATTCATCCAATGTGATCGAATATTTAATTTTCTCCATTTAATTTTTTTCTTTTTAGGGTTCTCAACTACACACCAAATTCTATGATGAATTCAAGAATGATTTGAAGTACTAATAAATTTTAAGATTTGTCGATGAATTCAATTTCGCTACTTTGAAATCCACATGTCAAGTGCTCTTCTTCTTCTCTTTGATAATGCAAAGAGACAAATGATGGCTCAAACTTGAATTTTATAGCTCGCACATGTGCAATAAATTCATTTGCCCTAATTTTTCTAGAGACTCTATTTTCTCAAACAACTACAGAAAAATCTTTAGCGGACCAACAAATTTGTTGAATTTCCTTTGCTAAATTCATGCAAAACTTTTATACACTGTGAGTACATCTTCTTGACTATTCTTTGCATTTCGGTACCATCTATAGACATGGGAGGAAATATTTTCTTGTAAAACTCCCCCTAGGCCAATGACCTCAAATCAATTACCAAAAGAATTATTGGAAGCAAGTTCCGGTACATAACCATTTCCAACATCAGAATCATTTTTCTTTACCCATGTCTTCTTCATCCAATCTCTGATATCATCTGTATTTATCTTTTCTTTTCCCTTATCATTTTTCTCTGTATTTTTTTCTCTGAATACCAGACCTCTTATGTTTGTGTTCTTGTTTCTACATAATCTAGAAATATAACCATACTTATTGCAGTTGTAGCACACAAAGTTCCTTTGTCCATTCCATTGGTTTCTTCTTAGTCTACATTGATTAGCAATATGCCCAAACTTCCCACGTGCATAATATTCAACATTTCCTTTATCAATAGATTGACTTGACATATTTTTGCATTCAATTGATGGGTATGTGCAGGATCATTGTGCAAAAAACAGGCCCTTAAGTGGTAATAAAATTCAGAAAATCAGAGTTAGGCAACTTGATGTAAAATTTTCAATAAGTTATCTATATTATTTTAAAAATATGTAAGAATATAATCTATAGGAAATTAAATGTAGTTTCTAAACTACTAGGTTTATTTTTTATTTTTTAAAATCTATTTGGTGAAAATTTGAAATTTCAATGCAATAGTACTTAAATTTCAGGGAAAAAATAAGTAGGTGTCTGTCTGACCACCCTAACCACAATAAAATGATAATATTTTTTTATAATATTTTAGATATAAGTAGGGGATTCATGTCCCGATGTGATGCATATTCTTTTGTAATTTTTTTCCAAGTAAATAATTAATTATGATTTTTTTATATTAAATTTTTAAAAATATAAAAAATCGTATGTCTAACCACCTTAACTTGGTCAAAACTTTATGAAATTCAGTTTTTTTTTAATCCTGTAGTATGTGAAGCATAGAATTTGATACTTGTTTCAGATTCAAAATATGTGATACCATTTGGAAGTTATAGATGTCTTTTAATCAACCTATCAATCATGACTTTAGTTGTAATTCAAATAGAAAATGAATAATAATAATTTATTAAATTCAAAGTAAAGAATAATCTATATTGGTGGAAAGTTGAGAATATCCTTTAAAAACCCTTTCCATTTCATCAATTTTGGGTAAAAATAAAGTTTTCAGCCACACGGGTCATCATATCACTTAGATATCGCCACTTTTTGGTGCATCATGATCTTGCACATACCTTGATTTATGACCATACTTTTGGCAATTGAAACACTGACCAAAGAATGATGAATCTTTTGACCTTAAATTACTTCTACACTGAGGAACCATATGACTGAACTTATTACAGACAAAACAATATCCATAAACTTTTTGTGCATTAGGTTGTCTTACTAGATATCTTCCATTTTTGTTCTGTCTGAAATTCTTTTGTCCTAATTTGGAATTTTCTCCCTTTTCATATCCAATACCTCTCTTATCATTTCCACTCTTCTATCCTTGAGCTAGCTCATCAAGCTTTACTAAACTGATCTTAAAATTTTCTTTGAATTCATTTGGAATGACAAGATCATTCCTAAGAGTAGTAATTTGCTTACCAATTTCTTCTTCATTTTTTTTGGTTCTTTGCAATTCACTTTCCAACTGAGTGAATTCTCCATTAATTCTACTACATTCATTGGATTTCTCTTTCAGAATATGGGCAAGATTTTCCTCACTTTTCTTCCCTTCTTCCATCTCTTTAGTCATCTTCATCATCATAGATTCCATTTCATTTTTTAGGTTGGTATTATCTCTAGCAAGCTTTTCACATTCTTCGGTTATCTCCTTCAAGTTTTGATTCAGGTGAGCATCATCCATATCTTCGCTCTCATTTTGTTGTATCTCATCACAAAGATATTTCCTCTTCACCCTGGATTTAACAATCTGATCCTTCAATGACTGAATGAATTTCTCAGCATCTCTAATATTTTTTCTCAATTCTTGAACTTTTGCTTTAGACTAATCAAGGTCATCAAGAGCTGCCATAAGTTGTTTTTGAAGACTGCTAGAGTCCATCACATTCCAAGATCCATTTCAAGCTGCAAAAATTTTCTAGAGGAACTCTCTCTGATACCAATTGTTGAACTCAAGGGAACATTGAGAGGAGGGGTGAATCAGTGTTCAATAATATTTGAACTTCATCCATTCAAAACATGAAATCATTTCATTAAGAGAAGATGTATGCATTAAAAGTAAACATCCATAACATCATGACACACAAATTTTTGTGTTGAAACCCTATTAGGGGAAAAACCTTGATGGAGATTAATCCACAATTTGAGTACTCAAAATATAGTTTTTACAAAAGGAATGCACTTGCATTCAAGCACACTGCCTAGATCTCACTGCTCAAAAAGAGAAAGGCTTACTACCTACAAAATTAAGACTAAAACCATATGAAGGGTGAACTAAGATAATAGCATCTGACCATGCTAGGTAATAGTTCCAATAAATCTCATGGATCTTATTCATGATATGCTCTCTGACTTTACACTTCGCTTTGCCATGTTCTTCTCTTTATTGCTCTTCGCATCACTTATGATCAAATTCACATTACTGCTTGCTAGATATCGCAATTCACACTTCTTAATATTTGTACACCTTTCACATATCATTAAATGATAAAATAAATCTCTTATATATATCCGCAATCAAAGACTTACTCATCCAATAGTTGACTTCATAAGGTATTAAGATATTTGAACTTGTCGACCAGATCCAACACAAAATCTTTATTCTCATCCTCCAAAGTTGGTTAAGACAAGGAGAGGACCCAAATAAAACTTAATCCAACATTGAGACTTATAATTAATTCCATCTTATAAATCTATGAATTCCACCTTTGTTGGGTCGGCCTTCTAGCATAGATAATTAAAAAATTAGTGCATCATACCTCCTAGATCACTTACCAGTGCATGCACATCAAAATCAAGATACTACAAGCCTCTAAAAACCTTCCTCATAGATCCATAACCCAAAATATTTTCCTGGTGGGATGACTAGATCACCTTTTATGCCTTTAATTGGATCCTCTATTCTACCAGTAGGAGCCAAAATAGTGTTGCTCATTCAGATGCAATACTTGAGTTGCATTACTTGGGTTTCCATCAATGACAACACCTAGAAGCCAAAATCCTTATCCATATGCCAACACTTCCATGATTCCTCCATAAGAATTCCTTGTTTGGTTTTTATTTTCTACGAAGTAGAGCTAAACCCCAACACCTTTAAGAATAGAAACATTCAAATTATTTATGGCACGGTAAAATATAGTCAAACAACCTAAAAGGGAAGCCTTTGATATCCATAATTTGTAACCATAAACTAGCCTAAGACAAATTTTGAATAGAATGAAAGAACAACCAAGATTAGTCCAACAATATGCATGCTCATACATAGCTACCATGATTTCCACCATGGTGAGGATCCATTCTAATATAAAATTAAATGAAATGCATGCTATAGTATATATATCAAGGGGAGGGGACTATTGGTGTTTTTTATTACAACCCAAGAGGACTTCCTGAGATCTTCTATGAACTTTCCATGTTCAAAAATAAAGTTTAGGAAGTGATTGGCCAACTCGACGAGACAAAGCGATAATGATAATTCTCCTACACTTCAGGCTCTAAAAGACCCAGGGGGGTACTCCCTAAAATGTGCTTCTCAAATACAACTTAAACAATCTCAAATGCACATTTCTGAACAACATATAGATTCTCCATCGACACTAAAAGGATGAAATCCTTCTAGAAATAGGAAATTCCTTGAAAAAATTAAGTCCTATTAGCAGAGAATTGTAAACACAACTTAAAAAGGCCGATAAGAAATATTTGATAAAATGTTCTAAAATCAAAATCCAAGACATGAGAAACATAGCCATAATTTGAATACGAGTGCCATATCCTAAAGCATAGAGTCAAATGAGAAATATCTAAACTACAAGGAAAATTCCATCTTAAAGAATTATGATATATATGAATTGCATTACAATCCATGTATCTACACCAAAATATATCACTACTTTATGAATCCAACTACTAACTTGCATAAACTTACACATTAACTGAAGAATTTAACTGATCCTTTGAACCAAAGCCATCATTAAAATGTAATTCACAGTAAAGAACAATGAAGATCAATGAAAATAATCTTGGACTAATATTTCATTAATAATTCATGCAAGATATCACAATGGGAGAGAAAATAGACTCAAGAGATTTTCATATTTAATACAAACATTCCTAAGAACCCCATAATTGACCAAGTTCCTTTATCTAACTTTGAAATTTAAGACAAGGACTCACATTCATACTCTCTATATTAAAAAATTCTCCTTTCTCAAATCTAGGATTCAACATAAGACCCTATACCACGACCCATAATTCCCTTTTATAAAACAAGGGAACAAAACAAGCTTCAGGTCAGAGGGTACACATGTCCATTTTTCATTGGACCACAAATTCCCAATACATTTATATTTGCATCCTGCAATTGGAGGGAAAAGGCATAAGATAAAAATAATCATCAATTTCTATGGAGGAAGAAACCCACCTTTCAAAAGGCAACTTTTTCATACCAAAGGAATATTTAACCATTATAAATTGTATTCCACCTCAACAACTTGTACCTAAAGTTGAGAGAAGCATACATATTTTCAAATGTAACTTTTGAGGCCAGACTTGTATTATACATGACCAAGTCGCACTTCTCAACCTTAGTACTCATATTTCAAATTCATCAATGAACACCTTTTTCCACAATTCAAAATATTCCTTAGATGGCCACTTCAAAGCAATAACCTGATTAATTTTATCTCTATATGGTGCATATTTTACCATTGCTAAAGTGGCCTCCTTATCAAAATCTTCTAAGAAACTAATGACAAATGATAGTTTCTCAAGTGTATTCTCTAGCATACCAATGTCAGCATTCATGTATATTCCATGTGTTTGAGCTATCATTATATTAGTCATTTGATCCTTCCAAACCTGCAAAGGTTTCACCTCATCATGACTATGTATAATTTGTGGTAATGGAGTTAAGTCCATTCCATCATACTTGGCCTTCAACTCTTTGATCTTTAATTCCATAGGGGCAACATACCCCTGAAAATTTTTCTCCACAATTCCTTTAACAAATTGATAAGTTGACATAACCATAGGATACTTATCCACATTTTTCGTTGCTCCCACTACCATAAATGCTAGTTTCTCAATTTTGGGGCTCCATCTATCTAGTAATAGGGTGGCCAACTCTTTATCTCTTGGGAACATCTTGAGTGCTTGTAATATTAGAGAATAACTTGCATGAACAATATTTAATTTTCTCTAGACTCTCTTGTTTAAGTGTTTCAACATAGTATCCACAATCATTGAAATGATTTTCCTTGTTGATTCTTGGATTTGTTGCACCATCTCTTTATACTCCTCAACCTAAAAAATTATTTTTTCTCTAAAGAGTCCTCCTCTTGGGCTATTATCCCTTTCAATTGTAATAGGCACCTCTCCCACATTATATGGAACAATACGTAAGGATTTTCCTTGTGAAGAGGGTTGAGGTTGCTCCACTAGTGGGTTAGAAATAGTGCAACTAGAGCTAGCCTACCCTTGAGACCTCAATGTCTCCATGTTTTACTTTAGTAATGCCAACTTAGTTTCTAACTCTGCCACCTTTTGTTGACTCTTATTATATTCAATAATAAGTTCATTATACTGGCCTCTCAAAGTATCCCGATCCTTAGTCAAATCCTCAATAGCTACCCTAGTGAACTTGGCAACATTTACTACCATATTTGCAACCTCCAATGTTGGAGTTTCAGCAACTCTTCTTACAACAAGGTGACCATTGAAATCAGATGGTTCTGCAACCATTGGCTTCCTAGATCCAATAGATAAAGACAAAATTGCTAAGGCATCCCACTCCTCACTAAAGGCTGACCCTTAAAGTGTCAATGTAGCTTCTTCCTCAATTGCAAGAAGTGGCCTATTGACCCTTCTTATTGTATCGAATACCACAATATAAGAAATATCCCACTCAGGAAGTAATAGTACTCCACTATTTTCTACCAATGCTTGGCCTTTCTTTGGTGTTATCTCTTTGAATCTCTCCTTCATTTGCAACCTAAGATTGGATGGAATCACTTGTTATGGGAGCTCAGGGTGCAAACTTCTTTCTTGAGCTACCTTCTCAGCATATAGTGAAACATGTGCCCTCCATAAAAATTCCTTAAAAGAACTCGACTTGATAAAAGAATCATCCATCATGAACTCTCTACAAGCCTCCATCCTTGGGTCATCACTTTTGCTTATCCCTCTTATTTCATCTTTTCCCAGCCTTAACACAACCACTCCAGAACTCGATGAAATGTCTAGTAGAAAAAATGGCATTCCCTGATGCATATCATCAAGAGTGAGCATGATATTTTCATAATCATCATCATGATACTCAACCATCCTTGTTCTTTCAATTTAATGTCTCTTTAGTGATGATGGACATGTTGGACCAGAAGGCCTCGACGGGGAATTCAGATCACCAATACTAGGAAATGACTCCCATGAAGATTATGGTACAACACTCATAGCAACTTCCTCAAGAACACTTTCCCTCTTATTGTAAAATATCCTAATCTTTTTCGGGGGCTGATAAGTAGGTCTTTCCTCCAAATGTAACTCAGGTAATTATTCAATATTTTGTGACTTTCCCTTATCTTCCACAACCTACTTGTCCTTCAAAATCCCCACTAAAATTTTAAAATTATCAATAGCATACATATCCCTATTCAACTCACCACTAATATTTGGTATGGGATTCAAAGAAGGTATCTTCTCTTGATTCATATTCACCATTTTGGTAAAGGAAATATATTTTTATTTTCTCCCTTCTTGTATCTCTAAATCAAAAATGTTCGTGATAATGTCCACAGGAAAATAGAAATTTTGGATGAAAGTTCCAATCTGATGCTTGGCCTTGATTTGAGAAATTAAACCCTCAGGGTCATGATTCCTAGGGCGTACATTCTTTAATCCATAAGGTCTAAGAAATCTATACAAATCCTTTCATCCTCCCTTTTCCATAACAAAGTCAATAAATGTTGTATACTCAAGAAATAAATATCCCTTATTTTGTTCTACTAGAAAATGTGCATCCTGAGCACACCCCAATTGTCTCATGATTTCTAGAAACCCAATTCTCATAGGCACATCCCTTAGTAAAACATATGGGTTGATATTAGTGTCATATACTCTAAAAATTGTTGTATTATGATAAGGGATAATATCTCCCCAATTATGTGTCAAATTTAATTTATTTATTTTTTCCATTGGCCTCAAGAAGTCATGAATCTCCATAGGAATCTTGGTTGATTATAAACCAGAGCTCTTCTCAATTTGGACCCAAAAAAATTATGGAATGCTACATAATCAAATTTATGATCAAACCTATCAAGGACCCTGGTCCAATATTGGATAGGCATGTCAACATCATCTTCTCTCTTCTTCAATTCAATATCTTGCCCAAAAACTATGTGGCCCCTATACAAAAACATGTGCATCAATAGGAAAAACTATTTGAAACCAACCAGAGTTTTTCCTTCCTTGAGGGCCACCAGACACCTATGCATTTTTTCTGCCAAATAAATGGAAAAATCATATACCACATTAAAACATGGATTTTTGAGATTTACGACCATGTACATGATGTCAGTAGGTAGAGTTGTCTTCAAACTAATTCCAAGAACCTAACACAAGGCACAAACTGTCTTCTTGAAATAGTTAGAAAAGTAATTCATAGGAAAAGGCTCTGGCTCATTTTTACCAATCAATATCTTCTTCTTATTATTTCCTCTTCCCGTGGTCACCAAATGAGGTATTAGCAAAGATGTTTTAAACAAACCCTTATTGTTTTTGTATTCTTCTCTAAAAACCTCAAGATCAATAGTAACCATATCCTGACTCCATTCATGCAGACCAAAGATCTCTATAATTTCCTCCCAGGTTATCTTCACCATTTCTATACCAAAATATGTTCTGACGACTCTGGTTACAGGGTCATACCTTGCAACAACATATTTTAACAAATCTACATCTAGATAGACATTTGGGACCACTACCTTACCAAGATCCAAGCTCCAAGGGTTACACAGAGGAGTAACCAAATTCTTGTTCCTAAATCAATTTGAGACCAACTTCCATCCAATATATGGTAGCTCAGCATCCCAAATTGCACAATTTTATTAGTTAGCCCTTCCAAGATTAAGGGCCCATAAAACAAATCCTTTCCCTCAATATTTTTTCTGGTAGAGGGTTTTAATAAGTCTATAACATCTTGGGAAAAGGACCTAGTAGACGTTTCAGAGCCAGAGCTTTAGGTCTTAGGTGCCATTTACGCAAGATAAAAAATAGTTCGAGCTAGGGTTTTGAAGTATCATAAAATTATAGCCTACACCCTATAGCCTCAAAAAAAATACTTCATAATTCAAGAAGCTTCAACAATTATTAGAATAATCTTTAAAACATTTTAAAGCATATTAACTCATACAATCCTTTAGGAACAAAACAAAATACAGTCGATATTTGTTCTCAAACAACCATAAGAACTTTTGAAAACATAGGATATGGTATGTATGTTACTTATAGTTTCACCTAGAAAAATATGTCAATGGCAGTGATGTTGAATTTTCATGAAAAATGGCTCGCTTCACTTAGTACCAGGAAATTCTTTGTTGATGTGGAAATGTGCACAAAAATAGCAAGTCAATGGTATTTTAGCATTTAATTGTGGGAGCACATTTTGAACTCAACCATTACTATTCACTCACATGAGATAAGATGGCTATAGTACAACACCAAATTATTTTAAATACCAACCATTGATCTGAATCTATGTAAGCGAGAAAGAACAACTCAGATCGAGTCAATATGGTTTGAAAATGCCACATTTGTTTATCAAACCTCAGGCAAATAGAAATCCACCTATAGGACACCATCTCAGCATGAACAGGTACCACCTCAATCATCCCTCATATGGCATCGGCATCCATGTATCAAAAATTCCCACACCTTGCAACATTATTAAAACTGGTGTTTTAATTATGTGATGTCAATGAGGAATGGCCATGATGCATTGTTAAAAGATAGTCATCAGCATCAGTGTCCTTCATTGGTCAGTGAACAAGGACTTGGCCCCACAATCACAGCCAACAGATGGCAACATCTCGCATACCTCACAGCATTATTGTGACATCATCAAAAACCTTGCGAGGCCAGTGGGGAATGGTCAGGATGCGAATCATTCCATCCAACGGTTATGAAACTTGCACATGCGAAAAATTTATTCATAAAAAGGGGACTAACTAGGTGGATGGGGAAAAGACCCTCAAGGAAGAAAATTTTAGAGATTAGTCTAAAACTTCAATCGTTTGTAAACCCAAAACTAAGGGAAGAATTAAAATATAGTTGAAACGTAAAAATACCGAAAGGGCAGGTAAAGAGTGGCTAGTAATGCAACAACTAAAAAGGGTTCAGACCGTAACTTGTGTGATCAACCACCTACAATAACAAGTCAATGCATGAATAGAACAACCATGACCAGAATTTATGGTAAAACCCAAAAACCCAAATACAAACCAATAGAGCCAAGCACCAAGAACACAGTAAATAAGCAGACTCATGGGAAAATTTTGAAAAGATCCACTAGTGGCTCCGACTGGGGATGTATGCCCCCTTGTGGGCATAACAAGATTCCTGAATCTTTGGAGAGCAGACCAAACACTAAGAGAACCAAAAATAGGGACTTGTCCAGATAAGACAAGCAGACAAAGCAAAAAAAAAACACACCTATATACACTACTTACAGGACTATACATCGTACATGAAAAAGAGCTATTTCAAGAGAAATAGTATTTCAAGAACTACCCCAAGTACTGGCAGTTCTAGACCTTCACCTGTAGGTGACTGCAAGAAATATGAATCCTCCCCATGTGTGTCCACAATTATGTATGGGCCTAGCCATAGGGATTCAAAATTTCCATGTTTTCCTTTATCCTTTGATCTTTCATTCTAGAGAAACACCATCACTCCCACATCAAACTTTCTTTCAATTTCCTTCTTATCATAGAGGTGCTTCACTTGGAGCTGCAATTTTTCATTTCTCTTGTGAGCCTCTCTTCGAGTTTCATCTAGTTGATTCAATTCCTCCATTATGTGTTGCATTTCATCACACACATCATCATCATATTCTTGGACAAACTCGTACATCTTCAACAAATTGTTTTGTGGTATACATGATTCCACCACATAGACAAGGTTAAAAGGTGAATGACCAATTGCCTTCTTGATAGTTGTTCTATTAGCCCATAGTGCTAGTTTAAATTTTTAATTCTAGGCCTTCTTATTTTTCTCAATCATACACTTGATAATCTTCATTGGGCTCTTATTGCTATACTCTTCCTATCTGTTTCCTTGGGGGTAATACAGAGAAGAGTATGAAATAGGTATGTCATATTGATTACAAAAATCAACAAATTCTTCATATCTAAAGCACATTGCATTGTCTGAAATAATTATTTCAGGTACCCCAAATCTTCTTAAGATATTATTAGTTAAAAAATCAATGACTACTTTACTCATGGCCCTTCTGGTTGGGATTTTTTTAATCGATTTAGTAAAATAGTCGGTTGCGACCAATATCCATGCATGTCCTCCACTAGACTTTTTAGATATTTATCCTATGAAGTCAATGCCCCATTGTTGGAAAGGATCTAGAGCAGACACCGGTCTCAATGGAAAATTACTAGAAAATTTCATCTTCCCAGCAAAACTCTAACAAGCATCACATCCTTTCACATACCTATTAGTATCTCTCTCTTTTTTTTGATGAATAGGTAGCTATCTATATTAAATTAAAGATAAGAGTACACATTCACAAAAAAGGGTAGGGGGTGAAAAGGAACACCCCGAGAGTCACATGGGCAGTGCTCAGAAATAGAAAAATATCAAGTCACATGGGTCTAGCCTAGAAGTCTAAAAGAATGAGAAATTAAAACAAATAGGCCATTAAGTGGCCAGAGCAGTGCCAACAGAGCCAACAAGGTCTTTTTCATCCATGTTTTTCCCCCGTACATCAGCGGGGTGTGGAGTGATGTTAGGAGGAGCACCCCAAACATCATCATATTTTTTCTTATCTTTATCTTCTTCCTCGTGCTGGGGTGAGATAGCAAGCGCCAGTAGCAAAACATTTTTACCACTAGCAAGCCATCCAGAACTATAAGCAGGTGGAGTATCAAAGGGCCATCTAGAACCACCACTTTTTCTCCCCAAAGAACCACTATAAGGTCATCCCTAACTAGCCCACGATGAAGGAGAGCGAGAACGCCAAGGAGGGAGAGAGTATTGTCGAGCATGGGGTTGGGAATAGGGACGCACGGATCCACTCTGCTACCGGCCCTGAGAGGGTGACTGACTATGGGAGGAGGAGGGTGAGTCAGGGACCCAAGCCACAACACATGGGGCATTGCCCCAGTGGTCCAATAGGACCTATAGGTGAGCCACCTCCAATGCAACTTTGTTAGCTTGCACTTGTATCTGTAAAAGAACATTAAAACAAATAACTACTTTAGCATAGAGAGAAACATTAATATACATTTGAGAATGATAAAATATGCAATAATTTTTGTCTTTCCAAATGTTGAAGAGGATTTCCACCTTGAAAGTGTGTCAAAACTGGGTGAATTTAGCAGGGATCCTAGGTGGATCTCCCAACAAAACCATATGCCAAGAAAAAGGTTTCGGTCGAAAGGGCCAAAAGAAGTCATGAATCCAAGTCCAAAGTTGTTGAGTTCTAGGAAAAAACCAGAAAAGATGATTGAATCTTTCAAGTTTCCCACAAAAAGGGCAATGAGGGTCCTAGACCCCCAAGTGTATAAGCCGAGAATCCACATGCAAGCCTTGGAAAAGAATACACCAAGCAAAGTGGGCCAGCTTCATATTAACACTTGCAGACCAAGTGGTATCAAATCTCTTCCGCCAAGCATGAAGAGAGGAATTAAGAAGCCACCTCTCGTTCAAACTATTGATCATATGAAGATGAGGTGAAAGCCACCTGTAACCAAGTTGCAGCTTACAACTCTTGAGAGGAGTGTCTGGAACCCATTTCTAGTCTTTCCACCAAGGTTTATGCCCATGAATGCCAACTTTGTGAAGCATTTATGCTGGAATGGCACTCACCAGCTCATCGAAAATGGTGCGGTCTTGGTTTTGAAGTCTGTGTTGGGCCTTTAAAGCATCCCACTACATTGTGTGCATAGTGAGCCAGTGAAAGAGCTATTGCAGGGTCTAAATGCTCTTTTTGTGAAATTTGAGGGTTTTATACAAAGGAAATTTAGCCAAGGGTTGACCATTCTAAGCAAGAAGAGGAGACCACCAAATAATTTGCTAATTGAGTGAAATCCCATAACAAAATCCAGCTCTGACCCATTGAAGCCAAGGCTTAATAGCCTCCTAGGTGCGCCAAATGCTCTTGGCCACAAAGGTTCCAACAATTTGAATAGGCTCCTTCATAACCAAGAGGGTTTGGAAGCCTATTCCTTTCTAGGTGGGTCTATGAACAGGAAATCCGGATTGAATACAATTCCTGAGAAAAATCTTCTAGGCTTTGTCTTCGATGAGATCCCAGACAATCCACTTGACACAAAGAGCAGTCCCTTGCCATTGAGTGGAGAGCAACCCAAGCCCTCTAGAATCCTTAGGGATGAAACAATACTCCCATGAAACATGATGGAAAACCTTGTAGGTTTCAAAGGAAGCCCATAAAAAATCTCGTAACAACTTTTCAAGCCTATTGTAAGCAGCTTTGGAGGGAGCCCAATAGGATGAGTAGTATCATGAGTGACCGCCAAGACTTCAGAGAAAACCTGAAACTTACCAGCTAGAGAAAGAGGCTTGGTAATCTACTAAGCAAGATTTTTCTCGACCCTAGAGAGCATGGCTCACCAAAGCTCCCTAGGGGAGGCCTAGAAGGCGAAGGGGATGCCAAAAAAGTAAAAGATCTTTCCCTGCCTAATCCACTTCCAATTATATGTTTGAAGCCATGCAAGAGTGGGTAACACAGATTTCCTATAGCATAAGGTCTTGAGCCATTGGATGGCAAAGCCAAAGGCAAGACAGAAGGTGTTGAGACAATCAAGGGAAGTAGTGATCGATTCTTCTTCTTCTAGGAGAGTGAGAAAGGAATCATCTACAAAGTTTCCATTAACAAGCTACTCTTGAACATAGCTTTCTAGTTTGAGAATTGGTCTTACTCCATGCCTTCGTAAACAACAATGATATTATCCACAATGAATCTAGATTTGATGAAACCAGTTTTCTTTGGGCACATAATCTGAGGCAAGAGATGGCGATTTTTTAGAGCCAGAGCTTTGGCAATGATTTTGTAGGAGACATTGAGAAGCTTGATGGGCCTCCAGTTGCAAATATCCTCTGGATCCCTAGGCTTAGGTATGAACTTTATATTTCCCTTGTTTATTAAATTTCCTGGAGAGTTGGCTTTAAAAGCTTCAAGATAGACATGATGCAAATCGCTCCCAACACAATCCCAAAGAGATTTGTAGAATTCAAAAGGGAAGCCATCAATCCCAGGAGCCTTTTCATTGGCCATAGAAAAATTAGCTTCCTTGAGATCATCAATTGTTAACAACTGATCATATAAATATATCTGGGCTGAAGAAATCATGTGTGGCACAATAGCAAGGCAATCCCAAAGGGCTTGCTGTCACATAGGCGTGGAGTCCTATGCAGTGAACACCTTCTCATAATGGTGCACAAAGGCCTGGAGAATTTTTCGTAGCTTAGAGAGCACCCAAGTGCCATCTTTAATTTTTTTGATGCATGGGGATGAGTGTCTAGCATGAAGTGCCAAAAAAAATTCTTTGGAGGCACAATCATTGATCTTAAGCCAGTGTAGTTGAGCTTTGATTTACACTCCTCTTGAAGCATAATTATCATCCAATTACTTTTTGTGCCTTAATTATGCCACCCTGACTTGATGCGACAGGGAAAAAGGGTTGGCTACCAAATCCTCCATAGCTGCACGCAAGTCAATAGTGGTAGCCTCATAGGATCACCGACAAAAGATAGCCAACCGGTGCCCATAAATGTGCAAGAAATGAGCAGTATGAGTGATGGCATCATTCCACCAGGTAATATAGCCTGTTTGGCTAGCTAGTCTGCACTCCAAATCGCACACTTGACGAATGTGGGCTAGAGTGGGCTTGTGACAAAGCAGAGACATGTTCAAAAAGAATTGAGTTTTACACATGTGAGGCTAACAAGACGTCCATTCAATGCAAAAATGATTTGGGAAGTGATCAGATGGAGTCATATCCACTAATGGATTCACTTGCAAGGCTGAGCTATCAAAAGAAAAAAAATGTTGACCCGAGATCATGGCACGATCAAGGCGTTTAAAAAATCTTTCAGAACCAAACATATAATTACACCAAGTGTGCCAGAGGCAATGAGAATGGCATAAACAAATATTGGGATCAAAAAGGCCCAATTTATTACACATGTAAAACCATGCCTCCCTTTCACCAACAGCCCAGCAGAAGGGCAAGGTGCCATCCTTGTCATACACCATCTCGACCATATTGAAATCCCTGTAGAGAAACCAGGTGGTAACTAGTAAAGAATCACAATCTAATTCCGAAGGAATGATTATCAATGTTGAGAAGAACCCAGTCTACCCACTAGGAAGGATCAGTCCCATGATCCACAATGCAAGAATTCAATCGTGGGGACAAAAGAGTGGTGGCTCCACCACGCCCGACTACATGCAAAGTGCAAAAAATAGTACTGGCTGGCCAAATATAATGACAAGCCGAGGCAAGAAAAAATCCTAAAATTTTAATTTATTAGAGACAAAGCACTTCAATCCCTGAGTATTTCTATAAGGTATCCCTAACAGAATAATTTCTGGAGAGGTTAATTAGACCTTGAAAATTCCATGAAATAAAATTCATGTATGAAACTCTTCCATACTTTCATAATGTATTTCCTCCTCAATGAGGGAAGATAAACTATTCTTCCAAAAGTCTTGTGGAACTGAACCAATCTGAATAGGGGATGAAAACCTTCGCTTTTCTGGCACATATTATCCTTCTAACAGTGGAGACAAACTATGAGAATGTCGTTGAGCCCCCGTTGTGGTAGGAATAATTGGTTGAGTGCACATAATAGCCACAAGCTGAGGCATTGCCTTTGACCTAGGCTGCACCAAAACAGTAGTAGCTCTAGAAGGAGTGGTTGTCCCCTTCTCATAAGGGTTTGAAACAACTTTGGATGGTTCAGGGGCCTTGGGAGTCAGCCCAAAACTAGTTGGCTTATTTTTCTAGTTTGTAACCATGTTCCACTTTGTTTCAGCCTTAGCCGAAGGCTTTGTAGCATATTTTAATACATTAGGCCACCAAAAACTAGGTCTTAAAATTGTGTGAGTTGTTGTATTATCCATGTAGTGGCCTCCACAAGCTCGTTTGCGCATTTCTACCAATAGAACCTCATCTTGATCTCCATCCACACATCTAAGTATAAGACCCTTAGGTCTCCTCCACCAAATCTCACCATCAATAATGACATACCTAATTGCTCATAATTTGAGGTTCCTCTTCTCATTAAGTGGCATACCTTTAGGACACTGCATTGTCTATAGATATTCAATAATTATTCTATACCAACCACAAGTTTACATATCACAGATATGTGCAATATTCCTTTGTTCTATTTGGTTTATTTGATTAGCCTCTAAGTTGGCTTCGGCCATTAATTTGGATAAGCCCTGACCCCTCACCAACTTGGTGGTTTGTATGTCAATATTAAATTCCTGGATCTTGTTTATCCATCTACACCGCCTTCTTGTAGTTTCTTGTTGAGTGAAGATATCCCTAACTACAGTTGTTGGGACATAGGCAACAACAACTGCTCCCATCAGGTAAGGCCTGAAATTATTAATCACTTTTATGAGATCATATGCTTGCTTCTCTCTTATATCATAATTTAATTATGTAGCTTGCAATGATTTACTAAAAAATGCAATTGGCTGCTCAAAAATTTCATTCTTTTTTTGCAATAAAACCCCAGCTATAGTGTGAAAAGAAGCAAAGCTAAACAACTAAAAGTTTTTTGAGTAATTAGGTGACTTAAGAACAAGGGTCTCCATGATAGCATCTTTAATAGCTTGAAAATCTTTGGAAGGATCCTCCATCCAAAATATATTTTCTCCCTTTTTAAGCATCTTAGAAATTGGGTGGACAGTCTCATAAAAATTTGTGACCAAGATCCTTAGAAAATTGATCCACCCAAAGAGAGATTGAATACCTTTTATTTTTGGTTGTGTGATTTTTTCAATAGCTTCCACTCTTTCAGGATCATCTGAACCCCATCCTTTGAGACAATATGCCATAGAAAATTTCCTTCTTTTACCCCGAACACACACTTCCTAGGGTTCAGAGATATCCCATATTCCAAAGCTCTAACAAAAATATTTTTCAAATGAGAACAATGGTCATCCTCATCCTTTCTATGGGTAGTAAGATCAACCTAGTAAATTGCAAGGAATAGGTCAATAAAATTTGTAAACGCTACATCCATAGCCCTTTGAAAAATTCCATAAACATATGTCCCCCATGGTGTAGTTTAAGTAGTCTTGAATTGCTCAGACTCCTTGACCATTAATTGGTTATAACCGAAAAATACATCCATCATGGAGAGAAGTTCACACCCTGTGACCTTTTGCAGCATAGCTTCCATATTAGGCAACGGGTAATTATCTTTCAAGGAAGAAACATTCAAATTTCTAAAATAAACACACAACCTAATATCCCCATTTTTCTTTCTTACAGGGACCAAGTTGGAAACCCAAGATGAGTTCCTAATAGATTTAATGATTCTTGCATCCCTTAATTTGGCAAGCTCTTCCTACATTTTTGGTTGTAAGGTCAGGTTAATTGGCCTTTGTTTCTGCCTGAATGGCTTCATATCTGGTTTTAATGGGATTTCATGTTGGAAGAGATCCTCCCTATATGCTTTGAGGTCCTCATATGACCAGGAAAAACATGTCTATATTTTCTAAGCAAGGTAATCAACATGTTTCTAACATGTGGCTTCATTTTCTTTCCAATATAAACCTTCTTATGAGCACTTTTTGTTCCCAAGTTTAATTCTTCCAAGTCTTCCTTATGAGAGGGTTCCTTCTTGGTATTTGACTTATTAGGGCCATCAAAAACCCTTTCAAGTGCAACCAAGCCTTGGGGAATGGTATTTGTTTGGGTTTATTTCCCATCAATCTCAGTTATAAATGAGCCAAAGTCAATTTTCTAGCTCTCATATTGATCAACACAATGTCGAAACTTCAAAATATTTGTGTCATCACAAAATACCTACAAGTTTCTTATATTATTTGGTATTGCAGGCCTAGTTTTTATTTCTATTTGTGAGATGCCACCAAAGGTGAAATCATCAATTTTAATAGCTATATTGGCTAATAATTCAGCCTTGGTAGTTTTCCCCTTCTTGACCCATTCAATGCCAAAAGCATCAAAGGCCTCAATGGTATCCCACATTGCATTTCTATATTTTTTAAGTCTTTTATCCTTATCTACAAAACGGGATCTAATCTGGGAAACAAGCAACACAAAGTCTCCCAATACTTTTAATGACTTGATACCATGCTTTGAAGCTAGCTTCAGACCAATTATAAGAGCCTCATACTCAACAACATTTTTGATAAAAGTATATTGCAACAAGAAAGAATACTTGAATGTTTTACCTTGAGGGGAAGTGAAAAATAAACCTGCTCCTGAGCCATCTTTGGAAAATGGTCCATCAAAATGCAATATCTACAAGTCATATTTTGATGATACCTTTAGCACTTCTTTATCAATAGGTGCTAGTTGGATTTCTTCTTCTAGTTTATCTTCCTCAACACAAAATTTTTCCAAATCTGTCTTCACAAAGTTGATTCTGACAGGCTCTAGTGGCTCCTCCACATTCTCAATCATATGAGGAGAACTCTTTTCCATATTCACTTTAACATCTCTCTACTCAATAGAGAATGTAGCAAAAGATAAATCACATTGTATGCTCCCACCCATTGAAGCACTCCAAGGCCAAGATAACAACATCCAATAAGTAGGTAGGATATCCACCACTGTGAAACTCATGTGTAACTCCTTTTCAGGGAATGTTTCCAATCTATATGGAACATCATTTATAATCCATATGAAAATCACTTCCCAAGAAGCCATTGCATAGAATCTACCATATGTACTATCTATTTTTAAGCCCATTTCATGCATTATCTTTACTGGCATCGTGTTGTTAGAAGCTCCTGCATCAATCATACAATTTCTCAACATCTTTCCATCAATAATCAGACTCAAAAAAAATGGATTCACATAGTTGGGGTTAGCTATGATAGTAGTTCCTAGGTATATTTGAGGGCTATCAGTGGTAACTTCTTCCACAATATTTGGATTTTCTTGATCCTTATTTGAGTAAGTCTGATCAGAGATCAGCTTACCCCTTTTACTTGTAAGAATGTTATTAGTGAGTGTAACTATTTTATCCTTATGTTCATCTATTCACATCATTTCTAAAAATGGAACAGTAACCCTGACCTAAGAAAGTTCTTGAAACATATCTATTGTAGTGTACTTTGGTAATTTAGGAAAATCTATGTCCTTAGAGATTACCTTTTATTTTCCCTTGGGAGTTTCATCATCATGAAGGTGTTGATTACTGACCTTGATATTTTGGGAGACAACTTCACCCTTTATCTTGGTTTTATCCATTTTATTTGCCCATATCCTAGGCTCTCTAATTTCCTTTGGCTTTGAATCCACATTCTTAGCCTTTGCCTTGACAGTTGTTCCAATTGCATCTTTCTCCTTTACAAACAGACTGCAAGGCTTACCTAAATCACCTAGAACAGTTCAATTTCTTAATTGTATATTGTTCCTAGCCCTAGCAACTAGAGCAACTGTATGTTTTTTAATTTCCTCATCATATGGTCTTCTCAAAATAGTATTGTCTATCTCCAATTCATTTACAAAATAATCATCATTATCTCCTTCATTTGAAAACACTTGCTAGTGGCGTACATCATTTTTTTGTCTTTGGATATCAACATCTCTTCCACATGGATCATCATCTGAGGAGTAATCCTCATAGGCCAAATTAGCTGGTCCTAGTAATACATTAGTCATTGTATCCTAATCATTAGGAGACTGAGCATCTCCCTAGTCATCTTGAGATTCCACCATTGATTGTGCTACTACACATTGTTGCGAAGAATGTGGCATCCCACATACCTCACACCATGGTAAATTTTTTGTTACATTTAGAGAATGATTTTGTAAGGGACTAGGTGGACTTGATTATTTCTTTGATTTCCTTGTATGGGCTTCCCATTATTCCAGTTAGTGTTGTAAGGATAATCCTGCAATCTGGGAGACCTTTCATTTATTTGAAAATGGGGCTTGTCACTTTTTGCTTGCTTTTGTAGCAGGGTAAGGACCTGATCTATCTTCTCATCAACAGTTGTGGGTTTACTAACCTTCTCAATTTGGTTCCTTGTGCCTTTAGGAGCTTTGGGATCTTCCCTTCTCCTCACTTTTCCAAAAGCTCTTCTATTATTTTCAATATTTGCTGCCATCTTATATGCTTGTCTCAAATTCTAAGGATCTTTATCTCTCAGTAGATAGCACATCTTAGCATCATAGGCATTAAAATATACAACTAGGCACACACTTTCATTAGGCCTTAAGTATGGAGGAACTCTTGTCATAGCTTTCTAGAAGCAAGCATTAAACTCAGTAACGAGTTCATTATATCTCTTGGTAATATTATTGAAATCATTCAATTTAAACCTGGGGTCAGTTTGATCCATGTATTGCTCCCTAAAGACCCTACAAAAGTCATCTCTAGAATCAGTACTAGCATCTTCTAACCCTCTATACCAGTCTCTAGCATCCTCAACCAATGACTGCATGAAATATTTCATTGTTACATCATCATCCCGTAACTCAAAATCTTCAACATAACCTTGGAAAGCTTTTAGATGATCTTCCCCACTGAAAGAATTATTACTAGTGAATTTTGGGAGATGTTTGTGTACATTATCAGGAACCAGATTTGGGTACCCTCAAATGTTTTCAAAGCAAATTTGTCTATATCTATCAACATGGGGTGCTCCCTCACCATGTTCATTCCTGGGGGTGTCTTGTTTCTTAAATCCTTCTTATTACTCCCCTCTTTATCTTTCCCATTACCACCATGCTTTCTAGTTTTTCCAGTACTTTCATCTTCATCCTCTGAGTAGGAATTAGTGTTTTTCTGACCACCTCCACCACCTTCATTATTGCCACCACCCCCTTTAGGGATTTTATTTTCAGAATTCTTACTCAATGACTCATTTTCACTCTATCCTGAACTAGAGGCTTTAGGGGTAGGTGTAGACATCTTTAAGAAATCTATTATTCTTGCCATTTCGGCATTAGAAGCTTTTATCTCTACCCTCCTCAAATTAGCCTGCAACTGATCATTTATCAATTGTAGTCTCAAGAATTTGGGGTTTTGGGGGAAGTCTAATGGCCCGAGATCAGTTTTGAACCCTTTGTTAGTAACATTATTTGTTTCAACATTACCATCAACATTGTTCTTAGATTTGAAAAAACCATAGGAAATTTTCTTGGACTGATCAATAGGGGATTTCCCATAATCCACAAAGGTTTCCTTATTAGATCCATCAAATGGGTTAGAGGTTTTAGTGTCTAGGATAGAAGAGGTATATATAGAAATGGCAGAGGTCCCCATAGAAATTGTTGCTTTAGGCACCTCATGAGCCCTTTCAGCAGCTGCCTTATCTACCATTTCTTCAAAGTCCTTTCTCTTAGTCGCTTCTTCTCTCATATTTTCAACTTTCTTTTTCTGAGCATTTCTTTCAAGCTGTTTGGCCCAAAATCTTTCCAGATTATCTTTTCTTATCTTGTCCCTACTATCCTCCACCTCTTGCAACCTCTTTTCTTCTTCAATCAAGGCTTGCATATCCTTATCTATATCCATTTCATTTTCAAGGATATCTCCTACCTCACTTGAAGTAGGAGTATAATAACGTTGCTCTACCTGATCTTCATCTTGAAGAAAAGGCACCTCCTCATCCAGAGAAGCCCTTTGTGGTTTGAGATTTTGTCTAGTGAAAACAGATATAGCACTAGGTGTTGTGGCCTCTAGGAATTATTTATCCTATTCCCATAAACCCCATCTTGCTTCCTCTTTGGAATATCATTTTCAACCTCACGAGTCATTTCAATAGGAAAACTACCATGATACATATTAGATATAACAACTTCAGAAGAATCTCCACTAATAAAAGCACTATTTAGCTCAAAATTTAAAGTAGGAGAAGAAACTGTAGGAAACGAAACAGACTTACTTGGTGTATCATTTACTTTCACCCATGTTTTGTCCTGTCCAGGTTCGAGTTCTAGCATTGGCTCTGGATTGTTCTTTGAATAGCTTCTAGTCTTCTCCATGGCTTTTGGTGCACGAGGACCCTCCTTTGCACATTTCTTTTGATAATTTATATGAATATTCATGTTCGAGATATCAGAGTCACCACCCAAAATGTTGGGAATTATGAAGTGATTGCACTTCGCTTTTTCACTCATAACTTTGGATAAGATCCTAAACATTACCCGACACAGTGACAAAGAACATATGAAGAATAGACTCATGTGATAGACATGAAAAATATAATCACAATTTAAAACAATTATTTTCCAGTAGTGAAGAATATTGTGACAAATGACTCTGACTATACCATATCTGCACTAGATACTTTGAATTTGATAGGTCCCCAATGGATTCACCATTCTTTTGGTGTTTTTTATTACAACCTAGGCGGAATTCCCAAGAGCTTCTATGAACTTTCCATGTTCACTGATAAAATTTTAGGAAGTGATTGGCCAACTCAACGAGAAGAAGTGATAATGTTAATCCTCCTACACTTCGGGCTCTGTAAGACCTAGGGGGCACTCCCTAAAATGTGCTTCTCAAATAAAACTTAAACAATCCCAAATACACATTTTCGAACAACCGAATAGATTCTCCATTGACACTAAAAGGATGAAATCCTTCTAGAAATTGGAAATTCCTTGAAAGACTTAAGTCCTATTAGTAGATAATCATAAACACAACTTAAAAAGGCCGATAAGAAACATTTGATAAAATGTTCTAAAATAAAAACCCAAGACATGAGAAACATAACCATAATTTGAATACTAGTGCCATATCCTAAAGCACAGAGTCAAATGAGAGAGATCTGCACTAGAAGGAAAATTTCATCTTAAACAATTATGATCTATATTAATTGCATTACAATCTGCATATCTACACCAAAATCTATCACTACTTTATGAATCCAGTTGCCAACTTGCATAAACTTACACATTAACTAAAGCATTTAACTGATCCTTCAAACTAGATCCATCATTAAAATGTAATTCATAGTAAAGAACAATGGAGATCAATAAAAATAGGCTTGGACTAATATTTCATTAATAAGTCATGCAAGATATCACAATGTGAGAGAAAATAGACTCAAGATAGTTTTATATTTAATAGAAACATGCCTAAGAACCCAATAATTGACCAAGTTCCTTTATCTAACTCTAAAATTTAAGATAAGGACTCACATTCATACTCTCTGTATTACAAAATTCTCCTTTCTCACATCTCGGATTCAACAAAAAACCTTGTACCATGGCCTAGAATTCCATTTTATAAAACAAGGGAGAAAAATAAACTTCAGCCTGGAGGGTACACATGTCCATTTTTCATTGGACCACAAATTCCCAATACAATTATATTTGCATCCTACAATTGGAGGGAAAAGGCATAAGACAAAAATAATCATCAATTACTATGGAGGAAAAAAACCACCTTTCAAAAGGAAACCCGTTCATACCAAAGGCATATTTAACCGTTATAACACTTTATTCCACCTCAATAGCTTGTACCTGAAGTCAAGAGAAGCATGCATATTTTCAAATGTAACTTTTGAGGCCAGACCTGTATTATACATGACCAAGTCGCACTTCTCAACTTTAGTACTCATACTTCAAATTCATCAGTGAACACATTTTTTCACAATGCAAAATCTTCCTCAGACGACCACTTGAAAGCAATAACCTGATTAATTTTATCTCTATATGGTGCATATTTTACCATTACTGAAGTGGCCTCCTTATCAAAATCTTCTAAGAAACTAATGACAAACGATAGTTTCTCAAGTTTATTCTCTAGCATACCAATGTTAGCATTCCTGCATATTTTATGTGTCTAAGCTATCATTATATTAGTCATTTGACCCTTCCAAACCTGCAAAGGTTTCACCTCATCATGACTATGTAGAATTTGTGGTAATGGAGTTAAGTCCATTCCATCATACTTGGCCTTCAACTCTTTGATCTTTAATTCCATAGGGGCAACATACCCCTGAAATGTTTGCTCCACAATTCCTTTGAAAAATTGATAATTTGACATAACCATAGGATACTTATCCCCATGTTGCTTTGTTCGCACTACCATGAATGTCAGTTTCTAAATTTTGGGGCTCCATCTATCTAGCAATGGGGTGGCCAACTCTTTATATCTCGAGAACATCTTGAGTGCTTGCAACATCAGAGCATAACTTGCATGAACACTATTTAATTTTCCTTGGACTCTCTTGTTTAAGTGTTTCAACACTGTAAAGTGTGAAAGCCTTTAATTCCAAAATATCTTATAATTCCTTTAATAAGTTCATTTCCATTCCATAAGTATCATAACTCCATAAATTAAAATTTATTTAATCCAAATGATTCAAAATATCGCCTTAAAGTCTACAAGGACATTCATAATACATCCAATTACATTCATAAATATGTGTCATCTTTCACGACATTTATAAAACAAAACATTGTAAGAGAAATTTACAATTCAAGACTTAGGCATTCTATCACCTTAAGTTCTACAATAATCATTCAATAATAACATACAATATATATGAAGAAACCTTCACTTTTTCTTCAATCCAAAATAATGTAAATCGACAGTCCTCTCTCCTTTTGCTAACTGTGCATGGGAGGTGAGTGAATGCAAAAACTCCATTAACATAAAATATCTCTCCACTGTTGTCTTGGCGTGTGGTAAACAAGAAGGATAAAAAAATTTTATTTATTATTTTCAGCTTTTTTTACCAAGTATCCACCATCAGTGAATTGATTTTTTGTGTTGATTATTGGATTTGTTGCACCATCTCTTACTCCTCAACTTGAAAAATTAATTTTTCCCTAAAGAGTCTTCCTCTTGGGCTATTATCCCTTTCAATTGTAATAGGCACCTATCCCACATTATATGGAACAATAGCTAAGGATTGTCCTTGTGAAGAGGGTTGAGGTTGCTCCACTGGTGGGCTAGAAATAGTGAGACTAGAGCTAGCCTACCCTTGTGACCTCAATTTCTTTGTTTTATGCTTTAGTAATGCCAACTCGGTTTCTAACTCTGCCACCTTTTGTTGAATCCTATTATATTCAATAATAAGGTCATTATACTGGCCTCTCAAAGTATCCCAATCCTTAGTCAACTCCTCAACAATTTCCCTACTGAATTTGGCAATATTTACTACCATATATGCAGCCTCCAATGTTGGAGTATCAACAACTCTTCTTACAACAAGTTTACCACTAAAATCAGATGGTTTTGCAACTATTGGCTTCCTAGATCTAGTAGATAAATACCAAATTTCCAAGGCATCCCACTCCTCACTAAAGGTTGGCCCTTTAACCGCCAATTTAGGTTCTTCCTCGGTTGCAAGAAGTGGCCTATTGGCCCTTCTTATTGTATCAAATACCACACCATAAGCAATATCCCACTCAGGAAGTAACAGTACTCCACTCTTTTGTACCAATGCTCGGCCTTGCTCTAGAGTTATCTCTTTGAGTATCTCCATCATCTGCAACCTCACATTGGACTAAATCACTTGTTCTGGGAGCTCAGGGTGCAAACTTCTTTCTTCAGCTACCTTCTCAGCATATACTGAAACATGTGCCCTCCATACAAATTCCTTAAAATAATTCGTCCTTATAAAAGAATCATCCATCATGAACTCTCTACAAGCCTCCATCCTTAGGTCATCATTGTTGGTTATCCCTCTTATTTCAATTTCCATCCTTAAAGCAACTGCTCCAGAACTTGATGAAATGTCCTATGGAAAAAATGGCATTCGCTGATGCATATCATCAAGAGTGGCCATGATCTCCTCCTCCTCATCATCAAGATACCCAACCATCCTTGTTCTTTCAATTTTATGTCTCTTTGGTGATGATGGACATGTTGGACCAGAAGGCCTTGGAGAGGAATCTAGATCAACAATATTAGGCAATGATTTCCCTAAAGATGATGGTACAACACTCTTAGCAACTTCCTCAAGCATACTTCCCCTCTTGAAAAATATCCTAATCTTTTTTGGGGGTTGATAAGTAGGTCTTTCCTCCAAACATAACTTAGGGTATTCTTCAACATTTTGTGCCTTTCCCTTATCTTCCACAACCTTCTTGTCCTTCAAAATCCCCACTAAAAATTTAAAATTATCAATATCATACATAGCCCTATTCAACTCACCACTAATATTTGGTATGGGATTAAAAGCAGGTATATTTTCTTGCTTCTTCTTCACCATTTTGGTAAAGGCAATATATTTTTATTTTCTCCCTTTTTGTATCTAAAAATAAAAAATGTTCCTAATAATGTCCTCAAGAAAATAGAAATTTTGGATGAAAGTTCCAATCTGATTCTTGGCCTTGATTTGAGAAATAAAACCCTCAGGGTCATGATTCCTAGGGCATACATTCTTTAATCCATAAGGTCTAAGCAATGCATACAAATCCTTCCATCCTCCCTTTTCCATAACAAAGTCAACAAATGTTGTATACTAAGGAAAGAAAGATCCCTTATTTTTTTCTACTGACAAATGTGCATCCTGAGCACACCCCAACTGTCTCATGATTTCTAAAAACTCAATTCTCAGAGGCACATCCCTCGGTAAAACATATGGGTTTATATTAGTGACATATATTCTGAAATTTTTTGTATTATGATAAGGGATAATATCTCCCCAATTATGTGTCAAATTTAATTCAGGTCTTCTTTCCATTGGCCTCAAGAATTCATGGATCTCCTTAGGAATCTTGGGTGGATTATAAACTAGAGCTTTTCTCAATTTGGATGCAAAATCATTATGGAACGCTACATAATCAAATTTATGATCATGCCTATCAAGGACCCTGTTCCAATATTGTAAAGGCATGTAAACATCATCTTCTCTCTTCTTCAATTCAATAGCCTACCCAAAACTTGCCTGGCCCCTATACAAAAACATGTGCATGAATAGGGAAAACCATCTGAAACCAACCAGAGTTTTTCCTTAAGGGCCACTAGACACCTATGCATTTTTTTTGCCAAATAAGTGGAACAATCATATACCGCATTAAAACCTAGATGTTGGATATTTATGACCATGCACATGATTTCAGTGGGTAGAGTAGTATTCAAACTAATTCCAAGAACCTGACACAAGGCACATACTATCTTCCTGAAATAGTTATAAAGTAATTCACAGGAAAAGGCTTTGGCTCATTTTACCAATCACTATCTTCTTATTCCTACCTCTTCTAGTGGTCGCCAAATGAGGTATCAACAAAGATATTCTAAACAAACCCTTAGTATTTATGTATTCTTCTCTGAAAACCTCAAGATCAATAGTAACCATATCCTTACTCCATTCATGCAGATCAAAGATCTCTGCAATTTCCTCCTTGGTTATCTTCACCATTTCTATACCAAAATATGTTATGACAACTCTGATTACAGGGTCATACCTTATAGCAACATCTTTTAGAAAATCTACATCTAGATAGACATTCAGGACCACCAGCTTACCAAGATCCAACCTCCAAGGGTTACACAGAGCAGTACACAAATTATTGTTCCCAAACTAATTTGAGAACAACTTCCATCTAGTATATGGTAGCTCAACATTCTGAATTGCAAATTATTTATCAATTAATCCTTCCAGAAGTAAGGGCCAATAAAACAAAACCTTTCCCTTGAGCTTTTTGTTGGTAGAGGGTTTTAATAAGTCTATAACATCCTGGGAAAAGGACCTAGTAGAGGTTTCAAAGCCAGAGCTTCAGATCTTGGGTGCCATTTACACATGACAAAAAATAGATCTAGCTAGGGTTTTGAATTATCAAAAACTTATAGCCTATGTGATATAGCCTCAAACAAAATACTTTGTAATTCAAGAAGTTTCAACAATTATTAAGACAAGCTTTAAAAAAAATTAAATCAGATTAACCCATACAATCCTTTACAAACAAAACAAAATGCAGTTGGTATTTGTTCTCAAACAACCATAAGACCTTCTAAAAACATGGGACATGGTATATATGTTACTTACGATTTTTCCTACAAAATATGTCAATGGCAGTGATGCTGAATTTTCACGAAAAATGTTTCACTTCACTTGGTACTAGGAAATTCTTCGTTGGTGTGGAAATACGCACAAAAATAGCAATTCAATGGTATTTTAGCATTTAATTATGGGAGCATAGTCCAAAATCAACTATTACTATTCACTCGTGCGAGATAAATCAGCTATAGTACAACACCGACTTATTTTAAATACCAGTCGTTGATCTGAATCTATGTAAGCTAGAAAGAATGACTCAGATCAAGTCAATATAGTTTGAAAATGCCATGTTTGTTCACCAAACCTCAGGAAAATATAAATCCACCTATAGGACACCATCTCAGCAAAAACGAGTCCCACCTTGATCATCCCTCATACAGCATCGGTGTCCATGCATCAACAATTTGCACACCTCATAGCATTATTAAAACTGGTGTTCTAATTGTGCGAGGTCTACGAGGAATGACCACGATGCATTGTTAAAATAAATTTTTCAACATCAATGTCCTTCATTGGTCAATGAACAAGGATTGGGCCCCATGATCACATACATCAAATGGCAGCATCTCGCATACCTTGTAGCATTATTCTGACGTCATCAAAAAAATTGTGAGGCTAGCAGGGAACAGTTAGGATGCGAATCATTCCATCTAACAATTATGAAACTTGCACATGCAAAAAATTTATTCATAAAAAGGGGACTAACTAGGTGGATGGGGAAAAGACCCTCAAGGTAGAAAATTTTAGAGATTAGTTTAAAACTTCAATCATTTATCAACCCGACACTAAGGGAAGAATTAAAATACAGTCAGAATGCATAAAAACCTGAAAGGGTAGGTAAAGAGGGGTCAGTAATGCAACGACTAAAAAGGGTTCAGACTATAAATTTTGTGTCCAACCATCTACAATAACAAGTCAACGTATGAATAGAACAACCAAGACCAAAATTTATAGCAAAACCCCAAAACCCAAAGACAAACCAATAGAGCCAACCACCAAGGACACAGTAAATAAGCAGACTCATGGGAAATTTTTTAAAAGCTCGACTAGGGACAAAAATGTACTCGAACGGTTGCAATAAAGAGAACCACTATCTTGAGATGAAAATGGACTACCAAGGGCTAAGGAATTGGATTTCTCTTCCATGAAACCAAGGTCCTTAATCCCATATTTATATCTTATCTATTCTCAAATTGAACTATATCATGTAGAATCCATTAAATTAGTGTTGTTAGGAAAGAAGGAATGATATCTTGCCATGATTTTGTCATCCATTTGTTGATTTCCTTGTCCTTAATTCAATTTACCTATGAAATTCCCTATCAAAGTTGTGGAAATCTTATGCATTTGAGAAAGATTCAAAAAAATTAGCCAATAGACTTAGTTTTGAGGGTGAGAGTTTATGAGAAATAGAGATATCTCCTAAGCCAACTCTTGAGTTTTATCAAGTGAAAATTTTGGGTAGGGAGAAGCTAAATCTACAAAAACTTCCTTTTTTGAAGCCTAACTCAGTTGTTAAATTGTAAAAGGTGTCTTCATTTTACCCTGAACCCATTTGCCAATAAACCCTTGTACCTATTTTGATTTTCAACATCTAATTTTGAGTGGGATTTTCCCTAAGCCATTGATTTTGAGCCTGTAATTGTGTTATGATATAGGTTTTCCCAATAGTGTTTGTGATTATTTTATCCATTTTTAACTGCAGGTGCAAGGACATTCTTGGGTTCCAAATATTGATATTCCAGTTACAGAGGGGTAGTGATTTTTATTGAACTCTCAAAAGAGAAATATTGTAGTGGGTCTTACACGGTGAATGTCTCCATGATTGTTTGCACATTTTTACGGGAATTGTTGATCCTGGATTAGGTTCTCTTTTATATGAAATTAAATTAAATTTGATAGATGTGATAATAGTTGGGATGAGTTTTCCACAATCCATGAATTTGTTTTTGCAAGCTTTTGGATTCAACTATGTATGTTTTTGTGTTGTCATTTTGGATCACACTCAACAATCCATCATCAAGGGGAGGAAAAAATGGAGGAAAGGAATGTATATATAGAATTTTCTTCTCTCTCACCCCTCCTCCCCAACCCTTTATTAGGCTATATCTAAATTAATTTCTTCCATTTTTTCCTCATCGCTGAGTGTGATCGAAATGTGACACAAAAACATACATAGTTGAATCCAAAAGCTTGCAAAAATAGATGTGACAATATTTTTAAAATTATTAGAAGTTTTGTAATGATCATTTTGTGTTTTTTTGTAACACCTATATCTTGATGGTTTTTTATGTGCAAATCAACTCTTTTATGTTTCATTTCACTATTCTTCCTTTGTTAATTGTGACTTTATAACCCTCAAATAAGCACTGGTCTTGGATACATCTGACCAATGACCAATCAAACTCTTAAAACAATCAAAATATTTAATCAATAGTTTAGGATTGTATTTTTTTATGCATTCATGATTCAACATTGTCAACAAGGAAATATTCTTAATGTTCCTTATCAAATCATCCATCTTAGTGAACCATATTTGCATATCTATATAAGAGGTCATAGCAATGAACAATTTTGGTTTAGTGATAACATTTGGGATCAAAAATTGTAGGTGGATATCATTGAAAATTTTTATTATCATATACTCACCTTCTAACTGTACAAAAACCTTGTTTAAGATTACATCTAGGAACACTTTCCAAGATTTAAGTTGAGTCCAAAGTGGAAGAAATCTCATCTAGTCTCATCAATTGATTTTTTACCCTCCACAATCTATGTATGAGGCTTGGTTTTACTTTCACGATGACAACCCTTGGCATCATAAGTGAAATTGTGTTCTATCATTTTGGAGTAGCAATGTTGTGACTGAACAATAAGTTAGGGTCAAAAAAGGGATACCAAGGACTAAGAAATAGACCTACTTTTATGTGAAACTAAGGTCCTTAATCCCATATGTGTACCTTGTCTACTTTCAAATTGAGATATATCATGAAGAATCCATTAAATAGTGTTGTTAGAGGAGGAAGGATGTCAAACCATGATTTTTCCATTCATTTGTTGAATGCTACTCCTTAACCACTTTACCTATAGATATTCCTATTAAAGATGTGGAGAACTTATATACAGAGGAAGCTTCAACACTTTTATCTAATAGAATTAGCTCTAAGAGTGAGATCTCATGAGAAATAAAGATATCTCCCATAGCCACAACTTGAATTTTTCTAAGTGACTTTTGGACTGTAAGGAGAAGCTAAATCTAGAAAACCCTTATTTTATGAATTCTTATAGTCTAAATTAATTGCAACTACCTTTTCAATTACAAGATCTTCCCTTGAAGCTACAAGTTTTTACTTTCAAAAAGTAATTGCATGCATGATATGGATTTCTATCATTTGTGCATCCTTGCCAAAACCCATTGCTAAGTTTATCTCACTGTATCCACTACTACTTCTTACATCCTCATGGGTAAACTTACTAACAATTTTTTGAAGAAGATGTTGCATTATATTAATCAAAATTTCATATTCTAATGCATCTAATCCTCTAATGCATCCTTTGTAATATCATATATAATATACTTATCACCATATCCCTCTTCATCTTCATTCTCTCTCTTCTTTTCTAGATTCAAAAACCCTTCTAACTATTAACCTAGTTCTCCTTCTACTTTGTATTCTAAATTTTCAAGCTTGAACTCTTGATAAGTTAGGATAAAAAAAGTGTGACCAAGGGTTGAGGAATAAACATACACTTCCATGAAACAAAGGAAATTAATCCCATATTTGTACTGTATCTACATTCAAATATTATTTCATTAAGAATATATTAAAAAAAATTCTTAAGGAAGGAGGAAGGATATCAAGCCATGTTTTTTCCATCCATTTGTTAAATTATTGTTCCTTAACCAATTTACCTATAATTTTTATTATTCTTTGTAAAAACTTATGCACTAAGAAAACCTCAACTCTTTTAGCTAATAGAATCATCTAAGAGGGTGAGAGATTATGAGACATAGGGATATCTTCCAAAGCTACAACCTAATTTTTACCATGTGAAACATTTGGGCAAGGAGAAGTTGAATTTAGAAAAACTTCCTTTTTTGAAGACTTATCTTTAAATTAATTTTGAACACACCTTCACTAGCAATATTTTCCGTTAAGTTTCAAACTTGTCTTTACAAAAGATGTTGCATGCATCGTATGAATTTCTATCATTTTTACATCCTAGAAAAGGCCCATTGCTAGGTTTATATCAATGTTTCCTCTACCACTTATTAGACTCCTCATGGGAGGACATGCTAATATTTTTAAATAAGAGGTTGCCAATATATTAATAAAAATTCCATTTGCTAATGCACCTAGAATATTAGTTCTATCACCAGCATCCTCTACAATATATCCTTATCACCATCTCTCTCTTCATCTTTATGTCTATTAGATTCATGAACCCCTTGTAACTATTAGCCTAGTCCTCCTACTTCACATTCCAAATTTGTAAACCTGCACTCTCGATAAGTTAGAATAAAAATAAGCTACCAATGGTAGAAGAATAGACTTTCTCTTCCACTAAACCAAGGCTCACAATCCCATATTTAGAGCTTATCTACTTTGAAACTCAACCCTATCATGAATAATCCATTAAATAACATTGTGAGGAAAGGAGAAAGGATATCATGACATGATTTTTTATCCATTTTCCAAATGCCTACTCCTTAGCCACTTTACCTAACATTTTCCTATTAAACTAAAAATTTTATTTATTGAGAAAGCTTCTAAAATATAGGGAAAAGGGAGCCCTAAATTTTTCAATGGTTGAAAAATAGGGGGGATCTTAGAGTTCACCAAAATAGGACACCTCAAACACACCTTTTTCCTAATTTCATTAGAAAAAGAGACCTCCCAAGGATAGGGTTTGTTGAGATTCTCTTTTTATATTTGTCCTTGATGTCAAACTCGTGCTTCATATTGGCATCTTGGTGATTGATTGACAATTGCATTGTGTGTACATTCAGACATATTCAGTTTTGGCTTACATGGTTTTAGTTGGCATACTTGATTTTGGCATTCAACTTTATGGTGATTGGTTTATATCGAGTTTGTTGGTATTGATTGTTGGATTCATTTGCAAACAAAATTTTTATGGTGACTTGAGTTTTGACATGGCACACACTGGCTTTGTCATTATAGTGGGAAGGTATATCTTGTTTTAGTTTATTTGTTTTCCATTCTAACATTACAAGTGTATATATTCTGATGTCTACATTATATGGAAAAACTTATCTTTAACTCTTTTGCTTGGGCTTCATGACATATCATTTGAAAAATTCTCTAACTCAGTGTTTGTGTAGACTCAAGTGGTATATTATTTTTATAGAAACACTTAGCACATTCTTGTGCTTGGGCTTCACCTTACATCATTTGTATCTTGCACTTTGCATATGGGTTTATAGTGTTTGACCTTCATTGAGTTAGCATCACTTATAATGTTATTAGGCTTCTCATTAAAGTTTTTGAATTGTCTAAAGTCATTATGAATTATGTTTGATACAATGATTATGTCATCGGATGGAAATCAAAAGGTGGTTAAGAGGTTTGCATGGTTATTTATTCTTAACCCTATCAGGTTTCTTTGAATATATGGTATTGTGTTCAAAATATAAAGTCACAATATACATGTGACTATCTTCATCAACAGGATAGGAAGTTTGTGGAAATAATATTCTTTTTAAAGTGGTTGGCATTTGTTCTTAGAAGGTTATGACTATTGTTATAGTGATAATAGTGTCAGTTTTTTGAAGTCACATGACAGCGACCAAGGAATATTCAAATAATTGAGTGATATTGGGTATCGACAACATAATAGCTTTATCATTTGATTTTTATTGTGGCTGCTTCTTCTGGATTCCAAATGATGTTTAATATCATTTGATGTGGACTCCAATGATTATGTTTTTTGACTTAGGGCTCGACGATGAAGGAAATAGGGCAAGGTGAGTATCGTGATAGTCATTTCATTTTTTACAAGCAGTTGAACCCTAGTTGTACCACCTTGAAGAGATTTCAGTTATTTTTGTTGCCATGATTGAGAATAGTTGCTCGAGATTGAGGTATCAAAGATGGGAATTTGGTTGGCGATTTCTTTGGTGGACTCTTTTCAAGCTAAAAGTTGGAAGAGCTATAGTGAGATAGTTATGAAGTCTTTACAAACAGATGGTAATATTCTGGCCACCATGACAGGTATTTGGTTTTCATTTCACAAGATACTGGGAAAGTCTAAATCTTAACTGTTTGGTGTTTAAGAGTTAGTTGAAGATTCAGTTTTAGTTTTGATAACCCCAGTTTATACTCAAGTTTTGTAACCTTCATTTTTTTTTCATCGAAATTTTGGTGCTTATTGCTAAAACCCATTATGGGTATCATGATTTATTTACTTGTTTTACAAACCTTGGTTATTGTAGATATGGGTTTTTGAGAATAATAATTGTTTTATACTCTTTGTATAAATGGATGGAAAAATCCATGACTCGCTGATGAAGAAAAGAGAAAAGATTTAAGTTTGAGCAGATTATTGTTGAGAGTTAATTACTGTGATATATTTTTGTATTTAAAAATGAGAATAGTGGGTTCATTTTGTACATGTCTATGATTGTATTACAAAGCTTATTTCGAGTTGGGCATTATTGAAAAATCATTTTGTATCCTATTGTGATTTTGTGATTGCAGATTGTCATTGTAGTTATAAGGTCCTAATAGGTTGCAATATCATTAGGGTGTTGATTTAAGAGAATTTGGTGCTTCTAATTTGAAGTGGGTAATTCATTTTATTGTAGGAGTTGATGCTCCACATTATGATTGAATTGGTTCTCTGAACAAAATTGTAATCAGTTTTTAAGATCAATCTTGCAAAGCATTTTGGAGTGGTTTTTCTACCCCAAGAGGTTTTCCACTCAACATCTTTTTGTGTCTCTTTGTTGTGTGATTCATGTCTATCTTGCATAATTTTTCCTGCTACCATTTATGTTGAGTTAGTTTCTTCAAATGCTTTGATACGTTGTCATTGTTCAATTTCATCTAAATTCTCTTGGTTTAGTTATAAATGTTCAAAGTTTAAATGTTATTATTTGTCATCAGAAATTCTAGTTTCCTTGCAAAATAAAGCATTAAAAAGTTTGTTCATTCAACATTATATGAACAATTTAGATCTTTCTTTAATAGGAGTTGTTAGGCATTCTTTTTGTAGTTGTTTGAGTAATTTGTCTTATCATTTGAAGTTTAACTTTTATATTAAAGTTACATTTTTTTCTAGATCTCTAAAAGGTCAGATTTTATTTTCATGTCATAAAAAGTTTTTAAGTTTTATTACTCTGATTCACCCCCCCCTCTCAGAGTGTAGGGTCATTTGTTAGGTCTAACCAACCTAGGATTGATTCTAGAATTGGAGTCTATTTAAAATGTCTCAAGCTCATGAAGTCACATCTATGACTAGAGCTCCATTATTTGATGGAACAGATTATGTATTTTGGAAGATCAGAATGGAAACATATCTAACTTCTATTGATCTTGATGTTTGGAGTATAGTGTTAACTAGGTACACTGTACCAACAATATTTCCCACACCTATTGTTGAAAAGAAAAAATATGAAACCAATGCTAGAGAAAAACATGCTCTCTTGTGTGTGTTGACTAAATATGTCTTTATCAAAGTCATGCATTGCACTTCTTCTATGGAAATTTGGATTAAACTTGAAACTATATATCAAGGAAATGAAAAATTTAAACAGTCAAAATTCCTTACTCTAAAACATCAGTTTGAGGAAATAAAAATGAAGGATGATGAAAAGGTAACTGATTACTTCTTGAGAGTTGATGAAATTCTCAATGCTATGAAAGGGCTAGGAGAAGAAGTAAAATAATTTGATGTTGTAACTAAGGTCATCAAAAATTTACCAAATAAATTTGAACCTAAGGTTGCTACTCTTGAAGAAAAGAAAAACTTTGACCACCTCACCTTAGATAGCTTACAAGGCACTCCGACTGCCTATGAAATGAGAATCAATAAAAAACAATTCCTCTAGAAAAGATATTTCCTTTAAGGAAGAAAAGAAAGATTTATCTGATGACAGTGATTCTGATTTATCAGATTCTAAAGAAGCTCTTCTTGTCAAGAAACTAAAAAATAAGTATAGGGTAATATTCCCTTCAAATTTTTTACTTGTGGCAAGCCTAGACACTTTGTTGCTAAATGTCCTTATGTTGATTAGTCTTATGAGGATGAAAAACTAGAAAAACAACATAGGAAAAAGACTTATTATCTTAAAAAGAAGTTTAACTTCAAACTGAAAAAAGAGTCTCTTTTCAAAAGAAGACTCGGATATTGAATCATATGACTAATTGGATGATGAAGACTTAACTTTATTTATGGATGAATTAGAAACTCAAAGAACTTCAAACAATGAATTGGAAAAACAATCTGAAGTAGAAAACTGTGAAATTGAATTGCTTTGTGCTCTTCAAGAAATAAAAAGACTAAAGAAACATATTGCCTCTCGAGAGCATAGTCCAAACAATTTCATCATTGGCTTGCAAATCAAACTTGATGATTCTAAAAGAATGGTCGATACTCTCCAATATATTCTTGTTGATAAAGATAAAGAGATTCAAAATCTTAAACAACAGATTGTCAATCTTAAAAAATAAGTTGATGGTTATGAAATTACTATTCACTTGAATGATATACTTGGGAAACAAAAACAACATAAAGATATGACTGGTATTGGATTCAACACTGGTGAGTGTTCAAAATATTTCAATCAGAACTTTAAGGTAGCTTATAAGAAGTAGTCATTTGAGCATAAATGAACCAATTTTAGGTTTAATGCATTCCTTCATGGTTATTGCTTCTTTTGTAATAAATTCAGACAAAAAGTGAGAAATTGAAAGATAATGATGTCTAGAATACATAGATTTGGTCACAAACAGTTCTTTGGCTTTCCTAATACTATTAGGTGTTTGATATGCAATACTATTGGTCACACATCCAAATAGTGCAAACAAGGTAAATGTATCTCTAAAAAAGTTTTGAGACCCAAGTTTGTTCAAAACATAGAACAATTCATGCTTGTCCAAACTGCTCTTCTTTCCAAAAAGAAGGCATTGTGGGTTTTGGATAGTGGTTGTTCCAACCACATGATAGGAGATAAGCACAATTTTATTAAGCTTGAAGATTATTCAAGAGGTTTCGTAAAGTTTGGAGACAATACAGGAATTGAGATTAAAGGTAAAGGCTCTCTGCTTCTAAATGATGACACTCCCATTTATGATGTATATTATGTAGAAGGCCTTAAACATAATATTTTAAGTGTTAGTCAAATTTGTGACAATGGTTACAATGTTACATTTAATTCACAAGGTTGTGCTATAAAGAACAAATCTGATAAGATAGTTACAACCGGTTAAAGGACACAAGGTAATGTTTACAATCTTCTTGACTCTTCCAATCATGAAAATAGTGAAGGAATATGCCTTATGTGTCAAGTTGAAGAAAATTGGTTGTGGCATAAATGGTTAGGGAATGTCAACTTTGATAATTTGGTTAGGATCAGCAAAAACTAGAATGTGAGAGGTTTTCCTGTTCTAAGAAACCCAAAAAATGTTGTTTGCAAGGAATGTCTAAAAGGTAAACAAATAAAGGTTAGTTTTAAATCAAAAGAACATGCTTCAACTAAACCTTTGCAGCTTGTACACACTGATTTGGGTGGTCCTACTAGGAAAAGGTCTATAAATGGTGAGCATTATTTCATGTTATTTGTAGATGGCTACACAAGAATGGTTTGGGTAACCTTTCTCAAACATAAGTTAGAAGCCTTTGACAAAATTAAAATCTTTCAAAAAATGGTTGAGAAAGAAGTTGATATGAAGCTTAAATGCTTGAGGTCAGACAAGGGAGGTGAGTTTACCTCCCAAGAATTCATTGATTATTGTGACCAACATCGCATAAAAAGGCAATATGCTGCTGCAAGAACACCTCAACAAAATGGGGTTGTTGAGAGAAAAAACAAAATAGTGAAAGAGATGCCAAGGACAATGCTAGATGAACCAAAACTACCAGACAAGTACTGGAAATAAGTTGTTCATACAAATATTTATATTCTAAACAAATTACAAATCAGAGTGAAATCCAATTTCACTTCATATGAACTTTGGCATGGTAAACCTGCCTCAATTAAACACTTTAGAATCTTTGGTTGTAAATTTTTTATCAAAAGAGATGATGAAAATTTAGGCAGTTTTCAATCTAAATCTGATGAAGGTGTCTTTTTAGGATACTCCACTCATAGCAAAGCCTATAGTTGTTTCAATAAGAGGCTAAATAAGATTGTTGAATTTTTTAATGTCAAATTTGATGAAAAATTTCTTCTAGATGATGATCATGTTCATGATGTTGATGAGGAAGCTATGGTAGGTCTTGAAATTTCTCCCAAATCTGATGAAGCAAATAATATACAATAGGAGGATGCTTCAAGCTCTAAGGTAGTAACTCCTCAAAAGACACACTCCAGGATTGTTATCAAGATTCATCCTCAAGATCTAATCATTGGGGATAGTAATGTTGGATTCTTAACAAGAAGAAGAGAAAAAATTGATGAGCAAGCACAAATTATTGAACATTTTTGTTTGGCAATTGATTTTGAGCCTAAAGTTGTTTCTGATGCTTTAAATGATGATTTTTGGTTGAAATCTATGCAGGAAGAGATCAACCAGGTTGAAAAGAATAAGATTTGGGAACTAGTCCCAAGACCTATTTATAAAAATGTTATTGGTGGAAAATGGGTTTTTAGAAACAAATTGGATGAATGTGTCAAAGTAGTGAGAAAAAAAAAATGTGTACAAAGGGTATGCACAATAGGTAGGTATAGACTTTGGTGAGACTTATGCACCTATTGCTTATATTGAATCAATTAGAATTTTCTTAGGATATTATTGTTTCAAGAATTTTAAGGTTTACCAAATGGATGTCAAAATTGTATTCTTGAATTTGGTTATCTTGATGAGGAGGTCTATAGGATCAACTAGAAGGATTTGTTGCAAAAGATAAATCTGATCATGTGTATAGATTAAAAAATGCCTTGTATGGTCTTAAACAAGCTCCTAGAGCTTGGTATTAGATTCACATTTAACAACAAATGGATTCCAAAGAGCTGGCATAACAACCCCATTTTTTTCCTTGGTCAAAGTGGGTCCCCCTTTATGTTTTTGTCCTTGGTCGTTTGCCAAAAAAAGTTTGGAGTCTTTCTTTTCCAATACTTTTTTTTTCTTTGGTTTCTTCTATTGGAACTAGAATCAGAACCGAATCAGGTTTTAAGAAGCTCTTTCAAAACTCATTCCCATTCCCATCCCAACAGTTTTTCTTTCAACTTTTTTGTTTTGTCTTTGTTAGAGCCAGAGTCGGGGCGGAAGTTAAGTCCGTTTTTATTGAAAGTTTCAAAATCCATTCTCGTTTCGACTCTGCCTCCTCTTTTTGGTCTTTTGTTTTAAACTAGGTTTTGTATGTTAAGTTTTCTTGTTTCGGTCTTTTTATTTTATTTTGATGTTTTGTTTCATTTTATTCTTTGTCAGCGGAATTGGACCCGAAATGGGAACCCAGTTGGAAAGTTAGACAAGTTTCTGGAACAGTTTTTATTCTGATTCTACTCCCATCATTTCTTAGTTGTTGACTTTACTGAAGTCACACAACAATAATGTGCTAGTTCCTTCTACAATTCCAACTCCACTCTACTACATTTATTGCATTAATGACAGGTGCCATGCATGCGTGAAACTTCAAATTTTTACCTTAATTAGGGATTAACGTGTAGTTATTACCATTATTGTTAAGAGTTTAAGAGTGAACCAGAGTTGCAGTGGAGCTTTTGTGCGAGTGAATCGATTGAAAGAGAGATAGTTGCGCATGGATTGCTTCAGGAAGTTAACCTATTTATTTTCGTTCGAGGTAGGGTTTTCTATTCTTGTTCTTCTTTTTATTTTTTTGTTTTCCATTTTTGTTTGTTTTGGATTGATTGGCTTTGGGCAAGTTCATGAATTCCTTTGTAAGTTCGTATGTTTTGGTTTGTTTCTTTTTTATTTAAGTTTTCTTGTTTTCATTTGACTTTTCTAGCTGTTTCTCATCTGTTTGTTTTTCAACACGGTCATTTTCACATTTTAGTCATGATCACATCATGCTGCCTTAGTTTTTAAATGCATAGGTTAATTACTGTTAGAGTAAGTAGGGTTTGTTAAATTGTCATTTTTTTAGGAATCTATTGTGCATTCGATCTGGTTAATTTAAATAGGGTTAAATTCATGCCCTAGTTATTTGAAATCAAGGGTTTTTAGTTTAGGTTTTTGACGCATTTATGTGTTCATTTTTTAAATTTAAATATGATGCCCTAAAAGGTAGAGTCGCCTTTCGGTCATATGGGGATGGTCTTATTAGGTTATATTTAAGCCCCCTTTCATTTTGATATGACCTAGTCCTTAGAATCATGAAGTTATTTATCAAACTATTAAAATCACTTATGACGTCATGGTCATTATAGGCAGAAGAGGGATTAGAATCAATCTAGACCTTGAACTATGTTTTCCAATATGTATCAATTCCATTTTCATCCCATCTCTGACTCCGCTTACAGTAAGAATCATTATTTCAAAATAACGATAACTTGGTCGGAAGTGGAATGGGAACTGAATGTGAAATTAGAAAATATAAATGAAACAAAATCAGTTTCCATTCCGGTTCTGGTTCTGGTTACCATTCCAGTTCCGACTCTGGTCCCACGTGTTATTATTGTAATCTCAATAATGGTTTTGGCTCTGAGCCCAACAATTTTTTAAAGGAGGTTGTTTAGAATTTTTTTATGCTTGGTTTCACCTTCGCTATCTATATAAATGGTAAGTTTTTAAAGCATATTTTGTGATGTTTATTCAAGTATCTAATTAGAGGTTTTGTTGCAGGAAAGCTAAAGAATTTCAAGAGTATCAAGAGAATATTTCCAAAGGAATCAACCTGTAGAAACATCAAAGGCAACAACTAAGCCTAAGAAGATCAAGCTAGAGCAACTACCTTATACTTTGAGGTATAATCATAGGGGTCCTGTTGTTACTACAAGAAAAGTGGAATCTGATTGTTCTGATATAACTGACACCAATCTAGGCTCATACAATTTTGGGGAGTTGTATTTGAAAACATTCACTGAGGATATAACAGGGAGAACTCAAAGAATAGTTGAGTCTTGCTTGGCTCACATCACCTTATTTCCTCTATCTATCTAGTGCCCGAAGTTCATTATGATAGTAGAAAGAGCTTACAATTCGGCCACTAGACAGTGTATGGATTCAAAAGACAATGTTATTATTGATCTAACTCCCCAAATGTTTCAACACATGTTTAGTGTCTCGGATCCAAAGAGCCTGGTACACATAGAGGAGGCATAAGCTTTGGATATATATAGCAAATACATGGAGGCTAACAAGGCTAACTTTAAAAAAAAGTGGTTGAGAACAAAAAAGATTTCTCTGACCAAGCTTCATGATCAGCCAAAGAGGACAAAATTATACAAACAAGTATCGGACCTAATAATGATGTTGTCTAGAGCCTTTGGGAAGATGGATGCATTTCATTTTAAGGAATGGATGTTTCCCTTTATTCGGACCATCTTTAATGGAAAACAACGTTTGATTGGCCAATGATTGTCTATGATGCTATTCATGACCAATTAACTAGAATAAGGGAAACCAAGATCTTTTTCATGACTTCTTATGTTGTCTATGCACTAGCTAGAGGAGGCATCTTTCCAGGTTTAAATAGAGTGGGAATATTGGGAGAAGTTGATGGACAAAGGAAAGTATGAGATCATTATGATCAACAATCTCTGTAAGTGTCTGAAACACAATTTAGAATGGTTAATGATGCATTCTTGTATGTAATCATTAACCAACTTAATGGAGATGCGGGATATAGATTGAGCCAAGAAGCTATGGCCTTTATCACGGAATGGGGATGTTGGTATATCCAATTCCTCAAGTTCACTTTTTTCAGACTGGTTGGATTTGAAGGTCATCCCCACTTACTTCCAAGATGTTGTATCAACAAGATGGTTCTAGTGGAATTTGTATATCAAGATCTGGGGGTCAATGCCCGATTTGGGTTGAAGCACAAAACAAGGTGTCATAAGTTTTCCATGCAATTGGGTGAATACAACTACCAAAATCTTGTGGAAGCTAAGGTATTTTGCAGTGAGTTGATACATCTAAAGCTAGGTTTGTACACTACTCAAAAGAACTTTGACCCAAAGAAGAAAATGAATGCCTTATTGCCTTTGGTTTTTGATAAACATTTCAACCTGCTGAAGGATTTCTAGAGTGACCTTCAAGATGAGTATGACCTTAGGAAAATGAATTATGAGAGGTTACCCATCTCACTCATGGTAGAATTTGGGATCAAATATGACATCCCTGATACATTAGTAGATGATGGAGTTGTGTTAGATCCATCATATGAGGCGTTAAATACTGGTACCAAAAGTTTGGATCTGGTGGACTAGGATGGTGAGGAGACCATTGATATCAAACAAATAGGGAGGCTAGTCTTGGATAGAAGTATCCACTGGGTTGTCCTAAGAACCAAAGCTCCTTAGGGACCGACTCCTAAGAAGGGGAAGGGATACAAAAGAATCAAGAAGAAATTTCCTTCCAAGGAGCCCTTGGAATTCTTCCCTCCAAACATTGACGAGATCAAAATTGAAGCCTCTACCCAAGAGTTACCTGGAGTGCAAGAGGAGGATGCCTAGATAGCATTGGTGGTTTCAACATCAGCAATAGGTGAGTCATCTGCTCAAGTCCCTCTTATAGAGCAACCAAGCAGAGAAATTCCTGAAGGAACTCTTCATGGTATAGATAAAGAATTAAAGGGAAAAGAGAAGGAGCAGGAGATCCATAAGGTGGAAATAGACTCTGATGAGACTTTATCAGAGGAATATGCACAAGAAAATATTCCTTTAGAGGAGGAAATTGAGCATGTTTTGACTGAGGAAGATCAATGGGCTCTGTTTGAGGAGGCAAAGAAAGCCTTGAATGCTCAATCACATGCAAAGACGATGGAGAAGAAAAAGGAAATCGATGCTAAGGCACAAGCTGATGCCTTAGTCCAGAAACAACAGGTAGAAGCCAAACAAAGAGCTGATGAAATAGAAAAGAAACATAGGCAAAAGGAGCAGGAGCTCAGGATCAAAGAAGAAAATGATAAGCTAGAGGAAGAAAAGGCAAAGCAGCAAAGGGAAAGAGAAGTTCTTATGGCCAAATTGAAGCTTGCTGAAGAGGCCTATAAAGAGAAAGAGGAAGCAAAACATGTGAAAAAGGAGAAGGATGTTGAGGAGCTGGCCAAGAAGCTATAGAATGAAAAGGAAGATGCAGATAAACTTAAGGCATTGGAGGAAGAAAGAAACCAGGAACTTGAGAAGAAGAGATTAGAAGAAGAAAACTTGAAGAAGGAAGAACAAGACAAGAGGATACAAAAATAGAAGGACAAGGAGGAAGCTGAAAAGCTTCCTCAGACAAATGTGGAACATGAAAAACAAGAGGTATAAGGGGTTGGTTCTCAATCTAAATTAAATATGCCATAGCCCTCTATCATTTTTTCTTCTTCTTCAACTATAATGACCACTACTCCAAGTGCTCTCACTTGGTTGAAATTGGATCTTCAAAAGAGATCAGTGACACCTTCATAGCCTCTCAATTGGGATGATGTGATGAAATAAATTGAAAAGGAAAGGCCCAAGAAGAAGGCCAAAATCCTACATTCCACTAGGCTCACCGATAGAGGAGAAATTTTTGTTGAATGTGCCATACCAATGATGGACAAGGATGTAGGAGACATGCAATTGACTAACTACCAGTTGGGCACTGTTAACTTTGGGAGACCCACAAGAGATCAACAAATGAACTTGATAGATGTGGTAGCTTCATCCACTAAATCAAGAATAATGAAAGATAAGCAGAGAAAGGATGATCTTAAGGCTGAGTTGGATCAATTGCATACTTTATTGAAGAGTTTTTCTACTTCGAGGTCACAACAAATTGCCACCATTGAGACACCAATTTTACTTAGTAAGAAAGAGGTGGATGATTTGGTACAGGTAAGGATCAAGGTAGAGATGTTGGATAGGTGGACTGATAAGATAAATTAGGAAATAAGTGAGGTGTTGGACAACAATTTTGAGGTTCAAAAAATGATGGAGGAGTTAATAGAGGAAATGAACCAGTATGTCAAAGTATTGGGGGAACAGGAGGAGGAGTACAAAGTATATAGTCAAAGGTTGAAGGAGGTTAGTAAATTGCCAAAGTCCACTCTTCTAGATTAGTCAATACTCGAAGAGGACAATAAAGATTTCTTGGAAAAGACTTCCAACATACTTCAGTTTAGGTCTGACTTTTTATACAAGCATAAAAATGAAGTTCAAGATTCTGTCAAGGATCTGAATGAACAGTTTAAGGAGTTGGAAGCAGTTATTGTTGTCATAGTAAATGTCAATATACGGGTAAAAGAGGGCCTACCTCTAAGCCAAATAAAGGAGAAATGGGATGATAGGTTTAAAGAGGTCATGCAAAAAGGAGATGATGGAGAAGATCTGTTGTTGGATCGGTTAATGGATATTAAAGAAGAGATAAGGGCAGCTAAGAGGGAGTTAACAAAGCTAAAGGACATGAGAGGATTTGATGTTGCAGAACTGGAAAGGATCAAGTTTGAAGACAGCTAGGTTGATGGTTCGGATTTGGACATGCTTCAACAAGTCTTCTCTAGTTATGATGAATACATTGCAAAGTAGGCTTCACATGCATAATTGATAACCTCATGCATGCATGGTTTTATTTTTCTCCTCTGCACACATAACTAGCAATTTGTGGGCGCATGGATTTCTTTTCTCCTCTCTATTCTTTTCTTCTAGTTTAATTGAGTGATCAAGGTGGGAACTAGAGATCAAATTGATCTAAGTTTCCAAGAGGACTTCAATCCCTAAAAAGGTGGACCGACCTAAGATAGAAAGGACTTCATATTTTTGTATATCTATAAATAGCTATGAGGTATCATATTGTAAGGGTCAGCTGACGAGAATAAGATTAGCTACCTGATAGTAGGAGATAGATTTTTTTTGTAGTTTTTACATAGATACTTTGTTACTTTGTTTATAGTTGAATATAATTACAGATTTTTTATGCAATATGGTGTTGGAATTGAGTTTTATTGGATAAGGTTGATGAATTATAGTTTATCTATATGCCAATAATTGTGTTGAAGCATGAATGTTTCTTATGTGATGAAAATCATTAGAAGAAACCAGATTTAAAGATTATTTCATTAGATTATCTGTGAATTGAGTTTATTGAAAGTCTGTCGATCTATGGTCTTGGCAATGAATGAGAGTGTGTTCTTTTATCTTTGAAATATTTATGATGTGTGATTGTGATGTTAAATTAAGCACCTTAGATGCATGCAATAGTATAGATTGTTCTATAAATTGCATCATGCTATGGTTTTCTTGATCTGTTGGAAGAAATTTCTTTGTTGAAGATATATGTCTGGATACTAGATAAGTTTCATTCATTTTTTACTGATGTACACCTTGATCTATCTTTTTCTTTTATTTAAAAACCCCCTTTTCATTAAAAGCAGTTCGATGAGTAAGTCATTGCTTGCATTCCTTATTACTAGCAAAGCCCCCCTGAATATTATAGTTGCATGGACCAATTGAGTGACACCAGACAGTTGAGAACCAACTACCAGAACCTTGGGAGTTAGGCTACTATACATTGTCTTTCTTTTTCAAGAGAAATAGAGTAGAAATATTTTTTTAACATTGTTTGTGTCATTTTCACCATCAACGATGGTGTTGACAACAATCTCTATGTTAGAGTTGAAGGTGATGATATTCTAGTTGTTGAGGTTTATGTAGATGACTTAATCTTTGGCTGCAATAATGATGCTTTGTCTAATTTTTTTTCAAAGATTATGGAATCAGAATTTGAAATGTCAATGTTAGGTGAACTAACATTCTTTCTTGGCCTCCAAGTTTTATAGCTTGAACAAGGAATATTTTTGTCACAAACAAAATATGCCAAAGAGATGTTGATTTTTTTGAAATGGATGAATGTCATCCCATGAGCACACCTATGGTAACTGGTTGTAAGTTATCTAAAATTGATGATTCTCTTGATGTTGATCAAAATGAGTATAGATCAATGATTAGTAGCTTGTTATAATTGACTGCATTTAGACCTAATTTAATGCAAGTTGTTTGTATGGTGTCTAGATTTCAATTTGCACCAAAACAGTCCCATCTTACTATTGTAAGAATAATATTTAAGTATATCCAAAGTACTCTTTATTTTGGCCTATGGTATCCTAGAAACAATGATTTTACTTTGAAAACTTTCACTAATGTTGATTGGGCTAGTTTTTTAGATGACATAAAAATCACCAGTGGTGCAACATTTTATCTTGGTGATTGTCTTGTTGCTTGGCATAGCAAAAAGCAAGATCCAGTTTTATTATTAACAACTGAAGTTGAATATATTGCAGCTACATATTTTTGTACTCAACTTCTTTGGATGCTCAGACATTATCAGAAATGGGTATTGATGTTGCTAAACCTATCTCTATTTCTTATGATAACACAAGTGCAATTAATTTGTCTAAATTTTTTGTTATGCACTCAAGGACTAAACATATTGCCATTAATTTTCATTTTCTGAGGGAAATTTTTTTGGCTAATGAGGTAACAATGTAGTATGTCTCCACACAATCACAAGTGGCGGATATTTTTACAAAGCCTTTGCCTAAAGAAGTCTTTGAAGGGATTCATTCTTGGCTGGGATTTGTCTCTCAATCGTTGCTTTCTTAAGATCCATCATTTTTTGAGGGGGAGATTTTCAGCTCTCTAAGCAACTTCTTGCTACTTCACATGGCTTTGCTTCTTTATTCAATATTTGTAGTTGTTTCATTTAATTTTTGTTTTTGGCATTACACAGTTGTCCCTTTGTCCTTGTAACAAAAATGGGGAGAAGATTTTATTGAGTTTTTGGGTTCAGTTTGTGTTACTTTGTTTCTCATGGCTCAGTTTTTTCCATCAAGGACAAAGGGGGAGTTTCTTGAGCTTATCTTTTGGTATTTGTCCTTGATTTCAAACTTGTGCTTCATATTGGCATCTTGGTGATTGATTATCAGTTGCATTGTGTGTACATTCAGACATATTTAGTTTTGGTTTACATGTTTTTAGCTAGCATACTGATTTTGGCATTCAAATTTATGGTGATTGGTTTATATCCATTTTTGTTGGTACTGAGTGTTGGATTCATGTCCAGAAAAGCATTTCATGGTGACTTGAGTTTTGACATGGCACATACTAGCTTTGTCATTACATTGGAAAGGTATATCTTGTTTCAGTTTATTTGTTTGTCATTCAGACATTACAAGTGTATACATTCTGGTGCCTAGATTATATGGAAAAAGTTATCTTTAACTCTTGTGCTTGGGCTTCATGAAATATCATTTGCAAAATTCTATGACTCAGTGTTTGTGCAGACTCGGGTGGTATATTATTTTAATAGCATAACTTAGCACATTCTTGTGCTTGGGCTTCACCTTACATCATTTATATCTTGCACTTTGCATATGGGTGATACACTTTATAGTGTTTGACCTTCATTGAGGTGGTATCATTTATAATGTTATCGGGCTTCTCATTAAATTTTTTGACTTGTTTAAAGTCATTATGAATTATGTTTGATACTATGATTGTGTCATCGGATGGAAATCAAAAGATGGTTAAGAGGTTTGCATGGTTATTTATTCTTAACCCTATTGGGTTTCTTTGAACATATGGTATTGTTTTAAAAATATAAATTCACAATATGCATGTGACTATCTTCGTCAATAGGATAGGAAGTTTGTGGAAACAATATTCTTTTTAAAGTGGTTGGAATTTGTTCTTAGAAGGTTATGACTATTGTTAAACTGACAATAGTGTTAGTTTTTTGAAGTCACATGATAGCGACCAAGGAATATTCAAATACTTGAGTGTTATTGGGTATCGACAATATAATAGCTTTATCATTTGATTTTTATTGTGTTGGCTTCTTTTGGATTCCAAATGATGTTTAATATCATTTGATGTGGAATCCAATGATTATTTTTTTTGACTTAGGGCTCAACAATGAAGGAAATAGGGTAAAGTGAGTATCTTGATAGTCATTTCATTTTTTACAAGCAGTTGAACTTGTGATCCTAATAAAATGCTACTTCCTAATGTGAGATGCAAGATGAAAAACTAATAATGCAATAAAGAGAAGCAACAAGATAATAGGGCACCTCAATAAGATTAGCCTTAGAAAATTAACAACATAGAAGTAAGATAAACAAAATGATTGCTATTATACCTTCATGTTGTTGCTTCCTTGGTTGGCCCTTTGATGCTTCAAGAATTGTGTGCTCCTTGGATGGAAAGCTGTGTTGAATATGTAAATGATATGAAATGGATGAAGATATAATGACAATGAGATGAGAGCTCAAGTAATAAATTTGCAAGAGTTTGTTTGCAAAAAGGCTTGATCCCCAAAATGAGGGAATTGAAGGGGTATTTATAGGCTAAATTGAATTCTCTAGAGAATTCAATGGTTGGGATTGATCCAACAAAGATCAAGATCAAGGGCTATGGTGAGTTGAGGACTCACAAGCCCTCACATCTTGACATGTGGAAGATGAGATGTCTTAGGGTGGAGTGATGTGGAAATGAGGTGGATGAAGGGCAAGTACCGTTGAGGTACCTTGGGGGATGAGAAGATTTCCTCAAAAAGGAACTTCTTGCCCCCAAATGAGGATGAAAGAGACTTTTGAGGAATTTTAGAATTCTTCAAAAATCTCCATGGGAAAAAGGGAGATGTGTGGGAAGAATAAATGTAAATTAAAATAATGGAGGATTCATTGGATAAAAGGAGGTCTCCAAAAAGCTGGAGATTTTTCACATGTGGGAGATGTGACAAGTCCAAGGTTCTAGAAACCTTGGGCACATGTAAAATGACATGTCACATTTGCATGGGAGATGAAGAAGACCTTGGGGAGATAAAAATAAATTAAAAATTCACATGGGGAAGAGGGGAACCTTGGTTGAATAAATGTGAATTAAAAATTCACATGGGGAAGGGAGTCCACACCAAAAGTGGTAAGTGGGAAGGTTGACCAGAAAAGGTAAGCTAAATATGGTTAATGATTCTGATTAAGGTTGTACAAACATAGGATTAAGGTAATTAATGGGAGATTAGAGGCAAGTGGGAGATTATGGAGGATGTGACACTTAATCTTGATTAAGTGGTGCACATCCTAATTTGTCATGTTTATTTAATTTAGATAAAAGAAGACAAGGGGGTAAGGTAAAGTATTTAATTTATTTAATTAGATACTTTAGGAACCTTAAGCAAAAAATAAAATAATGATTAAATATATTATTTAATCACTGTTAATGGAATAGATGAATGTAGTAGATGATTTTGATCATATGGAAGTGATCAAATTTGGATGTCTACATTTTGCCTCTCTTCGAAGTATCATTAGAGTAACAGTGCTTTGAAGAAAAGAAAGTGCAGATGACTAGAAGAAGTGACCGAAAGAAGATGCCCTAGCATGGGGAAGAAGATCTAAGTCATTCAATTAATGAGTAATGGATGAAGATGCCCCAATCGTGGAAGGTGTTGATTATGGTCAGAAAAATTGGTAAATGCGAAGGGTATGCCCCCTCGACAGGGTGACGAGGGAAAAAGAAGGGTCCCAAGCAACATCTCGATAAGAACAAATGGATGATATGGTTGGAAAGAGGGTGAAAAAAAGACAAGTTTGCCTTTTGAGCGAAGTCAATCGGACAAACGGGGTGCAAATGGCAGCCCCGGGAAGAGAAGGGATTAATAAGAGGAATAAAAGGGTAAATAAAAGGTAAAAAATACCTTTTAAAAGTTAATATAAGGTAATTTTGAAAATTACCTCACCTCATTTGCACTATAGTAGTTGAGAGAAGAAAAGAAAGAACAAGCAGAAAGAAGTGAAGAGGCTGGGAGATAATTACACCGAGATCATCCACCGGATAGATGAGGTTCGATAGGCGTACCGACAGCAGGATGGACCCCGCCAGGTAAGCGACAAAACCCCCCATGCATTAAATTAAAATTTTAATGCATTTTGAAATAAGTTAGTAAAAAAAGTAAAATATGGGTTTTGTGGGCGGGAAAAAAATGAGGAAATGGGTAGAAAATGAAATGAAAAAAAAAATTGTTTAAAAAATTTATGGAAGTGGAAGAAAAAAAATGGCGGGCGATATATGCCCTCTAGGTGGAATGATCCGCTGCTGGAAGCACCATTGCCAGAGCCCAGTTTGAGCGAAAACGAAGTCACTGGCTGTCCGCCTCAGCCCGAAGGGTAGGCCTTACTGTCCCCACGAATTAAGCCGCCCTGTCAACAAAACCTTATGGTGTGTGAAGCAGGTGGCCGGGGTGGCCAGCTCTGATGAGGTACCGCCCGGGGCCATCGCTGTGCTGAGCGGCCATACAGCCAGGAGGTCAGCCACTGCTGGGGGCGGAAGTGCCTCCACGAGGTGGGTCTACCCAGCTGCAAGGGTAGACGGGCGTAGGCAGGGTCGCCCCTCTGCAGGGGGCGGAGCCGCCTCGATGAGCCGCGGGAGGGTCCACCTCGCTGCAAGTGGCAGATCCGCCCCGACAGGCCATAGGCGGGTTTGCCCCACTGCAGGGGGGCGAAGATAGAGAAAAAAGAAAAGAAAGAGAGAGAGAGAAAAAAAGAAGTGGGAGGAAGAGAATTTGTGAGATGAAATTTTTTGATAAGGGGGATGAAATTTTTGCAGGATTTTGGTAGAGTGCAGACTCACAAGCGAAGGCCGGAGGCGTTGGCGTCGTCGATTGAGGCGATGAACGGAGCAGACCATGTAGCTCTGGAGCAGGCGGGGTTACTGCACTTGGTGCAGTTTTCAGAGATGAGGGCTCATCGGGCGATGTTGACCGCCCTGATAGAGTGGTGGAGCTCGGCCACATCGACGTTCCATTTTCTGACTGGAGAGATGATTGTTACACTTGAGAATGTATGGCGTATCCTAAGGCTACCGATAGCAGGATAGTTAGTGTGTGAGGGGGAGTCGAGAGGAGAGTAGTTAGATGAGACCGTTCTGGTGTTGTTTGGGTGCGATGACCTGTTGATATAGAGGGGGGGTTGGATGTGGACAAATGCCTGGATCTTGGGGTGTCAGCATTACCACTGTTTCTATGTTGCTTGATCAGTGAGATTCTGTTGCCAGACCAGAGTAGGTGTTTCTGCAGTTTATGGTATATGGGGGTGATTCGACATATTTTCAAGTGGGGGGATGGGTAGTTCTCTTGGGGGTCATGCGTATTGGCCTAGTTATATCGGGATATGCACATGATCTGCTATCGGGGGGGGTAGAGCTTGACACACCAGATGCTACTGCAGGTATGGGGATGGACGCACATCGCAGTGAAGAGGCCCATAGTGATCAGGGGGGGATTTGGATGACAAAGAGCCAGTGGCATGGTAGTTCGGGGCAGCCAGGGGTTGTATCCTTTGATATGAGACACAGGGAGAGGTGGAGCGGTGGAGGAGGGAATTTGATGATTTACGGAGAGAGGACATTATATGGCGGCCATATATGTTTCGGCAATTTAGAGGATGGAGGATTGAGGAGGAGAGATAGCGAGGGTTCTTCATGTGTAGATGTTACCTGATTGGGAGCCCAGGGTACATAGTGGAGCTACATCATCTAGACCGAGTGGTACGATAGTTTGGACTGGTGCAGGATATTCCAAGAGCACCGGTAATGTTTCGTCGACTTACCAGGGAGGTACCTTCGGGTGCAGCATTGGAAATGAGAGACGTGAGTGTGTCATGGGTGGTGGCAGGTGAGGTGCCCTATCCAGGGAGGTGGCAGGGTCCAGAGGATGCTGGAGTGACAGATCGGTATGGTCGGTGGTTTCACAACCATTGATCGGATAGGGTTACACCGGAGATGCTGGTTGTGGGGGCCCTAGAGGGGGGGCCAGGGGATGAGAAAGAGGAGGGACAAGAGGAGGAGGCGGAGTAGGGTGGACAAGAGGATGAGGGACCTGAGAGTGGTGGTGCAGAGGAGGGTGTTGTTGGAGATCAGCCGAGGAGGCCAAGGGGATCAAGGAGGTCAAGGAGGCCGAGGAGAGCTGTGGTAGAGGAGATGGAGGCAGGAGGAGCTGATGGGGGGAGGAGATAGAGGTGGTGAGATTGGAGAGTTAGCCAGAGGTGGAGATGCTTCGGGTGGTGGAGGGGAGAGTTGCTCAGCAAGGGATTGGCATTAAAGTACGACAGAGGAAGGTGTAGGTGAGAGTCGAACAAGAGGAGGGGAGAGATTCAAAGCCGTCGGTGGATAGGTGAGCCTAAGATCCACAGGAGGAGGCAGAGAGGGTGGTGGATGTTAGAGGACAGCCCAAGGAGAGGCCTGAGAGTAGTCGTCAGGGGAGAGTCCACCCAATTGAGTAGGAGGGTAGGAGACTGATGAGGGTGGGGAGGAATGGACAGCCGCAGAGGATTCGGTTGAAGTACCAGATAGAGCCGGTGCAAGAGGAGAGAGAGGGAGAGGTGATGGACCTGGATGTACTGGTGATGGAGCCATTAGCCATAGTACCAGTAGCCGCAGTTGATGATCCAGTGGTTTTACTGAGAGGGGCCCAGGCGAGGATATGGGTGCTAGAGGAGGAGGTGAGGAGGGCAGAGACAGAGGTATAGAGGATACAGGATAGAGAAGATATAGTGTTTGATCATGTGGTGAGTCGGCTCATGACAGATGCATTGGCTGCACAGAGAGAGAGATGAGATGCGAGTAGAGAGGGAGAGAGCATAGGGGGAGCTGGCTCGGGTGACATGGGACCGAGATAGGCTAGAGGTAGTGATAACAGTTGCGCAGATGTGAGGGCAGCCGGAGTCAGCAGGAGGGGGGGAGATGGAGACATTGATACTTCAAGTGGTAGGATTTTAGGAGGAGAGGACGACACTACGAGAAAGGGCATCTATGGCAGAGGCATCTGTAGAGGAGATGAGGGCAAGGGTTGAGGCCACAGAGATTAGACTGGAGACGGTGTAGCAGGAGATATATAGTACACAAGGATAGATGCAGGCTCTACAGGGGGAGAGAGACAGTGCACAGGGGTAGGTGCAGGCTCTACAGGGAGAGAGGGACCGTGTATAGGGACAGATGTAGGCACTCTAGGGAGATAGGGATAGTTTATGGAGACAGGTCCAGATTCTCCAGTTCCAGAGAGACACAGCAATGGGTCAGGCAGAGAACGCTGAGGAGGATATAGCATAGATGCGGGCATGTCGAGGGATGAGTGATGGGACTGTGTTAGAGACGACGCGTGCAAAAAGGGAGAGATCTGCAGAGCAGATACATTTATTGACAGCGGCATAGGAGGCATGGGAGCAGGAGCGACCGACCATGAGTAGAGAGAGGGATAGGTACAGGCATGAGCGAAATGCCACTCAATACCAGGCTAGGCAAAGAGGTGACTATATGCAGGAGGCAGCGTATTGGAGGTGCGCGTACGAGCAGGCAGTGCCAGATCCAGCATAGTGTACATCATGGTATGTTAGGCAGACACCTCAGATGTCGGCACCATCACAGTCGTTAGGTACACAGACCAGAGGGTTCAGTGATTTCCAGCTGGCTCCTCCTTGGTTTGGGACTCCAGGGCGTGAGTCTCAGGGGACTCTGACACACAGGGGACCAGTACCTAAGTCTCCGCAAAGGTCAAATGTGGGCAGTTCAGGGCATGCAGAGGATAGATGATAGGATGTAGGTGCTTTTGATAGGTACCAGATGGTAGTAGTGCATATCTTCAGATGCACCTTATTTTGAGTATGATATAGAGGTGATTATGTGATGACCATATTTTGGATATGGACAGTGTATTATTGTGATGATGATATGTGATGGTCTCATTGATAGTATGTCACACATTTTGGTGATGTATGGTATGCATATGGTGTTGTATTGATTTTTTATTGATGTTCTTATGGTAGCATATGTATATGATGTTGTTGTGTAGATGCAAATGTTGTGTTATGCTGTGATTATTTTACTTATGCATGTGTGATTTATGAATTATGTTAATGATTGAGAAATGGTAATGTATAGATGGATATGGGAATGTATGGATGAAATGAATGAATGGATAAAAGAAGCTTAATGAATGGATGAATTTAATGTAAATGGATTAATGTAAAAGGATAAATGAATGTAATGAATGAATGCAAAATGGATAAATGGATGGATGGTTAATGTAAATAGATGTTATTGGATAAATGAACTTAATGAATTGATGTGAATGTAAGAGGATAAATGAATGTAATGAATGGATGACTAATTGTAGTGTAAATGGATGCAAAATAGATAAATGGATGGATGGAAAATCATAAAATAGATGTATGAACAATGGATAAATGAATGGATGCAAAACGATAAATGAATGTAATGAATGTATGCAAAATGGATAAGTGTATGGATGCAAAATGGATAAAAGAATGGATGTAAAATGATTAAATGAATGTAATGAATGTATAAGTAATCATAATAGATGCATGTAAAATGGATAAATGAATGGATGGAATGAATGTATGCATAATGGATAAATGAATGTATGCAAAATGGATAAATGAATGGGTGTAATGAATGTATGCATAATGGATAAATGGAAATGGATGTAAAATAGATTAATGAATGGATAAATGAATGTATGCAAAATGGATAAATGGAAATGGATGTAAAATAGATTAATGAATGGATGGAAAATGATTTTTAATGAATGTAGACTTAAGTATCAATGGGTAGGTGATATGTGAGGTGCAGTACCTGCCAAAGACCATAAGGATCCCAAGAAGAAAAGTTAGTAGGAGTGAATGGGAGTTTGCACAACCAAAACCACAAGTCATAGACGTAGGGGTAATATAGGATGGGGGGGTGGGGGTCAGGGGGGAGGAATATGCAATGAGGTGAAATGCAATGTGAATGCAATTTTCCATCCTTTAGAGTACTGATTTTTGCTATAGCACAAGACATCGAACGTCAGGGTATGCAAACCAAGACGGATTAATGTCAAATGCATAAAACAAACACGACAAACAAGAAGGATATCCCAATACCCCAAAGTTGCGATGACGTTGGTCGAGCCAGGTATTGGAATAACCACAAGCACAAAGAGATGCCACCACATAACACGGGATCCGAAAAGAATCCCGGTAGGTACCATGTGGGGCATCCCAGTAGACAAAAACAAAAGTCAAGAGATGTCCCTATGTTAACTAGGCAAAACACACCACAATATGAAGGATCATGGCGATCTTGACTAGTGTTTATAGGAGCTCAACTGATAAACAAAATCCAAAAGTACCAAAAGATCATAATCAATTACAAGTGTCCTTTGCCATAAGATACCAGGGATGGATGGGGTTGATGTGGTCTGTTAGGAAGGATGCATCCTGTTAAGACCGATGATGGATACTAAGCTAAAGTGACCTCGATGATGCAGGATAATTGCCATTGGGTAGATTTCTTGAGATGAGAAGACCTTGTTTGTGAAGAATCAGTGATGATAGGTACATACCTGAAAACGAAAGGATGAGACACAACCTAAAGACCTAGGGGCTCAAGGGTTGATTAAAGATCAACCTTGCCTACGTGAAAGCGCAGAGCCCTCGTAGTTCAGGAAAAGACCATGATAAAAGAGTGGAAAGTGGACTGATGGAACTCGATGGAAGACCAAGACAAACATAAGCCCCGGGGGTAGATCAAAAGATCAACCTTGCCTATGTGCAAGTGTAGGGGCAACGTAGTTCGGATATGACAAAAGACCAAGGATGAATAAGATCGAAAAGTGGACCATGAGGACAGGTGATGAAGGAAAAAATGCCTTGGGGGCCGATCCAAAGATTAGCCTTGCCTACGTGCAAGTGCAGAGGCATTGTAGTTCAAGAGGGGATGATGAGAAAAGTGGAAAGAGGGTGATGATGATAGAAGATGGAGGATGAAGACATGGAGAAGCCTCGAGGGCAGATCAAAAGATCAACCTTGCCTACGTGCAAGCGCAGGGGCAATGTAGTTCACAATGGGACCAAGATGGAGACAAACAAGAAGAGATGTTACAAGCTCAGATTAGGATAATAAGCTCAAGGTTTTGGATAGCAGATGATGGTCATCCAATGCTCAACCAAGATATACCAAGTGACGAGGTGATGCAAGCAGATGGGAGGATATGGGGATTGAGGAATTGGTGGGTAAGCCATAGAGTAACTAGGACGTGAGGTAGATAATGATTCAGCCCTATACGAGAGGTGCCCATTGCTAGGTTTTCACCAATTGTACATATCCAAGGCACCAGGCAAGGGTGGTTTTCACCATAGGACGAATTATTTCTCTTTACTATTTTGGATTTTTGGATTTTTTAATTTTTTTGTATTTTTGACTTTTACCAGGAAGGATACCCCAACTAATCTAAGTGTAGAACTTCTTCAGATGCATGATGTTGATGGGTTCCTCCAAAGGCTCACCTTCAAGGGTGGAGAGCCTATAGACACTAGAACCATACTTGGAGGTGATGACATAAGGGCCCAACCAATTTGCTTCAAACTTACCTTTCTTCTCTTGATCTTAGTGATTCCGCTGATTTTCTTTTAGGACTAAATCACCAATCTCGAATTGGTGAGGGTGGAATTTCTTATTGTAGCTCCTTTTGAGTTGATGTTGATAAGCTTGTAGATGGGTATAAGCCTTGACTCTCTTTTCATCGAGCAATTCCAATTGTGCCAAGCGTGCCACTCGGGTGTCTTCATCAGTGATGAGATTCTTGAGGGAGATGCGGAGTGAAGGGATTTCAACTTCAATTGGCAAGATGGCTTCAGTGCCATAGACAAGAGAATATGGAGTGGCTCCAGTAGGGGTGTAGATGGATGTATGGTAGGCCCAAAGAGCAGGATGGATATGGAGGTGCCAATCGTGGCCAGTGCTATTAACCATCTTCTTAATGATTTTGATCAATGTTTTATTTGTCGCTTCTGCCTACCCATTACCTTGGGGGTAATAGGGAGTGGACCAATGATGCTAGATATGGTATGTGTCAGAAAGGAATTTCATGCACTTATTTTTGAATGGTTTTTCGTTGTTGGTGATGATGGCAGAGGGGATACCATACCTACAGAGAATATGGTAGAGGATGAACTTAGAGATCTGAACACTAGTGATTTGAGTGAGTGGAATGGCTTCCACCCACTTGGTGAAGTATTCAGTGGCTGTGATGATAAAGGTGTGACCATCTAAAGATGGAGGGTAGATCTTGCCAACCAAGTCGAAACCCCATTGTGAAAATGGCCAAGGTGTCGTGATGGGTTGGAGATCTTGTGCTGGAGCATGAATTAGATCTGCATGTTGTTGGCACGGAAGACACTTTTTGACGTACTCACAAGCATCATGTTCCATTGTGGGCCAGTAATATCCTGCTCTAAGAATCCGCTTGGCTAGGGCCATACCATTAGAATGGGCCCCACAAATACCGCTATGCACTTCTGTTAATGTTGTGCGGGCTTCAATTTCGTCTAAACAATGGAGGAGAGTTCCATCATACCCACGTCAATAAAGTGTATCACCGATAACGGTATAACGGATTGTGCATTGGATAAATGATTTACATTGGTTTTGTGTGAGGTCAAGCAAGAGGGTGTTGTCATGAACGTAGGTGTAAATGTCATGGTACCAAGGGGATTCATGACCTACAATAGCACACACCATGTCATTCTCAAGGATATCTTATGCTAGGATTAGGAGTTGCTCAACTAGGAACTGACAATTTGTGCAATCTTTCGGCATGTCGAGGAGAGAACCAATGGTAGCCATAGCATCTGCTACCTTATTCTGGAGTCTCGGGATCTGCTCAAATTGGATGGTAGTGAAATATTTCTTGAAGTCATCCACCATGAGTTTGTAAGGCAACAACTTTTCATCCTTTGTCAGAAACTCATCGTTGACCTATTTTATGACTAACTGGGAGTCACCAAAAACTTGTAAGTGGGTGTTGTGCCATTGAACTGCAATTCTGAGGCCAGTGAGAAGGGCTTCATATTCAGAGATATTTTTGGTGCAAGGAAAAGCCAGTTTGAATGATTTTGGTATGTAGTCACCTTGGGGGGTGATGAGAAAGATTCCTGCCCCCGATCCATTATGGGTGTGTGATCCATCAAAGTACAATGTCCAAGTGGTGGTTTCTAAGACTGCAAATACTCCATCTAGAAATTCAGTTTCTATGGGATAAGCATCCACTAATGGGGCATCCGCCAACTGATCAGCTATTACTTGTCCTTTAATGGCTTTTCTATCCACATATTCTATATCAAACTCACTGAGGAGCATGATCCATTTAGCCATTCGACCAGTCAGGGTTGTCTTGGATAGTAGGTACTTGAGGGGGTTGACTTTGGATATTAATTTTATAGGATGGCTAAGCATATAGTGGCATAGCTTTTGTGTGCTGAAGACCATAGCAAGACAGGCCTTTTCCATTGGTGAATAGTTGAGTTCATACCTGACCAGTGTGCGACTGATGTAATAGATCACCCGTTCCTTTGAAGATTCGTCATGTTGTGCCAATAATGCCCCCAATGCTACTGACATGGCCGATATGTATAACAGGAGGGGTTTTCTAGGGATAGGTGGCATCAAGATCGACGGGTGGGCCAAATATACTTTGAGCATGTCAAAGCCCAACTGACACTATTGATTCCACTTGAAGTTGGTGTCTTTCTTGAGAAGGTGGGAAAATGACTGACATTTATCCGCAAGTTGGGCTATAATGCGGTGGATGGTTTGTAGTTTCCCTTGGAAACTCCTTAATTGTCTCAAGTTTCTTGTAGGAGGCATATCCATGATAGCTTTCACCTTAGCTGGGTCAACCTCGATGCCTCTTCAGGACACTATGAAGCCCAAGAGTTTCCCTGATGTGACACCGAATACACACTTTTTTGGATTTAGTCGAAGCTTGTATTGTTCTAAGCGCTCAAGGATCCGTTTCAAAATGGCAGGGTGTTATTCCCTAGTTCTAGATTTTGCTAGTAGGTCATTGACATAGTCTTCCATGATGATGTGAATGAGGTCATGGAATATAACCGTCATTGCCCATTGATATGTTTCCCCTACATTTTTGAGACCAAAGGGAATAAAATTATAACAAAACGTACCCCAAGGTGTTGTAAAAGCAATTTTATGTTGATCGTCGGGGGCACTCTGGATCTGATTATAGCTAGAGAAGCCATCCATGAGGGATAGCATCTCATGTCTCGTAGTGATGGCGACCAACATGTCGATGTTAGGCAAGGGGAAGTCATCTTTTTGGCAAGCTTTGTTGAGATCGCAAAAATCTGTACAAATCCTGATGTCTCCATTGGGTTTAGCAATAGGTACAATATTGGAGATCCAATCAAAGTAGTCAATGGGCCTGATAAAACCAAAATCCAGTGACTTTTCCAGTTCTTTCTTAACCAATAATGCCACTTGTGGGTGCATTTTTTGGAGCTTCTGCTTTACAGGTTTAGTCTCTGGATGAACATCCAAATGGTGGACAACAAGATTAGGATCTAAGCTAGGCATATCAGAGTAAGCCCATGCAAAGTTGATAACCCCTTCACGGAGAATTCAGACAATGGTGATGTATTCTGCTTCGGATAAAGATTTGGCCACATAGGTTATCCTTGGAATCTCTTATGTCCCTAGGTTCACATCTTGTGTTTCTTCAATGAGAATCGAAGATTGCTCAGATAGTCATGTTCCTACAAGGGGAAGATGAACATCCCCATCTTCCAGTGCCATATCAAGGTTTTCACTATTAGATACATCCTTTGTTTTTACTTTTTGGTGGTCAAAAAGCACCTCGGTGAGGTTTTCACTTGATGACCCATCTTTCTTTTGTTTCTTTTTGTTTTTGTGATTAGGGTGTTCATCTTCCCCAAATCCCATTAGATGCACGTAGGTATCTTGTGAGGGAAAAGTGCTAACTGGTGTGCTACCTTGTAGGTCATGATCGATAAGCTCAGGATGTTTAAGGGATAAAGTTATGGTACAAATGGATAAGCATTCAAACATGGCAGGGAGGTCAATGTGATTCAGATTGTCGTACACGTGTATGATGGATTCCTCCTCCGGTATGTCTTCAAGGGAACTGTTGTCAACACTAACATTGTTAGAGGTGTTTGCGGGCATTGTAAGACCCTTTTGTTTGGTATCATAGCCCAAGCCCAAATTCCTTGGTTGGATGGTAATGGCAATTTTTAATGAATTTGGAGGCATATGGGTAGGCTTCGTGAAAGTATTCAATAAGGGGCCATGGTGGTTCAGGATCCTCCCAATAAACCCATTGACTGATATCATCATCCATTAGATCCTGGAGGGATCCCAAATTATTGAATGTTGTGGACCCCACGTTCTTGGAAGTGAGGGTGAGTGTCTTTTCTTCTACTTCTGGTAATGACATAATCGGTTGCCCATATGTGTGGAGCGAAGGTGGCATGGTTGCTACATTGAGTGTGGTGTGCATTTTGTATTCACCACATCCCTTATCTATGATCTGGACCTTGGTGATGGTGGAAGCAGGTGTGGATGATGGTGGAGATGAAGTGTTCAGAGTATTGGTGGATGGGATAGGATCGGATGTCGGGGGTGCCCCCATTTCGACTCTTGGGCAATAATGCAAATGTGGAAAAGAGGCTTCCAAGGCATGACAATATTCAAAGGGCTGAGCATCGGCTTGTATTGTGACTTCCATTCCTTGAAATGGGAATTTTAGGCATTGGTGATAGGTGGATGGTACGGCTTGCATAGAGTGAATCCATGGATGGCCAAGAAGGATGTTGTATGGGAGTTCAAGGTCCAGAACATGGCACATAGTGTATTGTACAATGGGGCCCACTTGTATAGGGAGGCAAATAATACCTTCAGAATCTCGCTCTGCATTATCATAGGCCTTGATGGTGATCACTTGATTTCTCAGATCAGCTTGGGTGTATCCAACTTGCTGTATAAACTTTAACGTACATAGATTTAGGGCTGAACCATTATCTACTAATACCCTTTTTACTTTTTGACAGTTGACACCGACCTCGAGATGGAGGGGGTGGTTGTGGTTTGAATCGAGATGCGGCATGTCCTTTTGGCTAAAGGCTAGCTGATAGGTCGATGAAAGATTGCCTACCAATGCTTGGAATTGGGTAGGGTCAATATTATAAGGTACTTGTGTGCTTTGCAAAGCCTTAGTTAGGATATCTTGATGTACGGGAGATGACTTAAGCAGATCCAAAATGGATATTTGGGCTGTAGTTTTACCTAGATGGTCTAGGATATTATACTGGGAATTGGTGGATGGTCATTGGGTGGATGGAGATGCTGCTAGGACTATGATGCGGGTTCGCTGAGTAGTAACAACACATTGTGGATCTTTTCCCTTAATATGTATCATGGATACACGTGGTTCCACTTGTTCTACATATGAAACCACACCTTGATAATTGTATGGTACATTTTTGTAGTTGATATTATTGGTACTGTTTCCTGGCTGGTTGTTATTGCTAGGATTTGAGTTGGATGTACTACGACCCTGGTTATTGTTAGGAAAGGCATTTTGGTATATTTGTAATTGAGCATTGGATGAAGATGCTGCGTTACCATCTACATGTATTTTGCCTCGATCGATGAGACCTTGGATGTAGGTTTTTAAGCCTTGACATTTGTCCAAGGTATGTCCTTTAATTTTGTGAAATTCACAGTATTCATTGTCTTTAAACCAAGTAGGCTTGGGTTTAGATGTATCGAGGGGTTTGGTGACAGGGTATGTTATGGGGTAATTGGCTTGAAGAAGCTTATTAAACACCGCGCTAAGCGGTTCTCCCAACTGAGTGAATTTTCGTTTATTCCCACCTTGGTTATTTTGATTGGCTTGTTGTTGCAGTGCCCCTTGGGGGACGAATATGGTGTTCTGAACAAATGGTTGTTGCTGGGAAGGATATCTTTGCGTGGTGTTGGCCACTTGGACATGTTTAGTGTTAGTGACACCATCATTAACGACATTTTTGTTTCTATTCCAAAAATGAGGTTTATCCCCGAAGGACTTCTCTCTATCGGAATTGAAATGTTTGACTTGTCCTCTTGCGACAAGGGCTCGTTCTAAGATGGGGCCTTTCTCCACAAGTCCCGCAAAAGTAGTGATGCAATGGAGTTGGAAATTATGTGCCATATCCAGGTGAGAGTTTTCGATAAACAACGTTACCATGTCTTTTTCTGTTGGTGGGGATTTCATCCTACTAGCCAAGGCATGCCATCTTTGCAAGTAGCTTGCAAAGGTCTCTCCATCATGTTGTTTTTCTTTGAGGAGATTAAGTGTGTCAATATCTTTCTCTAAGTTAAAATAGAAGTGAGTGACAAACTGTTCAGATAGTTGTGCGAAGGTCTTGATAGATCCTTTTTCCAGACCCATAAACCAGTTGAGGGCAACCCCTTGTAGACTTTTAGGAAAAATTCAGATGAGGTAATTGTCGTTGTACATGACCTCTTGGCAATGAGCATAAGACTCTTGAAGGTGAGCTCTAGGATCTCGGTTCCTTTGTATTTTTCAAATTTGGGTATCTCGAAATGTTTAGGAAAAGGAACCAAGGAAATGGAGGGATCAAATGGATAAGGGCATATGTCCTCAAACTTGAAGGATTGTTTTCCCATTCCAGCTTGTAAGTCCTTTAAAGCGGCTTTTACTTCTTCCAAGTCTTTGTTGACGTCAGTCAAAGTGGATTGAGTGTATGGATAATGTTGTGGGTATGATGAGGATGGCCTTGCCATTGTTGGATCATAAGTGGGCTGAGTCGGGTATGAATGCATTGGTTGATTGTAAGAAGGTTGATGGTTGGATGATTGGTTGTGTTGAGTGGGAGCCACTTGTTGTTGATAATAAGACACAAGAGAGGGGGCCTGTTGCTGCATAGCATTTTGGTAATGTGTAGAGGTAGGGCCTCTTTGTTGATGTGATGATGTTTGTTGATAATAGGAAGTGTAAGGTGCCCCATGTTGGTGAGTTGGTTGTTGTTGAAAGTAGGGTGGATAGGATTGGTTTTTTTGTCCAATGGTGGATTGTTGCATGGCATATGGATAGGGGTTTAATGTTTGTTGATGAGGATTGTGTTGAGGTTATGTAGGGTTGGTGTAAGGTGGCAGTTGGGTATGTGTTTGGTTTTGCACATTCTGAGGAGGGTTTGTATGGGATGGAATAGTGTATGTGCTAGAGGGATGATAAAGGTATTTGGTGAGCGGGTTATGGTGTGTTTGTGTAGGGATGTGCACATGTTGTTTTGGAGGTTGTTGTCGAGGTTGTTGTGGAGGTTTTTGTTGTTGTTGATGAGGTGGGTGAGATAAGATTTGTTGTTGTTGAGGCGGGTGAGATGGGATGTATTGTTGTTGTTGTTGTGATGGGTTAGGTGGGATGTGTTGTTGTTGTTGAGATGTATGTTGCACCACTTGATGTGGTGGTTGTGTGAGAACGGAAGGGTGTTGTGGATGTTGTTGATGTAAGTGTTGAGATGAAGCTATTGTAGTAGCAACATATTGTGGCAGTGCTGGTGGTGTGGTGGATTGGTGTGGATTATTTGGAGGTTGTTGAAATGCAGGAGGTAGTGCATTGGTAAGTGGAGGTGTGCCTCCCATATTAGAATATGGGGGAGGAAGCGGTGGAGCAGATGGGATGTATGATGGCATGCCATAGGTGTGGTAGTCATTAGGATCGAGTAGTGGAATGGTAGATGTTGCGGTTGGAAGATGAGGATATTCTTGGACTTGATGGATGACAGCATTTCCAAGTTTGGAGTGGTACCAATTTTCAGTGGGTGCACCTTCAGGAATGTAGGAACTTTCTGGAACATTTTGTGAGGTTTGTGGGTCAACAAATGGGGGAAGGGCATATTGTGATGTATCGAAACCAGATGGTGGTTTGACTCCCTTCATGAGCAAGGTGGCAACGATCTTATCCCCACGTTCGTTTAGGAGGTGATCCATCATTTGGACATTGGTAGGATTGCTGAGATATTCGTCAACAGTGACTTCAGGTTGATTGACCATGTTTTCGTCACTAGGTGGTGTGATATTCTAGATGTTAGTGTTTGATTGGGATGAAACACCATTATGGGGATCATGTGGAATGTTATTAGGATCTTGAGGGGTGTTTGGTTGGGAGCCTTGATTTTGTTGGTCTGCCATTTTTTTTTTCGTTTGTGAACAGGTTTGAATGGGCATGAACGTGCAAAACAACTAGGTGATTTCAAGATGTAATCTCTAGAGGATGATCTAGGCAGTGATTTGGATTGATTGACTTAGATTGGATGATGGATCAATTGATGGTGTATTGATTGAGGATTGATTTGATTGGATCAAATGATGATGTATCGATTTGATGATTGGATTTGGATTAGATCAAATGATGATGTATCGATTTGATGATTGGATTTGGATTGGATCAAATGATGATTTGGATTGATGGTTGGATCAAATGATGATTTGGATTGATGATTGGATTGGATTGGATCAAATGATGATTTGGATTGATGATTGGATTAAATGATGATTTGGATTGATGATTGGATTAGATTGGATCAAATGATGATTTGGATTGATGATTGGATGATGGAAGGGATCCTAAAACCTGATTTTGGAGACCACCCTAGGTGACTTGTAACATTGGTTGATCAGATTAAATCAATGATTATGATGCCTAATCCACCTTGAGATGGAAGGGGATTGATTTGGGCCAATGATGTTGACTTACAACACAAATCCACCTCAAGATAGAAGCGGATTGATTAGGTTGAAGACAAGGATTGATTATGTAGGATAATGATCAATTTAACGCCTTGGTCAATTCGCGAGACAACTCCTAAAACAATGTTTTAAAGAATTTTATGTTGAGGAATAATGCAAAGGGAATATGTGTTGTTGAAGGTGTTTAGGTCTTATGATAAGATGGGTACCCCAAATGGTGGAATGGTCAATGCGAATGTGGTAAATGGACGTTTTTGTGGAGGTTAAATGGAGGTTTGGAATGGTCAAATGGATGTTTGGATTGGTCAAATGCATGTTTAGGATGATCAAATGGTCAAATGGAGGTTTCGGCGATTCGAACGGAGGTTTAAAATGATCAAACGGGTGAAATTGGCTGTTCAACGAGGCGTATTCGCACTTCTATAGTAAAACAGCTAAAATAGTGGGGCAAGTTTTCCCCTCTACAATGGAAAAGGCTAAAAATAGTGGGGCAAGTTTTCCCCTCTATAGTAAAAAAGACTGAAACAGCAAAGGGCAGATTCACCCCTCTGCAAAAAAAAAAGGCTGAAATAGCAAAGGGCAGATTTGCCCCTCTGCAGAAAATGGCTAAAACAGAGGGCAAGTTCGCCCCTCTGCAGTGGAAAATGTAACTCGGTTTGGATAAGGGATTTTGGCAAGGACTTAAGATGGTTTAATGACAGTTTGACTAACCAAAATTTACTGGTTCTTCACAGAAAGACACTTTGAACAAGCACAATCCTATGATTAGTGTTTAACGAGTATGGCCGGCAAAGGTCTTACTCTAGGATGAACAAGGTTTCTAGGGAGTCCTTGATATACGCTCGGTATGTGAGGCACAATCGTGAACACCAGTCTATCACAAGCGTGAGTCGGGAGCCCCAACGAGATACTGAAAGGCTCGAACCAACTCTTCATGTCTATCTAGGTATCACCCTAGCTTCGACGTTCTACTAATTACGACACAACTGGATTGGAGTACAGCTTTGGCTCTCCCCCCTTTATATACCCCGCCAGTGCACATGGTTGGAATCGTCCCTTGGGGTGATGAAATCCCCAAGCAGGTCTCGCTAAGAAGGAGACACTAATCATTTCCAACTACCTCCTTTGGATTCACACAATGTGCAAAGGAGGAAAGTGAAAACAAACTAATGCCCCCTTAGGGTAAAATAAATAAAATAGAAACATCAAGCAACAAATATTACTTTCCCCTACTTATACTAAGTAAATAGATAAAGCAGTAAGGAAAGACTTTTAAAAATCAGAATAAAAGGAAGGCCCCGCAAGGAAATGTTAGTTGTTTATCTTTTTGCCCTTTTTGTGATTTGTAGCAAATCTGATTTCACTCACCAACAAACAAGATTACTGGATTAGAGCACGAAATAGCAAAAGAAAGAAGACAAACATGAAGTTCAAATGCCACCTTTTACTGTCTCGAATGTGTTGTTAAGGTCAGGTTCGCCCCTCTACAGAAAATAGTCAAAAACAGCAAGGCAGGTTTGCCCCTCTGCAAAAAATAGTCAGAAATAGCAAGGCAGGTTCGCCCCTCTGTAGAAAAAAGTTAGAAATAGCAAAGGGAAACAGTCAGAAACAACAAAGGGAAACAGTCAAAAACAGTAGGGCAGGTTCCCCCCTCTGCAGAAAACAACCGAAAACAGCAACGGGCAGGTTCGCCTCTCTGCAGAAAATAGTCAGAAACTACAAGGCAGGTTCGCCCCTCTGCAGAAAATAGCTAAAAAACAACAAAGAGTAGGTTCGCCCCTTTGCAAAAAATAATCAGAAACTGCAAAGGGCAGGTTTGCCCCTCTGCAGAAAATAGTCAAAAACAGCAGGGCAGGTTTGCCCCTCTGTAGAAAATAGTCCAAAACAGCAAGGCAAATAGTTAGAAATAGCAGGGCAGGTTCGCCCCTCTGGAGAAAATAGTTGGAATCAACAAAAGGTAGGTTCACCCCTCTGCAGAAAATAGTCAGAAACAGCAAAGGGCAGGTTCTCCCCTTTGCAGAAAATAGTCAGAAACAGCAAAGGGCAGGTACGCCCCTCTGCAGAAAACAGTCAAAAACAACAAGGCAGGTTCGCCCCTCTACAGAAAACAGTCAGAAACTATAAAGGGTAGGTTCGCCCCTCTGCAAAAAACAGCTGAAACAAAGGGCAAGGTCGCCCTTCTACGGCATCCGGGAGGGAAATTTCGCCCCTCTGCGACCTGAATTTGCAAACAAGCTAACAACAAAAAATGTGAAAGAAAGAGACCCTTTTGTGGCTCCCACCGGGTGTGCCAGAAATGTGATCCTAATAAAATGCTACTTCCTAATGTGAGATGCAAGATGAAAAACTAATAATGCAATAAAGAGAAGCAACAAGATAATAGGGCACCTCAATAAGATTAGCCTTAGAAAATAAACAACATAGAAGTAAGATAAACAAAATGATTGTTGTTATACCTTCATGTTGTTGCTTTCTTGGTTGGCCCTTTGATGCTTCAAGAATTGTGTGGTCCTTGGATGGCAAGTTGTGTTGAATATGTAAATGATATGAAATGGATGAGGGTGTAATGACAATGAGATGAGAGGTCAAGTGATAAATTTGCAAGAGTTTGTTTGCAAAAAGGCTTGATCCCCAAAATGAGGGAATTGAAGGGGTATTTATAGGCTAAATTAAATTCTCTAGAGAATTCAATAGTTGGGATTGATCCAACAAAGATCAAGATCAAGGGCTATGGTGAGTTGAGGACTCACAAGCCCTCACATCTTGACATGTGGAAGATGAGATGTCTTAGGGTGGAGTGATGTGGAAATGAGGTGGAAGAGAAGGACAAGAGGTGGAAGGGAAGTACATGAGGTGGATGAAGGACAAGTACCTTTGAGGTACCTTGGGGGATGAGAAGATTTCCTCAAAAATGAACTTCTTGTCCCCAAATGAGGATGAAAGAGACTTTTGAGGAATTTTAGAATTCCTCAAAAATCTCCATGGGAAAAGGGGAAATGTGTGGGAAGAATAAATGTAAATTAAAAATTTACATTTAATGGAGGATTCATTGGATAAAAGGAGGTCTCCAAAAAGTTGGAGATTTTTCACATGTGGGAGATGTGACAAGTCCAAGGTTCTAGAAACCTTGGGCACATGTAAAATGACATGTCACATTTGCATGGGGGATGAAGAAGACCTTGGAGAGATAAAAGTGAATTAAAATTTCACATGGGGAAGAGGGGAACCTTGGTTGAATAAATGTGAATTAAAAATTTACATGGGGAAGGGAGTCCATACCAAAAATGGTAAGTGGGAAGGTTGACCAGAAAAGGTAAGCTAAATATGGTTAATGATTCTGATTAAGGTTGTGCAAACATAGGATTAAGGTAATTAATGGGAGATTAGAGGCAAGTGGGAGATTATGGAGGATGTGACACTTAATCTTGATTAAGTAGTGCACATCCTAATCACAGATTAATTAATTTAATCCGGATTAGAAGAGGGTTATGGAGAATGTCACAAGGAGAGAGAAAAAGGAAGAATTAAAAATTGGTTTTTAATTCAAATAGGTTAAATGACTAAATTAAATAATTTGTCATGTTTATTTAATTTAGAGAAGAGAAGACAAGGGGGTAAGGTAAAGTATTTAATTTATTTAATTAGATACTTTAGGAACCTTAGACAGAAAATAAAATAATGATTAAATATATTATTTAATCACTGTTAATGGAATAGATGAATGTAATAGATGATTTTGATCATATGGAAGTGATCAAATTTGGATGTCTATAGAACCCTAGTTGCACCACTTTGAAGAGATTTCAATTATTTTTGTTGCCATGATTGAGAATAGTTGCTCGAGATTGAGGTATCAAAGATGGGAATTTGGTTGGCGATTTCTTTGGTGGACTCTTTTCAAGCTGAAAGGTGGAAGAGCTATAGTGAGACAATTATGAAGTCCTTACACAAATAGATGGTAATATTTTGGCCGCCATGACAAGTATTCGGTTTTCATTTCACAAGATACTAGACAAGTCTAAATCTTAATTGTTTGGTGTTTAATATTTGGTTGAAGATTTAGTTTCAATTTGGTAACCCGAGTTTATACTCAATTTTTCTAACCTTCAGTGTTTTTCATCGAAATGTTGGTGTTTATTGGTCAAACCCATTATGGGTATCATGATTTATTTACTTATTTTACAAACCCTGGTTATTGTAGATACGGCTTTTTGAGAAGAATAACTATTTTATACTCTTTGTATAAATGGATGGCAAAATCCATGACTCGCTGATGAAGAAAAGAGAAAAGATTTAAGTTTGAGCAGACTATTGTTGAGAGTTAATTACTGTGATATCTTTTTGTATTTAAAAAGGAGAATAGTGGGTTCATTTTGTACATGTCTCTTATTGTATTACAAAGCTTATTTTGAGTTGGGCATTATTTAAAAATCATTTTGTATCCTATTATGATTTTGTGACTACATATTGCCATTAAAGTTATAAGGTCCTAATAGGTTGCAATATCATTAGGGTGTTGATTTAAGAGAAGTTGGTGCTTCTAATTTGAAGTGGGTGCTTCAGTTTATTGTAAGAGTTGATGCTCCACATTATGATTGATTTGGTGCTCTTAACAAAATTGTAAACAGTTTTTGAGATCAAGCCTACAAGGAATTTTGGAGTGGTTTTTCTACCCCAAGAGGGTTTTGCACTCAAAATCTTTTTGTGTCTCTATTTTGTGTGATTCGTGTCTATCTTGCATTATTTTTATTTTGTCATTTATGTTGAGTTAGTTTCTTCAAATTCTTTGATACGTTGTCATTTTTTAATTTCATCTAAATGCTCTTGGTTCAGTTATAAATGTGCAAATTTTAAATGTTATTCTTTGTCATCAGAAAGTTTGGTTTTCTTGCAAAAGAAAGCATTAAAAAGTTTGTTCACTCAATATTATATGAACAATTTACATCTTTCTTTAACAAGAGTTGTTAGGCATTCTTTTTGTAGTTGTTTGAGTAATTTTTCTTATCATTTAAAGTTCATCTTTTACATTACAGTTATATTTTTTTCTAGATCTCTAAAAGGTCAAATCTTCCTTTCATGTCATAAAAGGTTTTTAAGTTTCATTAATCTGATTCACCCCCCCCCCTCTCAAATTAATTCCACTTCCAAGAGAGTTGCTTTTCAACCTTGAGGTGATTCAACCCTATTAGCAAGCTTTGTTGTTTTCTTATGACGAAAATGATTGATTGGTTGTTTTGGGAGATATGCATTAACAAACTCAAATGTATAACCTAATGCTTGAAATGCATATTATTATGAAAGTAGAAATAAAAACAACAAGTTATAGGTAGATCTAAGAAGGGAAGAGTGGTACATACCTAGCACCAAAAGTGGATTTTGAACATTGTTGAAGGACGGATTCACCCTAGGGTGAATGGGTTATAGGGGTCCAAAATCTAATTTTACAATCCTCAAATCCCAAATCTAGGCTTTTGATTTCTCTAGGTTTGACTATCAAAAATCCAAAAATAAAATATGTAGGCAAGTTTATGTGGCTTGACAACTTTGAAAACTTTGCAAAATTTCTCTTTTGATTCAGTTCCAGTCCTTCTTCACCTATAAATTTGCACATACAAAGAGAGAAGATTTTTTTTTGTTTTTGGGTGAATAGGGGTTTGCCTTGGCCAAACCCCGGTTAAACCTTGATGATAAAACAATGAAATAATGATAAATGGAGAGAATTGATAAATGAAAAAAGCTATGACACAACTCACCAAACCCTTAATGGCTGCCCTTAGAGGGTTGAATTCTAACACATCTCTTTAAGGATTGGATCTTGCTTGAATCGGCTTGAGTGATTGCTTGATTTGATGCTTGAATGCTTGCTTAAATGTTTGAAACCTACATCATAGTGTTAGCTCCAAAACATGATATAAAAACACATGAATCTTGGCATTATCATATGATCTTGATTCTTGTTGTAGATGACTAATAAATCTACTCTACAATGCTCTTGACAATAATATTTACTCAATATTTTCTCCTTCAAAAGTCAGATCTGAATTGATAAAATAATTGTATTTATAGGTGTTTATCAAATTTCTCAAAAATTAGATTCCACAAGCTGGAATTTGAAACTTTAATTTGGATCATTAAAATAGTGTCAAAAACATATTAAAAATTAGGTCTCAGCACTTAAAGGGGACCCATTCACCCTTGGGTGAATGGGTCCTAAGACCTAAGTCCAAGACACACAATTTCCAAGGTGTTTAAATTAATGTTGGCAATTTTTTGATATAGGTTTCCCTTTTTAAAAATGAGAATAATAAGGCTTTGGAATGCATAATTTGGGTAATTAGAAGCTTAATTAAGTCTAAGTAATTTAGGGGATGCAAACATAGTGTGAAAATGTAAAGGTGTACATTTATCTACACTACAACTTCAATAATTTTAGTTAAAAGAATTAGCATTGAGGGTGAGGGCTCACAAGAAATAGCGATGTCTCCCAAAGCCACAACCTAAGTTTTACCAAGTGAAATATTTGGGTAGGGAGAAGCTGAATCTAGCAAAACCTCATTTTTTTAAGGCTTCTCTAAATGAATTGTGACTATATTTTTAGTAGCAAGATCCTCCCCTGAAGCTACAAGTTTCTCTTTACAAAATGATTTGCATGTATGATATGAATTTATATCAAATTAGTATATCCTTTCAAATTCCCATTGCTAATTTTATCTCAATGTATCCACTACCACTTTTCACACTCCTCATGGGTAGACTTGCTAATAATTTTTAATGAAGAAGTTGCCAACATATCAAACAATTTTGTATCTTCTAATCCACCTATAAAAATTTCTCTATCACAAACATCCTCTCCAATATCCTTATCACCATATCCCTCTTAATCTTCACCCTCTCCCTTCTATTTTCCTAGATTCAAAACCCCCTTTTAACCATTAGTCTATTTCTCATTCCAAATTTCTAAAATGTAGTCTTGGTAAGATAAGGTTATAAAAGTGCTATCAAGGTCTAATGAATAGACACACTCTTCCATGAAACCAAGGCCCTTAATCACATATTTGTATCTTGGCTACTTTCAAACTAATTTGTATCATGAAGAATCCATTAAATATAATCGTTAGGGAATGAAGAAGGATTTCATTCCATCATTTTCCATCCATTTACTGAGAACCTTCTACTCAACCACTTTACCTACAAATTTTCTTATAAAAGATGTAGAAAATTTATGCACAATGAGAAAGCTTCAAAAAATTTAGATAATAGACTCAATTCTAAGGGCAAGGATTCAAAATAAATAGACATATTTCCCAAAGCCACAAATTGATTTTTACCAACTGAAACATTTGGATGGGGAGAAGTTGAATCTAGAAAATCCTCATTTTTTGAAGCCTACATTAATTACGACTACATTTTCAATAGTAAATTCTTCCCTTAAAGTTGTAAGTTTCTCTTTGCAAAAGAAGTTGTATGTATGATATGAATTTTTGTCATTCTTACATTCGTGCAAAGAGCCATGGCTAAGTATATCTCAATGTATCCACTCCCACTTCTTACACTCCTCATGGGTATAATATCTAACATTTTTTAACAAGATCTTCCCAATATATTAATCATACTTACATCTTCTAATACACCAAGAAAAGTAGCTCTATCATCAACATCTTCTATTGTATCCTATTCAATGTCATTATCGCCATCTCCCTTTTCATCTTCATTGTCTTTCTTCTACTCTACTAGATTTAAAACCTCCTTCTAACTAGTATCCTAATCCTCCTAATGCACATTCCAAATTTTTAAAATTGTGCTCTTGGTAAGTTAAATTTTATTCCACCTAAAACTAAATGTTTTTTTTAAGGATAGAATAAGCATCAAATTACATCTTGAGTATATCATCCCAGCAAAATGCATTCTTTTATCACATCAAGGTGCACATTTTATCCCCCAATGACTAATTTGGAAATATATACAAGTAAGATTCCAATTGACTATACAGTGCAACATTTACAAAAAGATACAACTACCTATACTGTGCATTAAAACTAAATGTTATTATATAAACCTTGAATCTTTATACAAAATCAAAAATTTATTTATCCCAAAATTTAAATCTTTTTATATCCTACTCTAATATGCTAGTCACAAAGGTTATGCTTTAACAAAAAAAATTACCAAGGATTTTATTACCAAACTTGGAAAATCCTCACTACTTGAAGATCTCATGGTTTAGAAAAACAAGGCATTTTATTTGTAATCCCCACTCCCATTCAACTAATGATGGATAATTAACTATAGTGGGTCTAAAGGTAGATTTTATACTTCTATAGCTTCATCCATTTTTGGATTTAATGTATTTGATAATATAGACTTCAAAGGAATAGGGAAGATAAATTTAATTAGTCCTTTTAGATGCCATAAAGGGAGGCTTGATATTCAAGTACATCAATAGATGATAATGATAGAAAGTAGTGGGGTAATCATGGTATTGATATTATGGTAAAGAATGAATTTATTTCAAAGCTAGAGAAATTTACATGGAAAATAAAATGACTTTGGACTTGGAAGCCTATGAGAGCCCTATAACACATTGCATCATTTTACCTATCTATTCTTTGTTTATGTATATGATATAAAAGGTTTCTGTAACTCTATGAAAGAAGGAAACCATATATGAGAGTGGTTGAGACCATGCCTAGCTATGTATATGAGTGCACAACTAAAATTGAAGAATTATTCATATGAGGTGTTTTTTTTATAGAGGGAAACACAATTAGGTGCTCAAGTCATAAATTTTGTAAAATATTAGAATAAAAAATAGGAAAACTATACTTTATTAGTGTGCTTCTTCTTTACTAGTTTGATCAGAATACATCGTCTTAATTTTTCTTTCCTAATTCAATTCTAAGGTGATAGGAATTTATCCTTGATTGAAGAATTGAACCTTTTATTAAATTCTAAAATTCACTTAATATTATTGATCTAAAAAAAGTGGAATGGAATTGCATCTTCACATAAAATGATAATATCAAATAATTCTCCAAATTAAAAAAGAAAAAAGAAAAAAGAAGTGTAAAGTCGAACTTAACCAATCATATTTCTAGTCAAATAAGTCCAAAAACAATTAAAATGTATATAAATAAGTCAACTTAAAAACTAAAATATATCTAAGTAAATATACTTAGCAAAGTTCTGTCAAACTATCTGAAAAGAAAAATTAAGATGCTAACTATAAAAATTTAAATGGACATATTTTCTAGATTTGTTCTTTACTCTCTAATAATAAAAAAATTCAACGATAGTTTCTTTGTACATGTAGTGTTAGAAATTTATTTGAATTCATAGATATTAAATTTAATAATTATCTATATAGACTATATACTATTTAAATATATTATTTAGTAGTTTTGCTAAAATAAAAATTATAATAAATAGTACCCTATTTTACTTTCAATTGTGACAATTTTTTTTATAATTGTGACATAATATTTTTCAAACAATGTATACTTAATTGAAAAATTAATCCTTTTATAAAACTCTAAGATACACTTAACATTATTCATTTAAGAAAAAGGTATAATGGAATTACATCTCTAAAAATATAAATGTTATTATATCATCCTCCAAATTAAAAAATAAGTCTAAAGTCAACTTAAACAATTGTATTTACAATTAAATAAATCTAAAAATAATTAAAATGTATCTAAGTAAATTTGTTTAGCAATTTTTTTTCAATATTTCTAAGAAAAATAAATTTGCCAATATATAAGAAGAAAATATTAAGATTGTAACTATAAAAAGTCAAATGGATAATTTTTTTTGTGATTTACTATTTATTATTTTATTTTAGCAAAATTTTATTTGCATATGTAGTGTACAAGTTTCCTTGAATTGATAGCTATTGAGTTTTATAATTTGTCAATATAGACAATGCACTATTTAAATATAGTGTTTGTTTTGTTAAAATAAAAATGATAAGAAACATTATCCTATTTTAATTTGATAAAAAATTATGTAATTGTGACAATATTTTTTAAACAATGTATATTTATGGAAGAATTGAGCATTTTTATTTAATTCTAAGATATATTAGACATTATTGATCTGAAAAACAAGGTGGAAAGGAGTTACATTTCCAAAAATAATTTTATAATAACAAATCATCCTCCAAATTAAAAAGGGAGATATTTCCTATCAAATAAGTCCAACCTATATGAATAAATCTACTCTAGAAAATCAAAAGGTATATGAATAAATGTATTTAAAAAATTAAAATGTATCTAAGTAAATCTTCTTTGCTAAATTTGAGCAAGACTTTTAAGAAAATAAATTTGCTAATACTTAAGAAAAAACATTAGATGCTAACTATAAAATGTCAAATGATCATATTTTACAACCATATATTCTTTACTCTTTAATGAAAATTTTCAACAAGTTTCTTTGAATTAATAGACGTACTAAGTTCTAGAAGCTATGTATATAGAAAGTACACCATTTGAATATATTATTTAGTGTTTTGTTAAGATAACGTTAAAAAAATAAGGTCATTTATTAATTATGTACGAAAACAAATTATGTAATTATGACATAATATTTTTGAAATAATGTATACTTATAATTCTTTTAAATGACAATTATATAGTTCACATGATAGAAGTAACCATTTTTATATAAATTTTAATATTTTATTTATTTATCTAATGATAATGTAAAATATGAATTCATATTATTTTTCTATCCTTGCAAAGACTCATTGCTAACTTTATCTCAATGTTTCCATTACCACTTTTTATACTCCTCATGCATAGATTGCTAATATTTTTTGAAGAAGAGGGTACCAATATATTAATAAAAAAATCGGCATCTAATACACATAGAAAAGTAGCTCTATCACTATGTATGTCTATCACATCCTCTATAATATATTTATCACCATTAATCTCTTCATCTTAGTCCTCTCCCTTCTACTCTACTAGATTCATAACCCACTTCTAACTATTAGCCTAATTTTCCTACTTCATATTCAAAATTTCCAAATCTAGACCCTTGGTAAGTTTGATTCCAAAATAGGATACTAAGGGTTGAGGAATATACCCACTCTTCCATTAAACCAAGGCCCTTATCCCATATTTGTACCTTATCTACTTTCAAACTCATCTATATCATGAAAAAACTATTAAATAACATTGTTAGGAATGAAGAAGGATATCAGACCATGATATCTTCATTCATTTGTCAAATGCCTAAACCATTTTACCTATAAATTTTCCTATTAACGTTGTGGAGAAATTATGTATTAAGAAAGTAAGGGCTCACAATAAATAGGGATATCTCTCTAAGCTACAACCTAAGTAAGTTAGGTCAAGTAAACAAATTGGGTAGAGAGAAGTTGAATCTGGTAAAACCTCCCTTTTTGAAGGCTTCTTTAAATTAATTGTAAGTATCATTTTAGTAGAAATATCCTCCTTTGAAGCTACAAGTTTATTTTTATAGAAGTAATTGCATGTATCATATGAATGTCTATTATTCTTATATCTTTGTAAAGATCCATTATTTATCTCAATTTATCCACTTCCACTTCTTACACTCATCATGGGTAGACTTTCTAACAATTTTTGAAGAAGAGGTTTCCAATATATCAACTCAAATTTTCATCTTCTAATGCACCTAGAAAATTAGCTCTATCACTTACATCTTCTATTATAAGAGAAGTAAATAACTAATATAAAACATAGGCTATTAACCTAAAAATTTCCGCATTGTGTGGTGGGCATAATAAGTAGGTTTTATGGTAGAGGGAACAGTAGTTGTGAGTATTAACTTTGCTATGACATGGTATATACATTGAATAATGTAGGACTTCAATTTTTATGGAAGATGACATAAAATATTATCTATTTATAACTAATTCTTGGAGGTACAACTCATCATACAACTTTCCATATTAGAAGGATTAGTGAAAGGAGTCAAAAAATACTTTTAATAATATGACCAAAAATTGTACAATAAACATCCAATAGTAAAAAAATATATCATTTATTCTTAACCAAATATCACATTCTTATTTAAAAGTAACTTTTACACAATGCAATTGATCACATTATTATATTTTGGTAAAAATAAAAAAGTTAGATTATTTAGTGAGAAATTTATTGGAGCCCTCACACATAAGTTAAAGATGCAAAGGTGCATAGTATAACTATATATGTTAATATCATTTTTCTTACATTAACATAGCACTAATCTCAAAACATGAGTTCATATAAAACAATAATAATTTTGAATAAAAGAGTATAAAAGTTACAAAATATATAAATGATCTAAAATAATAATCAATTAAATTCAAGACTCAAACTTTATTCTCCACAATCATCTTGTTTCAACATGAGAGGAGCTCCTCAATAATCTATTACATACCATCTCCAATTTCCAACCATGTCAATTCTTGAGATTTTCTACCATATTGCAAGTTCTCAAAAAGATGCCCAACTTCAAATTAGGGCCCCTCTACATTAAAGATAAATAGTCTTCTTTAAAACCATTCAAGATTTCTTTAGCACCTATTTCTACCACATCCCCACCATTCTACATCTATCAATCCTCTTAAAATATTACCTTTTTTATTTTTGAAGATATTTTATTGCATAAAAACTTCCATGAATCCTTCATAATAACTCCTTGCTTTGTTTTTATTTTCTAGTGAATAGAGCTAAACCCCAACACCTTTAAGAATTTATAAACATTCAAATCATTTATGCATCAATAGATTGTAGTACAAGCACCTAAAAGGAAAGCATTTGATATCCACAAGTTGTAGCCATGAACTAGCCTATGGAAAAATTTGAATAGAATGAAAGAATAACCAAGAGAGGTTCAACAACATACATGCTCATACATAGCTACCATGATTGCCATCATTGTGAAGATCCATTTTAATAGAAAATTAATTGAAATGCATGATATAGTATATAGACCAATGGGAAGGGGAAAGGTGTACCCAAAAGGGTGCAACAAAGAGAAATACTATCTCAAGGTCAAAAAGGGCTACCAATGGCTAAGGAATAGACTTTCTCTTCCATGAAACCAAGGTCCTTAATCCCATATTTTTACCTTATCTACACTCAAATTGAACTATATCATGAACAATCCATTAAATAGTATTGTTAGGGAAGAAAGAAGGATATCATACCATGATTTTCCTATCCATTTGTTGATTTCATTGTCCCAAATTAACTACCTATAAATTTTCCTATCAAAGTTGTGGAGAAATTATGCATTGAGAAAGATCCAAAACTTCTAGTGAATAGACTCGGTTCTAAGGGTAAGGGTTCATGAGAAATAGGGATATCTCCTAAAGCTAACTCTTGAGTTTTACCAAGTGAAATATTTGGGTGGGGAGAAGCTAAATCTACCAAAATTTCCTTTTCTGAAGCCTTCTATAAATTAATTATGACTACCTTTTCAGCGGCAATATATATCCTCAAAGCTACAAGTTTCTCTTTACAAAAGGAGTTGAATGTATGATATGGATTTCTAGCATTCTTGCATCCTTCCAAAGACTCATTGCTAAGTCTATTTGAATGTATCATCTCCCACTTATTACATTCATAATTAGAGTTACTAATATTTTTTAAAGAAAATGATGCCAATATATTATTCAAAATTTCATCTTCGAATGCACCTAGAGAATTATCTCTATCACCAACATCCTCTTTAATATCCTATACAATATCTATGTCTTAATCTTCATCATCTCCCTTCTCCTCTACTAGATTCAAAACCTTATTCTAGCTATTAGCCTACTCAACCCTTATGGTTAGCTCACTCAATCTCAATTGTTACTTTAGATAGTCTAGGTCATGGATTCAACTCTTGATTTGTCGATGGTGTGGATGAAGTTCCATTACATATTGTTTGAGAGGTTATAGGAGGATTCACCTTGTAAAGATCTAATCTACAAGTTGATCAACTAAACTCTTGATTCCTCTCAATTAAAAATTAAAACTAAAAAAATATTAGACTACTCCTTTTCCTTTATATAAAATATTTATAAATTCACTCTTAGTAAGTGTGGGGACTCTGTAGGGACTCCCCCCCACAATTTTTTTTTGTAAAATATGTTAATATCCGACTCATTTTGTATGTTTTCCCCAATTTTTCTTTCCCGTGTGTTAAAGATTTTTTTTGTATTGGATTAAGAGAATCAAAATTACAAAAGATCAACAACAATGTTGGAAAGGAACAACCACAATGCTATTAAAGAACAACATCAAAGAAATTTAAAGGAAAATAGCTACATGTTGTTATATAACAACAACAAAAAGCAACAAAATATTTCCAGAAATAGTAGAAAGTGGCATATATCCTAGACCTTTTCTATTGTATGAATACAAAGTTACAAAGATACATTCATTAGAAAATAAAATAAATCTTGACAAGAAGTTGCATCGTGATACTCCTTTTATAATTTGATGAGGATTGGTTAAGTTCAGAATACCATGTGTTGGTGTTGCTTTCATAAACCTTATGTACATATTCAACCATTATACACAAACAAATTCCAATCACACCGTAAGAATTTTTGGAACCATAGTTGCATTGTGAATTATCATACACATAGTAAGAACTATCTGGAACCACAGTTGCATTGTGAATTAAAGTTGGAAATGCGTAGAAGTATCATCCCCTCCTCTAATTATTCCTAGAAGGGTCACTCCAAAGTGCAGTGATTGTAGTTGATGAACTCCATAGCAAGGAGGATGCTCTGAGATGATTCATTTCTGGCAGGTTGCAGCTGAAAATGTTATACCCCCACTATCAACAAGGCTTCCAATCACAGAGTATAATATGGAGCCCCCAATTGAAGAATTGTGTCACCAACTTGAATGTCATGTTTTTTAAATTTTTTCCTCAAAGGTACTAAGCTGTGTTTGAAAATAATCTAGTATCTTTTTAAGGCCAACATTAGTTTGGATGGCATATTGAAGAATGGGGATCTGTAGAGAAAGGTTTGCATAGATAGTCATAAATTCGACTTGTAGGGGTTGAAAGGTGTGAGAGAGAGCCACCAAACATTGGAATCTCCAAATGTGTTTAAGAGTGATGTGTCTGAGGGTCTAAGTAATAAAATTGTGAGATGAGGAGAGACCAAGAAGAGTAGTTCTCCAAGACCACATTTGAGGAAAAAGCACAAAGAAGTTAGAGAAGAGAAAGTTCCAGATATTTTGAGCATGGGGACATAACCAAAAGGCATGTTTGAAAGTTTCTTTTTTGGAGCAAAATGGACATGTTGGAGGAGGGGAAATGAAGGAGAGTCGATCACCAATGGGGACCTTGACATGGAGAATTTTCCAAGTTGTCAACTGGGCTTGAGCGTCATCTTTAGACTTCCAGATTAAGGAGCTTAACTTGTTCCATCTTGATCTACTAAATTTGCAGCTCCATTTGAGGTTAAGTCAGTGGGATAATGAGATTGATGGAAGGATTTGTTTATATATCAGTCAAAGAGGAAAATTTTGAAGGTTTTGATTATTAGGCCATTTCCAATCTTTAAGGAAGTTGTCATGACATGGTGTAGAGAGGATTTGTAAAAAATCAGGTCTAACTAATTGCTTAATTTTTTGGATTGGGGTCTCATAAGACGAATGAAGTCAAAACTGAGCTTTAAGTTGTAGCCATGGTTTTCAGCTAAATGTTAAAGGGTCCCATAAGTCTCGAAATACTTGGATACCTTTTTTAAATAGATATCTACCTTTGAGATCCTTGATAATGGTCAAAGGACAATTGTCTTGTTGGACCAAATAGTTCCACAAAATGGAAGAAGAGGCAAAAATCAAGCCATTACTCAAGTTTTGGTCATACCAAATTAGTTTTTTAATGTATTTTTCCATGCTCTCCAAATGGAGTTAAAAGGGGTAGAACCATGTGTTTTAAAATAAGATGTAAGGAGAATTTTATCTTTCCAACTAACCAAGTCCCAAGAACGACCAATAGTAGTTGTTTAGATACAATGGCATATAAGATGTTTCTAAGGAGCATCACCATCCAAGGCTCTAACAATCCATTTTGTTATGAGACAGATGCCTTGAGTATAAGGATCTATATTTCTAAATCCTCCTTTATCTTTTGGTTGGATGCAATGAGTCCATGAAGTAGTAGGCAAGCCTTTTTTATTACCCCATTTTTCCCAAATAATGTCTTTGATAAGTTGGGACGGTTGGTTGTAGCATGTTTTAGAGGGCAGCCAACAAGAGAAGATGTAGACATGACTGGACAAAATAATTTTATTGGCAACTTGAATTCTACCAACCATTGAGAGGAATTTATTAGTCCAATTCAAAAGGTTTTTTTATTTTTTGTAAGAACCAAAACCACATCTCTAAGTGAGACTCCAATGCCAAAAGGGATATCAAGGTATCTCGTGATGCTACAATGTTTCACTTCATGTCATTCACTAGGGATCCAAGGTGGTTGAGGGTTGGGGGAATCATTATAAATTTAGTTTTGTGTATTGTCAATTTGGAGCTTGAAATAGTGCAAAATAGATCCAATATGTCCAAAGTATTAGTCACTTCTTCCTCAAAATTTTGTATGAACATGTTATCATTAGCAAAATGTGAGTTGACTGTAGTAGTGGTGCCTGGAAGAGGAATGCCTTGGATAATATTACTTAGGAAAGATTTCTGAAAAGATGTCCTAAAGCATCAACAACAAGGACATAAAGGAAGGGAGCAAGGGGGCAGCCCCGATGAATGGATTTTTGCAAAGGAAAGGAAGGCAAAAGACTACCATTAACAACCACTCTAGCATTAGCATCCCTAAAGAGCATGCTAATTTGATCACATAATTTAGAGCCAAAAACCAACCCATTTTAACATTTTAAGGATGAAAGGCCAGTGAATGCGATCATAGGCTTTATCAAATTTAATCTTTATAATTAGTGCATCTTGAGTAGATTGTTGTGCCCATTCAGTTGTTTCCCAAGCAAGAATCAAATTTTCTAAAATAAATCTTCCACCCAAGAATCTAGTTTTCTCTAGACGCACTATCATTTGGGAGATGTATCTAATTCTTCGAGCTAGAGCTTTGGCTATTATTTTATATGATGTGTTGAGGAGAGTAATTGGTCGCCACCCATTTACAATATCTTCTTCCTTACCTTTGGGAATGAGTTTAATCAACCCCTGATTAATCACCTTTCCTAAGGAACCCATTTCAATTCCTTCAAGGTAAACATAATAAAAATCCTCTCGAATGTGAGGCCAAAGAGCTCTATAAAATTCCACCGGAAGCCCATCAATACCGAGGCTTTTCTCTAGCCATACATTGAAGGGCAACACCAATTTCATCTATGGAGAGGAGGTGATCGAGGAACTTACTATACTCAGGGTCTACTTTTTTGGGTATACATTCAACAACACAATCTTCAAGGATGGGAAGGAGAGTATCATTAGTTGAATCATCTATAAAAAGGTTTTTGAAGTGCTCATAGAAAGTATTCATAATGTCAGAATGGTTGGTTTGTAGAGAACCATCAACATATTTGATTGCAGAAACATGCTCCATCTTATGCTTGTGGTTAAGATAAATTGTAAGAAGAATTTGGAGCCACAATCACCATCCTTAATCCATTGAAGTCGAGCATGAATTTGGGAACCTTTTACTTTATACACAGTCATTTTTTGAAGCATATTTTCAGCATTGGCCACAAATTGTTGCAATGAGTTGTTGCTAGGGTCATAAGCCAAGCGTGATCACCCATGTACAAGTTGTCCTTGCAGAGATTTCTCATCTGTGACATTTGGCTACAATTCTTCACCCATAGTTATGAAGAAAGATTGTACATTTAGCAATAGTTCTTTCCCACCAACTAATACAACTACCTTCTTGTGGTCTTGGTTCTGACTTCCAAATGACCAACAAACCATCAATGCAATCCTGATTTTGGTGATGGGTAACATTGAGTTTGAAGGGAAGGTCATTGGAAGAGGGTGTGGAGTTCTAGAGGGAAAGACTAATGAAGATGGGAAGATGGTCAAACAAAGTGATTGAAAGGTCTACAAAAACAAGACAACCATCAGGAAAACGAAGAATGGGACAATTGGGGGAGATATAAAATTTGTCCGACCGACTCATTTTTCTTGAGTTTCCTTCTCCGCAGTTACTCCATGTATACCAATGGGGCATATGAAGGTTGAATTTACCCAAGAGGGGATCATGCACGCCAAGGGAATTTTGGGTCAGTATCCAAGCTTCAACTTTAGATTGGGATAGGTGAGAAGGACCAACCCAACTGTGATATGAAATTTGTTCACCATGTTAAAGTCACCTCCCAGGACCCACTCAACATTAGGAAGATTAGTGTGAAGCCACTCCCAGACTAAGGTTCTCTCAACAAGAGAGTTAGGAGGGTAAATCGAGCAAAACTCCACCAACAATTCATTAATGAGAGTAGTAGCCCAAACACAATAGTTATTATCTAATCAAATCCAATAGCCACAATATGCTTAGCTAACCATGGGGCAAGGCCCAAAACAACAACACCACCACCATCAAAGTGGTTAGTATGGAGAAATCTCCCATTAAGTCATATGGAGGCAAGGGTAGGTTTGAGTCAAGAATGAAACTCACTCTCACTTCTTGTAGCATTAGGACATCAGTTTGATTGATCTATAAGGACTTTTTGACCTGAAATTTATGAGCAAGGAGGGTCAATCCCCGCACATTCCATGATTGGACTTTGCACTTCTTTGGGAGGAGTCTAGGAGGGTTTCCTCATCAGATTGAAGTCCATTAAACTAATTTAGAATTCTACAGTTTTGGGAAACCATTGTAGGATTTTGATCAAGAGACTCCATTAGGGAGTCCTCACCAAGTGGCTCGTGGGAGGGAAGATGACATTGATTTCTAGCAAGGATGAGCTCTTGAGGTGTCAAAGTTTTTTCGATAGCAAAAAAAATTCCAATGGAAGGGATCTCTTTTTTCCTCTTTGATGCCCTTGGTTGTGATCCTAAAACAACATCTTTAAAGGACTTGTTCTCAGACTGTTGGGGTGAAATGCACAGAGAAGGGGGTGAAGGAGGGGAAGGTTGGGTGGTTGGCATGGGGGGAGCGATAAGCAAGAGAGGTTAAGTGGGTGAAGAGGAAGAAGGTTTATGATGATCACCAACATAAGTTTGATCAACAATCTGAGGGTTATCAACAAGTGGTTGAGAATTCTTTGGTTTACGGAAGGGACAAGTGCGGATGAGGTGCCCTTCCCTTCTACAACAAAAGTAGGTATTAGGCTTGTTGAGATAATTAATGTGTTGTGCAAATTCAAAGCTTGGACCCACAAGCTTGATAGAATCAAGGAATGGTTGATTAAGGTCTATTTCAATGCATGCCCTAGGATGAGAGCATAAGCTTGCCCATTTATCTGAGTGTTGCTTGCACTATAACACTTTACCAAGTTGAGCTACGATATTTGACAAAAAGTAGCGGAATACATGATTGAGGAAAGGAAACTCAACCCACATGAGATATCTAGATTTAGTAATGTCTTTCGGATGAAAATAAAGATCCCAAACTTGCACATAACAAGTTTGATCATAGATAATCCAGAATCCATATTAAAGAACCACACAAACATGATCAAGGTCGAAAAATGTGCATGCTACTTATCCCCTCCCGAGTGCCCTCGGAGATTCTATTACCCAACCCTTGATTTCCCACTTATTACGGACCCATTTAAAAAAGTGTTGTTCGGTCGGAATGCCTCCGAAGAAAAACAAGATAATGTTTTTTGCTTTACATTCTGAAATCACATCAATAATTTCATTGGGAAGCTGGAAGGAAATCGTTTTACCTTCGTTCTGGCTGTCTTCTGTTACGGGATTTGTTGTAGGGTTCGCTGGTACAGCAGACGTGGAGGCTTGTGGGGTCTTAAGGCTTGGATAAACCCCTGCAGACCGGGCTTCAACAGATTTCATAGCAGTGCCAGTGGAAAGCGCGGGGTCCCTCAAAATTCCTCCATTGTCATTTTCTGCTTCAGACCCGCTGCCACGTTCTCTTGCTTTTGTTTTCATGCTTTTGAATCTGGTTTTGTGTGCAGCGTGGGCTCCAATGGACGTCAGCTGATTTGTCTCCGTCTCGAGCGAAGTTTCCAGCATAACCCGTGCTCTAACAGTGCGTATTCCGTGTTAAAGCTTGATATTCATCGAAATCCTAAATATTCTAAATATTTGGCTATTGAGGAAGGTTCTAGGTGTTTATCGGGTCCCGGCATGTAGTTTCGAACCTTGCTCGGTTCGCCGACGAAGCCCCCGGGTTCTTTGTTTGTCCACGCCTGACAGACTTTTCGAAGTCCTTTTTACATGCAGCCAACTGTTACCTAGTCGGCGGTAGGTAGTGATGGTTCTCTAACCTAATCCGCGTGCCGACGAGTGAGGAGATGTTCGTAACGTCCCATGGTGGCCGACAGAGTTCTATTTCGCTGTAAACTGCCGGCAACTGCTGGATCAGGAGTGCAATAGATGAAATGACGAGGGCATGTTTTTGTCTAAGTATGGAGGGGGTTTCAGAACCCATTGTTTAAGCCTTACTCTGTTGTTAAAGTGTTAAAGGTGTCTTCATTTTACCCTGAACGCATTTGCCAGTGAACCCTTGAACCTGTTTTGATCTGCAGCATCTGATTATGAGCGGAATTTTGCCTAGGCCATTGATTTTTGGCCTGCAACTGTGCTGCGATATGGGTTTTGCCCAGTAGTATTTGTGACGAGTTTATCCATTTTTATAGGGAGGGGTTGGTTTTTGCTGCTATTCTCCACAAACATTTGCAGGTGCATGGACATTCTTGGGCTCCAAATATTGATATTCCAGTTACAGAGGGGCAGTGATTTTTGTTTAAGTCTCAAAAGAGACATATTGTAGTGGGTGGTACACAGTGAATGTTTCCATGATTGTTTGCATGTTTTTTGGGTGGGGGTGGCGGTAGTGGGGGGCGGGAGGGGGCGGGGGGAAATTCTTGATTTTGGATAAGGTTTTTTTAATATGGATGTAAATTTGATTTGATAAATATGAAAATATTTTTAAAATTGTCAATAGTGGCATAGTGTGATGTGGTTAAGTTGTGGTGGTGTTTTTATCATCAAGGTTCAAACTTTATTGAGGTATTATTGTTGAATGTTTATATTAGGGATGAAGTCTATTTGACCTCATTAATTAATAGTTCCAAGTCAAAAGCATTTACTCCTTACAAATTAAAGATAATATTTTTAAAGTAATTTTGTGTTTACATATGAATTGATTAAGTATGTTTTGTTTGTAACACCTATATCTTGATGCATATTTATGTGCGAATCCATTGTTCTATGCTTCTATTCATTGTTCTTCCTTTGTTAATTGTGATTGTATAACCCCTCAAATAAGCATTGGTCTTGAAAACATCTGACCAATCACACTCTTTAAACAATCAAAAGCTTAGGATTGTAAGTTTTTATGCATTCATGATTCAACATTGTCAATTGGGAAATATTATTAATATTCCTTATCAAATCATCCATCTCATTGAACCATGCTTGCATATGTTTATCATCTATATAAGAGATCATAGTAGTGAGCATGTTTTGTTTATGACAACATTTGGGATCAAAACTTATATGTGGATATCACTACAATTTATTTATTATATGTTCACCTTTCTATTGTACCAAAAGCCTTGTTTAAGGTTACATCTAGGAATGCCTTCCAAGGCTTAAGTTGAGCTCAAAGTGCAAGAAATTTTATCCACTCTTATCAATTAACCTTTAACCTTTCATAATTTGTGGGTGGGTATTGGTTTTACTTTCATGATGACAACCCTTGGCTTTGGAAGTGAAATTGTGTTCTAACATTTTGGAGTAACAATTTTGGGATCCAACAATAAGTTAGGGTCAAAAAAGGGATACCAAGGACTAAGCAACATACTTGGTTTTCCACAAAACTAAGGTCGTTAATCCCATTTTTGTACCTTTTCTACTTCCAAATGAATTATATAATGAAGAATCTATTAAATAGTGTTTTTAGAGGAGGAAGGCCATCAAACCATGATTTTTCAATCCATTTATTGAATGCTACTTCTTAACCACTTTACCTACATATATTCTATTAAAGATGTGGAAAACTTATAAATAGAGGAAGCTTCAAGCCCACTTTTATCTAATAGACTTAACTCTAAGAATTAGAGCTCATGAGAAATAGATATATCTCCCAAAGCCACAACCTAAGTTTTGCTAAGTGAAAATTTTGTATTGGAAAAAGCTAAATCTAGAAAAACATCCTAATTTGAATCCTTACAGTTTAAATTAATTGCAGCTACCTTTTCAATTACAAGATCTTCCCTTGAAGCTACAAGTTTTTCTTTTCAAAAGGAGTTGCATGTATGATATTGATTTATATCATTCATGCATCCTTGCCAAGCCATGTTGCTAAGTTTATCTCAATGTATACACTACTACTTCTTACACTCTTCATGGGTAGACTTACTAACATATTTTGAAGAAGAGGTTGCAATTATATTAATCAAAAGTTCATCTTCTAATGCACTTAATCTTCTATTGCATCCTCTACAATATCCTCTATATACCCTTATAACCAAATACCTCTTCATCTTCATTCTCTCTTCTACTTTTCCAAATTCAAAACCCCCTTATAAATATTAACCTAGTCCTCCTACTTTGTAATCTAAATTTTCAAACTTGCACTCTTGATAAGTTAGGGTTAAAAAAGGGTGATCGAGGGTTGAGGAATAAACCTACGTTTCCATAAAACCAAGGGCATTAATCCCATGTTTGTATTATATCTACATTCAAATAGAATTATTTCATGAAGAATTTGTATTTAATAATTTTCTTAGGGAAGGGGGAAGGATATCAAACCATGATCTTTCCATGCATTTGTTGAATTCTTGTTCCTTAATTACTTTTCCTATAAATTTTCTTATTAAAGTTGTGAAAACTTATGCACTAATTCAAGCTTCAACACGTTTAGATAATAGACTCATCTCACAAGGTGAGAGAGCTCATGAGACACACTAATATCTCCAAAGCTACAACCTCAAATTACCACTTGAGCGAAACATTTGAGAAAGGAGAAGTTGAATCTAACAAAAGCTCCATTTTTGAAGCCTTATCTAAATTAATTGTGACCACCCTTTTAGTAAAATATTTCCCTTGAAGTTTCAAAATTTTCTTTTCAAAAGGAGTTGCATGTATAAAATAGTTTCTATCATTTTTGCATCTTAGAAAAGGCCCATTGCTAAGTTCATATCAATGTTTCCATTACCACTTCTTAAACTCCTCTTAGATAGACTTGCTAATATTTTTGAAGAAGAGGCTTCCAATATATTAACAAAATAATATTCATCTTCTAACACACCTAGAACTATCACCAACATCCTCTACAATATACCTCACACTATCTCCCTCTTCATATTTATCATCTACTAAATTCATGACCCCCTTCTAACCATTAGCCTAATACTCTTGCTTCGCATTCCAAATTTGTAAACACACACTCTTGTTAAGTTAGGGTAGAAATGTGATACTAAGGGTTGAAGAATAGACCCAATCATCCATGAAACCAATGCCCTTAATCCCTTATTTATACCTTATCTACTTTCAAACCCAACTCTATCATGAAGAATCCATTAAATAACATTTTTAGGGAAGAAGGAAGGATATCATGTCACGAGTTTTCAATCCGTTTTTCAAATGTCCACTCCTTATCCACTTTACCTAAAATTTTCCTATTAAATTTGTGGAAGACTTATGTACTAAGAAAGCTTCAACACTTCTAGCTAATAGGCTTATTTCTGAGGGTGAGGACTCACAAGAAGTAGGGATATCTCCCAAAGCCACAACCTAAGTTTTACAAAGTGAAGCATTTGGGTAGGGAGAAAGTGAATCTAGAAAAACCTAATTTTTTTAAGGCTTCTCTGAATTAATCATGTATATTTTTAGTGGCAAGATCCTCCCTTGAAGCTACAAGTTTCTCTTTATAGAAGTATTTTCATGTATGATGTGCATTTTTATCATTATTATATCCTTCCAAAGACCCATTCCTAATTTTATCTCAATGTATCCACTAGGTCACTTCTTACACTCCCCATGAGTAGACTTGCTAATATTTTTCAAAGAAGAAATTGCAAACATATTAATCAAAATTTCATCTTCTAATCCACCTAGGAAATTAGCTCTCTCACAAACATCCTTATCACCATCTCCCTCTTCATCTTCACCCTCTCCCTTCTACTTTTCTAGATTAAAAAATCCCTTTAAACCATTAGTCTATTCCTCATTCTTCTTCACATTCCAAAACTTCAAATGTGTAGTCTTGGTAAGTTAAGGTTAAAAAAGGGCTATCAAGGGCTAAGTAATAGACATACTCTTCCATGAATCCAAGGCCCTTGATCACATATTTGTACCTTATCTACTTTCTACTTTCAAACTAAAATATATTATGGATAATCCATTAAATAGAATTTTTAAGGAAGAAGGATATTATTCCATGATTTTTCCATCCATTTGTTGAATGCCTTCTACTTAACCACTTTACTTACAAATTTTATTATAAAATATGTGTATAAATTATGTATTGATAAATCTTCAAAAAATTTAACTAATAGACTTAACTCTAAGTGCAAGGATTCAAAATAAATAGGGATATCATCCAAAGACACAACTTTATTTTTATCAAGTGAAACATTTGGGAAAGGAGAATTTTAATCTAGAAATACCTCACTTTTTTAAGCCTTCTCTACATCAATTATGACTACCTTTTCAATAGTCAAATCCTCCCTTATAGCTGCAAGTTTCTCTTTGTAGAAGGATTTGCATGTATGTTATGGATTTTTATCATTCTTACATCCTTGCAAAGAGCCATGATGCTATGTCTATCTCAATGTATCTACTCCCACTTCTTACACTCCTTATGGGTAGAATGTCTTAAAAAAATTGAACACAAACTTTCCAATATATTAATCAAAATTTCATCTTCTAATGCACCAAGAAAAGTAGCTCTATCATCAAAATCCTCTACCACATACTCTACAATATCCTTATCACCATCTCTCTCGTCATCTTCATCATCTTGCTTCGACTCTACTAGATTCAAAACCCCCTTCTAACTATTAGTCTAATCCTCCTACAAGTTTCACATTCCAAATGTTTAACTTGCACTTTTGGTAAGTTAAATGATATTATGTACCTAAAACTAAATGTTATTGTATAAACCCTAAATCTTATATACAAGACTAAAAATCTAATTATCCCAAACTTTAAATGTTATTATATACTACTCTAATATTCTTGTCATAGAGGTTATATTTTAGCAAAAGACTACCAATGATTTCATTACCAAGCTAGGAAAATCCTCACCACATGAATATTTCATGGCTTCCAGAAATAAAAGTCATTTCATGTTGTTAATCCACATTGCCATTCAACCAATGATGGATAATTAACTATTGTGGGTCTAAAGGTAGATTTTATATTTTTATAGTTTCATCTTTTTTTGGATTTAATGTATTTGACAATATAAAATTCAAAGGAAGAAGGAACAATTTTTTTATTAGTCCTTTTAGATGGCACAAAGACAAAGCTTGTCATTCAAGTACAACAATATAATATGATATTAATAAAGAATAGTGGGATGATCATGTTAGTGGTACTATAATCAAGAATGAGTTTGAGTCAAAGCTAGAGAAATCCACATGGAAAAGAAAATGACTTTGGACTTGGAATCCTATGAGATCCCTATCACACATTGCATTACATCATTTTGCATGTCTATTCTCTATTTATGTATATGATATAAAATTTTTGTGGACAACTCCATGAATGGGCTTAATATCAAGCTATTCATCTACACGAAGGAAGGAAACCATATATGGTAGTGGTTGAGACCATTCCTAGCTATGTGTATGAGTGCACAACTAAACTTGAAGGAATTATTCATATTAGGTATCATGTCTATGGAGGGAAACATAATTAGGTGCTCAAGTCATAACTTTTGCAAAATTTAAGGATAAAAAAAAGATAAAGTACACTTTATTTGTACATGTAGTGATAGAAGTTTCTTTGGTTGATAGGTATTTAGTTTTATAATTTGTCTATATAGACAATACACTAGATATAAATATATTGTTTGTTGTTTTTGTTAAAATAAAAATGATAAGAAATAGTGTCCTATTTTACTTTGACAAAAAGTTATGTAATTGTGACAATATTTTTCAAACAATGTATACTTACGAAAGAATTAGGTCTTTTAGTTAAATTCTAAAATATATTAAACATTTTTTATCCAAAAAGTAAGGTGAAATAAAGTTACATGATCTCAAAAATAATCTTATAACAACAAATCATCCTCCAAATTAAAAAACAAATGATATTTACAATCAAATAATTCCAACCTATATGAACAAATGTACTTTAAAAAAAAAAAATGTTTCTAAGTAAATCTTCTTAGCAAAATTTGACCAAAATTTCTAAGAATATAAATTCATTAATACCTAAGAAAAAAAATTAGATGCTAACTATAAAATGTCAATTGATCATATTTTATAACCATACATTCTTTACTCTTTCATAAAAATTCTCAACAACATGTAATAATAGAATTTTCTTTGCATTAATAGATAATGAGCTCTAGAAGTTATGTATATAGAGAGTACACCATTTCAATATATTATTTGATGTTTTGCTAAGATAAAATTTAAAAAAAAAAAAATGTTATATCTTAATTATATAAGACAAAAGATTATGCAATTTTGACATAATATTTTTGAAACAATATATACTTGTTTGTATACTTATAATTCTTTTAAATAACATTTGTATAGATCACATGATAAAAGTAATCATTTTTATATAAATTTTCATTATCTTTTAATATTTTATTTATTTATCTAACAATAATGTAAAATATGATTTTCTATCATTTTTCATCCTTGCAAAGTCCCATTGTTAAATTTATCTCAATGTTTCCACTTTCACTTTTTACACTCCTCATGGGTAGATTGAAAACCTTTTTAGAAGAAGAGGGTACCAATATATTAATAAAAAATCATCTTCTAATACACCTAGAAAAATAGTTCTATCACTAGTGTCATCTACCACATCCTCTATAGTATTTTTATCATCATCCACCTCTTCATCTTCATCCTCTCCCTTCTACTCCCTTCTACTCCACTAGATTCACAACCCCCTTCTAACTATTATCCTAATTTTTCTACTTTACATTCCAAATTTTCAAACCTAGACTCTTGGTAAGTTCGAGTCTAAAAAGGGATACCAAGTGTTGAGGAATAGACCTACTCTTCCATGAAACAAAGGCCCTTAATACCATGTTTGTACCTTATCTTCTTTCAAACTCATCTATATCATGAAAAATATATTAAATAGCATTGTTAAGAATGAGGAAGGATATCATACCATGATATTTTCATCTATTTGTCAAATGCTCGCTCCTTAACAACTTCACCTACAATTTTCCTATTAAAATTGTGGAAAATTATGTACTGAGAAAGATTCAACACTTTTAGCTAATTGACTTGGCTCTAAGGGTGAGGGCTCACATGAAATAGAGATATCTCCTAAAGCTATAACCTGAATAAGTTACCAAGTAAAAAATATGGGTAGACAAAAGTTGAATCTAGCAAAACATTCATTTTTGAAGGCTTCTCTAAATTAATTGTGACTATCCTTTTAGTAGTAAGATCCTCCCTTGAAGCTATACATTTATCTTTATAGAAGGAGTTGCATCCATGATATGAATTTCTATCATTCTTACATCCTTTCAAAGATTCATTGCTAGTTTCATCATAGTGTATCCACTACCATTTCTTGCACTTATCATGGATAGAATTGCTAATATTTTTAAGGAAGAAGTTACCCACATATTACTCAAAAATTTATCCTATAATGCACCTATAAAATTAGCTCTATCACAAAAATCCTCTACTACATCCTCTACAATATCATTATCACCATCTCCCTCTTCATCTTTACCCTTTCCATCCTACTTTGCTAGATTCAAAACCCCATGTTATAAAAATTAATCTACTCCCCCTTTTTCTTCGTATTCTAAATTTTCAAACCTACACTCTTGGTAAGTTAGGTTCAATAAAGGGACAAAAAAGGGATACCAAGGGTTGAGGAATAGATCTAATTTTCCATGAAACTTATTCCTTTACTACCATATTTGTACCTCATCTACTTTCCAAATAAATTGTATCATGAAGAATCCATTAAATAAAATTGTGATGAAAGGGGTAGGAATATCAATCCATGAATTTTCCATCCATCTAAGGGTTAGGGTTCATGAGAAATAGGGATACTCCTTGTGTATGATAAAAATATGAATCACAAATAGTAACAATGCAACAAAAGTACAAAATTCACACTTCAACAATCACTCAATAAAGCCTAAGATCTATGCATAAAATTAAATGATAAACAATAATACCATAACTAAGACCTTAGATTGATCTATTGTTTTTTTGACAAGTATTTGAATTCTTGATGTAGATTTCTCTCAATTTTTTAACATAGCCTTGATATCAACATGATAGATTGAGCCACACCATGAGATTTACAAAGTGAAACATTTGGGCAAAGGGAAGCTAAATATAAAAAAACCTCCTTTTTTGAAGGCTTCTCTAAATTAATTTTGACTACCTTTTCAATATAAAAATCTTCCCTTGAAGCTAAACTTTTCTTTCTCTAAATTTGGAGAAACTATTCATATTAGGTGTCATGTCTATGAGGGGAAACACAATTCTTAAGTGCTCAACTCCTTATTTTTAAAAAAATATTAAAATAAAAAATAGACAAAGGAGACCTAGACTACTTCTCTACTAGTTTAATCATATGTATTACATCTTTATTTTTCTTTCTAGGACCCGTTCTTTACTTTTTTAGAAAATATATTCCCAATAGTTTCTTTGCACATGTAGTGATAGAAGTTTCTTTGAGTTGACAAGTATTGAGTTTTATAACCGTCTATAGAGACCATACACTATTTAAATACATATTTGGTGTTTTAGTTACAATAAAATTTATAAGAACTAGTGTTTCATTTTACTTGTAATTGCCATAAAATATTATGTTTAATTGTGACATAATATTTTTCAAATAATATATACTTCATTAAAAAATTAATTCTTTTATTAAATTTTACTCTTCCATGAAACTAATTCCTTTATTACCATATTTGTACCTCATCTACTTTCCAATTGAATTGTATCATGAAGAATCCATTAAATAAAATTGTGATGAAAGGGGTAGGAATATCAATCCTTGAATTGTCCATCCAAGGGTTAGGGTTCATGAGAAATAGGGATACTCCCTGTGTATGATGAAAATATGAATCACAAATAGTAACAATGCAACAAAATTATAAAATTCACACTTCAACAATCACTCAATAAAGCCTCAGATCTATGCATAAAATTAAATGATAAACAATCATACCATAACTAAGACCTTAGATTGATCTATTATTTTTTTAACAAGTATTTGAATTCTTGATGTAGATTTCTCTCAAATTTTTAGCATAACCTTGATATCAACATGATAGAATGAGCCACACCATGAGATTTACAAAGTGAAACATATGGGCAAAGAGAAACTAAATATAAAAAAAACCTTCTTTTTTGAAGGCTTCTCTAAATTAATTTTGAGTACCTTTTCAATATAAAAATCTTCCCTTGAAGCTAAACGTTTCTTTCTCTAAATTTGGAGAAACTATTCATATTTGGTGTCATGTATATGAGGGGAAACACAATTCTTAAGTGTTCAACTCATTACTTTTTTAAAATATTAAAATAAAAAATAGACAAAGGAGACTTAGACTACTTCTCTACTAGTTTAATCATATGTATTACATCTTTATTTTTCTTTCAAGGACCTGTTCTTTACTTTTTTAGAAAATATATTCCCAATAGTTTATTTGCACATGTGGTGATAGAATTTTCTTTGAGTTGACAAGTATTGAGTTTTATAACCGTCTATAGAGACCATACACTATTTAAATACATATTTGGTGTTTTAGTTACAATAAAATTTATAAGAATTAGTGTTTCATTTTACTTGTAATTGCCATTAAATATTATGTTTAATTGTGACATAATATTTTTCAAATAATATATACTTCATTAAAAAATTAATTCTTTTATTAAATTCTACTCTTCCATGAAACTAATTCCTTTACTACCATATTTGTACCTCATCTACTTTCCAATTGAATTGTATCATGAAGAATCCATTAAATAAAATTGTGATGAAAGGGGTAGGAATATCAATCCTTGAATTGTCCATCCAAGGGTTAGGGTTCATGAGAAATAGGGATACTCCCTGTGTATGATGAAAATATGAATCACAAATAGTAACAATGCAACAAAAGTACAAAATTCACACTTCAACAATCACTCAATAAAGCCTAAGATCTGTGCATAAAATTAAATGATAAACAATAATACCATAACTAAGACCTTTGATTGATCTATTGTTTTTTTGACAAGTATTTGAATTCTTGATGTAGATTTCTCTCAAAATTTTAGCATAACCTTGATATCAACATGATAGAATAAGCCACACCATGAGCTTTACAAAGTGAAACATATGGGCAAAGAGAAGCTAAATATTAAAAAAAAACCTCCTTTTTTGAAGGCTTCTCTAAATTAATTTTGACTACCTTTTCAATATAAAAATCTTCCCTTGAAGCTAAACGTTTCTTTCTCTAAATTTGGAGAAACTATTCATATTAGGTGTCATGTCTACGAGGGGAAACACAATTCTTAAGTGTTCAACTCCTTATTTTTTTAAAATATTAAAATAAAAAATAGACAAAAGAGACTTAGACTACTTCTCTACTAGTTTAATCATATGTATTACATCTTTATTTTTCTTTCAAGGACCTGTTCTTTACTTTTTTAGAAAATATCTTCCCAATAGTTTCTTTGCACATGTAGTGATAGAAGTTTCTTTGAGTTGACAAGTATTGAGTTTTATAACCGTTTATAGAGACCATACATTATTTAAATACATATTTGGTGTTTTAGTTACAATAAAATTTATAAGAACTAGTGTTTCATTTTACTTGTAATTGTCATAAAATATTATGTTTAATTGTGACATAATATTTTTCAAATAATATATACTTCATTAAAAAATTGATTCTTTTATTAAATTCTAAGACATATTAAACATTATTGATCCAAAAAAGGGTGGAATGAAATTACATCTCCAAATAAAAAAAAAGTTATTTTTAATCAAATAAATCAAGCTTGAATAAATCTATTTAACAAAATTAAAAAATATATAAAAAATTTACTTAAAAATTAAAATGTATCTAAGTAAACTTACTTAACAAAAATTTAACAAATTTCTATAAAATTTTTTTTTCAAAAACCATTAAATGCTAACTATAAAATGTATAATAATAATATTTTATAGTCATATATCTTTACTCTTTAATGAAAATTTCCAACTTCTTTGCACATGTACTACTAGAAATTTCTTTGAATTAATAGGTACTAGGTTCTAGGTTCTAGTATATAGAAAGTACATCATTTGAATATATTTTTTTGGTATTTTGTCAACTTAAAAAATTACAAGAAAAAACAAAGATCATACCTTATCTATATAAGACAAAAGATTAAGTAATTATGAGATGAAATTTTTGAAACAATCTATACTTGTATGACATTTGTATAGGACAAAACATTATAAATGTAATTATTTTATTAAGATAAAAATTAGAAGAGAAAAGATCAAACAAAAGATTATGTAATTATGACATGATATTTTTGAAACAAATATTTGTATGACATTTGTAAAGTCACATGATAAATGTAGTTTTTTTTTATATATTTTTTAATTAAAACTCTTAATATTTTATTTAAATATCTGACAATAGTATTAAAATAAACCAAAAATCTCCACATTATCAGATCTCTACAACTTTTTTAAACAACTAATAACATTTTTTTTATAAGATTTGAAATTTAGTTATGAACTTTGGCCAACTACTAGCCCCTTTCCCATGAAGCCAAGTGGAGTCCACATAATAACGGACCAATAACAGAAAGAAGCCAATTCAACTTTGAACTCATGAAATTGTCAAAGAATGGAAGTACAAGTTAAGAAAAGGACGCTGAACAACTACCGCGTACACCGTCTTTGTGGAGTTGGTCGTACATCCCTCTCTGGTTTTCTAATTGCACACGTTGCTTTTTAGAAATTTCTGCACAGCTTCCCCTGTTTCTCCCTATATTACACACCATGCTTATTGAAATCACCCAACAATCATACTTCTCTTCATTCAAGCTTCGAATTTGAGGAGTCTTTGCATTCAAGCTTCGATTTTGAGGAGAGAAATTTGCAGAGAGAGATTTGAAGAGAGAAAATTGTTACAGGTTGAATAATGGGGCGTCCCCTGTTCTTGATACTGGGAGTTGCAGTGCTGCTGTTTGGTTGGCATGTGGCTGCACAGACAAGTTGCCCTCTAACACTCACTGCAGATGGGACCAAAACTTTCCAAAATTGTAATAGCTTAACTACTTTAGGAGGTACTCTGTCATACACCTTCATTGCAGAGAATGGGTCTTTAGATATAGCTTTCCAGGCCTCCCCTGCTGCTTCTGGGGGGTGGGTAGGTTGGGGGATAAACCCAACGACGCCACAAATGATCGGCACACAGGCTTTGATTGCCTTTCAAGCGAGTAATGGATCAACTGTTGTTGGCACATATGATGTGCTCTCTAAGACTGCTGCTTTGAATCCCTCAGCTATTAGTCTCAATGTCACCAACAAGAGTGCTGTGTATGAGAGCAGCAGTGGGAAGATAACAATATTTGCATCCTTGGTACTCAATTCCAACCAAACCAGTATTAATCAGGTGTGGCAAGTGGGCAGCTCAGTCAGCGGCTCGACTCCTGCCCAACACAGTACTGCTGCAGCAGATCTCAGCAGTGCAGGGACACTCGATCTCCAAAGTGGAACCAGCTCTGTTTCTTCTGGTGTTTCTCAGCAGACTCTCAAAAATGTAAGTATTGGGCTTTTAAACATCCAGGTCTTTTCAATTATGTTTTGCAATTTCTTAAGGTTTTGAGGAATCAAGATCCAGATTAAGCCAGGCTTTGGGTGTCTATATACATCAAGAAGAATAATCTTGCAGAGATGGATTCCAGTTTGCTTGATCTAAAACATTTATAGGATACAATTTGAATAATCTTTACACCCTGACTGATCTTATATATTTTGAAAACAGAGGCATGGAGTACTTACTGTTGTCAGCTGGGGTATATTGATGCCCATTGGAGTCATGATTGCTAGATATGCCAAGACATTCAAAGCTGCAGATCCTGCATGGTTTTACCTCCATGTTTTTTGCCAATCCTCTGGATATATAATTGGAGTAAGTGGTTGGGCCACTGGCTTGAAGTTGGGGAGTGATAGCAAAGGGATAGAACAAACTTCACATAGAAATATTGGGATTGCACTCTTCTGCCTTGCAACTTTACAGGTAAGATAAATAAAGATAGTAAACAATTCATTTCTTGCAATCAATGTATTAGTTGTGTATATAAAGAACTACATCTCATATAAATAATTATGCATTAAGTACAATATATTGGTTGTAGTTGGTACGAGTTTTCTATTGTTCATCAGATTAGCAGTGCATTTAAACTGTGTATATTTTTTGCTCGATGTTTCGGATCATACTTGGTGATCTATCATCAGGAAGAGGAGAAAAAATGATCATTGAACGCGATCCGAAATGTCCAGTAAAAAAAATACACAGTTTAAATCAGCCATTACTAGTTGTTTAAGTTTTTTTCCAAATAAGTACATTAAAAACATGAATACTTTCAATTGTTAGTTTCTTAATATAAAGGACTTCATCCCATATAATCTATTTATGCATTGATTGTAGTACGTTTAAGTCTTTCTGTAAGTAAATGCATTAAAAAAGCAAATGTTTTCAATTATTAGTTTCTTAAAATGTTGCTTTGATTGCTCATGTAAAAAATTTATGTTTATTAACTTGCAGGTATTTGCACTATTCTTACGCCCGAAGAAGGATCACAAGTACCGTGTATACTGGAATGTATATCACTACTCTGTTGGCTACACAGTGATCATAATGAGCATAGTAAACATCTTCAAAGGCTTTGACATCTTGGTCCCTGAGAAAAAATGGAAGAATGCTTACATTGGTGTTATCATTGCTTTGGCTGTAATTGCTGTCATTCTTGAAGCTATAACATGGATGATCTTCTTTCAACGCAAAAAAAATTCTTCCAAGACCATGAGTGAAATGAATGGGAATAGCCCAAATCAATCACATGTTTAGAAAAGTAATTCTATTCAAATTCTCCTTACTTATTGTTGCTTTTCCTACACAGTTCATAGATTAGTAAGCAATTTGAGGCTACTTTAGGAGTTTATTCTTTTATTTATTATTTTAGTTAGTAATAATATACATTTTGGGGCACATCTTTTGTAATGTGTACCCTTTTATCTTGTATATTATGAAATTTCATATTTATTTATTATCAGATAGAGTGTTGACCCTATTTAGGTCTTGAAATATTTTGTATTTGTTTCTCTTTCTTTATCTTTTTATTATCGGAAGAAATAAAGATGTATTAGTAAATAATGTTCAAATATGATTAATTCTAATCGTTCACATAATACATTGTCAAGGTTTCCATTTGCATGTATGATAATGTTTATATTCCAATTAATAATTGATATACTGAACGCTGTCAAAAGACTAAAGATAAATATTTGTGAATATGAAAAAAATTATAGGAAATTTAAGTTATGCTTACAAAATTAATTAAGTAATTTATTTTAATTATAGATTTTGTAATGGTAAATGAAAATTAATTATATGAATTAAGTAAATGTGTAAAATTATATATAAATTAATTTAGAATAAATAAGTGATAATTGAAAATTGAGAATTAAATAATAAATATTAATTTAGTAAATGCAAGTGAATAAAAGTATCAAGTTTTTTATTTGATGAGAGGTTATGAAAGTAGGTATTAGTTTGTTTTAGTTTGAAAAAATGATAATTTTAAAGTGGAGATTGTCCTTGAATTATGTGTAGATTTGGAAACCTATGCAGACTAATTTCATAGCTATGGATCAACTTTGCATCACGTGGATCTAATCTATGGTCCATAGATCTAATTTGGTGCACTATATAATTTTTCTCTTTGATCTGTCAAATTCCCTACTTTGCACTAGTCATCAAGGGATGGAGGTACTTAAAAGTACCTTGGAGAAATTGTTAGATCACTAAGGTTAAGATCTTCTAAATCAAGTCCCTTGAAAGATTAACTTTACAACCATAAAATGATTAAAGGTTATAGGCAAGTATGCAAGTATTGATTTCTTTGAAGCTCCAAATTTAGATATTCCCATTGAATGCTCCTCAAATGCTTAAGATTTTGAATGATGATAAGAGTATTGATTAATACTCAAATGAATGTCTTTAAATATAATGATATAATAATTCATCACATGTGCCAAGTTGGCGTTGAGTGGTCATGAGAAAAGGGTGGAAATTGTTAATTTGAGTTTTAATTTTTTATTTATCAAGTTTGACTTGTGTTGTGTGGGATTGATCTTATCCATCACAAAAATAATTTAGGATAAGGGATGCAAAATATGGGATCAAGGATAAATGTATGGAAATCTATGACAATAAATCATGCAACTACATGGGAATAAGTACACAAAAAGATATATGCATGTGAATGTGTGTAAGGAAGATTAAATAAGGGTGCTCTAGCATTGGGAAAAGGAGTTAAACATAGAAAAAAAGTATGCAACATGTCACTATGTAATCATATCAATAAAATCTCTCAATTTGGGCCCAAAACTAAATAGGGTTTAGTATGAGTATGTAAATTTAACCATTACATTTTCACCCCACTTTAAGGTACATGTAAATCCTCAATGAACACTCAAAAACATGCATGAAAGCACATACTCAATCATCAAAAGGATACAAAGGCCCATGTAAAATAAAATACCCTACTAGATGTCATTGTGTGTGTTTTTCCTCAATGTACATGCTCTATAGGAACCTACAAAACAAAGAAAAGTATGAAATTAGCAGTGTTTGTCTCACAAATGAAACACACATAAATCACATTCTTGTGTGACTATTTATAAAAATAAAAAATTCAAAGTAGGGTCAAGGAATTCTATTTGTATGGAAAGTGGTAATGAAAATTCTCTACCCAAAGAAATTCACTTAATAAATCAATGACATTTAAATTACATTCATAGGGTACTACTAAATCAAACACTAATTTAATTTCTACCCCTTAAATTTATTTTCAATGATACCCACTTTGCATACACTAGTATAATTAAAATACCTCCCTATTTTCACCAGCTATCCCATGTTCCTTTATTTTATTTTATTTTTGATAAGTAAATTGCAACCATGGGAGTTGCTACTATATATGTACATATAACTAACATTTAAATTTTTTTATATCCAAGCCAATCAATTAAGGCCACAAAAAATAGGTAACATATACAAAATCCTTGAAGAAATATGTACAACATATAGGAGAAGACTACTAATACTACACTAATAATCTAGCCTTTAAATGGAAGAAACATATTGCACATTTCAAAAACCTTGACCATCAACATCATCATTTGAATTGTTTGAAATGACATAATTGAGCCAAGCAATAGGTCTTTAGTAGTTATAATCCCTTTTGTTTGGTTCAAAAATTCTGACCCCTTATAGATTTTTCTTCTCTTATAAGCCTCCAACAATGACAGGGTGGTGGAGATAAATGTCACTCATTGTACTGAAGGGACCCCAATCTATGAAATGAGAATTTATTTGAGAAGAGGAACATCCCTTTCAAAATATACCACCTCCATAAGTACCCTTCAACCCACTAGGAAAGTGATTGTGAATCAGAGAAGAGGGCATAATCCTTATAATTTCTTTGGATCCCCCAATGTCCAACAAAGCAACCATAAACATGGAAAATATATCTTAATTAACTCTATCTCTATGATCAACTTCCATGAATTCATCTCCTAAGATACACTAAACAAAAAACAACAACCCATTATGTATTTTAAACATGTATCTCAACCTTAGAAAATTTACCCAAGAAAGGAATTTGGTACACCCCACAAACTAACATAACTAGAGTTTTCATACTATAAAACCAATGATAACCAACATAAAGAACCATCTCAATAAAACAAGATGAACTTGAGAGAATCATCATTACCATAGATGTGCAAGAGGGAGCCAAAATCCATGGGCTCAGTTTAACACATTTGGGAAGTTAACAATAATGAATGCAACCTTGAAATCAAGTAGTAAGGAAAAATCCATTATCAAATTATGATTTAATCTTGGTTGCACTTCTTAATAACAACCTTACCATTAGGGAATTTAAGGAGTATTTTCAACGTAGGCCATGCATTTTCCACTATGTCCACTATCAACACTTCATCTCCATCAATTACAAGATTGCCAAGAAAAATTACTTCCACATTTATCTCTCAAAAAATATTATTAATAATGTATTCTTCCAATTATTGTAGTAGAGAGTTCACCATCACTAAAATATCATTTATCTTCCAACTAGTGGAAAAATTAGCTCTAGCTACATTGATAATAATAAAGGAGTATCCTTTTATTTTTTAGACCAAAATTTTTACAAAGACACAATCCAAGAATAAGCACCTACAAAAATCCTTTGAAGGGTTGTAGTTGCTCAAGAATTTTTTGAAAACTCAAATAGGTAATGAGCTCATGCTCAATAGTTATAATTATACTTGATTTTTCTCTTCTATTGGTGGTTGAATGTGATGCCTGGTGAGAAGAAATAGGGGTTGTTATAAATTAGAGACAACACCTTATAGAATTTGAAAGAACAAAACTAAATGACTAAGAAAATACAATCCATTGATGATAAAGAAATGTTGGCTATTATGTGCATGCATTAGATAATTTTAGACAATATTTTCTTTGCTGGAAATTTGTTGTGAAAACTGGTCATAATAGCTTGAAATTATTCTTGAGCCAATGAAACTTGAATGATTGTCAATAGAAGTGGGTAAGTAAAATACAAGCCTATGATTTTGGCATTGATTATATGAAAGGGAAGAAAGATATTATTGTTGATGCTCTCTCTAGAAATCTGGCCCTAAGGTCCCTTTCCACAATTTTAGTTGATTGGAAGGGTTAAATTATGGATGAATGTGCTAAAAAAACATTTTCTATTAATATCCTTGATTAAGTGGTGAAATATTATAGGTGCACGGTGACAGATGGACTCGTTTTGTATAAGAACAGATTCATCTTAGTTCTTGAGTCTAAGATAAAGGAAAATATATTAAGATTAGTTCATGACACACCATTAGTAGCACATCCTAGATACTTGAAGACATAGAAGTAGATCAAGGAAATATTTATGTGGAAGAAACTCAAAGAAGATGTCCTCAAGCATATTGGCTAATGCACCACATGCTAGCAAAACAAAGGAGAACAAAATATTTTGGTTGATCTTATTGTCCATTACGAATCAAAAGTGGGATAGTGTGTCCATGGATTTAATAATAGGACTCCCGAGGGTACACGATAAGTATTACATATATATATTGTTGTAGACTGGTTAGCTAAATACACATATTTCTTAGCCATCTCATCTGACTTCAAGGATCCTCAAGTAACATATTTATTTTTCAAAGATGTGTTTAGGTTGCTTGAGCTATCTAAGAACATAGATAGTAATAGGGACAACAAATTTCTTTGTGCGTTTTGGTAAGAATTATTCCACTTGGCAAGAATGTAGCTCACTCCTAGCACAAGTTATCATCCCCAAATAAATGATCAAATAGAAATCATAAATAAATGGATTGAGAGGTATTTGAAGAATTATGTTTCAAACAATAGTCAACATGAGTCAAGGGGTTGCACTTGGGGGAGTATTTCTACAATACATCTTAACATATGTCCATTGGTATGTACCCCTTCAAAGCATTGTATCATTATGATACATTCAATTTTGTTGACCTAATAGCTATAGATAGTAGGGTAATAGTAGATGGGGAATTGATAAATCAAAGCCAAGAGATCTTGAGATTTCTCAAAAATCATCAAAAAAAAGCTCAATGGTAATAGAATATTTTAGTAAACTAGCACGAAATAGAGAGATTTTTTGAGGTTGGGGACATGGTCTACTTAATATTGGAGCCTTATAGACAATTTTCCCTCAAGAGAAATGGAGCTAAAAATATCAAACCAAGAATCTATGGACCTTATAAGGTTGTGAGGAGTATAGGTGAAGTGGCCTATTCATTGAAACTTATAGATAACAACAAAATCTATAAAAAAATTCATGCCTCTTGTTTGAAAAGAGCTATTGTTCAAAATATTACACCTTCAATAGAATTTCCACCTTTATATGATGAGGATAATTTTATTTTGATACTTGAAGAAGTCATATGTATATCAAGGTAAGCCAATTGAGAGGGAGAAGTATAAAAAAATATTCATTTGTTGGAAACACCTACCTATTGAAGATACCACATGGAAAGAACCAAAAATACTAGAGCACTCAAATTTGCATTTCTTGAGGACAAGAAATTTTGGGAAGGGTAGACGTATAGTTTCTTGTTTTGAATAAATTCATGTTAGGAACAAAATTCCTTTTCCTTTTTTGAGCTTGATTGATCCCAACCATCTTGGTATTAGTTTCTCTAAGTATAGTGGGTTTTGTGAAAACATGTCTAAGTCCTGATTTATAAGGTTCGTAGGTTCATGAACCTATCAAAAGTCCAACAAGGTTAATAGTATCAAAGAGTTTGCGAGTTAACAAACTTCCCAAAAGTGTGAAATTGTTTTCCAAATCATAGAAAGTGCAATAAGAAGAATAGAGAAAATTTACAAGGAAGAAAAGGAACAAAGATGCAAAGTTTGCGAGTTCATGAACTATGTGAAAGTGAAACATAGGTTCACAATTTCTCCATTTTCCTGAACTCCACTCCTTCCTTTTCCTTATCAAGGTATTGTAATTTCCCCTACCAAATTTCATTTCCTCAAACATTCACTTCTCTTGCTCTTCTTGGCTCATTGAACTTATCTATCTCAGCATACCTTCTAACCATCCATTTCCTTTCTCCTTTATTCCCATTAGAATATTGAGCTTCTTCCTACTATCATGCCTCCTTCTTGAACCTCAACTTCTCAACTCTCGAACTTTTACACTCCCACCTTTTTTCACCATTCATTACTATACCCACCCTTACACAACTTGGAATACCATTAAGGACCATTTTTAACTTAGTGATCCCACTACAACAAGTATTTTCCTACTTAAGAAAATAAATTTTTATTATTTTTGGGAATATATTCTCATAGTTTTGCAATATTGGAGGGAGGAGATGTGTTCCTAGGAAGATCCGGTCTATTTTTCTTCATCGAAAACCTTGCAAATAATACTTAGAGCACATATTTAGAGTTTCAAACTTGAGGACAAAAACCTTCAAATTTGGAAAAGACCAAAGGATAAAAACCCTTTGGTTTATAGTCTTGAAGATGAAAACCATTTGAATTTGTAGGATAGATTCACTGAAAGGTCATGAGAGAGATTCATGGTTATAGATCTAATATGTATCGCAACAAGATGACTAGCACCTATAGTAAGCTTTCATAGTGTAGTTTCATTATTTGCTATTATTGCAACTATTGTACCTATTATTATGCATTCGTTACTTTCTAATATTTTTATAGTGTACTCAATGTAATATCAAACTATATTATTAATCTAAAATGTTCTACTTGATGAATTTCCATTTATTATTTTAAGTTTGGTTTTAATATTAATGTTAGTATAAATTCCATTAGGAAATTGGGATTTTGGGTCATATTTTGTTAAATGTTAAAAGATGAAAGTAAATTGTTAAAGTTAATCTTTAGATGTTGTAAAGGAAATTTTATGGGTTTTTCCAAAATTGATTAAAATAGTCAAAATCTAAGTTATTTGGCTTAAAATAAATGTTAATATTGTTACAAGATTCTTCTAGGTTGCTTTATATTGATGCCCTCTCACTCAATATTGCATTCTTTCTCAAAGCAAGTTGGACAAATGATTTGAAAATTATGTTCTTGAATGAGAAAACATGATTTTGATAAGATGATAAGGAGGGACTCAATCAGAGAAATGATTCCAAATTTAGCAAATCTATCATTGGAGAAGATGGATAATCATGTTATTTTCATAAAGAAACAAATACCAAAAATTCTATCTTTTCAATAGTATTATCCTCCTCCAAGGAGAACAATTTCTCCCATTTGTTAATAGCAATAGGTTTTGCTTACATGGTCCATCAACAAGGCCATCTTTGGAAGCATCTTAGATCCCATTTATAATTTTATAGATTTCACAAGAACGATATGCTTGATTGAAGAAATTGTTTGGAAATGTAGAGGCTCACTTAATTGTAATTAGTTTCAAATGTAGATCAAGGGATTTTAGGAGACCCTGAAGTTTCAATGTCTACTAGATGAATTCAATGGAAAATTTATGATGGGATACATTGAGTATATTTTTTTTAATAAGGCAGTGAATGATTTGCATAATCATGCATTGGATGCCTACACATGTCACGGGGACAAAAATCTAAAAGAGAGCATGAAAATGAAAAGAAACTAAATGACAGTATATATGGAATCACAAGAAACATTATTTCTAGAAAAATTTGACTTCCATAACATTCTTATGGTATAGAGAAGAGTTAGATGTTTTTATTGCTCCACTAGCTTTGCTCAAGTTTTTTGAGATGGATGGAGGAATATTGAGTGAAGATGATGTAGATAAAGTTGGAGGTTATCAACACTATCTCAAATGAACAAAAATTTCTACTTTGAAACCCTAACTTGGTGGTTTTCTCACAAATCTTTCATTTCCCCTAGTAGTACTCCAAACAGGGGTTTTCATCATAACTTTTAAATAAGAATTCAAACTTAGAACTAGAACACCATTCAAGATACCCTTTATGCCCCTTAGAAACATATTAAATTTGTAGATATGGCTGTTTTGTAACAACACCCTCCAATTTGGATTGGTACACTCCACTTAGGTCTAATTGGGCTCGTTTTACAAAGCAACTTTGGGATTTACAATCTCCAAACTCCTATTTTTCACTCTAGAGTTACCAACATGTCACATGGGGTTTTAAAACACAAATTTCATCAATTGGAATCATCACCAAATATCCTTACAACAAAATCCTATGTCTACCTAATCCCATAATCCTAACACATGGTGATATTAGGCTAGGGCTACATCAAACTCAACCCTAACTCCATCCCATGCTCTTGAAAAACCTACAAACATTAAAAAAACCCTATCTACTTCCATTTCATTGATTATCAATTTTTCCACTGGTGGAATGGACTCTAATTCATGTTCCTTCTATCAAACCCTCAAGAACTAGGGTTTCTTGGTTGTTTACAACAAAATTGCTCCAACTCCCTTCAAACTTAACGAAAAAAATTGAAACCAATTGTAACAAAGATTTAATTCACTCCTTCATAAATCCCAATAATAATTAGTTCATTTCCAGGTTGTACGAGGCCATACAGTCTGCTGTAGTAGCAAGAAATCAATGTAAAAAGCAAAAAATAGGTATATTATTATTGTTTGATCTCCAAAACATACCAAAATATTTCCTTGAACATCCCAATGAATATTTAAACACTTACCAACCAAAACCAATGGTTCCAAACTATTTTTTAAAATACCTGACCGTTCAACTTCCCATACACACCAAAAATGCAAAACTTTTGCAAATTTTGACAACTTTTTACAAAATTGACCCCACATGACCAAAACTGACACAAAACATGAAAAATGGTCTTAAAAGACCTTGTTACACCAAAAATGACTTAACAACACCAAAAACCCAACACTTGACTTCTTTTTAGCACATGGGTGCCCCTGCACCATACTCCCGAACAAAACAAATCTCAAGTTCCAGTTGAGAGAAGATCTTGAACTGATGCACCATGCCTTTCGATGTCTTCCTTTGTCATCCAAGTGGCATCCTCCATAGGAAAGCCTTTCCATTTCACTAGGTACTCATAGTACACCTTATGCCTTGTTCTTTTGGCTTCTTTGGTATCCAAGATGCACTCTAGCTTTAATGGTTGACTTGGTGGAAAATCTTTGTCCTAATCTTCATTTGGAACCTCTGATGTACCTACACATGTACCTGCAATCACAACCCCTTTATAAGGGTATAGGTCAGAAACATTAAAATTGGAGAGATAGCCACTCCAGGAGGGAGTTCTATATCATAGACATTTGCTCCAAATTTTCGGACCACCCTACATGGCCCTGTCTTCTTCAATTGCAGCTTTGTCTACTTCCCTTTAAGAAGACTTTCCAAGTCCCCCACTTTGAAATGAACCTCTCTCCTTTTCAATTCTGCATGTTGCTTATATTTGTCAACACTCTTTTGAAGGCTTTCTCTAACCTGCTGATGTATGTCTTTCATGGCCACTGCAAACTCTTCTCCTTCAACACTCCTCTCCATTCCACTCAAATATTTGAGTTCAAACACTCCCCTAGGCTGCAATCCATACACAATTGCAAATGGGATTTTACCAACACTTTGGTTCACAGAGTCATTATATACAAACTTAGCTTGGGGTAGGATCAAATCCCATTGTGTTGAGTGTTCTTTTGTCAATCACCTAAGGAGATTTCCAAGACTTTTATTCACAACTTCACTCTGCCCATCTATTTGGGGATGATAGGAAGAGCTAAAGGTCAAATTTGTTCCTAACTTCTTCCAAAGGGTTCTCCAAAAGTGACCCACAAATTTACTGTCCCTATTAGAAACAGTGGTTAATGGAAATCCATGGATCCTGACCACCTCCTTGAAAAACAACCCTACAATGTATGAGGCATCATTTTCACTTTTACATGGTATAAAATGTGCCATTTTGCTAAACTAGCCTACAACAACAAACACACTATCAAATCCTCTTTGAGTTTTGGGAAACCCCAACACAAAATCCTTGTTGATGGACTCCCATGGTCTATTTGGGATTGGAAAAGGTTGATAGGGACTTGCATTTGTACTACAACCCTTGGATTTTTGACAAACAACACACTTTTCTACAAATTTTCTGATATCACTTTGCATCTTGGGACAATAATAATACCTTTTTATTTGTTCCAAAGTCTTATCCACACCAAAGTGACCTACTAAGCTGCCACAATGCTTCTCCTTAATAAAATTGTCTCTCATAGAGCATTTGAGAATGCAAAGTTGAGCCCCTTTAAAGAGTAAACCTTCTTGAATCAAGAAATCATAATTGTCTTCATGAAAAGTGCCATTAAACTGATTACAAGAAATATAAATTTCTTTGAAATCATCATACCCTTCATACATACCTTTCAAAGCATTAATACCCACACTTTGTAACTGCACTTCTTGGACCAACAATTTTTTCCTACTCAAAGCATTCACCACCTTGTCTGATTGCCTCTTATTGTATTTGATGGTAAAGGTGAAGCTTTGTATGTATTCCAACCACTTCACATGTATGTGGTTGAGTTTGCCTTGGATGTTTAAGAACTGCAAAGCATGATTGTCAGTAAAAACAATAAATTGTTTAGGAAGGAGATAGTGTTTCCACTTCTTCAAGGATTGTACCATAGCATATAACTCCAAGTCATAAGAGGAATAATTTTTCTTTGCCTCATTGAGCTTCTCACTAAAAAAAGCAATAGGCCTGCCCTCTTGGCTCAAGACTACCCTAATTGCATACCCACTTGCATCACATTCAATTGTGAAAAATTTGCTAAAGTCTGGAAATGTTAGGATAGGTTGTTGTGCTACCCTTTGTTTTAGATATTGAATTTTTTTTTCTGCCTCATCAGACTATACAAAAATTTTCCTTTTATCCCCTTTTATTGTGTCAATGATGGGATAACATATGTGACTGAAATTATCCACAAAATTTCTATAAAAGTTGGCTACACCATGGAAAATTCTTACGTCACTTACTGATGTAGGAGTAGGCCAACAAATAATTGTTTCCACCTTGCTAGGATCCATCTTCAAAGAGCCTTTTGAGATCACAAAGCCAAGATATACCACTTCTTCCTTCATGAATTCACACTTCTTCATATTTATCATCAACTTTTTCAAAACCAAGTCTAAATGTTGTGAGTGTTCCTCTTTAGTTTTACTAAAAATAAGAATGTCATCCAAATAGACAACCCCAAACTTTCCTATGAAAGGCTTGAGGACTTCATTCATTAATCTCATAAAGGTATTTTGTGCATTTGAAAGTCCAAATGGCATGACAAGCCATTCATACAACCCCTCATTTGTTTAGAAGGTAGTTTTCCACTCACCCCCCTCTCTAATTCTGATTTGGTGGTAGCCACTTTTGAGGTCAATCTTAGAAAAATAACAAGCCCCTCCTAAACGATCCATAAAATCTTCCATACTTGGTATGGGGAACCTATACCTAATGGTAATATTGTTAGTGGCCCTTGAGTCGGTGCACATTCTCCAATCACCCCCTTTCTTTGGTGTCAAAATAGTAGGAACAAAACATGGGCTAAGACTCTCTCTTATGAGACCTTTGTCAAGCAACTCTTGGATTTGCTTCCTAATCTCTTCATTCTATTTTGGAGTCATTTTATATGTAGCTTTGTTAGGTAGGTTTGCCCCTGGTATGGAATCTATATGGTGGCTCACATCTCTTATTGGTGGTAAAGAATCAAGAAGTTCATCTACCATAATGTGTTTGTATTTGTTCAACAAGGCTTGGACCTCTTTAGGCACATCATCAACCTTTACGATTGTCATGACATATTTTGGTTTGATTGCAATGGCATAACCTTGTCCACCCTCTTCCTTCATGGTTTTGAAGAACTCCTTTTCTCCTATCAACATTATATTAGACCCTACTTGTTTGTCTAGGCCTTCATCTTGCAATGGTGTGAGAGTAAATGAGATCCCATCCTTTTCTATCACATAGGTGTTATCTTTCCCATCATGTTTATCCTTCCTATCATATTGCCAGGGTCTCCCTAAAAGAAGATGAAAAACATCCATTGGGATGATTTCACACAATATTTTCTCTTTATACCCACCTATGTTAAATTCCACCCATGTTTTCTCATTAACTAGGAATCATTGTCCCTTATTCAACTAGAAGACCTTGTAAGGAGTGGGATGTTGGATTCTCTTCATTTTAAACTTTTCTACCATCTCTAGAGCAACTAAATTATCTATGGAACCCAAATAAACAACAACTTTACAAACCTTACCTTGAGATTTGCATGTGGTTCTAAACAAAGATTTTCTTTGTTGAGGCTCTTTCACCATAGGAAATTTGATCAATGTTCTTCTAACCATCAAAGATTCACCTATTTTTGGAGCAACATGTTGTGATGGAGAGTTGACACTCTCATTGTCTTCTTCTTGCACCAATTGAGTCCTTCTTTCTCCTCCATGTGAAGTAGAAGGCTGCTTATCCAAACATTGCCAAGCTTGGTGACCAAACTTATTGCATTGATAGCACCTTCTTGATAACCCACTTGATCCTCTACCTTGACCACCAAATCTGCCTCTACTATTTGATCTTTTGCCTTTGAAACCACCTCTTGATTCCAAGCTTTGTTCTTGATGACTACTTGTCTCTCCTATTGAAAATGAAGGTAATATCGTAGCTTAAAACTTGTAAAAATATGAGACTATAGATCTAATTAAGTGTTATTTGTCACAATTCTCTGTGTATGATTAATCTATGTAGATCAATTTTACCAATTATAAAAAGAGACATAAGATTGTAGAAGAATGAGACAAGAAGATAGATGTGACACAACATATACGTGCAGAAACCCTTTCGGGAAAAAACTCCACCAGAATCAATATTGCTTGTATTATTTAACCTTAGAACAAAAAGATTACAATAATACTGTATCAATCCTTGATTGATATGCTTCATTTCCTTCAACAATCCTTCTTCACAACCTGCAAAAAACTCTTATAGAACTCTCAAACACTTGCTGCAATTAATAGACATTAATAATGAGCATGTAAAACTCATAAGAGTTGTACAATATAAGAGAATAAAGCTCCTCATAAAAATATACACCTAGATAGGGCAAGTAGAGTTCCACAGTGTAATCTGAAGTCAAACCAAAGTCTTCCTCAATTTAGGCGCCCCAAACAGAACACTTAACTGAACTTTGGTCAAGAAGATATCTTGTAAACATCACCTCAAAGTTGGTGCCCAAGAATGGTCACACTTGAATGAGCCTTGTAAATATCTTCTCTTGCAAAAGGTGTTAACTGAAAGATGCCAACTTGGGTGCCCCAGGTGGACCCAAGTCAATCTTAGTTAACTGAAACATATCTCTCCACCAATTCATGCAAAATTTATGCAGGATTGATCAACCCCACTTAACTAAACGTATCCATTTGTTATTTGTCATGCAATTGAAGTCATTAGTCATGCAACTCAATTCAACTCAAAATAACTGCATGCAATTGAAGATAACTGAATTGAAATGAATTGAATTGAACTAAATTGATAGTGCCACTCCACTCATGCAAATATCAATCCCTAATTTGTAGGAAGACAACATGCATTATTGAAGTGTTATCAATCCTCCAAACTATTAACCGAAGCAAGGTGGGTTCCACCTTCCATGTGGGAACCTCATGTGCTCCTATCTTGTAGGAGATCTTCTTGGATGTCCCCACATTTTCCTATTATTTAGAAATAATCACAAATGTCAATTCACATGTTTGTTTCATTCGAATTTAATCTCTTTCTAATCCTAGTGTTGGGGAAGAATTTCCAAGGACTTAGGATTTACATGAAATATGTTTAGGATTGCAATTAAATGAAATTATATTCCCAACATTCTCCCACTTGACATTATACATTGCAATTATTCTAAATAAGGAATCATTATTATAAATCAAGTACAGGACTCAAGGCCAATGTCCTTCCTACACCAAGAGAAAATATTTGTAGGAACTGGTTTTGTAAGATAATCTACAAAAATGATCAAAGTTTTGACTTTCTCAATCAATACCTTCCCACTCTCAACCATTTCATGCACAAAGTGATACTGGACATCAACATGCTTAGTATGAGCATGATACATAGGATTTTTGGCTAAACAAATAGCACTCTAACTATCACATTCAAGTATAATTTGCTTGCAATTAAAACCAATACCTTTCCCAAGTCTTTGTAACCAAACCACATCTTTAGAGGTATGTGTAGCAGCCATGTACTCTTCTTCTGTGGTGGACAAATAAACCATGGGCTGCCTCTTACTTATCCAACTAACTACAGCTCCAAAAAAAGTAAAAACATAGCCACTTGTCGACCTTCAAATATCCGGGTCTCCTGTCCAATCTGAATCAACAAAACCCTGTATGTCCAATGATCTGTGCATAATATCAATATCATTAGCACCATGATAAACCAATTAGTAATCAGAAGTACCTCGTAAATATCTAAACACCATCTTAACATAAGTCCAATGTTTTTTACCAGGGTTAGACATAAACCTACTTAGAACTCCCACTACTTTGGCTATATCTAGTCTTGTACAAAGCATTGCATACATAAAACTACCAACTGCACTAGCATATGGAATTTCAGACATTTCCACATGATCAAAATCAGATTTATGACTCATGTCTGAACTTAACTTCATGCCAATTGGTAAAGGAATATTAATTGTTTTACTATCATGCATGTTAAACCATTTCAAAATAGTATCAACATAGCTGCTTTGACTTAAGCAAAGATTTTTGTTACCTCTATCTCTGCTGATGTCCATACCAAGGATATATTTTGCAGCTCCTAGATCTTTCATCTCAAATGTGCTAGAGATTTGTGCTTTTAATTCTTTGATCATTACCTTGTTGTTACCAATAAACAACATGTCATCAACATGCAATATAATAATTAAAATATGATCATCAATGAATTTTATGTAAACACAATGATCTTTCTCACTCCTAACATAACCAATTTTAAATGCAAAAGCATCAAACTTCTGGTACCACATTCTAGGGGACTTTCAATCCATATAAAGATGTCTTTAACCTACAAACCAATAATTATTTTCTTTTTACAACAAAACCATCAGGTTGCCTCATATAAATCTCCTCATCAAGATCCCCATGTAAGAAAGTAGTTTTCACATCCATTTTCTCTATCTCAAAATCATAAGCATCAACAATAGATAAAAAGAATCTAATAGAAGTTAATTTAGCAACAGGAGAAAATATTTCATTAAATTCAACTCCCTCTCTCTGTGAGTAGCCCTTAGCTACTAATCTAGCATTGTACCTTTCAAGATTACCATTTGCTCCAATTTTATTTTTAAAGATACATTTACAACCAATGGCCTTTCTTCCTTTGGGAAAACTCTCACGATCCCATGTGTCAAAAGTATCCAAGGAAATCATTTCCACATGCATAGCTTGTGACCAGATCTTGTTCTCATATGAAGACAAATCTTCCCTGCAAGATATAGGTTCATCATTAGTACTCATCAGATAAAATATACAATGAAAATTAGACAGGCTATACCTATCAAAAGGATTTCGTTGTCTTGTGGATCTTCTCAAAGAAGGTTCTTCTTGTTCCTCAATATGCTCATCATGAGCATCTATCTTAGAACTCTATGAACTCTCCTCATCCAATCCATCCAATTGTTATTCAACATGTGCATCTTCATGCTTCTTAGTATTTGTCTCAAAATGCACTATTCGAGAAGTATCCTTCTCTTTTGGTTGTTATTCTCCTGTATAAGATCTTAATTCCCTGAAAAATCACATCTCTAGATAAAGTAATTTTTTAGGTTAGAGGATTCCAAAGCTTGTAACCTTTTACATTTTCACCATAACCTATGAATATGCATTTCTATGATTTTGAATCCAACTTAGATTGTTTTTCTTTAGGCACATGAACAAATGTCTCACAACCAAAGACCCTTAAATGTGAAACACTAGGCTTCCTACCTAACCACATTTCATAAGGGGTTTTATCTTCAATAGATAAACTAGGAGATCTATTGATTAAATAACAAGAAGTACTTACAACCTTGGCCCAAAAGCACCGATCTAGCTTAGCATTACTTAACATACTCCTAGCTCTTTCCATTAAGGTTTGGTTCATCCTTTATGCTACTCCATTTTTTTGAGGTGTATATGGAGTAGTTTTATGTCTCACAATTCCTTCATGCTTACAATAATCATCAAATTCCTTAGAACAATATTCACCACCATTATCTGAGCTCAACACTTTTATCTTATGATCTGATTATTTCTCAACTAAAGCCTTAAATTCTTTAAACTTATATATTGAACACATCAGATTTGTTATGCATAAAATAGATCCAAGTGTATCTTGAGACATCATCAATAAATGTGAAATAATATCTATATTTTCCAATAGATTCAATATCCACAAGACCCATAACATCTGAATGAATAATCTCTAATAATCCTTTAGCTTTATTTGTTCCATTAGGAAATGAAGATCTAGATTGCTTTCCAAACACACAATTCTCACAAAAATCATTTTTACCAATATTATAATCATGAATACCGTCAACCAATATCTTATTAAGAATGGTCCTAAGAACTTTTTCACCAATGTGGCCCAATCTATGGTGCCACAACATACATGTATTTTCAGCTTTAGTTACATTGGCTAATTTATTCAAATTGGAGGCATTAAGCTTAAACAAAATCCCAATTTGAGATCCTTTAGCAACCACCATATTCCCTTTCACCAATCTGCAACCACCTTTGTCAAATGTCACATGCATTCCAGAATCATTAAAATTAGATACATAAAATAGATTTCTAGCAAGTCTTGGAATATGTGAAACATCATTAAGAGTCTTAACCCTACCATCATTGAAACACAACTTTACCTCTCCTTTTCCCACAATCTTTGTTGTGTTATTATCTACAAAGAAGACATTCCCTCCATCATATGCAATATACTTAGTGAACCACTCCTTGTTAGGAGTCATATGATAGGAGCAACCTGAATCAATAAGCCAAGAGTCATCACTAACAGTGTCAGATGTAATGATCAATGCATCATTACCATCATCTGAGGATTTCTCTATAGAAGCATCAAAAATATTTTTCTTGTTCTTACAATCCTTCTTTACATGTCCCAATTTCCCACAGTTCCAAAACTTTACCTTACTCTTACTAGGGGTTTTAGACCGTCCTTTGGACTTACCCTTTCCTTTCTTGTCTCCCGTAGGTTCCTTTTCCTTAGGCCTACCTCTTACAAACAAGGTATCTTGGGATCCTGTTTTAGACTTCTTCCTCATCTCCTCTGATAGGAGAGTAGGAATTATATTGTCCATCTTAGGATCTGCACCACTACCATTGATAACTTAACAATTAGATTTTCCCAAGACTCTAGTAAAGAACAAAGTAACAAAATGCATTTATCTTCATCTTCTAGATTTACATCTCTAGATGCTAACTGACTCAGAATAAAATTGAAAGCATTTAAATGAAGTACAACATAATCACCATCTTTCATCTTTAAAGAATACAACTGTCTTTTCAAATACAACATATTATTAAGACTTTTGGCTTGGTAGATATAACCTATCCTCTTCCACAATTTATATGTGGTAGCTTCATCTGAAATATTCAAGAGAACATCATCAACAAGACATAACCTTATGGTCCCTCTTGCCTTCTTGTCAAGATTAACCCAATCCTCATCTGACATCATTTTATATGGATTTTACTCATTACAAATAGCTAACAAATGATCTCTCTTCAAGGAGATCCTCCATTTTTAGTTTCCACATCTCATAACTAGATCCGTTGAATCTTTCAATATCTAGAGGAGAAGTAGAACTCATTTTAATACACTTCTTTTAGAAATCTGTAATAACACAATAGTAAAAGTTCCCACTATAGCCAAAAAACCTTCAAACTTTTAAGAGAAAGGCATCCCAAACCCTAACCAACCATTAGCTCTAATACCAAATGTTGAAAATGAAGGTAATATTTTAGCTTAAAACTTGTAAAACTATGAGACTGTAGATCTAATTAAGTGTTCTTTGTCACAGTTCTTTGTGTATGATTAATCTATTTAGATCAATTTTACCAATTGTAGAAAGGGAAAGAAGATTGTAGAAGAATGAGACAAGAAGATAGAAGTGACATAGCATATACATGGATAAGCCCTTTTGGAAAAAACTCCACCAGAATCAATAGTACTTGTATTATTTAACCTTAGAACAAGATTACAATAATACTGCATCAATCCTTGATTGATATGCTTCCTTTCCTTCAACAATCCTTCTTCACAACTTGAAAAAAATTCTCATAGAACTCGCTTACACTTGCTGCAATTAATAGACAATAATGAGCATGCAAATCATAAGAGTTGTACAATATAAGAGCATAAATCTCCTCGCAAAAATCTACATCTAGATTGGGAAAGTAGCATTCCACAATGCAATCTGAAGTCAAACCAAAGTCTTCCTCAATTTAGGCACCCCAAACAGAACACTTAACTGAACTTTGGTCAAGAAGATATCTTATAAACATCACCTCAATGTTGGCGCCCAAGAATGGGCCCACTTGACTAAGCCTTGTAAATATCTTCTTATGCAAAAGGTGTTAACTAAAAGATGCCAAATTTGGTGCCCAAGGTGGACCCAAGTGAATCTTAGTTAACTGAAACATATCTCTCCACCAATTCATGCAAACATTATGCATGATTGATCATCCCCACTTAATTGAAAGTATCCACCTGTTATATGTCATGCAACTGAAGTAATTAGTCATGCAACTCAAGTCAACTCAAGTCAACTAGCATTCAACTCAAAATAACTACATGCAACTGAGGATAACTGAACCATAACTGAACTGAACTGATAATGCCACTCCACTCATGCAAATATCAATCGCTAATTTTTAGGAACACAACATGTATTACTGAAGTGTTATGAATCCTCCAAACAATTAACTGAAGCAAGGTGGGTTCCACCTTCCATGTGGGCACCCCATGTGCTCATATCTTGTAGGAGCTCTTCTTGGACGTCCCCACATGTTTCTATTATTTAAGAATAATCACAAAAGTCAATTTACATGTTCATTTCATTTGAATTTAATCTCTTTCTAATCCTAGTGTTGGGGAACACTCTCTAAGGAATTAGGAGATACATGAAATATTTTTAGGATTTAAATTAAATGACATCCTATTCCCAACATCTCCTTGTGTTTTTTGAGATTGTCCTCTTCCTCCAAAGGTTCCTCTACCCCTGAAGCTTCTTCCTTTGCCTCTACTTTGTTTCTACTACCTTCTCTTCATCCTTTCTTTTTCCTTGACTACCATTTGAAAGCATTATTCCACCGTTCTAGGGGTGGTAAGTCTTAAATCATCTTGTATATTGAACCTCAATCCATTTATGTATATGGATACTTTCTCCACTTCATCCTCAACATGACCTTCTCTAATGCTTAACTTGTGAAACTCCTTAGTGTAAGCGACAACATCCATCTCCTTTTGTTTGAGGTTTTGTAGCTTCCTAAATGCTTGTATTACATAATCACCAAGTAAAAATTGGCTCTTGATCTTAGACACCATTATGTCCCAAGAATTGATTTTTTGATTTTTCCTTCTTCACCCTCTCATCTTGCACATAGTTCCACCAACTTAAGGTAGGGCCTTTCAATTTTGTTTTGGAAAATTTCACCTTTTGATCACTTGCTACCTCTTCATACTCAAAATAGTTATCAAGTGCATCAATCCAACCTAGCAGATCTCTTCACTATCCATCTTCCCTCCATACATGGGTAATTCCATATCCACCTTAAGAGTGTCTCCTTTGACAACCTTCAAAGTCTTAACCATTCTCAATTCATTAGGGTCCAACTCTTCCTCATCTTGGACTCCTCTTTGAGGGTTTTCATTCTCACCCTCTTCCTCTTCCTCTTGGTCACTTTGGTCTTCGGTGACCACACCTCTCCTTTGGTTTGATTCAAGTGCTGCAATTTTGGCTATGATAGCTTCCTGAGACTTTTTTACCTGTCTCAACTCCTTGGCATGATTTTCTTTCAACTCTCTCACTTCTCACGCCATTGGATTGCTTTTAGGAGGCATCTTTCCTTCTTTCAAACTTCAACCTTTTCCACTTATTGACCAAAAAGTATTATTTGATACCAATTTGATGTAGAGTAGGGTGGAGGTTATCAACACTATCTCAAATGAACAAAATTTGCAACTTTGAAACGCTAACTTGGTGGTTTTCTCACAAATCCTTCATTTCCCCTAGTAGTACTCCAAACAGGGGTTTTTCATCATAACTTTCAAAGAAGACTTCAAACTTAGAACTAGAACACCATTCAAGATACCATTTATGCCCCTTAGAAACATATCAAATTTGTAGATATGGTTGTTTTGTAACAACACCCTCCAATTTGGACTGCTACCACTTAGGCCTAATTAGGCTTGTTTTATAAAGAAACTTTGGGATTTACAATCTAAAAAATCCTATTCTTCACTCCAAAGTTACCAACATGTCAAATGGGGTCTGAAAACACAAATTTCATCAGCTAGAATCATCACCAAATCTCCTTACAACAACATTACCATATGTCTACCTAATCCCCTAAGCCTAATACATGGTGATATTAGGCTAGAACTGCATCCAAATCGACCCTAACTCCATCCCATACTCATGCAATCCATAAAAAAATTAAAAACATCCTATCTACTTCCATTTCACTGATTATCAATTTTTTCCACTAGTGGAATGGGTTCTAATTCACGTTTCTTTTATCAAACCCTGAAGAACTAGGGTTTCCTGGCTGTTTATAGCAAAATTGCTCTAACTCCTTTCAAACTTAATGAAAAAAATTGAAACCAATTGCAATAGAGATTTAAATCACTCCTTCATCAATCCCAATTAGAATTAGTTCATTCCCAGGTCGTATGGGGCCATACAGTCTATTGTAGTAACAAGAAATCAAGGTAAAATGCAAAAACATAGAGTATATTGTTATTGTTTGATCTCCAAAACACACCAAAAGATTTCCTCGAACATCACAAGGAATAATTAATCACTTCTACCAGCCAAAATCAACAGTTCCAAACTAGTTTTTCAAATACTTGACCATTCAACTTCCCATTTACACCAAAAATGCAAAGTTGCTTATGCAACTTTTGCAAATCTTGACTACATTTTACAAAATTGACCCCACATGACCAAAATTGACTCAAAACATGAAAAATGGTCTTAAAATACCTTATTACACCCAAAATGACTGAACAACACCAAAAACCCAACACTTGACTTCTTTTTAGCACATGGGTGCTCCTGCACCAGAAGAAAATCATACCCTTATATTGAATAGAAGTGAAACTACACTAGTATGCTATATGTTATCTAAAGAAGATGAGGCTACTCAAGTATATAAAGAACAAAGTTGTGTTCTAACTCTTACTATTTTGCAAGAAGGTCCTAATTGCATAAGGGACAAGATAGAAGAATTTTAGTCTACTTAATATTCTAAATTGATATCTTCTTTTGAGATGAAGAGTCTAATGCAATAGGATTAGGTTTTTCTTTAAAATCTTGATATGGGATTGCCATGGATGAAAAATATGATCTTGGCGAAGATGTATGTATTGAAAATTTAGTAGTTGTCCAAGCCTATTCTAGAGGGTATAATTGCAAAAGATGAAGAATGTGAAGTATATTTTAACGACCCAAAGCATGAGGTTGTCATTGTTCATGAATATATACATTAATATAAATACATTCCACAAAGTATATGGATGGATCGTAGTGATATTGAAGACTTTCCTGTTCACCTTGAGTTACAAAGTAATGACCCATACTTTCCTATGATTTATTCACAAGAGCCTCAATGTCATTCTAAGCCTTGGTTTGCAATAGGTCTTAGTCATGTTTCTTAAGGCTAAATTCTATTAAGGTTGGATTTGCAACTTATATGCAGAGGTTGTTACTTTTCTCAACCTATAAATGATTTTGAATCATTTTTTTTCTTCACGCATGCTTGTAAATAAATATTTTTATTTATGTATTTTGTGTTGTATTGTTATGTGTTTCCTTATTTTATAATCTTCATGCGTTTTGGTTACCAATATTTAGGTCGGACAACTAGTGTCCAATTCAATTTTTTTTTATTGGATGAAGAAGAATAAATCAAATTACATCATCGATAAAGTAGAAACAAAAGACATTGCCAACCAGGCCACCATTTGATCATACAAAAGTAGCAAGACATGCTGCTACAACAAAAATAAAAATAATAGTTTTAGGCCATAATTACATAGAATAAAGAAGGTAAAGCATGTTGTTACAACTAAAATAGTTCTACAATAGAAAATTGTGCTACTACAACAACAATAATTACTACAAATACAACAAGAATATCTCTATGAAGATAAAATTCCTTTTTTGAAACGTAAAACACCTCCTTTCTAAGTTTTCTTGTCCTAATAGATATTATGACCTAGAGCACTATTTATGTCCTTCGAAGACCTAATTTCCCATCTCTTTCTCATTCTTCCCCCCTCACTTGTAATCACTTATTAATTTTTTCTTCTTTATGGTGTTGATATTTGATGTTCACTTACTAAATTTTTTTCTCTTGCATGTTGATACTAAGTTTTTTTGTTATTAAGTATAATAGAAGCAACAAATATAGATCATATAGACAAGATGTTCATCAATGGATCAGTTCTAAATTACCCCTTATTACAAAGTATCACCAATTATCCCCCATTACATGAGATCAAAAATTGATTCCCCACAATAACCTGTTTTAGTTCTAGACTACCCCATTACATACTATCAATAGTTATCCCCATTTGTATGAGATCAAAAGAGAGGATCCCAAAAGCAAAACCTATATCAAAGTATCATTAGTTACATCAAAGCATCATCAATAGAATATACAATTATATATCACTATCCTATATAAACATCTATTGTAGATAAAAAAAGGATATATACAAAACATGCTTGCTGTCCTCTAATTGTTTTACTTTGTCTTGTTACCATCTCTCATAGCTATCAGTGTCTCTATTTGTCAGTTCTTCAATAGAGGGTTTTGTTGCCTGTCCCTCCTTGTTTTGAGTCTTGTCAACTTTAGTGCCTTGTCCCTCTACTAGGTCCTTCTAAAATGCATGAAGAGCCTTCAAGAAGACAACCACACCTGGGTGCCCCTCAGACCACATATTCCCATATCTTGCTTCCATGATATCAATTGTGATATATTTTTCCTTTGAGAACCCCATCGTGATGTAGACCTGCATGGCAACATTATATAGCATGAGTCATCTATAAGACTCAGTAAGCACCCTCTTTCTTCCTTGAAATTTTTCTGCATTCCTTGCTTTCTAGATGGCCCACAAAATGTCAGATGAAAGGCAAAGGCAAAATAAGGCAACAATTTTCCTCATTTTTACATTATGATTGAATAATTTTTTTTCAAGAAGGGGTTGTCTATTATTCCCCCAGATATTTTTCTCATTACAGAACAAATTCCATATTTCTTTAGCAAAAATACAGTCAAAGAAAATATGATTAATTGTCTTGGGTATTCTACTAAGGTTGCATATATCAATATCATCAATTTTTCTTTTGAATGACAATTTCTAAATTATTAGAAGCCACCTAAAACAAGCTTTTTTAGCCTCTAACTGTTTACACCAATTAGTCTAAAAGACCTTTAGCCATTGATTCTTGTTCCAACTAAGTTTCCATATTTGATTCAACTATTCTATCAGACCAATGTGTTATGTTAGCATGGAGTACATTTCCTTAGCTTTGTTTTTCATTATGTTATTGCCATTTTTTTAAAGTATTTGAATTGAGCAATATCATTTTTGTTTCCACTGGAAATTTTATTAGGTTGTAGGATTCCTTAAGGATTGTGTAAGTCCTCCAATTGGTGAGAGGAATATTGAATTCGGAGCTCGGGTCATTCCAATCTTTCAACTTCCCACCCTTCAGAATATCTTTGAAACATTAGATTCCTTTGTGAGCCCAACCTCTTATTGAGAAGCCTTGAATTAAAGCAAGTGGTTTCCCTTTGTGTTTTAGGTTCCACCATATAGAATTGTTAACCTGAATGATCCCATTGTCCCCTTCGGTGAAGTGGTAGTTTGTTAGGCACTTTTTCATCAATTCCCAGGCTTTCAAAATGGTTCTAAATACATTGGATCTTACAAGTAACATAGTTCATTCACTGCTAAGAATATCATTGAGTGGTGGAGATTTCCATGTTTTTGCATGCTTGGGGACAACACAGCACATTTTGTATGATCAACATCTTCCAAGGATCCCCTCCTTCTAGTGCACCAATCACCCACTTCGCAACCAAAGCAATACCTTGCAACCTTAAGTTTTTTAGCCCTAGACCTCCCTTGATTTTTTCAATTGTGCACCATTCCCATTTCACCAAGTGCCTCTTTCTCTTGCCTTTCCCATTTGAACACAAAAAAAATCTTATCCTTTTCTGGATGTCATTGATCTAATATGAATTGAAAAACCAAAAAAAAGCAAAGTATATGCTGTAGGATGAGAGTATCTTTTGATAGACCTGAATCCTACCAGCCAAGGATAGGAATTGTTTGTTCCACTTAGCAATTTTCTTTTCAATTTGGTCCCTAATCCATAGCCACATCTCCTTTATGTTGGGTTCCAAAGCAAAAGGAATACCTAGATATCCTACCACTTTCTGAGGACCACCACGCTGAAGTCCAAAGTTGTTAACCCAATCTTGAGGTTTTTCCTTCCATCCCAAAAGACAAGATTTTAAGGGGGCAATTTTAGCCCTAGTAGCTAAGTAGAAGATATACAATTTCCCCATCAGATTTATAAGGTTATCATTCTCCAGGGTTAACAAGATTGATGTATCATCGACTAATTGCAGATTTAGGAGCTCATTATCATCTAGTAGTATAATGCCCCTTACCCTTGGGATTGATGAGCTCTCTCTCAAGATATAATGTAGTACATCTGAGGCTATTACAAATAGTTTTGGTACAAGTGGGCAACCTTGCCTTATGGATCTATCAAGGGAGATTTCTTGAGTAATAACCCCATTGAATTCTACCTGGGTAGTTGCATCTTGAAAGAGGGTTTTGACCATATAACAAAAGGAATTGGGAAACCCAAAGGCCTTCAAAACCAGGAGCACAAAAATCCCACCCAAGTCTATCATATTCCTTCTCAAAGTCCAGTAAAAGAATCGCTACTTCCTGCCTTGTTTGTTTTACCCAATTTATTGCCTCCCAACTAGTAATAAGGTTTTTCAGTATATATCTTCATTTAAAAAAACCTATTTGTGTGGAGTTTATGATAGAGGGAATGATAAGTGCCACCCTGTCCACTAATATCTTAGCCAAAATCTTATATGAAACATTGAGTAGAGTAATGGGTCTCCAGTTTTTAACTAGAGTAATTGAATAGTGTGCCTCTTTCAAAGGATTACTTGTAGACAAGGAATAGGTCCTCACTCACCCAGTCTAAAATTGTCTTGTAGAATTCTACAGGGAGGCCATCTTCCCCTGGATACTTGTCATCCTTGAGTGAGAGCATGGCTTTTCTAACTTCCTCTAGTGATATTTCTTTCCCCAGTTACCCAACCATTTATTCATTGAACTTCCTTGGAATAAATTTTTTTATATGTTCCCTTGCCTTGACATTAATCTCCATTCCTCCTTCAAAGGAGAAGAGGTTCTTATAGAACTGAAAAAATTGCTCTCTTTTCTCCTCTTGGTACCATTTATAGTGATTTGATCTATCTGCTCCCTAGCTTGCTTCTCCTTAATATATCTAAAGAATTTTTTTATGCCTTTATCACCATTCTCTAGCCAGTTCATTTTAGACCTTACTTTTAGACCCTGGATCTTGTGGTTCTGAAGTCTCCTTAGGCTGCTTTTGGTCATAGCCAACTTGTTTGTGATTCTTCCATTCGTAGGGTTTGCTTGCAGATCAGTTTATGCTTGGAGAATTTTATCTTGGATGAGAGTCTCCCTCCTTCATTTATCTTTGGCTCTCTTTTTCCCAATTGTTTGAAACAAAACTTTCCAACCCTCTGTAGTCAAAGTCCATCTATCAATGGGGGATAGGCTTCGGTGCATCACTTGTTGATAAGCCTGAGGGATAGTATGGAATTTCTACAGTCATTGTCTTTAAGGAGGTTGGTATTAAGGAAAAAACCATTACTGATGCTAGAAACTTTTGGCATACCCTCTTTGAGGTAGAACTTGGCCCTTATTGGGTGGTGATTAGATAAGGAATATGGAGTCACTTCAAATTTACACCCTTCTTTCACCAGGGTGACCGAGAAGAATGCTTTGCTTATGTAGAGCTTGTCAAGCCTATAGTAGATTCTCCTACCACCTTTTTGAGAATTGCACCATGTGAACCAAATTATTTTGTTGTCTTTCTTTTTTCCTTCAATAGGGTCTTCAAGTTTTAGTTTAGATTTCATTCTTTGCCAGTAAAACCTCTCATTTCCTTTCCAATCTAGGCCCGTTCCACCCCATTTATCTTCCTCCCTCTCTACGAAATTAAAATCCCCTCCAATAAGCTAGGGGATATCTTGCAAGCTATATAGCCAATTCCAAAGGAGGATCCTATCCTTATAATCATTAGGGGCATACATTGAGCAAATCCCAAAGCAATTTTTTTTTTAACAATCACCTAGATAGCCCGGTTGCAAGGAGAGGTCCCAAAGCTATCCACACAATGTGACCAATTATTTTCCTTCAGAATTATAGCCCCCCCTTTTCCCTTTTCATGCTTGGTGGAAAATTGAGCTGCATCTTTCCATATCACTCTTAGACTGGTTTCTAAGGTGAAGCCAATGGATTTAACCTCTTGCAATATGACAAAGTCATTTTCCTTCCTTTGTGCTAAGAATCTTCTAACAACAATGAGCTGTACTACTTGGTATTCTATTGCTAATACTGTGGTTAGACAAAGTGCAAGAATCATGGCATCTCATGATAAAACACTCATTGTGGATTTTGGGTTATCAAGATGTCTTACTCCTAGTGTTGGTACTAGTTCCCTAGGTATTGACGATACCTCTAATACCTCTTTTTCCATTCCTACCTTACCCATAAGTGTTATGCCAAGTGTTCAAACAATTATTGACCATATTCCTCAAGAAAACATAATGAAAATGCATGAAGACCTAGCCCATTTACAAGATAGTATGAGTACTAAAAACATTTCCAACATTGTTATACTTGCCATAGATAGTCTTCACCGCATGATGGAAAGTGATGAAGGATTGTAAGTTATTCATAACATAGATCACATATTTGGAAAACATCTCCCTTCCATCACTAATGGTGCTCAAGCTTCAAACAATGTGCAAGCCCAAGGAGGAAATCAAACTCCTCCCCTTTCAACCATATCATCCATTCCCACCTATACAACTCCTCAAGTGACCACAATGATGCAACCAACTAGCAATATCCTTCCTACCTCACACATTTCCAGTTGTGCTCCTTATACCTATATGGCATCTAATCTCATACCTCCTCCCACAAACAATCCATTCACTTGTCCTTCCAACACATACACACCAAAACCATATTCACCTCCATCTAAAACCACAAGCAATGGCCCTATCATTAACCACCTCTTACAAAGCCTTTCATCCATCCAATGTCAAGATTCCACCATAAATAAAAATAAAAATGGTCCACCTTCATACTATGTCAAAAGGAACCCATTATCCTTGGAGATGTTGAGAAGTCCAATGCAACAAGGTATAGAGATCCCTAGATTTGAGAATCATGGAGGAAAGGGAGATCCTACTAATCATGTAAATGCCTTTATTGCTTTATGTAGTGACTTTATCCTTGAGGAATTTTTTTTGGCTAAGCTCTTTCCCAAATCCTTGAAAGACATTGCCTTGGATTGGTTTTCTGCATTACTAAATAACCCAATTCATTCATTCAATGAACTTGTTGAAGCATTTATTAACCATTTCCAAGTGCATATGGTTCCTAAAATGAAATTAGCTGATTTGATAAGATGTAAGCACAGTTAGGGTGAAAAAATCACTAACTTTATTTCACATTACCAATCACTTTATTCCCAAATCAGTGTGAAGGTTCCCAATTCTCACGTATAAAATATGTTCATAGAAAATTCAAAAAGAAAAATATGAGACGAGCTTACAATGATGAAATTCCCTTCCTTCATGCACCTATGCACTGTTAGAGTAAAGGTTTTAATTTAATTATGTTGATTAAGTTACTTTTATTCCTTTCTTAAGATTTCACGTTAGTTTGCATAAAGTGACATTTAATAATTATATTAATTATTAAATGTTTCCCTTTTAGGGCTTCTATTAGGGTTTTTCCTATTAGGCTTTCTTTAGGGTTTGCATGATCTCCTTTTTATAAGGATTGATCCCATTGTATTTCATATCAATTCATTCTCTCATTCTCTCTGATATATACATTTTCAATTTTTAGAGAACCCTTGCTTGTTTGTCTCATCTCTTCTTTTTTCTGTTGGTGCATTCTACATTCAGTTTTTTGGCTGTTGTTCATGTATTTCTAGCTTTTGTCCTTTTTGGACATTTTGAGCATCATTTGTAAGAAATATATTTTATGTAAACACACTGAGATAAACTACCACACTATTGTACATGTATTTTTTGGGATTTTGCACATAAGGTTGTGCCATATTTTCTACTCGCACTGGTATTATAAAGTACCATGGGGGGTTGTGTAGTTTTCCTTTGTTTGCCATCACACCTTTGTCCGGTGAGTGTCCCTCCATGATGATAGTGGATTCATATGATTCCAGCCTCATGCATGTGTGCTTTGTTTTGCACACCACTTTTTCAGTTGTAGGTTCTTTCTTGTGCACTTTCAGATGTATCTTCTTCTTCATGCACTACAGGGTGTTTCACACCATTTCAGTGGATCTGTTAGGCTCTCCCAGTTTAGCATTATGGGGGGGGGGGGGGTATTATATTGTTCATACTAATTCTTCCTTGGTTTCACCTTGGAAGGGATCATCCTCTCTTCAGAGGAGGTTCTTCAGTGCCATAGCAATCATCTTTCAACAGTTGTTTGCAACTTCTTTTGCTTCAGTGATGTTCTTTTTGTCTTTCTGCATCTCTTTTTGGAGTAGATATTTTTCCCATGAGGTTTTCTCTATTTCTCCATTTTACAGAGATTTGGTTGTATCTGGGTACCTGATCTGGCCTAGTTGTCGGGACCCATGTTTTCCTTCTTGCATTGTAGTTACCTTTTCTTTCTTGCACTTGTTTGTAGCTACACTGTTGCTCATCTTAAGGGGGGGTGTTAGAGTAAAGGTTTTAATTTAATTATGTTGATTAAGTTACCTTTATTCCTTTCTTAAGATTTCACGTTAGTTTGCATGAAGTGACATTTAATAATTATATTAATTATTAAATGTTTTCGTTTTAGGGCTTCTATTAGGGTTTTTCCTATTAGGCTTTCTTTAGGGTTTGCATGATCTCTTTTTTTATAAAGATTGATCCCATTATATTTCATATCAATTCATTCTCTCATTCTCTCCAATATATACATTTTCAGTTTTTAGAGAACCCTTCCTTTTTTGTCTCATCTCTTCTTTTTTTCTGTTGGTGCATTCTACAGTTAGTTTTTTGGCTGTTCTTCATGTATTTCCAGCTTTTATCCTTTTTGGACATTTTGAGCATCATTTGTAAGCAATATCTTTTATGTAAACACACTGAGATAAACTACCACACTATTGTACATGTATTTTTGGGGATTTTGCACATAAGGTTGTGCCATATTTTGTACTCGCACTAGTATTATAAAGTGCCATGGGGGGTTGTGTAGTTTTCCTTTGTTTGCCATCACACCTTTGTCCGGTGAGTGTCCCTCCATGATGATAGTGGATCCATATGATTCCAGCCTCATGCATGTGTGCTTTGTTTTGCACACCACTTTTTCAGTTGTAGGTGCTTTCTTGTGCACTTTCAGATGTATCTTCTTCTTCATGCACTACAGGGTGTTTCACACCATTTCAGTGGATTTGTCAGGCTCTCCCAGTTCGACATTATGGGGGGGTATTATATTGTTCATGCTAATTATTCCTTGTTTTTGCCTTGGAAGGGATCATCCTATCTTCAGAGGAGGTTCTTCAACACCATAGCAGTCATCTTTCGACAGTTGTTTGCAGCTTCTTCTGCTTCAGTGATGCTCTTTTTGGCTTTTTGCATCTCTTTTTGGAGTAGATATTTTTCCCATGAGGTTTTCTCTATTTCTCCATTTTATAGAGATTTGATTGTATTTGGGTACCTGATCTGGCCTAGTTGCCAGGACCCATGTTTTCCTTCTTGCATTGTAGTTACCTTTGCTTTCTTGCACTTTTTTGTAGCTGCACTATTGCTCATCTTAAGGGGGGGTGTTAGAGTAAAGGTTTTAATTTAATTATGTTGATTAAGTTACCTTAATTACTTTCTTAAGATTTCATGTTAGTTTGCATAAAGTGACATTTAATAATTATATTAATTATTAAATGTTTTCCTTTTAGGGCTTCTATTAGGGTTTCTTTAGGGTTTTCATGATCTTTTTATAAGGATTGATCCCATTGTATTTCATATCAATTCATTCTCTCATTCTCTTTGATATATACAATTTAAGTTTTCAGAGAACCCTTGCTTGTTTGTCTCCATCTCTTCTTTTGTGACAGGTTATTTGCATGCAAATGATCTTCGGGGTTTGTGAAGTTGTATTTTCTCAACTCCTACATGCACTGCCCTTTGTGATTATCAAAATTATGTAGGTAGTAGTGAATCGAAAACCACTTCTACCTGTCTTGAAAATTTTGAATCCTCAAACCAAAATACCTACCAACCTTTTCGAAGACAAAATAAAAGTTTCCTTCAACGAAAACCTACCTCCCAACCCACCCAACAAGTTGATATCCAAGTAGCTGCTATCAAAAGAGTAATCCTTATATATTTGGGGATCCACAAAGATAATTCACACCTTTACCCAACACCCTTCACAATATCATGACTCGACTATTAAACAAGAACATGCTTACCTTACCTCATGTTTGACCTCTTGACCCTAGCAAGCCATTACCTTCGAGCTTTATACACAATGCCTATTGTGCTTATGACCAAAAAAAAGGACATGATACATAACATTGCAAGCATCTTAAACATAATGTGCAAGGCCGCATTGATTCCAATCATATTCAAATTGGAGGTGTGAATGAAAAAGGTAATAAATTTGTAGCTCCTCCCAACCCAAACCTACAAATCTTTACCAATCCCATGCCTAACCACAATATTTTATTTGTTAAGGCTAGTGAAACGAAGCCCGATGTGATGAATGTTGACATGGATGATGATAACATGAGTAATAATGAACAAAATCCTATGCATAATAATGAACAAAATCCTACAGATATTGATGACCAAAGTATACAATGATAGGAGTGATTGACATCTAGCCTCATAAAAAACAAACTATAATGCCTACTGATATTACTTTCTCTTCAGAAGAAATAGTTGAACATGTGCCTGATGGTCCTATTTACATAGCTGACAAAATCAATAACAAGCCCACTCCTGGGATTTTAATTGATCACGTCTATGAAGAGAATGTGATCACAAAAGAAATCTTATATGTGCATGAAATTACTCAAGATAGATATGGTAAACCTAAAGCATGGATTAAAATGCATGATGGTTTTTCTCATGCTATGATGGGCTCAATCACACTCCCTTTCCAAGTAGGACCTAAGAAATCAAATATATCATTCTCTATCATCTCTAATTTAGACCAATTTCATGTGAAGTTAGGCTACAAATGGATTTTCTCCATGAATGCGGTCCCATCCATTTTCCATAATTGCTTAAGTTTCTAGTCGATAATGAAATATTCACTGTGAAATATAGTGGATTTATCCCTCCTTCTTCTCGTGGAAAATTTTCCTTAGAATATTTCTAGCCTAAGCCCATGGAACCTATAAGACCTCGTGAGGACTTCCTTTTCCTATCCTACCAAAGGTTCAAAGAAAAATGCATAGACAAGTTATCCCTTCAAAATATTCCTCCACCCACAATTGAACCTCCACCCTTTCAAGAATACAATAGTGAGCTTAAAAACCTTCCATCAAACAAAGACCCAACCATCAAAAATCCCTTGCCTATTTCCTACAAAAGACCAAGAGAAAACCAAACAAGTCCCAATCCACCTCCTAAGAAAATTTATAAAGCCAAAGAGAAAGTGGTTGAACAACCTTCCATGGATTCTTTTGTTCTTCCCTCACAAGAAGAAAATAAACCTATGGTTGAAAAACCCACTCCTACCCAAACACAGCTTGAAAACCATAATAAAAGAAACAAAAATGCTCAAGAGCATAGGCATAGACATTGTGCTATTTCTTGAAAGATGAATGAAGAAAATGACATTGAAAATCACAACCTGAATCTTACAGAAGAAATAAAAGATGACCCTCCTCTCTTCTAAGAACAAATATATCCTATTTCTTGAACTCAACAAGGACCAACACCTTCTATGGATATTATCATTCGTCTTCCTAGTGTGGTTAATTTGGATGACGATGAAGTAACGACTAAAATTGATGAACACATGCATAATGAATTTAGTTTGTTATTTTCTTCTTCTATGAGCTTAGACGATAACAAATATGATGATCCTCCTAAAATGAGTGATGCACCATGTGTTGAACTTGGTGATTCCCCTAGTATAGCACTTTATGTGATCCCTCTCGCTAGTGATCTGCATTCCGGATATATTGAACAAGATTGGGATGCAGATAACCTACTGGATGGTTGATCTGCATGTGCTTTGCTAAGTCTTTTTTATTTTATTTCTTTTTTCTTTCTTTTGTGTGATTGCATGTGCATATTGTGATCCCTCGTGTTGTTCTTTTTGATGTTCCCTCTCTCATTGTGCATTCCTCTATTTGTACCTTCATTCTTCTATATGTCATAAGCTCTTCAAATTTTCATTTATCTTTTCTTTCATTTTCTTTTTTGTCTTGTGTTTTCCTTTTGGGGATGACACAAGGAATTGAGACACCCTATGTCTCTTCCCTGTTGACCCAAAAGGTTTTTCCTTCTTTTTATTTCTCTCTCTCTTTGTGTCATTCTTCTAGTTCTATGTGTATTTGGGGAGTGATGACAGTTCCAAGCTCTCTAATATCATTGCAACAAAGACATATATTGACCTTGAATCCATAGATCCCTTATGTGTTTTTTGGGGGAACTCTCTTTTTCCTTTTCATGTTTGTCTACTTTAAATTAATTTCTTACAACATGGTGTTAGCAATTTATTTAAAGTGGGGGCATACATTGGCATTATTTTGGCATGATTCCATCTACATTTGTTTTTCATGTTCCTTGATGTGATTTTCTTACTTCATACAATGTGTTTCCCTCTTTGTATTGAAATTGGGAGTAATGTCCTTCAAGAGCGTGATCTATATTAGCATATTACATTCCTCTTAGTGGTGATGCGATACATTACATTCCCTAAATTGCAAATATTTTATCCTTTGATTGTTCCTCTTTCAGAGACATTAGGAACAATGTCCCCTAAGATTAAGACCTCGCATGAACTAAGCCAAATCCCTTTGAACATCCCTCTTTATTTTTGTGTTGCTTCTTGTGCCTTATTAAAGTCATGGAGGTATGGATTTGATATGGCCCCTTGGGGATCACCTAGTGAACAACTAGCTTCTCTATCCCTTGTGACCGTGCATTTTATTTTTGTCCATTATTAAAGTTATGGAGGTATGGCTTTGATATGGTTTCTTGGGGCTACCTAGTGAAAAAATAGCTTCACTAGACCTTGTGAGCATGCATTTTATTTTTTTCCTTATCATAGTCATGGGGTATGATGTCGATATGGACTTCCTGGGGCTTACGTAGTGGACAATTAGCTTCACTAGCCCTTATGAGCATGGACTTTTTTTTGCATAGTGGACAACATGTTCCACTTGTAAATATTTTTGGACAAACAACCTAGACTCAGTCCACCGCATTGGATGGCCAGTCAAAGGTTGATCCGTTGCATTTTTTTGTTTCTCTTTTTTGTTTTCTTGTCTTTTATGGTGTATGTTTGTGATTTGATTATGGATTCATATATCATCCACATGCATGTTCCTTTGTGCCTATGTTGGTATTTCATAGGATCTTGATGTTGGGGCCTTGGCCACCCTCTTGGTTATTGTCATCCTATCCTACTGGCATTTGTATATTTGAACCCCTCTTGATTGTGTGGTTGGCTCCTTTAGTGTGAGTTTGAAGCAAGTTCATCCTCTCACTAAAGTGGGGGATAAATGTAGTATAGGAAAATGCATACCCTTTCATTTTCACACTTTTTTGGGCCCACCTTGTTTTATTTATCCTTCTTTATGTCTTAATTGGTCCTATTTTGCATCCACAAGCCTAATAAACTACATATTTTTCTAGATAATCCTGACAATCATCAAAGGCAAAATGATTATTTAATGATTTTGTTCATGTGTCCCTAATTTTTGGGTTGGGAGTAAAACACCACCTAGGACGTCTTAGTCCCCCAAAGGTCTTGGGACCCTAATTTTGAATACACCTAAAAAGGTCCCTTTTTGGAGTTTGTGCCCTAAGATTTGAGCCTCAGGACTAAGACGCCACCTAGGGCGTCTTAGTCCTCCTTGGATTATTTTAAAGATTTAATTTCAAATTTTGGTGGGATTTAGCCTCCTTTAATTAATGGTTTCCTATGTCGGCTTGGTGTGATGTAATTTCAGGATATTAAGCATAGATAAGTATAAATACAAGGTTCATTCATTCATTTTCATCCAAGTCTTTTGTGAGAACATTCCTAATAGAAAATTGGACTTCACAAGAGCATTCAAGAGAAGTTCATCAAGCATTTTGGATCCATCATCAAAATCCAAGAATCATATCAAAGAAGATTCTTGCATCATGTGTGTTTTTGTGCTAACATTTGTGATGTAGGGTTTTGATTGAAGCAAGAAATTCAAGCAAGATCTATCAAAGAATTCCTTTGATTCAAGATCTACATTCAAGCTAGAAACCTCACACAAGTTTTCAAACTTTAAAAAAAGGGTTTGGTGAGTTGTAACATTGCATGTTGTTCATTCATCATTTCCCTCCATTATTCTATTTCATTTGAAAGTTTAATTACCAACAAGGGGTTTGACCAAGGAAAACCCCCATTTACTAACAATCAAAAATATTTTACTCTCTTGTATGCTTGTGATTATAGATTTAGGTTGAAGACTTGAAGATTATTTAGAGTGCAACATTTAAAAGTCGCAAAGTTGTATCACAAAGTTGTCATCTTTATGAGAACTCACCTGCAAGTCAAATTTAGAAGTTTCAGAACCTAAGATCTGAGAGAAAGCAAGTGCAAACCTTGGAGCTTAGGATCACATTCAGAGTTTTCAAAAATACAAAATGGGACTAATATGACACCTAAGGCATCTTAGTCCTCCTAGGGGGTTTTTTCAGAGATTCTATTTCAAGATCCGAAGATTCCACATTTTCCCTGAAAATCAACAGCGGGACTAAGACAACAGTAAGCATGTCTTTGTCCTTCTTGGCATATTTTGATAACTTCTTTGCATTTATGGAATCCTTGTTACATCTCCAGACTTCCTAGGTACACACATCCTATCTTGCTATTGCATAATTTCATCATTTGCATCCCTCATTTAGCTTGCATATCTAGGTTTTGTAGGTTGAATGCATATTTGTCTTTTCCAAGCATTTGCTTGGTGGTGAACCCTTGAAAGCTGAAAGAACCCTCTTCCTAGGTCCTCCTAATTGGGAATTGAATCACCTTGTGAGGTTGATGGTCTTGATCCAATTAGGGTTCTTAAGAAATTATTGAATGACCTAGAAAAATAGGTGAACACTCATGACCTCATTTTTCAACAGTTTAGTAATGAAAAATTAGCCCCAAATGAAGTGAATAAATTAGTTCCAAATCCATGAGCATCACCTAGATGAAATGAGTGCTAAGTGGACCATTCACAATCATGAGAGATGGGATCTTGTGAACCACTACTCATGAAACATGGGTCAATGAGTTTGACTCATAAAACTACATGGTTGAATCTTGATAGCAATATCATAATTTGACATGTTGTGGAAAATACCTCCTACTTATCAATTGATGAGCTAAATGGGATATATAAGGAATGATTCATAAGGAACAACACTTGCTGAAGGTTTTGCAAATGGGTTTGCAAGGTAAGTGGGCTTAACCTTGGGGGAAACTCCGTGGTTAAGCATGCTTGAGCTAGAGTAGTACTGGGATGGGTGACCTCCTAGGAAGGCCTAGTGCTTCACCTCTATGAGCATCACCTAGATGCAATGAGTGCTAAGTGGACCATTAAATACCATGAGAGATGAGTTCTTGTGAACCACTACTCATGAAACATGGGTCAATGAGTTTGACTCGTAAAACTACACGATTGAATACTGATAGCAATATCAAAATTTGATAATAATAATAAAGAAACTGATTTAATTTTTCCTGTAAAGGAAAAGGAAAGTGTGTTTCATAAAAATAATGCACAAGAGATTGAGCTAGATGAGATCAAAATCCATACTAGAAGAAGAAAGGTTGAGAGACCCCTAGACCCTTCAGAAGCTACAAACTATGTTGATTGAGATATGATACCATATGACTGCGAGCATAAAAAGGAAAAAAAGATATAAATTATTTTAACCCCTTGTTTAAAGAGACTAGAGTTGATCAAATAAGTAAGGGGGAAAAAAAATCTAAAGAGGAATAAAATTAAAAAGGAAGTGAGCATAACTAATAGCTCACAAAATTCTAGGAAGAAAGGAAAAGGATTACCTACTTTTTTTGATAGGCTCTATATGAATCAAAAGAATCCCCAACCACCCCCTCAAAGATGATCATAAATTATATAAGATAGAATATTCAAGGGTTAGAATCTCTGAAAATAAAATATGTGTTAAGGTCTCTTTACAATAGAAACATAGACCTTGAATGTCTTCTAATTTAGGAAGTAAAAGTTGTGGATTTCTAGTTGCAAAATGAACTAAGATTTGGATGGAAAAATCTTGTTATCTTTCACACTAATCATCAAAAAGGAAAGGGTGGAATAGAAATATTAGTAGGAAAAAATGGAAACCTTTTATTATTAATAATGTTTATTCACCCTTTAATAGATGTATTTGGGTGAATTTAGAAAGAAATAATCAAACATTTGGAATATGCTTAATCTATGCCCCTAATGACTATAAGGATATAATTGAAGTTTGGATATGATGTGTTTCTATTATGTCCAAATTACCTTGGATTAGTGGGGGGATTTTAATATGGTTGAAAATAAGGAAGATAAATTTGGAGGTTATCCTTCAAGATGGAAAGGGAATGAGCAGTATTATTAGACACAAATGATTTTTTTTGAAACTATTTGACCCCCTGGAAGGGGAGAATAATGAAAAAAATAATATATGGTTTACTTGATGTAATAATCAGAATGAATTGACAAAATATTTTAATACAAAATGGACCAGTTCTATGTTAATTAAGATACATTCTATTTTGAAAGAAGAAATGGATGCCAACTATGTTTAAGTGGAGCCCAAAACATTATCTGATCACTACCCAATTGCAATAAAAATTGTAGTCAAATCCGATGGTTATAAAATAGATGAATGTATAGAATCTCTCTATAAACTAAATACTAAGATTTTGAAATATCAACACTATATGGAAGGTATCAAAATATTGAGAAAAATAAAATTATCATTGTTTGCTAATGACTTAGCCATAGACTATTGGGTAGAGTTGGTACTCTAGACACTTAAAAATGTCCTGAATGATATCATGCACTCAAATCGGGTATACTAACATCACTTTGTCTTGAAACCCATCCTCTTTTCACTTAATTGATTAAATTTTCCTAGTTATTTAATTAATTATATCATTTGCATCTATTAACCTAATTAATCTAATCAAGTTAATTTACCCCCTTTCATGCTAACATTTTGTCTTATTAAATTAAATACATCAAGTTATTTATTTTAAATCCCTAAGTCTTCTTATTTAATTAAATAACCTTAATTTATTTAATTAAATATCATTCCACTTTCCCCCTTTTCATTAAATCACTTTATTTAATGAATATCATGAAATTCCCCTAATTGCATAATTAAACCTTTGTTTAATTATCAATTACCTAATAAATCTAATACCTCCACTTGCAAGGGAATATTCAAAGGGACTATTCCTCCTTTGTAGATTCCTCCAAAACGGAATATTCCCATGGAATATTCCTTCCCCTTTTGCACATTAAAAATTTGTTTTAATTTACTAAATATCTAATTTTCCCTCACCCATGAGAATATTCTATTTCCTCACTCATTTGAAAAAAGATAATATTCTTTCTCCTAAAAAATTTATAAGACTTCTTGTGCAAGTTAAGAGTGTGTTTGTTTGAAAGAATATGGAACCTTGATTCTTTCCTTGATCCATGTGATCATTGATTCTCTTTCGTTGATGAGAATCCATGATCCATATTTCATCTTTCCTTCATCTTTGACCATTGATTAACCTTTTTGATCTCAACCCTTCATTTCTCATTTGTTCTCCTATAAATAGTTCACTATTTGGAGAAAAATGGATCCATGTTTTAACAAAAAACTTATGCTATTAAAATAATTTGCACTTGCACTCAAATTTTACATAATTTTAGCTTAATTTACTTGAATATTAACTTAGCTTCCATTAATGACTTCCATGATAACGTAGATGCATCCATTTAGCTTATTTGGTAATTAGGGTTTGAATCTTTTTAGTTTAAACTCCATTTAGATTAGCTTTGCATACATCCATATTGATCATCTTAGCCTAAATCATGTTAAAATAGCTTGCATCATGTTAATTTAGCATTTAAATCAATTAGAACGAGCTCATTTATCCACGAGATTGGGAATGGGTTGCTAGTCCACATCCATGCGACACAACTCCCCCAATAGGATAAGTTTCAATGGATTAGAATAGGTGTTTTTAAAGCTTTCATAGTTTAACATGTAAATTTTTAATGGATTCCTAGTCTAGTTTTTATTTATTGTTCTTATTGGATTGTTGTTTAGTGGCATAATTACGCTTTTAATCCTCATGGATCAAGTTTAGTTAGCCCGTACTAATCTGTCAGTCATAGGTACTATCTAACCCTAAGACCTTGTTGAAGACTACTGGGAAAAAAGAAGAAATGGAAAGTAAAAGAATAGGGTGTTCATTATATGATGAACTATTGAATTCTTGGACTAAGGTTTCAAATTGGATAAAACTAATAAAAAATTTGTGAATAAAGTAAAAAATATAAAACATAAATTCGAAAAAATCAAATTAAGAAAGCCTAGGGGGGCAAGGTTAGGGAAAAAATGAATTGGGTTAAAGATAGAGTCAAGGGAACTAAATACTTCTTCAATATATTTGAGGGAAAACATGCTATTGAATCCATTAAGCATGTCAGGATTAATGACCGTTGGATTCAAAATAATGTGGAAATAAAGAGGATCTTTTATGAATTCTACAAGAACTTATTCACAACAAAATATAAGCATGACCCTTGTATTAGTTCTTAAGATATTTGTAGATAGATAATTCTTAGAAAATCACAAAAGAAATGAAGGTTAATTTGGAAAAGGAATCTCCAAAGAAGAATCTCTAATGCTATTTTGTCTTTCTAGAATGGAAAGTTTCTTGGGTTCAATGGTATGCCAATTGAGTTTTATAAAGCTAATATTGATTGGGTGGTAGATGAATTATATGAGGTATATCAAGAGGCTATTGAAAAAGGATCCTTAGGGAGTGACATAAATAAAGGTATAATAAAGTTGCTTCCAAAAGATTATGATAAGAGTAATAGAAAAAAATGGAGACCCATTTTTCTTCTAAATGTATCATACAATTTTTTTGTAAGACTATTGGCTAGGAGGTTAACATAGATTCTACAAGTGATGGTAAATCATACCCAAATGGGGTTTATTACGGGCATATATATTTTAGAAAATTTGATTACTAGTTGAGAGACAATAGATTAGGAAAAAAGAAATAATCAGGATGTTGGGATCCTTCTTGATTTTGAAAAAAGCCTATGATAGAGTTGAGTGGTAATTTGTGATTTATTTATTAAAGGAAATTGGTTTCCCAAAGGAATTCTACAAAATGGTGAAGGTTTTATTTAAAGATGCAAATGCACAAGTAGAGGTAAATGAATCTCTCTATGATCCTTTTCCCCTTGGTAGATCTATAAGACAAGGTTACCCCTTAGCTCTTGCATTATTTGTAATTGATTTTGAAGCATTGCATTATATTTTGAGAACTAATAGACTTGGAGCAAAAATAAAGAGATTTGTACTTCCAGAAAACTCTTCCTTGCTTAACATGCAATTTGCAGATGACACTACTCTCTTCCCTGAATTGATAGAAGAAAATATGGATAACCTTATGACCAGGTTAATTTTTTTTCAAGCCTCTAGCTCAAAAAATTCAGATGTCAAATCCTTACTACTAAGTTGGAAACTAGATCCTCCCATATAATCCTAAAAAATTGATAGGAAATGGTGTGGATTGAAAAAAATTGTTAGATATATAGGAATCCCCTTCTATATTAATCTTTCCTTAAAAGGAATGTGGAACTAGATTTTTGAAAAAATTGAGAAAAAAATATAAAACTTTATAAAAATAAAGAAAAAAGTAAAGAATAAATAATTCATCCAATAGTGAAAACCATTTGTATGGCACTTTGGGCAAGTACCATGATGAAAACTTGGAAAACACACATCATGCATAAAATAAAGCATCTATTAGCCTTCAAAGAGGAATGAGGGCTGCTTATATAGAATTTTTTTATTTGAAAGGACAATCAGGATTAAGAGGTGGGTGGTCAAGATCAAGGGTCAAGAATCCTTGAGATGAATTGATGAATGAGTTAACTGACTTCAATTGGTTGCATGATTTCAGTTAACTGTTTGCATTAGTAATTGATTGCTTCATGAACTCACATTGAGTGGAAGTGAATTGATCTGATTGATCAGAGAACTAACATTGATTATCCAATCAATTGGAAGAGAGTGTTTGTTAAGAATAAGCTAGGAATGCATGAGATAATAATTAATTTTAAATGAATGAATTATTTGTGGAATGTGCAAGTGGGAATTAGATAAATAAATAAATTTATTTATTTATTATGGATGAAAAGATAATATTGAGAGGAAATAGGATAATTAAATAATTGAAGTAATTATTGAACTTAGAAAGGGGATATTAAACAATTAAAGTAATTATTTAATTTAGAAAGTGGGTGAATGTTAATTAAATAAATAATAATTTAATTATTTAATCAATTTAGAGGAATAAGATAATTAGAGACATGATAAAATAAATAAGATTTATTTAACTTGAAAGATTAATGATAAAGTTAATTAATTTAATAACATAAGTCACTTAATTAATGGTGGAAATATGAAGTTAGATAATAATTAAATAATTTAACATTATTTAATCATTAGGGATAGGATGATAATTAGTGTAAAAGTGTTACTCGTAGGCTAGGACAATTTTGGGTATCTACAGTGGTCTCATCACAATTATATATTACATGAGGATCATATAGATTGGCATCATAAGATTTTGATAGTGTCATGTAGAATGTAGACACAAATGCATGCCTCAAGTTTAATGTTATATATGTATCTAGGTCTTCTACTATCCTCAATATAATTTTAGAATGATTCATTTTAAGACTTGTCTATTAGAATTACTAAGAAGCCAATCATTATATAGATTTGGCTATGTTTGGTATATTTGTGCAACTTGTACCTTGAGGCTAGTGAAATCAAGCCTATGACATAGTATAAGCACCTCTTTGCACCATTTTATAATCTTTTCCTCTTTCTTTGCATTCAATATTGTAGGAGAACCTTTATTTGAAGTGAAAGTCAGACCACATAGCCATTTAGTTAGTGTGTTGGTAGGGATCCTCAATTTCATGTTACAGTCCTTTTTAGTAATATGTTATCTTTGTCTTGAAAAAATTCTTCCATATCATGTTTGGTTCACACACATTGCCTTGAATCTTCTTGGTTCTTACACTTTCATTGAATTAAACAACTTCATCAAGTAGTTACATAGTGGCCTTATTAACATCTTTAGTTTCATCATCTTGTGGGAGTCTTACATCTACCTTATGTCGATAGGGTATTTTCCTTAGTCTCTTTATGTGATGATTGGTTCACATATGAAATTTATCATCTTAAAAGATTTAAAACCCATAAATTTTCATCATCATTAACTATTATAAATATAAAATGACATAGAATAATTATCTTTCTAAAAATCATTGAATATTTAAAAAAATTCCCTTCAACATCAAGTTATAAATATTATAATATTTTCAATCAAAGGGATACTGAGATAAAGAGTAAATATTTTAATAGACATTATAGAAAGCATTATTGTGGCTTTCAAGATAATTTCATGAATCCAACTTCACAATGATTATGACATATAGTCGAATTTTTTATTAGAAGAGAAGTCTTGAGAGTGATGCAACCTAGCTTGAGGGGTTGACATGGCCTTATACATGCCACATTGGAAAAAATATATATATCAAGCACACATGTAGTGAGATTTTTTTTTTTTTTTTGTTCAAGTTTATTTAGCTAAGGCTTAATGAAACTCTAGTTTTTCACATATTCAGTGAAGATATAGACTATTATTTAATTTAAATATTTTGAAGATAGCTAACAATAAAAATTACTTTACAATATCTTTCACAAAAAATAAAACTTTCGGCTACCATGCAAAAAATATTTTAATACAAAAATATAGGAATATGTAACCATGGATAGTAATTGTCCCCCCCGAATCTGGATGGCTCAAACAAACCTAACCTAGGTTGGGCAAGTGGGTGTGGGGTCATTAGTGATCATAATGGTAAAATGATTTTGGCTTATGTGGTGAACTTGGGGGTGCAATCATCCAACTTTGTTGAGGTGGCTATGGCTTTTCATGACATTCAGATTGTCATGCATGCTGGGTTATCCAACTTGGTCATTGAGGGAGATTCTAGAAATACTATTCTCTTGTTGACAAAGAAGGCTAATCCTTGTTGGTCCCTTTGAGACACTGTGTCATCGACTCATAATCTCATGATTTCCCTCAGAAATAGTTGATCTAATCACGTGTTTAGAAATGGAAACAAAGTTGTAGATGTGCTAGCTAACCTCGACACTTTCACCCCTAATTTGGTTATCTGGGATATTTTTTATCATATCCCTCAACATGTGTGCAAATTAATTTATCATGATGCCAAAGTACCATCAAAATGAGATCGAGCTAGATCTGCTATCAACTCCTTTTGATATATTTTACCATGATTTTCACTTATGGAAAATTAATCCCTCTAAGAAATCTTTTCATAAGCCTATTTACTTGTGCTCTAGTATTCTTCTCGTCATTCTATAGACTATGTTTCCTTGCTCTAGTGTTTGCGAATTTTTCCATGGGGGTGAACTGGTCTAGGATGAACCTACTAATTGTGAGATGTGGAAGCAGGATAGGGAGGTTTGGACCATCATTCAATGGGGATAAATGGCCTCGTATATGGAAGGAATGCATGAGCATGGACCCAAGCTTTCTGTGGATTTCTCTACCTCCTAGGCGAATGACACTGTCACCATTGGTGGGTGCTCCTTCACAATGACTACTGAGCTAATTTATGAGGTGATGGGGCTTTTGTTGGAGGGTGTTTGGATTCCCCGTAAGCCTAAGGGTCACTATAAAAAAGATATGGAACATTTTTGAAAGACAAAGAAAAGGTGAACATACTCCAAAATGGCTTCAATAAGGTTGACCTCCCCGACGTTTGGAGTAAGGTTACAATTTTTTTGATGAGGTATGTTACACTCGAGGGTCACTTCTATCAAAATTGCATGCCCATTTGTTTCCTATGCTTAATCATCTCAATCATAATTTAAAGATGAAATTTTCCTTTTGGATTTTTTCCTCTCTTGAACAATCTATCAAAAATGTCTAGGGTAAAAGTAAGAATCTTCCTATTCACCAAGATTTAATCTTCTATCTTTGCCATTACTAGATCGCTCTGTTACCCTCTCTTTCCATTATTAAAAATAACACCTTGGTCATCTGTGACCCCACTAAACCCCCTACGGACCCCAATCCCTCTATCACCTTGGATGAAACCCCACCCACTAGTCATCATATCACTCGTGCATGTGGAAAAACCCTTGCCAATGAGGAAACCCCTCTCGAACCCATTAAATGCGTCCCCCTATCGGAGTCTATTCCTATTTCTACTTTTGGATCCAATAATTCAGATAACTCAGATGACAAATCATGGAATCCCACCCCTTCCAATTCTCCCACGCACTCCCCTATTCACGTGTAGGGTTTTGATGTCCCTAATACCCCTTGTCATTAACCCTAGCCTTCAAAATTCCCCTAATTTCTATGACAATTTGGAGGGGACCCATGTTAAACCCAAGGTGGGTTTTGGCAATCGTGCTTCTGGAGACCCTCTTTGTAATAAAATTAATCAAATCTCTGAGACTATTAATGTCCATATGGACATCCTCAAGTGGCTCTTGGTTCAACTTGTTACTACCAAAGAGAGAATCTAGGTTTTGGAAAAAAAGTTGTTGCAACAATAGGTCCCATGGCCAGGGGAGGTGGAGGATAACAACCATTGGGATATGATTGCCTCCCTAACTATGTCGTTTGAGTGTTGGGCCAATTGGGACAAGGAGGTGAAAGAGCTCAGAGCTCTCGTGGACACGAAGGCGGATAAAAATAATTTATAGATCATGGAGATTGATGCTATTCACAAGAACTAGGGAAAAACTACATAGTCTCTCCAAGTCATTATTGATTATAAAAAGGAGACTATGAAGAACACTGCTCTTACCAGGGTGATCCCACAAAGCTGGTTTGCAATTTCTGAGAGAAACTAATTTTTGCTGAAATCACATATTTTTATAAAATATAATGATTTAAGCCTTTAAAAGTTCCATTTTAAGGATTCCATTTGAATATGGTTTGATCAAACCCCCTTGTATAGAACCTCTCTAGTTTTAAACCATACCTATAAATGAGTCTCCTTTGCACCTATCAAAATGTTGATAAAAAATCACTTTTTGATTTACCTTTTGGGGAATCAAATGAATTCATTTAAAATTTATTTCAAATGATTATGGTAGTCCTCTAAATGAGCTATCCCATGAATATAAATTTAATATGTTTTGGTTTTATTATGTATGTGTTTTTTTAGTTTTATTAAACATAGGTTCTTCACTGAAAATCAAGCTCTCTATTTTGCACATGTGGAAAAATAGAAAATTATCAAAATAATTTTAAAAAAATATGTTTGTGCTAGGTATTGATGTCCTTGATCCATTAAAAAAACAAAAATTGAATTTTGATACATACAGAAAAGGTTATGTTGTATATAGTCTGCCTATGTCTGAATTGCAGTTGGTTTGACTTCAAAACTCTATTAAGAAAAAAATATGAGACCAAATTAAAGTGCTAGATATCATAGTTACAAATCTAAATTCAAAAAAATTAGAATTTTATCCTTCATACAAAAAAAATTATGTTGTATACGGTGAGCATCACTTTTTAAAAATGTTATTTTCTGAATAAACCTATTTTTGTGGGAGATGGAAAAAGAAGTGCAATATTATTCCAAAAAAATTTAAAAAAATAGTTTTAGAATCAATAGACAAAATTTGATGAGACTCTAGTTTGCATCATCTTCAAATTCCTCATGGTTTAGCCGCTATAGGTGCCCGAATGTGAAGATTTAGTTAAAAATAATAATTTCAGTGTCCAGTTTGGCCAAAAATTGTAAAGCACTATTGTGGGATCACCCACCATCTAGGTATTTCAACAAGAGATAAGGAAAAGTCATGGAAAACATGTGGCTAAGGATGGTCATGCTGATAGTCACATGCAAAAGAAAGGTAAGGTGGTGGAAAAATTGGCTTTGAACACTATGATGGATACTCAGGCTATTAAGAAGGCCCCCCTATCTTCTGAGGAGAAGCTTCACTTCGTAGCTCAAGAGTGGAAGGCTATTAGTGGTCTCAAGTTGCTAGGATACCTGTAGTTGTGTTTTGGTCCCTTGTTGGTCTTTTTATTTTTTTGATGTCTTTATTTGTTTCTGCTGGTCAGATTGTTTAAATTTTTGCTTTAGTTTTCTAGGTGTTTCACTTCTCGTGAGACCCTCATTGGCCTTGATGACCATTTTGTAATGGGCACTAGCCCTTCAAGTTTTAATCTAATAAAACCATGGATAGTAATTATAATTTATAACTTGATCTTGACAAATTATAGTGATGGTTGAATAGAAGATTGGTCAGAGTTGATATATAACTATGAATACAAAAAATAGTTAATATCTATAATTTCACAATACTAATGCAATCAATAATTATGCTATTTGTTCTATGGTTTCCTACTCAATTTCATTTTCTTGTTTGATATTTTTTGAAGCTTGAACAAATAGAGGCATAATTTGTATCATGTTTGGTATTTATGAGATATTTTTTATATTACTTGCTTCATGCTTACTAAAAAATGAAGAGATGACATGAACCTACAATTATACAATACTTATAGATATATCATTTATAGATAATATATTATTTTACTAAATACAATATTTATAGTATATATAGAAACATAATATCAAGTTACAACATTTAGAGCCAACTATGAACAAGAAATGAAGGAAATGTAAGCCAAAGGAAATGAATAAACAATATAATGGGAACTCACAATTGATAAAGTTGCGACTAGTGTAATTTGAACTTAAAATTGTAGATAGTAGACTCCAAATAATATAGCACCTTGATGATTTTAGAAAAAAAATCTAGTAGAGAAAATGATGTATTTTTAGCCATGCCATAAAGGAATTTCTATTGATCTATACACTTTCATTTGATTGTATGATATTGAATTGTTAGGATTGAAGCATCTCAAATAGAAGAATCGATTGATGGATTTGATGAGTTTTAAAATCTTTGAATTATAGTCAAAAGTTTTTTTATACAATTTTTTTTTACGACTTGATTGGTAAGCGTTACAACTTATGTAACACTTGCAACATTCATGGTGGAAATGTAAATTTGCTAGGGAAATATAACTTGAAGATGTTATGTTTATGAGGAGATATTAGACATTGAATTTTGTTTGAAGGAATACTTGATAATCCATTTTGCTAATAAATAATTATATAATTGTGTGACAATCCTTTTTCCTTATAAAAATTTCATATGTATTTGAGACAATTAATATGCAAGTCTTCCATATTTTGATATCTATTTGGGATGATTCATATACAACTTTGATATAGATAGACTTTATATTGGAATGTGAGCTCTCAAATCTTTCATACACATTATGTGCACAACTTATTTTATGTTAGCTTAGAATATTGATAATTCGACCTATATGCATCATCTCTATTGCACCTACCTTAATAAAAGATTAACAATTTAATAAAAAAAATTAAATCCGATTATTGATTACATCCATTGACTTCAAATTACAATTCTTATATATCCTTTTCGAATAAAATCAAAATAAATTTTAATAATAATTTGACTTTTTAAAATATTTAATGACAAATCCCACTTACTCAACTTTTATGTTAGTTTAGAATATTAACAATTTGATTTCGATGTGTCATCTATTTGCCACCTATCTTGAAAAGACATTAACAATTTAATAAACATTTAAAATCTGAACATTAACTGCATCCATTGCTACGAAATATGATTCTTCTATATCTTTTTTGATCAAATAAAATATAAAATTTAATAATGATTTTAGATTTTTAAACTTTAAAAAGAAATAATAATAAGTCCACTTAATCAACTTTTATATACTAAACATTGGACCCGCCATCACTGTGCGTCCCTCTACCCCACGTTGGTGTTTGACTGGGCGATGGGTTGGAATGGCTTTCAAGCTCACCGGCATCTTCCTACCGTGGAGCGGCCCGCTTTATATTCCTGATCCATACACATTAAAAAGCAAGTGATACGACCTAACCTCTCTCTAATAATTCCAAGATAACGCGCTTTCGTGACTCACAACAGTTCTTACAGAGATTAAAATACTGAGTGATGCGGCACAATGGGTTTCCTGGAAAATGAGTCCACTGTACGACTTAGACTACTAAACACATTATAAAGAGGACTCCCTGCGTGTAGCCCCTCGCTCTCTTCTCTGAATTTAGTGCCTTGCTCTCTTATTGTGTTTTTTCCGGCAGTTTCTTTCATTCTTTTAATATGTCTTCCTCATCTTCGTCCTCTGTTACGCCTGCCCAGCTCATTGATGAAATTCTGAGGACAAAGACAGATAAGCCAGATTTTGATCTTAGCCGATTAGTCGCACAAATTGGTGTTCTTCTTGCTCATTACGACGCTCAGCTGGTACAAACCGTGCCCTTTTATTCATTTCTTTTGAGTTTTACATATTCTGTTACTAAACACCATTCATGTAATTATTTGCAGCGAAAAAATAATCCCATCCAAGAGAAGTTAGGTGAGCTTCCTTCTGTGTCAGAGGCTTCTAATTTTGCAGATCAGGTGTCAACAAATGTGAAATTAATTGCCAATGAGGTACGCACAGTATCTTATAAATATTTATTTACATTTGCTACAATTTTCGTTGTGTCGGTATTGTCACACTAGTAAACAACAAAAACCAAAGTGCATGGTTATTAGTGGATTCGACGTTTTCTTACCTGTTTAATTATATAAAAATGGTTATTTTTAAATATCTCAATTTTTTTTTATGAATAGGTAGATATCTATGTTAATATATAAAGATAAAATACATATTCACAAAAAGAAGATGGGTGGTAAAAAGGCACACCCCGAGAGTCACATGGGAAGAACTCAGAAAACAAAAAAAAAACAGTCATTTGGACCTAACCAGAAGTCCATAATCAAATAAGAATTTTTATTTATATAAAGGATAAAATTTAATTAAATAAGAAGTTATACGAGAATACATAAGATTTTCAAATAGCAATAGTTATAATAGAATATAAGATCAAGAAAAATCAAACAGGTTTTTCACAAAGTCACTTCTTTTTGGGATATTCCTGATTTTTGTCTTAAAACAATAATATTTAGTCAAAATGATAATAGCTTTATCAAAGATTAAGAATTTATAATAATATCCAGATCAATAAGTAATAGTACAATTCTCAAAATCAATCATATCTTGAATTCTTTGGAAATACTTACAAATATGTTATATTAGAAGTTTTCGTTCTTAACTCAATAGTGGTAATATCAAGGGTTTCATCCCTAACTTCTCAAGATCATGAAAGGGTTTTCGTCCTTCCAACTCTTAGTCCACCTTGGAGGGTTTTCATCCTCATTAACTAGGATTTGGGGTTTCATCCAAACTTGATAAGAGAAATAAGGGTTTCTGCCCTTATCCTCTCATGATCTTGGAAGGTGTTCCATCCGTCCTATTTACAAGACACTTTATCAAATTCAAAACTAATTGCTTGATGAATTTGCTACCTTATTGTTGATTTCTTTTACTAATTGATATTTCTTGATGGATTGACAAGTTAATGGTTTTATGATGCTTGAATGATTTTATGCTTGAATGATGCCTCATTGATTCTTTTCTTCTTCTCTTCAAGAAATGATTTCCCTTTTATATTCAATATTTAAGGGAGTCACAAATCTTCACCATTATTGCCTTTGCAAGAGTTATAATCCTTTGTCGTTGCATTTGAAAAATAATAATTTAATTTTAAATAAATTAATTATCTAATGTTGTTGTCTATTGCTAGCACCAATTTATTGTTAGATTAATTACATTGTAGATGAGCGCTATCTTTATATCACCTATTGTTTGGAAATAATCTGTGATCATATTTTTAGTGGCTTAAGTTGAAATCTACTCATAACTCACCAAAATAATTAGTTAAATAAGTGTGGATGTAGCACTATCAATATAATAGTAAATCCATTTTACTTTAATTTTATCTATAGTTCTATTTTACAAATTCTAAATCCTTCCTTATCATTCTTTTAATTCAAAATTAGATAAAATAGAAATACTTTGCTAATGAATAATACATGATTAGAATGATGTATTCACTTTTACATGAATAAAATAATGATCTTATAAGGAGTGAGTGTAATTTTATATCTTAAGTCTTTCATCTTTTAACTTCTACAATTTACTCATTCACATAAACCATCATTAATATATGGAACACTATTAGTGAATGATATGCATGACACATACTATGAATTCACATATTGCTAAAACTTTAAAATATTCCAAGATGATTATCATGCATTTTAGACTACACTAGTATCTTGTTTTCCTAAACAATCAAATGGAAACGAGTATACAATTGACCTTAAATAAAGTATATTTCATTTCACATAGTAATTCAAACAAAGTTTGAGGAAAGTTTGAATCTAATGAGGATGTAATATTAAATAGCTTATAGGGTGTTTCTAACACTTAACATAGTCAAAAGATCTTTCAACATATATCACCTTGTCATAGACTAATAAGTAATTAATGACATGTTATAACCTTCTTGTTGGAAATATGAACAATAACCCACTTGAAGCTATGTAAAATTCAAAGGACAACCAAGAAGAATTCCATCCACATTAATAAAGAAGTGTTGCAACATGAGCAAGAAGACAACTTGATCAAATGATGATCTATGATGAATTGATGTAGAATAATTTATAAATGTACAAGATCCTTCCTTATATATGAAAGGAGAGAGGTAGTTGGATAACCACCTCAGTTGCAATCATTAAATGCCTAATGCATAATTATAAATGCATGAGATAAATATTAAATGCATATATAACTGCATGCATATTAATGAGATATGGTCCTATTAAAAACTAGTTTGTAGAATTCCACCTAGAAAACTAACTCCTATATAAACTTATTAATGATGTGAATAGGTCCTCACTAATATCTAGTTAGGAAATAGCCCCATTCACACTAACACTTTTAAGTATATATTTTCTAGATAATACTCAAGAACAAAATTTTGGTATTGATCAAGACCAATAACAAGTACGATTTAAAATAAAATATGTACAAAATCCTAAAATTTATATAAAACAATTATCACCCAAAAATAATTCATAGAGCAACTTAAATTTATAGGTTTTCACTAATATCTAATTCTTTTCCAACTTCCATGTCAATTGGAGGTTGTTTATCTGCTTGTTAAAATTTGACATGTCCCCATGTTTGATAGTAAGGCAATTTTCATATCTTTAAAATATTGTTTTATTCAACCTAATTCATTTTAACATAGAATTTTATAAAGTCTAAGAGGTGAAGATGATATTGGGACTTGTTCTAGTTATGGGCCCACAATATAACCTAAAATAGATTTATCTAATAGTTTTGGGTGCGCCTTGACTCGTATCAAATTTATATAAGATACATGTATGCCTAATATTGATGTCCTTGATCTATAATCATGAATGTATTCCTACTAGATAATCAATAAAAATGAATTAGGAGAAGAAGAGACTTGGATGAAATGATCTTCTCAAGATATTTTTATATCACTAGTTCTTACTACTTAGAAGATATTAAATATAGAAGTGAATTTGGTCATAAAATACAAAGTTCACTAGATCAATCTTGTAATTTTTTCATAGTGTGTGGGAAAGATAAAATATGGTATGGATTTGATTGTGCTAGCATAATATATTTCATGATGTCTTATGTTCTTATTCTGAATGAATTGAACAAATTACTCTTTAATAGATCAAATATGTGCTTCCTCAATGAAGCTTGATGAATATATCCTACAATAAATCTAAGAACATAAAACTTAACTTATGGTACCAAATATTCTTCAAAAAATTTGTCTTAAGATCTCTCTGAGATTCAAAATATGTATTTTATTTACAAATTTTTTTTCTAAGTTCCTAAAGAATCAAGTTGTTCAAAAATATTATTTTGGCATATCAAAATTTGAATGAATAGTCTTGAATTTAAATGTAGATATCTATTGTTATTTCATGGTGGTAGCATAGTGATAAAGTAGGGTCACAAACTAATAAACATGATATTTATATTATTTGAGTATGTATTCTCATAAAACCTGTGTTTGAACAACACCAATAATATTATCAAGAAATAGATTCTTAGTCAATTGGGATAGTTGTTTAAATAGTCTTATAAGATGAGACACCTTTTAATATTTAAACTTCCTTTCTACCTTCACCATCGCTTGAAAAAAAATTATTAATTAGTTTTCTATTAATGGGTTAGATTTTAATTTATAATATGGATGTAGTATCTAAGATAGATTTATATATTATAATTCTTGGTCTATGAATTTCTAAACTATTGACTAATATAAATCCATCTTAAGTACTATATATTTTCTTAATCTCTCATATGAGCCGACATATATGTGAACCGTATATCATATTAAAATAAATAATATTGTATTTCAAACTTTCTATGACTATAGATAAAAGTATGGAAATGTCTCATCAAAAGAGTTTTGAACTCAATAGATCACCTTCTATGTGCAATCCACATAGAGAGGTTGAATTCATAAATAATGGATCATTTTTGTAAAAATAGAATGACCTAAATCAACACACAATAAAGTTATCAACTCAATAGAAGGCATTTCATCTAAAGCATCTAGAAAGGTCAAATGTGAAATTTGATGGTATCTATAGATATAGCTATAGTTTATTGAGAAAGGTTTATTTTTCTTTACTAAATATTAAGTTGATTTAGTGTTTTTGACAACTTTAAAAACACTTTATGCAACCATAAAAATCCTAATATTTTCTTATCAGTACAAGTCTTGATTCTATTATTTGTAATGATGATGCAATGTGTCACTGAGCCCTCCCACGATGAATCTAAAATGAGCTAAGGTTTATCTTTTTATATAATACTCTACTATACAGATTTGAATATTTTTCATTTAGTTCTAATAATGGCTTGTAGGAATGGGGTCTACATGAGTTCATGGTTAAATTTAAATTTAAACTTAGGAAATTTTATGTCATAGATCTAACCTTAGATTAGTTTTGTTCTTATAAATTCTAAACAAGGGATGCTAACACTAAAAATAAAATTCAAACTTTTAGGATGAACCTATTCATTACTTTTAGAAGAAAAAAATCCCACCCTCACAATTATAAAAGTAAATTCTTATACATTTTTAGATATTAAGCTATATTCACATTTTTCATTCTATAAATTCATAATATTTAAATAAAAATAAAATTTTAATTTAAAGAAACCCTTCTTAAAAAGTGAATAGTAAAATTTGTATCCATGGCTAACATAATAAATATGGTGGATATTAATATACTCATATGTTTAACTAAATAAAATCACTTTAAACAATAAAAATTTATAAGGCTAATATATCTCTTAGATTGAAAAAATTTAAAATGAATATTGTAAATACATATATGTTTTTTCTAGTAAGGCTATTATTCATAAATTTGATTTGTTATTTTAAAATTATTAAATATTTAATTTATAATTTTCAATAGTGACATTAGTTACATATATATTGGTTGGATGAATGATTTCATTTGTGTGAAGGATATTATTTTAATTTGTTTTTGATTGAGAAAAAAATGGGTTTTACAGGGACCTGAAACCACAAAGTTTACAAATCAATAAAAGATAGAACATAAGTAAGTCCAGGACAAAACAAGTTGCACACCAAAGATTAATAGAAAAGAACAACAACTATCAAGTTATTATTTTAATTTGTTAAGCATGACAAGTTATTTTTTAATGATAAGATCTATGTGTAGGGGTTATGTATTGAGGGTAAATTATTATCTATGGTGTGTGTATGATATTGATTGACAAAAAATAAGTTTTTATATGGAAGATTATTATCAACATGGTATTTGAATCAAAGGGAGACAAGGGAAAAGGAAAGTGAAAAGTGATAGCATTCAATCCTAGATGAAAATAATAAGAGATAATGGTGCTTGAATATTGTTATGGTCTCTACAAAATTTGTGGATTATATATATTTTAAGGTATCACCAACTTAGGCATGAATATTTGGATGTTACACATATACGATTTTGTTAAGTAGATATATGATAGTTCTTTTGTTAATATCAATTTTTTTATGGAGGATCTCTTGACAAATTTAAACAAGTATTTGGAGTGATGTAATATGTTGTATGTAGCTCTTGAAAGTTTTAGTTGTATCAATATTATTTTAATGGATAACTCATCATTTTTTTGAAGTAAAATATAAATACAAAGGAGTATGAAGGGCTCAAGACAAACAAAGGAATAATCACATACACTGATTAGGAATCAAGATTTAGATGTCTAGAGGGATGCAAGAGATAGTTGCATGTTTAAATCTAAATATTTTCCTCACTACTATTGTATGTTAAAAAAATCATCACAATTGACAAAAAAATTTTTTTATCAAGCACTTTGGGAAACCATATAACATCTTGAATGTAATATTTTTATCTTCTCCCAATTTAATATACTATTTCAATATCCCCCACATTGTATTTTTGCAATTTCATAAATTTTGGGTCAAACAAACTTATAGCTTACTTCAAAGGTATAACCAACTAAAACTCATGTGGTTCCTCTTCAAAATCTCATGGAAAATAGTAAAGGATTCTATGCATCATGTAACAATTCCTAGCATATGGAAAATGCCTCACAACAAGTTATCATTTCTATGAGAACCACGTTAAATGTTGTAACTATCTTTATAACATATTAAAATCACCTTTTGACATATGCATCAAGGCTATGATCACTGATTCATATGGTAGGACAAGCGTAGGCAAGTTCAAATATGGCTTAGCATTCTTAAATAATGTTGTAATCCTCAACTATACTTTTATAATGTGTATTTTATCTTTAGAATATTTATAGATTGATCATTATGTAAACCAATTATGAATTACAATTTTGAAAATATATTCCTTTGATTACAAACCAGGAATTAATAATTTTTTTACAATAGTGGTTTTTGTGTGAAATAAATTCAAGGAATTATAAGTTTTCATCCTCCAATTCTAGACCTACATGATTTTTCCTTAGTTTTATTGAACTAGAAAGTTCCATGCTCCACAAGGAGTAGAAATCATATAATAATATTTTTTCCCAAAATGCCTTCTACTTACTTAGCCTCTCTTAAATAGGGTTTCTTTGTAAGATTCATAACTCTTCAAATGCCCCTTGATTGATATTAATAAAATAAAATTTAATTATAATTTCATTATATTATAACTCTTCCTTGACACTGGAAATCTACATTATTTCCTTGTATTTAGGACCTATTAGGTATATTTCCAAGATCTTCACTTAATGGGTTGCATTTGAATATTTTTTCTAGAGCACTAGGTGTGCTCCATCAAGGCCTCTAGATCAATTATATTATCCTTCATATTTGGAACCTTTATATGTCTAATATGCAATATCCCAAACATAGTTAAACTTTCCATGGTTAGTCTTCACTATGCTACACTTAGAGACAACAAACATTGTAATGTATTCTAACATATTTAAGTCTACCTATCCTTTACATTGAATAGATACTTCAATCTAGGAAGTGGTAAATAACATCCACGTTTGGAACTCTTTCTCCTTTCCTCAAATTAAAAATAATCAAAGAACATCCCCCTAGTGAAAAATTCCAATGACATTGGACGTCATGGGTGCTTGGTTATAGTCATAGTTTAATTTCAAAAAGGGGACATTACAAGCTAACAAATGAAACTATTAAAATAAAATAGCTTTCAAATAAATGTCAAGATATTATTTTATATATACACTCACTTGTTTATGTGTACATGAGTGTATATAATAGTTTAGATTGATATTAAAATGATATTCATATAAAAATAAAATAATTCTTAAAGTAAAAGTGAAAGTAAATGTAAAATTACACTAGCATACATATCTTAAATAAATCTATTTAAAAGACATTAGGTATATTATAGGTGTATTTAAGATATCTATGTTAAAGTATACAAAATTTGATTTGTAATTTATTGAATAATCTAACATACCATCATCTTCACCAATTAAAATGTAAATAATTTGATTTGGTAGTTGTATTTCATTTTAAAATTACTTTAATTTATTTTTAAATATGAATTTGTAATTATTTATAGATTAAATCTAGTCAAGAAGGAGATTTCAAGACACTGAAATTAATAGATTCTAATTTTTATTATTATTATTCAATCTTTTGTTTTACTTTAAAATAAATTAATATATTATCTTCAATACAAAAAACATTAATAATATTATCAATTTCAATTTCAATTCTATTTTAAATAATCAATACATTTTTTATAGACTATTTTTACTAAGGATTATAGTAAAGAAATTTTGTATGCTATTTGTCACAATTGATTATTAGAGAGTTATGAGGATATTAGAGAGGAAATACTCATTCTATTTTTTGGTAAATTATTTCTTTTAAACTTTTTCTTGATTTTGCAGATAAAAGAATACTCTGGGAACAAACATGAAACAAGCATAAGAGTGTTGAATGCTATTGGAAATGTTCACTAGGTTGCAGTGGGTTGCTTAGTGGTGGGTGCAGCTTTAAAAATTGCAGACACAATTACAAATAACAAGGAGGAGTGTTTAAGAATTTTTAGGTCTATGATTGATTTGTAAAAAATAATCCTCCAACTTCAGTAGCTTCCTAGTTTAAAAAAGGAGTTGCATGCTAAATTGAACGAGTCTATACAATTAATAATGAAAGGATCTATTTCATGTTGTTCCCAAAAGAAAAGAATAGGATTGAAAAGGTACATGATGAATTTCTCTTTGAGCAATTTATATTTAAGCATATATATATATATAGTCATCTTATTGGCTCTTTGATGTGGGGATTAGTTCTTAAAGAAACCATAAATTTATTGTTGGATTTTTTAGATGAAGGAATTATGTTTCTCGTTTTCTAAATAAAATTATTTCTTTCGAGTAGATTATAATTTATTTTCATTTGATTGAATAATGTAAAGGGTGTTGAAAGCTTCAAGGGATAGACAAGAGCTTCAACAACTTAGTAGGGATATGGATGATATGTGCAAGGTTCTTCAACTACAAATAAGCACCTCTACTTTGAAAGATGTGCACAACATAAACAATCCATTAACCTCCTTATTCAACCCTTCTCCCTCTATTCCAACCCTCAATCACAATGCAGGTATAGAATCATTATCTTATTTTTATTGAGGTAACTTTTATTTAAGAATTATAGGGTCTATATTGACATATTATAACATTTCACATATTTCTCTTATTTGCAATTGGAATAGAAGAAAAAATTAAAGAAGTCATTCAAAAACTTGATTGGGAGAGTGATTGTGCAACAACAACAGTGGTTGTATATGGTATTGGTGGGTCGAGTAAGACTACACTAGCAGATGCAGTTTATTTCTCTTCGAAAGATAAACTTCAAGGATGGAAACATTCTAAAGTTACTTTGATTCAAAATCTAGAAAAAGATTCCAAAGTAGAAGATCTCCAATCTTTGATTTTGCAGGATTTAACCACCACCAAACATGATGTAAGAGAATTTCAAAGCGGACAACAAAGCCTAAAAGAAATTATAGAAAGAGAATCTATTTTCTTATATATTGACAATGCTTTGTATCTAGAACCATTAGAAAAACTTCTACCTAAGGATTTCACAAGTGCAAAGAAATTTCGTTTACTTTTAACATCCAGAGAAACAAATGTCTTAGGAGTAATTGAATGTTGTGGAATTGAGCCTTGTGAACTCTATGACATAGGATCTCTCTCTATTGATGCAGCCCTTCAAGTTTTATGTAGAAAAATTGAAAGAAAAATAGAAAAGGAGTCCATGTTGCAAGAAAGACCTCAAGTGAGGCAAATAGCAGAGAAATGCAATTGTTGTCCTTTATTTTTGGAAGTTATTGGAGCTTATCTTCATCAGCGAAAGAATAAAGTTGAATTTTATGAGCAAGTACTTCATTCACTAGAATTTGGAGATGTTTTTAGTGGCAGTGAGAAGTACAATTTTGATGAGTCAAGGGTTTTGTTTTCCTATGAGGGGCTTAATCAAAGTGCTAAGGAAGCATTCCTTGATATTTGTTCAGTCTTTTCTAATTGGAATTGGGAGGAAGTTGTGTGCATTGTGGGAGAGGAAGAAATGGAATGCTTGCAAGAAGGAGCTCTCATCAAGAGAGAAGATAAAAAGACAAAGATTCATGATCTTATTTTAGCAGCTGGTCGTAATAAGTCAAAGCAAAATCGGTTCAGAAGTGTGAAAGAATTTTCTTTAACATTGAAAAGTAAAGAGGTGTGTATAAATTTTTATTAAATATAATAAACAAAAAGATGTATTTATATAATATTATATAGAAGTAAAAATATTTAAAATATGTAGATTGCTTTCTCACATGATTTAATTAACTTAAACAGAACTCTAATGAAATACAACTACTTTGTTTGAGTCCCTATAAACAGTTTTTGTTAAATTGGTTTGAGATTGTTTAAATTTCCAACAGCTTGTTTCCCAAGTAAAAGGAGTATGGATGGAAGACATGAAGAGTCCCTTGCTTATATCAGCAGAAGAGTTGGATGCCATGAGTCTGTCTTTGCGAGTATTTTATTTGGGATACAAGAATTTGACAATTATGAAAGGAAAATGCAGCAAACAATTTGACGAGCTCAGATTTATTCATGTAGAACGTGGGGTATCTAATTTCCCAATCAATATATTCAACCTCAACCATTTGAGATACCTATCAATACATGAATTGAAGGAGGATGTTATTTAGAGTCCATCCATGGCAAGTGGTCAACAGTTTCCACACGATAATGATTTATTTCTTCCTTCTCAATTATGATTTTTTACGTTTTCCTTAAAGTTTTTGAACATCCCTTTAAATGTTTAGTATTTCGAGCATGAAAAAGCGTTAATAATAGTTGTGAATTAACCTTCGTCATTGTCATTTCAGAATCTTCCACGTTTAAACGTGCTCAAATTTAGCACGTGGACTGGTAGCCGAATAGACGGAATCACTGAAATTGCACGTCTTCGTTCATTAAAGCAGCTGGATTTGAATGGATGCAATGCAGATGGAATTTCGCAGTGTTTTCTAAATTTGCATAATCTACAAAGGTTAAAACTGTCCCGCTGTCAAGAACTAACGGAATTGCATGAATCTCTTGTCAAGCTCCGATTTTTACACAAGTTGGATTTGTGCTGTTGTCGTAATCTGAAGCAGTTGCCAGCTAGATTGGAGGAGTTGGCCGCTCTAACTGAACTTAATGTATCAGATTGCTCGAGTTTGCAAGAGCTCCCACGTAATATGGAAAAGCCTACTTCATTGAATATAGCCGGCTGTTCCAGTCTTCTTTGCATACCCCATAGCCTTGGAGGCTCAATGTCTGTGTGGGGATCCATTATAGATTTTGATCGCTGTTCAAGTTTAAGTGAAATACCAGAAGATATTTGTAAACATACAATGACCACAAGTATTTCATTAAGATCTTGTAGAAGATTGAAGACGCTTCCCAACAGGTTCGGTGAGCTCACTTGCCTGCAACATTTAGACTTAAGTGGATGTGAAAGCTTACAAGGGTTGTGTAATGACTTTCATTGCCTGGGAGGATTGAGAGAATTACATTTGAGAGATTGCAAGAGCTTGAAAAGCCTACCTCTAGGTTTTGGGAAACTTAGTTCTCTAATAATATTAAATTTGAATAATTGCAAGAGCTTGTCAAGCCTGCCTCTAGGTTTTGGGAATCTTAGTTCTCTAGAAACCTTAGATTTATCAGGATGTGATAAATTGGAGGAATTGTGCAGTGACTTCCATTGCCTTGTAGCACTAAAATATCTGAATCTGTCCAAGTGTGCTAGTTTATGCAATCTTCCAGACCGTTTCGGCGAGCTTGACTGCATGGAAAGCTTAGATCTATCAGGATGCTCTAAATTTTAAAGCTATCTGATGATTTCCATCTTCTTCAATCTCTAACAAGATTGGAACTTTCCGAATGTGAGAGTTTGGGTGCTGAATGGATGGACGGTGTGGAGAATATCAGGACCTTATGGCGCCTCGATATTTTTCGAAGTGAAAAAATAATACAGCGGTGGATGGAAAAGAAAATCCAAAAAGAAAGGAACATGGTGGTGATAACAGACTTTCCTCAGGTATAATTTGTAATTTTTATTTGGAGCAAATAATTATTACTGAGAAATTTAAAATTTTACTTCATTGTTGTTATGGCTACCTATGTGAAATTGCAGGATATATACATGGCTTAACATTGGATCACTTTTACCTTTTTTTTATGTAAAATTTTAGATCGCATTTCATCATAGTTCTTGTTATTGTGTTGCAATTACAGGGTGACGAAGGTGAAAAGACTTTGTTGTTGGAAGGGGTGTTATCAAAGGTATTTGACGAGGAAGGGCTTCTGGTTGACGCAGATGGACACCCCTTCCATTCATCTTCACTTCAACCACAAACTCCACTCATTTTCATCATAGATTCACAACATGGCGTGTGGCGGGGAGCATTAGGAAAGAACTTGCAGCAGCTGCAATGTCAATCAAAAGAGCTGCAAATCATATATGTTGGGAGCCGTTTTAAATCATTAATATCTGAGTTGGACTTCAGAACCCTGGCCTATACACCTGACAACACCCAGACTTCCTCTTTTTGTCATAAATTATCTACTTTGTTTTACACTGGAACCGTTGCAGTTTTCCGCAGCACTGACCAATTAGAAGAAAACGGCCTAAAATGCTTGTCAGCGTGGGAAGACATATCTTATATGTGGAATCGAGTGACCTTCCTCGCAAATACTCCAAGAGAGAGCAATATTGAATTGCTGAAAGAGTTGCTGGTAACTGAAGAAACAGATTATCTCTTGCCCAATGAAAATCGTCAGGTATTATTATCGAGTAATTTTGTTTTCAGAATGTCTTGTCACTTTAATTGTGAAGGAAATGTTTGAGGCCAAGCTTGTTAGAGTAATAGAGAATAATAATTGCAGGTAAAGGTTGCTGCTTTACAAGGAAAATTGGTATTATTACTTGTCACATTATTTGATGAAAACCTAGAAATGTGCACCTCAGCCGTGAAAGAAATGTATCTGAAGATGCAAGAGAGCCATAATTATGTGGTCGAAGTTGTTTGGGTTCCAATTCCTGAGGATGATAATAAAAACACATCATTGGAGGAGTTTGAGAGAGCGACTGCCAATTCTCCGTGGCCAGTCGTACCAAATCCACTGTTGATAAGGTGGAGAATATATTCTTTTATGAGTCAAATACCATGCATTTGTGTGGTGGACGAAAAGGGAAGGATTTCAAAGGAAGATGCACTGCCGATGATAGAAAGGTGGGGGGTGGAGGCGTATCCATTTTCTCAAGGTATTGAAGAAGAACTTAGGAAGGCTGAGTGGGAGGCATTCAAATTCAATTCTTTATCCTCTTTGTAATTTGTCTTTCAAATTCTCTCAAACAAGGTGAGTTTAAAACAAGTGTAAACTTTCTCTTATCTTATATGGGCTTTAAATCTCAGAATTTATGTATACTTAATGGAAAATAATAGAAATTTGAGTTGTGGTGACAGGTGATGGAGATGATGGATCGTGGAGTAATGATGTTGTTCTGTGTGGGTTCACCTGAGAAGATGATGGAGCTCGCCCCTCACTTGAATTGTGCTTTGACAATGCTGGAAATGGAGTTCAAGGTGTTTTATGTTGCTCACGGATGTTAGTTTCTTAGCTTGGACAGCTGTTCGTCCATTTACTAGGATTAGATAATAGTTATTTTATTGTTGAGATGTGATAATTATTATTTAATTATTGATTTCTTTTAGTGACACCTTGCAACCAAATTTGTTGTGGTTGGTAAGTTGTTATTTATCTCAGCCGTCGATTGAGAATCGATCTTGGCCGTTGGTTTTCCAATGAGAGGAGTATAAAAAGGGGTCATTGGGCATATGGAGAATATAGAAGTTTTTGTAGAAGCATTTGCAGTGCTAGCAAATGAGTTTGTGAGTTTGCAGTGATAGCAAACAATCTTGCAGTGTTAGCAAGGGCGCAGTGATAGCGTTGGGGATAGCAACGGAGGAATATCAGTGGGAAGTTGGGAGATTGTCGGAGTTCTGCCAGTAAGAGGCAAGGAATCTTTGTATCTCTTAATTTGCTGAAGTTAATATAATTCCTCATTTGTAGAACTGGTTTTCCCTTAGGGGTTTTTCCAAGGACAATTTGTCCAAAAATATTGTGTTCATTGTGTTACACATTTCTTTCCGTATTTTTATTAGTGAAGTTGTAGTTGTGTTATTTTTTGATATTAGCTGTGAATTAGTTTTCAGCAGTTAAATAATCTTTTAAGATAGGAGATTAATAATCAGTGACTGCAATAGAAATTTTCACATGGTATCAGAGCTGTGTTAAGGGTAGAAAAGGTTTGCCCTAGGAAAGAAATTGAGGGTTTCTATAACCTAGTTTGATCTTTTAAATTATTATTGCTTTTATCCTTTGAGATGGCTTCAGCTAGTTTGAGAGATCAGGACAGATTAGATGGTGCCTCGAATTTTGGTGTCTGGAAGGCCAGACTTTCTTTATTGTTGGAAGAGAATGGTATCAAGGATTATGTTACCACTGTTGTAGCTGTACCTACAGACACAACACAACTTGTAGCATACAAGAAAGAGGATGCCAAGGCGAGGAGGATTATCCTTGATGGTGTTAAGGATCATATTGTTTCGCATATCTCTGAGTTAGATACGGCGAATAAGATGTGGGATGCCATTATGAAACTGTACCAGAATGCTACCACTAATAGAAAGTTGATTCTCAGAGAAAAGTTGAGGAATACCTGAATGAACAAGGGAGAAGACGTTACAAGTTACCTCACCAGACTTAGACTTGTCAAGGATGAGTTAGCAGCTGTTGGAGATAAGCCAGAAGATGATGAGCTAGTAAGGATAGCCTTAAATGGGTTTACTAAGCAGTGGGATGTCTTTGTTCAAGTTATTAATGGACGAGACACCCTACCGAGTTGGGATCGACTGTGGAGTGATTTTACTGAGGAGGAGCTTAGACTAAGTCTTGTCAATGGAGCCAACAACAAGAGTTAGAAAAGTGAGGGAGAACAAGAAAACGTTGCCCTAGCGGGAAAAGGGAAAGCAAAGAAGGGATTTAGAAAAGGATCAAATTCTCAAGGTGAGAAGAAGAAGGACCTATCTAAGGTCAAGTTCTTTGGTTTTCATGAGTTTGGCCACTATGTCAGCGATTTCCCACAAAGGAAGAAAGATAGGAAGAGCAAGAACCAAGTGGCGGCTTCAGCAAGTGTAGAGGAGCTCTCTAGTAGATTGGAGGATGAGTTTGCACTCATAGCTTGTATGATTAGCTCAACCTCACAGAGTGTTTGGTATATAGACAGTGGAGCATCATTTCATATGACAGGAGTTAGAGAGTACTTCTCCAGTTACAAGGAGGAGGAAACCAATATCCAGATTTCTATGGGGAACTTGTCCAAGCTCAACCCAGTTGGGAAAGGGACTGTTCAGTTTCAGAGGGAGAATGGAAAGATAGTTCCACTTCATGATGTCTTGCATGTTCCAGGCTTAGGTATGAATCTGATTTCTTTATCTGTTCTTAAGGATAAAGGGTATAATGTACTTTTTAGAGGAACACATGTGTTGATTAAACACAAGGATTGGAAATCACCCATAACTATTGGAGTTAGGAGTGGTCGCCTTTATAGGTTACAGTTTGATACTCCTAAGGCACTCATGAGCAGTAGTAATCCTAGAGATCTTGGAGAGCTATGGCATAGGAGGATGGGCCATATTCATCATGGAGCACTTAAATTGCTTCGTGAGACAGTGATAGGTGTTTCAGAGGTGAGCACAGAGCATGATGATGTATGTAAGGGATGTGTGTTGGGGAAGTTTGCGAAAGCATCTTTTCCAAGGAGTGACAATAGATCTAAGGGTGTTCTTGATCTAGTACATTCGGATGTATGTGGACCAATGTCAACAAAGTCTCTCAGAGGATATGAGTACTATGTTACTTTTATTGATGATTTTTCCAGGAAGACCTGGATATACTTCTTGAAGACCAAGGATGAGGTTTTCAGTCGCTTCCAAGAGTTCAAGGCTCTTGTGGAGAACTCGACAGTAAGGAAGATAAAGGTTCTTCGGTCAGACAATGGAGGCGAGTACAAAGGAAATGTCTTCTAGGATTTCTGTACTAGAGAAGGAATCAAGAGAGAGTGGACTGTTCCTTACAATCCACAGCAGAATGGAGTTGCTGAGAGGAAGAACCGTTCTATATCGGAGGTAGCAAGGGCTATGCTACATGACTAGGACATGCCACGTTACCTATGGGCAGAGGCGTGTAGTACTATAGTTTACATTCAGAACAGGGTTCCACACAAGGTACTAGGGAAGATGACACCAGAGGAAGCTTTCACAGGGAAAAAGCCAGATATTGGTCACTTCAAGATATTTGGGAGTTTGGCATATTGTCATATTCCAGGAGATACATGTACCAAGTTAGATCAGACTGCAGAGAAGGGGTACCTTGTTGGGTATAGTGAAACTTCAAAAGCATTTAGGATTTTTATTCCAAGGACCAGAAGAATTATTGTCAAACGCGATGTCAAGTTCATGGAGGACAAGGCGTTTAGAAGGTCTAGAGATTTGCTAGCAGATGATCAGAGTGAGCAGCCAACAAAAGCTCCGAGTCCAAGTCAAGGGCAACAAAGCTCAAGTACTATTACTAGTACAAGCATAGACTTAGGTAGTGAAGATTCACAGAGTATGGAGCAACTAGTGCAACAGGATATGCATCTAGAAGATATAGAGGTTGATATTTCATCCTCTACAGTTGGCAGCAGGAACCGTGAGGTTCAAGACACACAAAGGGATACTCTGGAGTCTGTGGGAGCTCCTAGGAAGAGTACGAGACAAAGGAGAGAACCAGCCAAGTTCAATGACTATGTGGCATTAGTTAGCCAGTTGGTAGATAGTGAACCATCCAACTATCTAGAGGCTTCACAACATCAGGTATGGCGAGATGCTATGGTTGAGGAATATACTTCAATAATGCAGAATGATGTGTGGGAGGTAGTGCCTAGACCAACAGATAGGTCAGTAGTTGGATCACACTGGATCTTCAAGATAAAGCACGGTGCAGATGGTAGCATCGAGAAATACAAGGCAAGGTTTGTGGCCAAGGGGTTCTCTCAGAAGGAGGGAATAGACTATGAGGAGACATTTGCTCCAGTGGCCAGGTATACTTCTATACGAGCTATAATCTCATTTGCAGTCCAGATGGGATGGCAGATCCATCAAATGGATGTCAAGACAACATTCCTTAATGGTGAATTAAAGGAAGAGTTATACATAGAACAACCAAAAGGCTTTGTAGCACACAACAAAGAGACCCACGTGTGCAGATTGAAGAAAGCCTTGTACGGACTCAAACAGGCTCCTAGAGCGTGGTATGAGCGCATTGATACATACTTGCAGGAAATGGGCTTTGTGAAGAGTGAGGCAGATGCTAACCTCTACTACTTGGTGGTTGGGGGTGAGGTTCTCATTCTTGTTCTATATGTAGATGGCTTGTTTCTTACAGGTGCACTAGGGCTCATAGAGGATTGCAAGAAGGACCTTGCAGAAGAGTTCGAGATGAAGGATTTGGGACTCATGCACTATTTTCTAGGCATGGAGGTGTGGCAGACAGATGGAGAGATTTTCCTTGGTCAAGGGAAATATTGCATTGAAATCTTGAAGAGATTCGAGATGGAGGATTGCAAAGCCATGTCTACACCTATGATCACTAACTGGAGGAAGGTAGATACATCTAACGACAAAGATGTAGATCCCACCTTATACAGGCAGTTAATTGGTTCGCTCATGTATTTGGTCAACACCAGGCCAGATATAGCATTTGCAGTAAACTCTCTTAGTCAGTTCATGGTTGAACCAAAGAGAGTGCATTGGACAGCAGCCAAGCATGTGTTGCGTTATTTGCGTGGTACAGTTGAGTATGGGATCATATATTTTCGAGGTGAAGGAATCAAGTTGATAGGCTATACTGATGCAAATTGGGTAGGCAGTACAATAGACAAAAGGAGCACTTCAGGGTGTTGTTTTAGTTTAGGATTAGGAGTTGTTTCTTGGTTCAGCAGGAAGCAAAATTCTGTGGCTTTGAGTTCATCAGAAGCAGAATACATTGCAGCTAGCATGGCAACATGTGAAGCTATATGGCTTCGGAAGTTGCTAGTGGCTTTGTTTGGTCAGAAGGTTGAGACTACTGTGTTACACTGCGACAATCAGAGTTGCATCAAATTGTCTGAGAATCCAATGTTTCATGATAGGTCTAAACATATAGATATCAGGTATCACTTCATCAGGGATTGTGTACAGCGAGGTATTGTTCAGCTACAATACATACCTATAGAGGAGCAAGTAGCAGACATTCTGACTAAAACATTGGGGAAGGAAAAATTTATCTCCTTCAGAGATAAGATGGGTGTCATGCAGAACAGCTTCCTCGCTAAGAGGGAGTGTTAGTTTGTTAGCTTGGACAATTGTTCGTCCATTTGCTACAATTAGATAAAAGTTATTTTATTGTTGAGATGTGATAATTATTATTTAATTATTGATTTCTTTTAGTGACACCTTGCAACCAAATTTTTTGTGGTTGGTAAGTTGTTATTTATCTCAGCCATCGATTGAGAATCGATCTTGGCCATTGGTTTTCCAATGAGAGGAGTATAAAAAGGGGTCATTGGGCATATGGAGAGTATAGAAGTTTTTGTAGAAGCATTTGCAGTGCTAGCAAATGAGTTTGTGAGTTTGTAGTGATAGCAAACAGTCTTGCAGTGTTAGCAAGGGTGCAGTGATAGCATTGGGGATAGCAGCGGAGGAATATTAGTGGGAAGTTGGGAGATTGTCGAAGTTCTGCCAGTAAGAGGCAAGGAATCTTTGTATCTCTTAATTTGCTGAAGTTAATATAATTCCTCATCTATAGAACTGGTTTTCCCTTAGGGGTTTTTCCAGGGACAATTTGTCTGAAAATATTGTGTTCATTGTGTTACACATTTCTTTTCGTATTTTTATTAGTGAAGTTGCAGTTGTGTTATTTTTCGATATTAGCTGTGAATTAGTTTTCAGCAGTTAAATAATCTTTTAAGATAGGAGATTAATAATCAGTGACTGCAATAGAAATTTTCACAATGGATACATCGATTCAAATGTTTATGATTTGACTTGTCAAAAGCTAAAAGAAAACGAGTCTGAGATGTGTAGCATAGCAACCCTCTCCTTCTCTGATATATACAAATTTTGGCAGCACATTACACATTTGTGAAATGACTTAATAAAAGGAATGATAATAGATGAAAGGATAGTGAATTTGAGAAGAATGGTATCGAGTCTTGCTAGTGCAAATTGGAAGAGTAGGTGGATAAATGAAAAGGGGAGGATAAAGATAGTGGTGGTGGATAGAAATGGTGAGATGGTAAGTGAGAGGGAAATGGAAGTGGTAGAACTACTCTGTGATGGTAAAGAAGATAACAAGGAAAAATTTGTGGAGGAATTGAAAAAAGGAAGGATTTGAGAAAAGTGTGTAGAGCAGATGGAGAGATGGAATCATCCTTCCCAAACATTATCCCCAACATCCCCTCGTGGACTAGGGAATCTTCATAATATTAGTTGCAGTTTATGCAGTAAACAAAAATAATATTCAATAGTATATGAATGCAATGTATACGAAAAGTATGTAGTATGTGGACAGTCATGTGAAAAAGAAAAATAGTAACTCAAAAGATATGATGTAGGTAGGAGTGGAAGGGTAGTGATGAGAGACAAGTAGTTTTCTGTATAAATGTAAATGAAAAAACATGGCATTTTATTAACATAATATTTTTGTTTTCTATTTTTTTTTAATGAATAATTTTTTAAATTATTATTTATAGGAAATTATACTATACATATTTAAAAAAATGAATAGATATAATATCATATTTTAAAGTTTATATAGGACTAATGTTCAAATTAAAAAGCATAGAAAGAAAAATAAGTTTTTAGCAATAGTAGATGGGGGAGAAGGAGGGTCCTAGTCATCTGATTCATCCCATACATCAACAAGGTTCAAGGTATCCAGGGAGGTCCCATCCTTTTCCATCTTTCTCTTTTTCTTTTTCTTCTTCTTCTTTATTGGCACAAGTTGAAAAAATTGCAATTGACAACCGAAACCGCCCAATCTATGGTCCTCCTTGGTTCCTCCATTCTTTACATTGAAAGCATCTCCCACAAAATCTCTAAGATCCTTCTTAAAAATTCCTTCGATGTGTCTTCAAGCCTATTTCATTGTTGAAAAACCATATTCCCCTTCTTAAAGACCATAGGGACATCTTTCTAGACTGTAAAGTCTACAATATTGTTTTCTCTTGTAGCACTCCATATATACCTCATAAAGGAAATGACACAGCTAGTGTTTCGATTTTGATTACAAAGACTTAATGGGTATTTAGATAATTAATTGTTTATCAAGTACATTGTGAAGTTAGAATGATATTTGTTTATTTGTTTTATTATCCTTTACCTAAATTGAATGGTTGTATCATTTGAATTTCCTTGAATATATGTCTAGTTTATAATATTTTTTTATTTGGCTTACTTATTTTACAATAAACACAATGACATATCTCTAAGAACAAGATCTATGTGAAATTATTACCTAAATTTTATTGTGTTTAAACACAAGTGTACATTCTTTCTTAAGTGTTTTGTAACACATTAATTACATATAGAATTTTAAATCTTTTATGCAAACATCATTCTCACCTCTCAAAGTTAAAATATAAATTTATATATTTAGTTCTTTCAACAGGTAATTTATATTGATACATTTTATAAAAATAGGCTATCAATTTTTTATTATTTATAGAGATTAAATTAAATGTTGATGATCTTGAAAGCCTAATAATGATTACTACATTCGATTGAAGTTTATTAGTTCACATTATGGATTCATGGTGTCAGTAGGGTTGGAAACCATTTCTACTAACACCAATTCTAGAGTTTCATTAGGTAAAAAAATTTAAAATATTGATTTAAAATATTTTAATCTATTTTTGGTTTTCAAATATTCTTAGTTGGAGATTAATACATCTCCAAGAATAGTAAATGAATATAATCATACCCTCCCTATGGTTATGTTTATGATTACAATTGTATTTTCTAATTTTAATACTCTCCCTAACCATTATTTATAATAATATCTCTATGTAGACCTCCAAATTATATCCACTTAATCCCTTCGAAGTTGTTAAATAAGCATAGTAGAAGTGAAGAACTACATGGTGAAAATACAAAAATAATTGGGGAGTAAGATGGTCAATGGCGAAGTGTTGTGTACTGTTTAATATTGCATGTCGCACTATTAAATTCAATATCATTTCATATTTTTAAGCCATATGTACACACAAGTATGGAGCTAAATGTATTAAATGTAAAAGCATGGGAGTTGAGTAGAATTGAACTAGATAAAGGTGTTGGTGCTTGAATGAAAAATGTAGTTTTTCTTGGCACAAATATCTCAATGGGAACATATCTAAAGATAATTTAAAATTGGATATCCATGTGAACCACCTTCAATCAACCATAATTTTGAGGGGAAAAATAGGTGTGTTTACTTGTCAACCTCCTCCATATGTATGATGAGTCATACACCCTTAAATTTTTTTTAAAAAAAATTTCCACCATCTTGCACACTTAAATTTTTTTTACATCATGACATGTAAAATTTAATATCAAATTTGGCCTTTCCTTTCATTGGTAGAGTGAAATGAAGAAATCCTTCTCATATAGTAAATAAAAAATAAATAATGACCTAAATAATACACAATAGAGAAGAAACAAGAAAAAAACCATGTGGGCTAGTGCTTTAGTGAGGTATGATGACCTCACCTTCCATTTACATCCACATAAAGGAGTGAAATAAATAAAATCTTTCTCAAGCAAGGTAAAGGGCATGTGAACCTTGAAATTTAGGGTACACTATAATTATGCCCCTCACTTATGATTATAGAAAAATATGTTTTATGTAATAAATTTAGGATTGAAAATTACCTTGCATAATTATCTAATGATTTTTATCTTTACACTAGAAAAAAAATCATTAAGGAATGATACACATAAAACTAAAATGCTAGTATTTATATTCATTACACATTTTTAACTATTTTTTTCTTTTATTTTAATTTATTGGATATACTCACATACTTGTAAGACAAATTACAAAGGATACAATAACTACAGTTATCTAGACTAGAATATAACTTAAAAAAAAATATTTCACTAAACCATGGGGGAAACCAAAATGCACTTGATGTTATTGAGCATAGTGTTTCCCAACTAATTGAAAAATTTATCCCACCTACATTCTCCTCCATTTATTCATGAAATCGAAGTGCTAGGTATATGATAAGGGGCTAGACTAGTAGAATTCATTACATCAAAATATTGAGGGACATGAATGTTCGTAATCTCTCTTTAAAAATACATGTTGTGAGGGTAAATGGTTCAATTGATTTTGCAAAATCATCTTCCTATCTAAAGCCTTATTTTCTAAAAAAAATTCCCCTTCTTTCTCCTTTCTTTATTCCTTTCCCCACCTTTATAATTTTTTTGTTGCTCTCTTTCTTTCCATGGAAGGACTATATCTAATTTTCTCATTCATTCCTTTTGACTAAACTAATTCTTGCTTCATTTATCTCCTATATTTGTTCTTTATTTCAAACTTTCAAATTTTTAATTTCTTTCTTAATTTATTGTTCCTCCATTAAAAGGTTCATGTAGTAATCTATTATTAAAAAATTGAGAGTTCTAACTCAATCAAAATCCATTGTCTCCTATATTCCTTGATATTTCCTTTATAATTTGAATAAGAATTTTAAGTAACTAAATGATTTTAAAGTTAGTTTGGGAACCCAATATCTAATTCAATTCTAAATGACTACCATGTTGAACATCACTCAAATTTCTCCTATTATCTTGAGTTTCTCCCAAGTCTATACCATTATCCTTAGCATCCTAACCTCCATAATTAGCATAGTATTGTACCATTTCAAACACATTCAAGTTTTTTAGTGGAAATGGAAGAAAAAGTGTGGCTTCTTTTTCATGGGAATGTAATTTAATTCTTAAATTCATAGCTCCCTCCATTAACCATGATGGTTGGCTTGGTTGGGTGAGAAGACTAAGTTCATCTTCTTTCTGATCATTTTGAGTTTTATCCATTACAACACAAACATAAACCATCAAATAAATACTTTTTGTCACATCATTACATTCATTTATCATTGGTCAAAGTGTTTTAGGAAGAATTTCCTCCCTTATAACCTGGCTGATAGCCATTTTTTTGTCACTTCTACTTTAGATGCATCAAAATACTAAGGATTTTTTACACTATAGAAGCATAATTATGTAAACTAAAGTAAAATATGTCATTAGGATCATATCGGGTTCCTAACTACATCATAATTAAATTTCCATATTCCTTTCTTCTTGAATTCCAATTTTTATGTAACTTGCAATATTGGATGTTTTTTAAAATTATTTTATACCAAGTGCTGCCAATTCTCCCCCCTCAATTTTATTATTATAAAACTTATCTAGTCACATTACTATTTTATATTTGAAATGATTTAAATATATTATATACACTAACATTAAGTGGTTGAAGTTTGATTAAAGTGTGAGTTGACAGTTTTAGGAAGTCAATCCATATTGACCTTACCTCTTGGATTTTTGTAATAATGACATACTTTAAAATTAACAAGTGTCTATTAGTTGGAAAAACACCATTTGGAGCCAATCTTGTAAAGTGATTCTATTAGTGTAATTAGGTTTTTTACTAAGTCCTCTTTACATGTTAAGTCCACTTAGGTCCTAGGAAGGAATCTTTCTAGTTAGGCATTAGTTGTTACTTACCTTATCTAGTTGGCATTCATTTAATGCTTGTGTCCTAGGTTGTTATGAGTTATTTGTCTCATGTGATAGGATTAAGACACTTGTTATGATCTTTTATAATCATATCCCTCACCTTGCCTATATAAGCAAGGCCTCATATGTATATTTTTATATTTAGTTTGGCTATCATATTCATTTAGTATTCTTAAATCCATAATTATAGGATGATATTTTTTCCATCTCTCGTGTGGAAGTTATTTTATATTGTACATGATCCTAGGGTGTTGAGGAGTCCACCATAAACTCTTACAAATGTAACTAGTTGAGAAATAATATTTTACATCATGCATGGGGTTGGGTAGCCATGTACATGCACTTGGTTCAAAGCCAACAATATCATCTTTAGCTGTATTTTACCCTAAACATATAAAAAATAGTATTATTTGTCTAGAAAATTTCAGAAAACATAATATAGTAATCCATTCTCTACTCTTTGGTATAATGTATGATATAATTTTACTACATTTTATTTCTAAAAATGGTGTGTCCATATTTCTCCCTACTTCAATAAATTAGTCTCAACACAATTATATAGTCCATGAGAACCATATATATTGGCATAATAAGCTTTTGATAGTGTCATGTAGAATGAAGACAAAAATCTAGGCCTCATGTTAAATTCTCTATCTCTATCTAGGTTTTCTACTATCCTCAATATTAGTTTAGGATGATGCCTTTTAGAAATTGTCCACTAGAATTGCAAGGGGGCTCATATTATATGGATATGTCTATGTTTAGTATGTTGGTGTAAATTATATCTTAATACTGATAATATCAAGACCATGACACATTACAACCATCTCTTTACACAATTCCATAATATATTCCTCTTCCTTTGTATTCAATATTATAGGAGGACCCTTTTTTGAAGTGAAAGTTAAACCACCTATCCATTTGGTTAGTGTGATGATAGGGATCCTCATTTTCTTTGTTACAAACCTTGTTGGTAATATGTTATCCTTGACATCTTGAAAAGATTATTCCATATAATGTTTGGTTCACTCTCATTTCATTGAATCTTCTTTATTCTTACACTTTTATTGAAATGAAGGGTAAGTGCACCAAGATGGTTCCCAAAAAGGGGACTTAAGTGGCCACTTTTTTTCATCAGAAATCAGAAAATACTAACCTTGGACGTGAAATTGAGGATAGGTACACTCAAAATTTTGAGATGGAACAAAAACGAGGATCGAAGTGCTCCAAGTCTACATTCTAAAATACTAATTTATTTTTAAAATGGTTGAGATTAAGGGGTTCAAAAGAGGGATGTACACAAACTGGTGATGTTTTTGTCAGAAAAACATAACATAACAACTCTTGTACGACCCTTGCATAGTGAATTTTTTTAAGTATTTTTAAAGTTGCAATGGTCAAAAGTTAGCTAATAGTATGTAGTTGATGCATGATTTTTCTGATAATTTTTTAATGAATATTTGATTTTTTACTAATACTCGAAGTGGACACTTCCTGAAAAATAGAATTTTGGTTGTGAAACCCCTACAAATTTTGGAAACTAATTGAATTTTTTTATTTTTTTTTTAAAATTTGTAGAATGGAGTGTAGTTTCTAAAAATGTAATTTATTTGAAAATTCGATGAATAGTTAATTTATAACGAAAAAAAACCAAACATTATTTTTTGGCAAAAAAGAGACATACAAATGAAAGAAATTATGGATGAAAGGCTTAACATTGTTAGGAAGTGAAAAAAATTACATCGTTGGATAGCTAAGAGAGAACCCAACATTACCTATGTGTCTGATTTTTTCGATATTGAACCACATGCAATCCTGATGGTGAGCATGAACTCAATTATGTGAAATATAGTAGATTTTGTAAATGCATGTCTCTGGTTGTTGGGAATGTCCTCCAAGCCTTTAGGTTGGTATTCCAAGGAAAATACCAATCCTAAGGCTCAGAGATTCCCAAAGTAAGATATAACGTGAGCGTGTTATAACGTGCTCGCGTTATATCTTAGTTTTGACATGGTTTTTAACTTCTACGGGAAACATGTCAACTAAGACATAATGTGAGCGCATTATAATGCGCTCGCATTATGTCCTCATTTATGTTAAATGCTAGCCTATTGAATGTATGCCGATATATTTGTATGTTTGTATGTACATGTATGCTTATATGTCATGTATGTATGCATGTATGCATGTATGCATGCTTGTATGTACGTATGTATGTATGCCTCTATGTATCAATGCATGTATATTGTATGTATGCCTATATGTATGTAATATTGTATCTACACATGTATGTATGTTTGCTTGTATGGATGTAGGAATGTATGTACATATGTATTATGCTTGTATGCATGTAAGTATGTATGTATTTACGTATGTCTTTAGAGGGAGGGAGAATTTGGAGAGAGAGGGATTAGGAGAGAAGGGATTGGAGTGAGAGTGATTTACCTAGGTAGGGTTGGAGGGATAGAGGGAGGCAGAGAGAGAGAGGGGGGTGGGAGAGAAAGAATTGAGAGAGATGGAGAGAGAGAGACAAAGAGAAAGAGAGAGTTATGTAGGTAGGGTGCCAAAGGGAGAGACTTGAGAGTGTGAGGGGGTGAGAGGGAGAGACTTGAGAGATAGGTAGTGAGAGGGAGTGTGAGAGAGAGGGAGTGGGAGAGAGAGGGAGTCTGAGTGAGAGACATGAGAGAGGGAGAGGGTGTGGGAGGGAGTGACCCTGGGAGATAGATAGAGAAAGAGGGGAGTGGAGTGAGAGGGAATTATCTAGGTAGGGTGGGAGGGATAGATAGAGAGAGGGGAGAGAGACAAAGAGAGAGTTACCTAGGTAGGTTGCTAGAGGGGGAGACCTAAGAGAGAGAGGGGGTGGGAGGGAGAGACATGAGAGAGAGGGAGAGAGAGCGAGCAGGAGAGAGTGGGAGAGAGTGGGAGGGATATAGAGAGAGATGGATAGAGGGAGTGAGAGAGGGTGGTAGGGATTGATTGAACAATAGATACGTAGAAAGAGGGAGAGGGTAGATAGAGAAAATTAGGGAGAGGTGAGATGTATAGATAGAGAAAAAGTGATAGGGGTTGAGGATATAGGGTTGAGGGATTAGAGTGGAGGACCTATAGGGTTGATAGTTTCTATGGTATTAGGGTTTAAGGGTTGAGGTTTGAGGGAATAGGGTTGATGGTAGAGGGTATTGGGTTGAGGGTATAGGTTAGGTTCAGGGTCCAATGGGTTAAGGTTCAGGGTCCAATGTTAAAGGGTAATGGGTATAGGGGTTGAGGGTTTATGTTTTAAGAATTGAGGGTTGAGGGATTAAGGGTTGAGGGTTGAGAATTGAGGGTTGAGGGTTTAATGCATAGGGTAGAGGGTAGAGGGTTTAAGGGTTGAGGGTTGAGGGTTGGGGGTTGAGGGTTGAGGTTTGAGGGTTGAGGGTTGAGGGTTGAGGGTTGAGGGCTGAGGATTGAGGGTTTAAGGTTGAGGGTGGAGGGTTGAGGGTATAGCATATAGGGTTGAGGGATTGGGATTGAGGGTAGAGGGTAGAGCGTATAGGGGTTGAGGGATTAAGGGTTGAGGGTTTAGGGATTAGGGTAGAGATTTTTCTTGGATTTAAGGGTGTAAGGGTCGAGGGATTAGGGTTTAGGGTAGAGGGTTGAGAGTTGAGGGTTGAGGGTAGAGGCTAGAGGGTAGAAGGTAGAGGGTTTACGAGTTTAGGGTTTAAGGTTTAGGGTTGATTGTTTAGGGGTTTAAGAATTGAGGGATTAAGGGTCAAGAGGGTTGAGGGATTAGGGTAGAAAGTTTACTAAGTGGGTTTAAGGGTTGGGGGATTAGGGTTGAGGGTAGAGGGTAGAGGTTTGAGGGTAGAGGGTTTAAGGGTGGAGGGTTTAGGGTTGAGGGATTAAGAGGTAATAGGGTAGAGGGTATAAGAGTTGAGGGAATAGGGTTTAAGGGTTGAGGGATTAAGAGGGTATAGGGGTTGAGGGATTAGGGTTTAAGGGTTGAAGGTTGAGGGATTAAGAGGGTATAGGGGTTGAGGGTTGAGGGATTAAGAAGGTATAGGGGTTGAGGGATTACGGTTTAAGGGTTGAGGTATTAAGACGGTACAGGGGTTGAATAAATAGGGTTTAAGGGTTGAGGGATTAAGATTGTATAGGAGTTGAGGGATTAGGGTTTAAGGGTTGAGGGATTAAGCGGGTATAGGGGTTGAGGGGTTAAGGTTTAAGGGTTGAGGGTTGAGGGTATAGGGGTTAAGGGTTCAGGGTGGAGGGTTGAGGGTTGAGGGTTGGGGATTAAGGGGCATAGGGGTTGAGGATTAGGGTTTAAGGTTGAGGGTTTAAGGGTTGAGGGATTAATAGGGTATAGGCTGATGGATTAGATTTAAGGGTTGAGGGTTGAGGGATTAAGAGGGTATAAAGGAGGGATTAGGGCTTAATGGTTGAGGGATTAAAGAGGGTATAGGGCCGAGGGATTAGGGCTTGGCCTATAGACAGAGGGAGGAAGAGATTAGGGTTTAAGGCTGAGGCTGAGGGTTGAGGGATTAAGAGTGGGCATAGGGCCGAGGGATTAAGGTTTAAATAGTTGAGGGCTGAGTGCTGAGGGATTAAGAGTGCATAGGGCTTCAGGGATTAGGCTGAAGGGCTGAGGACAAGAGAGCATAGGGTTGAGGATTATGGCTTAAGGGTTGAGGGTTGAGGGATTAAGAGGGTATATGGGTTGAGGGATTAGGGTTTAAGGGTTGAGGGTTGAGAAATTAAGAGGGTATAGGGGTTGAGTGATTAGGGTTTAAGGGTTGAGGGTTGAGGGTTTAGGGTTTAAGGGTTGAGGGGTTAAGGGTTGAGGGATTAAGAGGGTATATGGGTTGAGGGGTGAGGGTTTAAGGGTTGAGGTTTGAGGGATTAAGAGGGTATAGGGGTTGAGGGATTAGGGTTTAAGGGTTGAGGGTTGAGGGTTGAGTGATTAAAAGGTTATAGGGGTTGAGGTATTAGGGTTTATGGGTTGTTGGTTTAAGGGTTGAGGGATTAAGAGGGTATAGGGGTTGAGGGATTAGGGTTTAAGGGTTCAAGGTTCAGGGTTCAAGGATTAAGAGGGTATAGGGGTTGAGGAATTAGGGTTTAAGGATTGAGGGTTGAGGGATTAAGAGGGTATTGGGGTTGAGGTATTAGGGTTGAGGATTGAAGGGTTGAAGGATTAAGAGGGTATAGGGGTTTAGAGATTAGGGTTTAAGGGTTGAGGGATTAAGAGGGTAGAGGGGTTGAGGGATTAGGGTTTACGAGTTGAGGGTTGAGATATTAAGGGGGCATAGGGGTTGAGGGATTACAATTTAAGGGCTGAGGGTTGAGTGATTATGAGGGTATAGGGGTTGAGGGATTAGGGTTTAAGGGTTGAGGGTTGAGGAGTGAGGGATTAAGAATTAAGGGTTGAGGGTTTAGGGTTGAGTGTTTAGGGGATTAAGAATTGAGGGATTAAGGGTGAAGAGGGTTGAGAGATTAGGGTAGAGAGTTTACTAAGTAGTTTTAAGGGTTTAAGGGTTGGGGGATTAGGGTTGAGGTTGAGGGATTAGGGTTTAAGGGTTGAGGGTTTAGGGATTAAGAGGGTCTACCCTTAAACTCTTAACCATTTACCCTCTATCTCTCTCCCACTCTCCCTCTCTCTCTTACTTTCTCCCACTCTCCCCCTCTCTCTATCCCTCTCGTTCTCCATCTCTCTCTCTCCCACTATCCTTTTCTCCCCCTCACTCTCCCTCTCTCCCACTCTTTCCCTCTCTCCCACTCTCTCTCACTCTTATCTCTCTCCCCTCTATCCTTAACCCTAACCATTTAAACCATTAAACCTTAAACCATTAACCCTTTAAACCCTTAACCCTTAAACCCTTAACCATTTAAAACCTTAACTCTTAACCCTCTACCCTCTATCTCTCTCCTAGTCCATATCTCCCTCCCTATCTATCTCCATCTCTCCCACTATCTCATCTCCCTCCCCTCCTCTCTCTCCCTCTCCCTCTCCCTCTTTCTCCCCCTCTCCCACTCTCTCCCACTATCTCTTTCTACCCCTCTCCCTCTCTTTGCCTCCCTCTCTCCCTCTTTCTCTTTCTCCCCCTCTCCCTCTCCCTCTCCCTCCATCTCTCCCCCCATCTCTCTCTCTCTCTCCCACTCTCTTTATCCTTCTCTCCCACTCTCTCTTTCTCCTTCTCTCCCACTCTCTCTTTCTTTCAACCATGCACCCTCTACCTTTAACCCTGACCCCTTAAACCCTAAAAAAATTATACCCTCAACCCTACATCCCTCTCTACTATATATTTGTCCTCTTTTTCTACCTCTCTCTCTATCTCCCAAACACACACACACACACTCACCTCTATCTCCTCTACTATAAGGGTACAATGGAGAGATATAAAATTATTATAGAGAGTATAGACAAAGAGGGAGAAAAGAATTCTATTTAAAAAACCATATTTCATATAACACAAGCACATTTTGAAGAAGTAGAGATGTTACCGTTTTAGCAAGAAATAACACATTCACATTATAATATGAGTATCTTTTATATTCCACTAAAAATGGTAAAAAAATTCAATATACTTGTGATGTCAAGGCCCACATTATGCATATTCTCTTGGTTCTACGTGTGCTCTGACAAAAAGTAGCTTTTTGATGATGTTGTGATGTTTGCAAGCATTTTATTCACATTCCACCACCTTTTCCATGATATTTCTACCACCTTTGCATGAAATAGAAGAGTTTCCATGTTGAAAGACATATTCAAGTTTGAATTCCATTTAAAATTGATATACAATTGAAGTTTGGAGGGGAACAAGCTTTTGAAAAAGTCAAATTGTTGTTATGTTTAAAGAAAGAAGAAGCTAAGGCTACATAGTTGGGTTGAACTCCTCCATTTGAAAGTTTGGTTTTTTAGGTACGTGTGAAGTCTTTACACATTTTCTTTCATTCTATTATGGATTGCTTTCATTTTTGTTATGTTACATATTTCATGTTGATCATTGTTTGTTTTTCATTATAACCTTAGGTTGTCAATGTAGGGTGATCCCACAATATTGGCTTACAAATTTTGGGCAAATTGGACACTAAGCTAATTTTTTTTAACTAAATCTTCACTTTCAAGCTCCTATAGCAGCTAAACCATGAGGAATTTGAAGATGATGAAAACTAGTGATTTGTGACATTTTGTCTATAGATTCTAAATATATTTTTTTCAAGTTTTTTGGAATCATATTGCAATTATTTTTCCATCTCCTTCAAAAACTAGTTTTTTAAAAAAACAACATTTGTAAAGAGTGACGCTCACCATATACAACATAACTTTTATTGTATGAAGGATAAAATTCTCATTTTTTCAAATTTAGATTTGTAACTATGATATCTAGCACTTTCATTTGGTTTTATAGTTTTTTATTGAATATTTTTTCCTAAATCAAGTTTTGATGTCAAACCAATTACAATTCAGACATAGGCAGACCATATACAACATAACTTTTTTTGTATGTATTGAAATTCATTATATTTTATTTACTAGATCAAGGACATCAATACCTAGCACGAACATATGTTTTAGAATTTTATTTTGATAATATTCTATTTTTCCACATGTGGAAAATAGAGAGCTTGATTTTCAGTGAAAAATTTATGTTTAATCAAACTAAAAAATAAAATTCATAATAAAACCAAAAAATATTAAAATTATATTTGTTGGATAGATTGTTCCAAAGACTACCCTCATCTAGTTGGTTCTATGAAGTCTCCTCCATTTTCATTCTCAACCCGAGCTTCAAAGGGAAAAATTTTGGACATTAAATGGGTTCGCTCGAAGAGGGGTTCTATCGAACCCTATTTGGGTTCGCTCGAACCAGAAGTTTGTTCGAACCCCAAAAAACAATTTTTTTTGCATGGGGTCATTTTTTGCAACTTTTCCTTCCTCACTTGAATTGTAAACCACTTTTGTGGGTTCACCCTAAACATTTTAAATTACACAATTATATACACTTGCCAATCACCATTTTAAACCTGATGCAAAGCATCTACCAGGATCCACAAATCATCAAGGGTACTTCTGACCCTAACTTAAATTATGAGAGTGTGGGTAAGACCTCACGCTCAAAGGATAGTAATGTCACCCGATATGTCATTACATTGACTTTGGTAAGCTGTCAAACAAAGAGAGCTCATCTCATTAGAAAGACGAGTGAACAAACGCAAATTATTAGAACAACTTTATCAAGAGCCATTCACAGGCGACAAAGAATTAAGGGAACTGATTCAAATGAATTATGGACATTCTCGGGGAGACTAACATGAAAAGATAAAGAAGTTGTTGAAGCCTTGAGAATAGTAATTGAAGAGTATTGGAAGAATAAAACAAGGCCATCTCCGAATCAAAGGGATGTGGTAAGAAGAAGAATCGGTTGTCGAAATTGTGAGCCACATCCAAAGCAGTTTTTGGATATGACTCAAACCCAATTTTTTCATAAACTTGAAAATGATTATCCTCAAATTACTATTTTTCAAAGATTTTTTGAAATGCTTAAACCTTTTTATGTCAAGATAAATCACACATGCACTAATTGTTGTTGTAGACTACATATTGAATTCTCTAACCATTATGATGTTTATCATTTTATATGTTTAGATTTGCATACTAATGATGTTTTGTAGGACTGTGGCATAGAAGCCCCACCAAAATCTTTCAGAGAGTTCTTAAAAAAATTATGTGAAATAGAGGATGGCCAGATATTGTACAAGACAACATGCTTGGATGGTTCATGTGAGCATTGTGGTGGCTTCCAGCGTATGCCAGTATGTCAACATATGGAAAGCATAAGTGAGGTGGGATAAAAACTAGTAGAGTTAGAGAAGTATAAAATAGTGGCATATGCTACAAAAGATGGGTCTCAAGCAAAAAGGTGTGATTTGGTTATTGAGAAGATTCCAGGGTACTAGTTTATGTCCATGTTTCATGACAATATACTATCTAAGTATGCAATGCATACCCATATATTCTGATGGTTAGACACACAATTCAAGCTATGCAAGGACACCTTTCTAGTTAGCAACATAGTATCAGTGATTGACTTTGCAGAGAATTACACAGGTTTCGATATTTGTGCACATAGCATTCATTCATGCATCTGATAGTACAGATGACCAAAGGAAGGTATTGAGGGAGTACCACTTTTACATTAGTGATGATCACACACATTCTCCAAAGTTCATGAAAGGTTGCTTCTAGATGTTCTACAGTGGTTTGGCTCAAAGGGGCATAGCGTACGACTGATATATAATATGGTCGGATAAGTGTGCAACACAGTTCAAGAACTTGTGCATGTTCTACTGGTTGTGCAGGATGCATGTCATTATAGGTGTTCAACATATGTGGAACTTTTGTGAGGTCGGGCATGGAAAGGGGGAGCATGATGGTGTAGGAGCATGCGTGAAAAGAGCATTGGCATGAGAAGAGTTAAAGTATACAGACAATGCAAAGTTGACAGATGCAAAATCAATCGTTTAGTGGTGTAATGCTTCAATGGGTCTAGGTAATGAAGGTATGTCTTCAGCTCATAGATTTTTTTGGTTGATGGATGATCCTAGCATTGCACCATATGAGGAATATTGTACACTAATAGGATTGAGTGAGGTACACTCTTTCCTTATCTCAAATGCAGGTTCATAGAGTATCATTACACAAAATATGGCATGCTTTTGTTCTTTATGTACAATGCAAGCCTGGAATGATTCTGATTCAAGGGAGTGGGTTGACAAATGGTTGAAAAGTTATCTTAGCCCACTTGACATGTATAACCCTCTAATAGAATTGAAACTGACACACATGGAATCATTGGTCAACTTTGACCACGTATCAGATCTAGTTCAACCAAGTGATATATCTACTTGCTTAGTTGTTGAAATTCCATATCGTTATCTTACTTTTTCAGTGTATTCATAAAGTTGACAAATTTCAAGAGATTTTTTGCACATATCAATGTAGGGAATCTTTATGCAGTTATTGCAGATGAAGACAATGAAGAGGGAACAAACTATTACTTGTGTCATTGTGTTGAGGCAAAAAATAAATTGGAGGCCCCAGTTATAGATGGAGAAAACATCAAATACCCTACAGGCTCATTTGTGGTTACTGGAATGTGGCTTAGAAGGTACCCACATTTGAGTGTTAAACATTGGCTATTTCAGGACTTTGAAACGCATTGTAAGATTCTTCATTACTCGAACCTTGTCATGGCATCCAATGTTCATTTGACTAAATATGGGGGTAGACCTTTGAACAAGACCTTGTGGAAGGTCCGTGCGTTTGACCATGAGGCAATACTTGACACAATAAAGAGTAGAGTAGACTCGTATGGTTCGTTGGATTAATTTGTAAGTATATGCAGATTGGTTCTTATTAATTTATACTTGTATGCACATTAATTTTTTCCGGGACCCATGTTTTCCTTCTTGCATTGTAGTTACCTTTTCTTTCTTGCACTTGTTTGTAGCTGCACTGTTGCTCATCATAAGGGGGGGTGTTAGAGTAAAGGTTTTAATTTAATTATGTTGATTAAGTTACCTTTCTTCCTTTCTTAAGATTTCACGTTAGTTTGCATAAAGTGACATTTAATAATTATATTAATTATTAAATGTTTTCCTTTTAGGACTTCTATTAGGTTTTTTCCTATTAGGCTTTCTTTAGGGTTTGCATGATCTCCTTTTTTATAAAGATTGATCCCATTGTATTTCATATCAATTCATTCTCTCATTCTCTCCGATATATACATTTTCAGTTTTTAGAGAACCCTTGCTTGTTTGTCTCATCTCTTCTTTTTTCTGTTGGTGCATTCTGCAGTTAGTTTTTTGGCTGTTCTTCATGTATTTCCAGCTTTTGTCCTTTTTGGACATTTTGAGCATCATTTGTAAGCAATATATTTTATGTAAACACACTGAGATAAACTACCACACTATTGTACATGTATTTTTGGGGATTTTGCACATAAGGTTGTGCCATATTTTGTACTCGCACTAGTATTATAAAGTGCCATGGGGGGTTGTGTAGTTTTCCTTTGTTTTCCATCACACCTTTGTCCGGTGAGTGTCCCTCCATGATGATAGTGGATCCATATGATTCCAGCCTCATGCATGTGTGCTTTGTTTTGCACACCACTTTTTCAGTTGCAGGTGCTTTCTTGTGCACTTTCAGATGTATCTTCTTCTTCATGCACTACAGGGTGTTTCACACCATTTCAGTGGATTTGTCAGGCTCTCCTAGTTCGACATTATGGGGGGGTATTATATTGTTCATGCTAATTCTTCCTTGGTTTCGCCTTGGAAGGGATCATCCTATCTTTAGAGGAGGTTCTTCAGCACCATAACAGTCATCTTTCGACAGTTGTTTGCAACTTCTTCTGCTTCAGTGATGTTCTTTTTGGCTTTCTACATCTCTTTTTGGAGTAGATATTTTTCCCATGAGGTTTTCTCTATTTCTCCATTTTACAGAGATTTGATTGTATTTGGGTACCTGATCTGGCCTAGTTGCTGGGACCCATGTTTTCCTTCTTGCATTGTAGTTACCTTTGCTTTCTTGCACTTTTTTGTAGCTGCACTGTTGCTCATCTTAAGGGGGGGTGTTAGAGTAAAGGTTTTAATTTAATTATGTTGATTAAGTTACCTTAATTACTTTCTTAAGATTTCACGTTAGTTTGCATAAAGTGACATTTAATAATTATATTAATTATTAAATGTTTTCCTTTTAGGGCTTCTATTAGGGTTTTTCCTATTAGGGTTTCTTTCGGGTTTGCATGATCTTTTTATAAGGATTGATCCCATTGTATTTCATATCAATTCATTCTCTCATTCTCTTTGATATATACAATTTAATTTTTCAGAGAACCCTTGCTTGTTTGTCTCCATCTCTTCTTTTGTGACAGGTTATTTGCATGCAGATGATCTTCGGGGTTTGTGAAGTTGTATTTTCTCAACTCCTACATGCACTGCCCTTTGTGATTATCAAAATTATGTAGGTAGTAGTGAATCGAAAACCACTTCTACCTATCTTGAAAAGTTTGAATCCTCAAACCAAAATACCTACCAACCTTTTTGAAGACAAAATAAAAGTTTCCTTCAACTAAAACCTACCTCCCAACCCACCCAACAAGTTGATATCCAAGTAGCTGCTATCAAAAGAGTAATCCTTATATATTTGGGGATCCACAAAGATAATTCACACCTTTACCCAACACCCTTCACAATATCATGACTCGACTATTAAACAAGAACATGCTTACCTTACCTCGTGTTTGACCTCTTGACCCTAGCAAGCCATTACCTTCGAGCTTTATACACAATGCCTATTGTGCTTATGACCAAAAAAAAGGACATGATACAAAACATTGCAAGCATCTTAAACATAATGTGCAAGACCTCATTGATTCCAATCATATTCAAATTGGAGGTGTGAATGAAAAAGGTAATAAATTTGTAACTCCTCCCAACCAAAACCTACAAATCTTTACCAATCCCATGCCTAACCACAATATTTTATTTGTTAAGGCTAGTGAAACTAAGTCCGATGTGATGAATGTTGACATGGATGATGATAACATGAGTAATAATGAACAAAATCCTATGCATAATAATGAACAAAATCCTACAGATATTGATGACCAAAGTATACAATGATAGGAGTGATTGAAATTGAGCCTCATAAAAAACAAACTATAATGCCTACTGATATTACTTTCTCTTCAGAAGAAATAGTCAAACATGTGCCTGATGGTCCTGTTTACATAGCTAACAAAATCAATAACAAGCCCACTCCTGGGATTTTAATTGATCACATCTATGAAGAGAATGTGATCACAAAAAAAATCTTATATGTGCATGAAATTACTCAAGATATATGGTAAACCTAAAGCATGGATTAAAATGCATGGTGGTTTTTCTCATGCTACGATGGGCTCAATCACACTCCCTTTCCAAGTAGGACCTAAGAAATCAAATGTATCATTCTCTATCATCTCTAATTTAGACCAATTTCATGTGAAGTTAGGCTACAAATGGATTTTCTCCATGAATGCGGTCCCATCCATTTTCCATAATTGCTTAAGTTTCTAGTCGATAATGAAATATTCACTTTGAAACATAGTGGATTTATCCCTCCTTCTTCTCGTGGAAAATTTTCCTTAGAATATTTCTAGCCTGAGCCCATGGAACCTATAAGACCCCGTGAGGACTTCCTTTTCCTATCCTACCAAAGGTTCAAAGAAAAATGCATAGACAAGTTATCCCTTCAAAATATTCCTCCACCCACGATTAAACCTCCACCCTTTCAAGAATACAATAGTGAGCTTAAAAACCTTCCATCAAACAAAGACCCAACCATCAAAAATCCCTTGCCTATTTCCTACAAAAGACCAAGAGAAAACCAAACAAGTCCTAATCCACCTCCTAAGAAAATTTATAAAGCCAAAGAGAAAGTGGTTGAACAACCTTCCATGGATTCTTCTATCCTTCCCTCACAAGAAGAAAATAAACCTATGGTTGAAAAACCCACTCCTACCCAAACGCAGCTTGAAAACCATAATAAAAGAAACAAAAATGCTCAAGAGCATAGGCGTAGACATTGTGCTATTTCTTGAAAGATGAATGAAGAAAATGACATTGAAAATCACAACCCAAATCTTATAGAAGAAATAAAAGATGACCCTCCTCTCTTCCAAGAACAAATATATCCTATTTCTTGAACTCAACAAGGACCAACACCTTCTATGGATATTATCATTCATCCTCCTAGTGTCGTCAATTTGGAAGACGATGAAGAAACGACTAAAATTGATGAACACATGCATAATGAATTCAATTTGTTATTTTCTTCTTCTATGAGCTTAGACGATAACAAATATGATGATCCTCCTAAAATGAGTGATGCACCATGTGTTGAACTTGGTGATTTCCCTAGTATATCACTTTATGTGATCCCTCTCGCTAGTAATCTGCATTCCGGATATATTGAACAAGATTGGGATGCAGATAACCTGCTGAATGGTTGATCTGCATGTGCTTTGCTAAGTCTTTTTTATTTTATTTCTTTTTTCTTTCTTTTGTGTGATTGCATGTGCATATTGTGAGCCCTCGTGTTGTTCTTTTTGATGTTCCCTCTCTCATTGCGCATTCCTCTATTTGTACCTTCATTCTTCTATATGTCATAAGCTCTTCAAATTTTCATTTATCTTTTCTTTCACTTTCTTTTTTGTCTTGTGTTTTCCTTTTGGGGATGACACAAGGAATTGAGACACCCTATGTCTCTTCCATGTTGACCCAAAATGTTTTTCCTTCTTTTTTTTTCTCTCTCTCTTTATGTCATTCTTCTAGTTCTATGTGTATTTGGGGAGTGATGACAGTTCCGAGCTCTCTAAGATCATTGCAACAAAGACATATACTGACCTTGAATCCATAGATCCCTTATGTGTTTTTGGGGGGAACCCTCTTTTTCCTTTTCATGTTTGTCTACTTTAAATTAATTTCTTACAACATGGTGTTAGCAATTTATTTAAAGTGGGGGCATACATTGGCATTATTTTGGCATGATTCCATCTACATTTATTTTTCATGTTCCTTGATGTGATTTTCTTACTTCATACGATGTGTTTCCCTCTTTGTGTTGAAATTGGGAGTAATTTCCTTCAAGAGCGTGATCTATATTAGCATATTACATTCCTCTTAGTGGTGATGCGATACATTACATTCCCTAAATTGCAAATATTTTATCCTTTGATTGTTCCTCTTTCAGAGACATTAGGAACAATGTCCCCTAAGATTAAGACCTCGCACGAACTAAGCCAAATCCCTTTGAACATCCCTCTTTATTTTTGTGTTGCTTCTTGTGCCTTATTAAAGTCATGGAGGTATGGATTTGATATGGCCCCTTGGGGATCACCTAGTGAACAACTAGCTTCTCTATCCCTTGTGACCGTGCATTTTATTTTTGTCCATTATTAAAGTTATGGAGGTATAGCTTTGATATGGTTTCTTGGGGCTCACCTAGTGAAAAAATAGCTTCACTAGACCTTGTGAGCATGCATTTTATTTTTTTCCTTATCATAGTCATGGGGTATGACATAGATATGAACTTCCTGGGGCTTATGTAGTGGACAATTAGCTTCATTAGCCCTTATGAGCATGGAATTTTTTTTGCATAGTGGACAACATGTTCCACTTGTAAATATTTTTGGACAAACAACCTAGACTCAGTCCACCGCATTGGATGGCCAATCAAAGCTTGATCCGTTGCATTTTTTTGTTTCTCTTTTTTGTTTTTCTTGTCTTTTATGGTGTATGTTTGCAATTTGATTATGGATTCATATATCATCCACATGTGTGTTCCTTTGTGCCTATGTTGGTATTTCATAGGATCTTGATGTTGGGGCCTTGGCCACCCTCTTGGTTATTTTCATCCTATCTTACTGGCATTTGTATATTTGAACCCCTCTTGATTGTGTGGTTGGCTACTTTAGTGTGAGTTTGAAGCAAGTTCATCCTCTCACTAAAGTGGGGGATAAATGTAGTATAGAAAAATGCATACCCTTGCATTTTCACACTTTTTTGGGCCCGCCTTGTTTTATTTATCCTTCTTTATGTCTTAATTGGTCCTATTTTGCATCCACAAGCCTAATAAACTACATATTTTTCTAGATGATCCTGACAATCATCAAATGGAAAATGATTATTTAATGATTTTGTTCATGTGTCCCTAATTTTTGGGTTGGGAGTAAAATGCCACCTAGGACATCTTAGTCCCCCAAAGGTCTTGGGACCCTAATTTTGAATACACCTAAAAAGGTCCCTTTTTGGAGTCTGTGCCCTGAGATTTGAGCCTCAGGACTAAGACACCACCTAGGGCGTCTTAGTCCTCCTTGGATTATTTTAAAGATTTAATTTCAAATTTCGGTGGGATTTAGCCTCCTTTAATTAATGGTTTCCTATGTCGGCTTGGTGTGATGTAATTTCAGGATATTAAGCATAGATAAGTATAAATACAAGGTTCATTCATTCATTTTCATCCAAGTCTTTTGTGAGAACATTCCTAATGGAAAATTGGACTTCACAAGAGCATTCAAGAGAAGTTCATCAAGCATTTTGGATCCATCATCAAAATCCAAGAATCATATCAAAGAAGATTCTTGCATCATGTGTGTTTTTGTGCTAACATTTGTGATGTAGGGTTTTGATTGAAGCAAGAAATTCAAGCAAGATCTATCAAAGAATTCCTTTGATTCAAGATCTACATTCAAGCTAGAAACCTCACACAAGTTTGCAAACTTTAAAAAAAGGGTTTGGTGAGTTGTAACATTGCATGTTGTTCATTCATGATTTCCCCCCATTATTCAATTTCATTTGAAAGTTTAATTACCAACAAGGGGTTTGACCAAGGAAAACCCCCATTTACTAACAATCAACAAGTTTTTACTCTCTTGTATGCTTGTGATTATAGATTTAGGTTGAAGACTTGAAGATAATTTAGAGTGCGACATTTAAAAGTCGCAAAGTTGCATCACAAAGTTGTCATCTTTACGAGAACTCACCTGCAAGTCAAATCTAGAAGTTTCAGAACCTAAGATCTGAGAGAAAGCAAGTGCAAACCTTGGAGCTTAGGATCACATTCAGAGTTTTCAAAAATACAGAATGGGACTCATATGACACCTAAGGCATCTTAGTCCTCCTAGGGGTATTTTTCAGAGATTCTATTTCAAGATCCGAAGATTCCGCATTTTCTTTGAAAATCAATAGCGGGACTAAGACAATAGTAAGCATGTCTTTGTCCTCCTTGGCATATTTTGATAACTTCTTTGCATTTATGGAATCCTTGTTACATCTCCAGACTTCCTAGGTACACACATCCTATCTTGCTATTGCATAATTTCATCATTTGCATCCCTCATTTAGCTTGCATATCTAGGTTTTGTAGGTTGAATGCATATTTGTCTTTTCCAAGCATTTGCTTGGTGGTGAACCCTTGAAAGCTGAAAGAACCCTCTTCCTAGGTCCTCCTAATTGGGAATTGAATCACCTTGTGAGGTTGATGGTCTTGATCCAATTAGGGTTCTTAAGAAATTATTGAATGACCTAGAAAAATAGGTGAACACTCATCACCTCATTTTTCAACAGTTTAGTAATGAAAAATTAGCCCCAAATGAAGTGAATAAATTAGTTCCAAATCTATGAGCATCACCTAGATGAAATGAGTGCTAAGTGGACCATTCACAATCATGAGAGATGGGATCCTGTGAACCACTACTCATGAAACATGGGTCAATGAGTTTGACTCGTAAAACTACATGGTTGAATCTTGATAGCAATATCATAATTTGACATGTTGTGGAAAATACCTCCTACTTATCAATTGATGAGCTAAATGGGATATATAAGGAATGGTTCATAAGGCACAACACTTACTGAAGGTTTTTCAAATGGGGTTGCAAGGTAAGTGGGCTTAACCTTGGGGGAAACTCCGTGGTTAAGCATGCTTGAGCTAGAGTAGTACTGGGATGGGTGACCTCCTAGGAAGGCCTAGTGCTTCACCTCTATGAGAATCACCTAGATGCAATGAGTGCTAAGTGGACCATTCACTAACATGAGAGATGAGTTCTTGTGAACCACTACTCATGAAACATGGGTCAATGAGTTTGACTCGTAAAACTACATGATTGAATACTGATAGCAATATCAAAATTTGATAATAATAATAAAGAAACTAATTTAATTTTTCCTGTAAAGGAAAAGGAAAGTGTGTTTCATAAAAATAATGCACAAGAGATTGAGCTAGATGAGATCAAAATCCATACTAGAAGAAGAAAGGTTGAGAGACCCCTAGACCCTTCAGAAGCTACAAACTATGTTGATTGAGATATGATACCATATGACTGCGCGCATAAAAAGGAAAAAAAGATATAAATTATTTTAACCCCTTGTTTCAAGAGACTAGAGTTGATCAAATAAGTAAGGGGAAAAAAAAATCTAAAGAGGAATAAAATTAAAAAGGAAGTGAGCATAACTAATAGCTCACAAAATTCTAGGAAGAAAGGAAAAGGATTACCTACTTTTTTTGATAGGCTCTATATGAATCGAAAGAATCCCCAACCACCCCCTCAAAGATGATCATAAATTATATAAGATAGAATATTCAAGGGTTAGAATCTCTGGAAATAAAATATGTGTTAAGGTCTCTTTACAATAGAAACATAGACCTTGAATGTCTTCTAATTTAGGAAGTAAAAGTTGTGGATTTCTAGTTGCAAAATGAACTAAGATTTGGATGGAAAAATCTTGTTATCTTTCACACTAATCATCAAAAAGGAAAGGGTGGAATAGAAATATTAGTAGGAAAAAATGGAAACCTTTTATTATTAATAATGTTTATTCACCCTTTAATAAATGTATTTGGGTGAATTTAGAAAGAAATAATCAAACATTTGGAATATGCTTAATCTATGCCCCTAATGACTATAAGGATATAATTGAAGTTTGGATATGATGTGTTTCTATTCTGTCCAAATTACCTTGGATTATTGGGGGGATTTTAATATGGTTGAAAATAAGGAAGATAAATTTGGAGGTTATCCTTCAAGATGGAAAGGGAATGAGCAGTATTATTAGACACAAATGATTTTTTTTGAAACTATTTGACCCCCTGGAAGGGGAGAATAATGAAAAAAATAATATATGGTTTACTTGATGTAATAATCAGAATGAATTGACAAAATATTTTAATACAAAATGGACCAGTTCTATGTTAATTAAGATACATTCTATTTTGAAAGAAGAAATGGATGCCAACTATGTTTAAGTGGAGCCCAAAACATTATCTGATCACTACCCAATTGCAATAAAAATTGTAGTCAAATCCGATGGTTATAAAATAGATGAATGTATAGAATCTCTCTATAAACTAAATACTAAGATTTTGAAATATCAACACTATATGGAAGGTATCAAAATATTGAGAAAAATAAAATTATCATTGTTTGCTAATGACTTAGCCATAGACTATTGGGTAGAGTTGGTACTCTAGACACTTAAAAATGTCCTGAATGATATCATGCACTCAAATCGGGTATACTAACATCACTTTGTCTTGAAACCCATCCTCTTTTCACTTAATTGATTAAATTTTCCTAGTTATTTAATTAATTATATCATTTGCATCTATTAACCTAATTAATCTAATCAAGTTAATTTACCCCCTTTCATGCTAACATTTTGTCTTATTAAATTAAATACATCAAGTTATTTATTTTAAATCCCTAAGTCTTCTTATTTAATTAAATAACCTTAATTTATTTAATTAAATATCATTCCACTTTCCCCCTTTTCATTAAATCACTTTATTTAATGAATATCATGAAATTCCCCTAATTGCATAATTAAACCTTTGTTTAATTATCAATTACCTAATAAATCTAATACCTCCACTTGCAAGGGAATATTCAAAGGGACTATTCCTCCTTTGTAGATTCCTCCAAAATGGAATATTCCCATGGAATATTCCTTCCCCTTTTGCACATTAAAAATTTGTTTTAATTTACTAAATATCTAATTTTCCCTCACCCATGAGAATATTCTATTTCCTCACTCATTTAAAAAAAGATAATATTCTTTCTCCTAAAAAATTTATAAGACTTCTTGTGCAAGTTAAGAGTGTGTTTGTTTGAAAGAATATGGAACCTTGATTCTTTCCTTGATCCATGTGATCATTGATTCTCATTCGTTGATGAGAATCCATGATCCATATTTCATTTTTCCTTCATATTTGACCATTGATTAACCTTTTTGATCTCAACCCTTCATTTCTCATTTGTTCTCCTATAAATAGGTCACTATTTGGAGAAAAATGGATCCATGTTTTAACAAAAAACTTATGCTATTAAAATAATTTGCACTTGCACTCAAATTTTACATAATTTTAGCTTAATTTACTTGAATATTAGCTGAGCTTCCATTAATGACTTCCATGATAACATAGATGCATCCATTTAGCTTATTTGGTAATTAGGGTTTGAATCGTTTTAGTTTAAAATCCATTTAGATTAGCTTTGCATACATCCATATTGATCATCTTAGCCTAAATCATGTTAAAATAGCTTGCATCATGTTAATTTAGCATTTAAATCAATTGGAACAAGCTCATTTATCCACGAGATTGGGAATGGGTTGCTAGTCCACATCCATGCGACACAACTAGCCCAATAGGATAAGTTTCAATGGATTAGAATAGGTGTTTTTAAAGCTTTCATAGTTTAACATGTAAATTTTTAATGGATTCCTAGTTTAGTTTTTATTTATTTTTCTTATTGGATTGTTGTTTAGTGGCATAATTACGCTTTTAATCCTCATGGATCAAGTGTAGTTAGCCCGTACTAATCTGTCAGTCATAGGTACTATCTAACCCTAAGACCTTGTTGAAGACTACTGGGAAAAAAGAAGAAATGGAAAGTAAAAGATTAGGGTGTTCATTATATGATGAACTATCGAATTCTTGGACTAAGGTTTCAAATTGGATAAAACTAATAAAAAATTTGTGAATAAAGTAAAAAATATAAAACATAAATTCGAAAAAATCAAATTAAGAAAGCCCAGGGGGGCAAGGTTAGGGAAAAAATGAATTGGGTTAAAGATAGAATCAAGGGAACTAAATACTTCTTCAATATATTTGAGGGAAAACATGCTATTGAATCCATTAAGCATGTTAGGATTAATGACCGTTGGATTCAAAATAATGTGGAAATAAAGAGGATCTTTTATGAATTCTACAAGAACTTATTCACAACAAAATATAAGCATGACCCTTGTATTAGTTCTTAAGATATTTATAGATAGATAATTCTTAGAAAATGACAAAAGAAATGAAGGTTAATTTGGAAAAGGAATCTCCAAAGAAGAATCTCTAATGCTATTTTGTCTTTCTAGAATGGAAAGTTTCTTGGGTTCAATGGTATGCCAATTGAGTTTTATAAAGCTAATATTGATTGGGTGGTAGATGAATTATATGAGGTATATCAAGAGGCTATTGAAAAAGGATCCTTAGGGAGTGACATAAATAAAGGTATAATAAAGTTGCTTCCAAAAGATTATGATAAGAGTAATAGAAAAAAATGGAGACCCATTTTTCTTCTAAATGTATCATACAATTTTTTTGTAAGACTATTGGCTAGGAGGTTAACATAGATTCTACAAGTGATGGTAAATCATACCCAAATGGGGTTTATTACGGGCATATATATTTTAGAAAATTTGATTACTAGTTGAGAGACAATAGATTAGGAAAAAAGAAATAATCAGGATGTTGGGATCCTTCTTGATTTTGAAAAAAGCCTATGATAGAGTTGAGTGGTAATTTGTGATTTATTTATTAAAGGAAATTGGTTTCCCAAAGGAATTCTACAAAATGGTGAAGGTTTTATTTAAAGATGCAAATGCACAAGTAGAGGTAAATGAATCTCTCTATGATCCTTTTCCCCTTGGTAGATCTATAAGACAAGGTTACCCCTTAGCTCTTGCATTATTTGTAATTGATTTTGAAGCATTGCATTATATTTTGAGAACTAATAGACTTGGAGCAAAAATAAAGAGATTTGTACTTCCAGAAAACTCTTCCTTGCTTAACATGCAATTTGCAGATGACACTACTCTCTTCCCTGAATTGATAGAAGAAAATATGGATAACCTTATGACCAGGTTAATTTTTTTTCAAGCCTCTAGCTCAAAAAATTCAGATGTCAAATCCTTACTACTAAGTTGGAAACTAGATCCTCCCATATAATCCTAAAAAATTGATAGGAAATGGTGTGGATTGAAAAAAATTGTTAGATATATAGGAATCCCCTTCTATATTAATCTTTCCTTAAAAGGAATGTGGAACTAGATTTTTGAAAAAATTGAGAAAAAAATATAAAACTTTATAAAAATAAAGAAAAAAGTAAAGAATAAATAATTCATCCAATAGTGAAAACCATTTGTATGGCACTTTGGGCAAGTACCATGATGAAAACTTGGAAAACACACATCATGCATAAAATAAAGCATCTATTAGCCTTCAAAGAGGAATGAGGGCTGCTTATATAGAATTTTTTTATTTGAAAGGACAATCAGGATTAAGAGGTGGGTGGTCAAGATCAAGGGTCAAGAATCCTTGAGATGAATTGATGAATGAGTTAACTGACTTCAATTGGTTGCATGATTTCAGTTAACTGTTTGCATTAGTAATTGATTGCTTCATGAACTCACATTGAGTGGAAGTGAATTGATCTGATTGATCAGAGAACTAACAATGATTATCCAATCAATTGGAAGAGAGTGTTTGTTAAGAATAAGCTGGGAATGCATGATATAATAATTAATTTTAAATGAATGAATTATTTGTGGAATGTGCAAGTGGGAATTAGATAAATAAATAAATTTATTTATTTATTATGGATGAAAAGATAATATTGAGAGGAAATAGGATAATTAAATAATTGAAGTAATTATTTAATTCAGAAAGGGGATATTAAACAAT